>JBBGZY010000064.1:1362500-1962500 GCA_037952925.1 Lithobates clamitans | reverse complement strand
TTTCTTCTAATTGTAATGAGTGGCCACGAGTCTTGTTAAACTCTCTTCTGCGAAAAAGCTTTATCCTTATTGTGGGGTCACCAGTACAGTATTTGTAAATTGAAATCATATCCCCTCTCAAGCGTCTCCTCTCCAGAGAGAATAAGTTCAGCGCTCACAACCTTTCCTCATAACTAAGATCCTCCAGACCCTTTATTAGCTTTGTTTCCCTTCTTTGTACTCGCTCCATTTCCAGTACATCCTTCCTGAGGACTGGTACCCAGAACTGGACAGCATTCTCCAGGTGCGGCTGGACCAGAGTCTTGTAGAGTGGGAGAATTATTGTTTTATCTCTGGAGTTGATCCCCCTTTTAATGCCAATATTCTGTTTGCTTTGTTAGCAGCAGCTTGGCATTGCATGCAACTGCTGAGCCTATCATCTACTAGGACCCCCAGGTCCTTTTCCATCCTAGATTCCCCCAGAGGTTCTCCCCCCAGTGTATAGATTGCATTCATATTTTTGCCACCCAAATGCATTATTTTACATTTTTCTACATTGAACCACATTTGCCATGTAGTCGCCCACCCCATTAATTTGTTCAGGTCTTTTTACAAGGTTTCCACATCCTACGGAGAAGTTATTGCCCTGCTTAGCTTAGTATTGTCTGCAAATACAGAGATTGAACTGTTTATCCCATCCTCCAGGTCGTTTATGAACAAATTAAATAGGATTGGTCCCAGCACAGAACCCTGGGGAACCCCACTACCCACCCTTGACCATTCTGAGTACTCCCCATTTATCACCACCCTCTGAACACGCCCTTGTAGCCAGTTTTCAATCCATGTACTCACCCTAACTATGTAACTATGTAAGGGGAGAGCATTCTGAAGCAGAAACTGAGTTTATAACCAAACCTTCAAATATAAATCAGATAAGATGGGCGGGATTAGCGCGCCAGTATAAGAACCAACTAATAATTAATGCTAAACGTAAGAAGTTCCAGCAAAATCAAAAAAATTTTGAGCAAGGTCATCAAGCTAATAGGATACTGAACTTTTTGATAAAACAACAGACTCCATCTTTGGCGATTTCAGAAGTGAGAAATGAGAAAGGGGAGATGGTAAACACACTAGAGGAGATACTCATGAGTTTTAAAAATATTATATCAGTATGTATACATCAACACTGACCCGTACAGGAGAGGAGATATAGGAATATTTGGGTGATTTAAACTTCCTTAAATTAACAGAAGAACAAAAGGGGGAGCTGGAGAGGGATATAGAGGAAGGGGAAGTAAGAGAAGCCATCTTCTCTCTGGGGAAGGGGAAATCTCCAGGACCGGATGGCATACCGCCGGAATTGTACCAGCGATATGTGGAGATTATGGTACCGGCCCTAACCAAGATGTATAGAGAGATATTCCTTCAGGGAGAAATGTCACCCACTATGTATGAGGCAACAGTTATATTGATACCTAAACCTGATAAAGATAGAACTGAATGTGTTTCATACAGACCAATATCATTATTGGACATAGATTACAAAATCTTGGCAAAAATACTCGCCAAACGGCTTAATGAAGTAATCTTGTCCATTGTGACAGGTGATCAAACGGGATTTATGCCAGGGAAGCCTACATCAATTAATATTAGAAGAACCCAATTTATGGTACAGATGAGGGAGTTTGTTCCGGAGTCAAGTGCCTTGGCCTCGCTCGATACGGCCAGGGCATTTGACACTATCTGCTACAATAAAATTATATAGGGGAATGAGACAGGGGTGCCCATTGTCCCCCCAGTTATTTGCCTTGGTAATTGAAGCACTGGAAAATAGATTTAGGCAATCAAAAAAGTATAAAGGGATTAAAGTGGGGGAAAAAGTAGAACATATAGGTTTATATGCCGATGATATCATACTATACATGGGGGACGGGTATACCTCATTGCAGGAGGCAATGAAAATAATAGAAACATACAGGATATTTTCAGGACTCAAAATAAATTGGCAGAAATCTGCACTGATGCTGCTTGGTATAGGGAATGTAATGAGAGCCCAGACCCCATTAAAAATAGTCAAAGCATTTAAATATTTAGGAATAAATATTACGTTAGATCCTGAGGAAGCCCTGAAAGTTAATATAACCCCCCTGGTAGAATTTGTTAAGAGAAAACTGGCAATATGGGTAAAATTACCAATATCAATGGCGGGTAGAATCCAGCTGATTAAATCTATTATATTGCCTAAGTGCCTGTATCTTTTTGCACACTCCCCGGTAAAAATACCAAAACAGATATTTAAAGACCTGAACTCACAGATAACCAGATTCATTTGGGCATATGGTAGAAGCAAATTAAAACTTAAAAAGCTACAAAGACCTAAAAATGCAGCAGGGTTGGCCCTGCCGGATTTATATTTATATTATCTGTCTGGGCAACTGAAGCATCTGAGATCCTGGGTTGGACAGGAGAAGAAAACAAGAATTGAGGAGTACTTACTAAGTAGGATGCAAGTAGAAAACCTCATGGTAGGACTAGAGATAAAAGATCTGAGGAGGGTGGGAGTAAGAATTCGGAACCATATAAAGTGTAGCGCTATAAGTGTAAATATAATGAAAAAAACAAACAAAATGAACTAGGCCTAAACCATTACTGGGGGGGCCACAACAAACAATTCATCGAATTCAAGATTGCATGTAAATAACTGAATACAATACAAATTAAACAAAGTGCCACATACTATCAAAATAAATTAATATAGTGTAAAAACAATGTGAAGAAATATAAAAGTGTTATAAGAGTGAAACAAAATTGTTTTTTATGACAAAAATGTTCAAAAATGCTAAAGATTTTGATCTGAATGGAATTCAACACCCACCACCCAAAAAAGTCTCTGAAAATTGAATAATGGAAACAATGGTGAAGAACTTTTGCCAAGTGAGTGGATGAAACACCAGGTAAATGAAACTTCTAAATGAGTGTCGGGACCACCACCAAAGCATCGGAGGAGGCTTACCGGAACCAGGTTGACTTGAAAAGACATACGTCTTACAAGTCCCAGAAAGCTTGTTTAGCCACCAAGGCTGGCAGAATGGATCCTCAGATGTTCTCAACTTCCATTGGGGGAGGGGAGAGGAGAAAAAGGTAGAGATCCCGTCGTAACCTCAACTGTCCAAACTCATCAACAGGCCAACCGGATAGAATTACATGCCATGGGAGAAATAAAGCTCACATGGCAATGATATCGTTTAAAACATAAATTTATTGAAAAAAATAATAACAGGAACACTCACATTTGTGAAGATCAGAATAAGCTCAAAACAATATGGTAAACGCGGTAATCGTAGGGAGTCCACCCAACATGTTTCGGCTAACGAGCCTTCATCTGGGGTGTGGAGCCCCCCTACCTCACCGCTATTTAAACTAGAAATGACCCCCACTGGGAGTGTCACAACACAGGAAGTGCCCCACTGATATCACTTCCGGTTCAAAGGAAAAAATGGGGTGTGTATAAGTTTTATAATGTTCTGGTCAGTGGTATTAAACCACAAGTGCTGGTTTAGTAGCATTCCAGTATGAAATCAATAAAGACAATAAATAAGCCAAGAAAAAGACTTCAATATTAGTATATGACCAGCCGACCACCCGGAAGTGCTCGGAATGTAACCAAGCCTCGGGGTCAGCATGGCCAAATAGGCAGATCAGAGCGCCATCGCGCTCCGCCCGCCAGGCGTGTCCAGATGACATGGCCGTGAGCAATAGCGGAAGTCACAGAGGAGTGCCCGCTTGCGCACCAAGCCTCGCTCTCAATCAGCGTGTCTATAGGCTGGAGCGTCATCACGCCCCACCTATCGGATTCGACATCCGGAATTTGGATCGAGCCCGTCACGGTCGAAAGCTGCGCACGCGCATTCTCCCCTCGGGACTCGGCTACGTCACCACACCAGCTCGTCTACCTAATTCAACTTCCTGCAATTAGGGGCAGGGCCCCAACAAGTCAGGGAAGGCCGGGACCACATCCCGACGCTCACCTAACCCGGGTCAGGTGTCAGCAAAGGTGGAAAAGTTAAATCTTGGAATGCGACACAAGTTATGAACATCTACACATTCGGAATGAAATATAAATTAAAATAAAATAATGCTGATAATTGTATGGGGGCTGTAACCACAACCATATAGTGTTTAAAAAGCGACACTACCAATGGGGGCATCCCCAACAATCAGTGTAAAGCACCATAAACATAGAGGGCTGCCAATAACAGAAATACCATTAAACCTGGAGGCATCCACCAGGATACACAAATATATGTAAGGTAGTGGTATAATGTCCGATATGGTACACATAAGTACAAGAAAGAGTTACAACGACTGGTGTCTAAAGGGTATAATTCTTATATTTTAAACAAGAAAGAGAGATCATTTTTAGTCCCACTTGCTCCACGCATACCCGTTATGTATTACCTGCCTTTTGGGACCATTGTGGTCATTTGGTGGAGGGGGAATTATGGTGTGGGGTTGTTTTTCAGGGGCTGGGCTTGGCCCCTTAGTTCCAGTGAAGGGAACTCTTAAGGCGTCAGCATACCAAGACATTTTGGAAAATTTCATAGTCCCAACTTTGTGGGAACAGTTTGGTGATGGTCCCTTCCTGTTCCAACATGACTGCCCACCAGTGCACAAAGCAAGATCCATAAAGACATGGATGAGTGAGTTTGGGGTGGAGGAACTTGACTGGCCTGCACAGAGTCCTGACCTCAACCCAATAGAATACCTTTGGGATAAATTAGAGTGGAGACTGCGAGCCAGGACTTCTCATCCAACATCAGTGCCTGACCTCACAAATGCTCTTCTGGAAGAATGGTCAAACATTCCCATAGACACCCTCCTAAACCTTGTGGACGGCCTTCCCAGAAGAGTTGAAGCTGTTATAGCTGTAAAGGTTGGGCCAACTCAATATTGAACCCTACGGACCAGGGGCGGACTGACAACTCATGGGAGGCCCTGGGTAATAGAAGATAATAGGGGCCCCAGGCAGCCATCTTTTTTATGCAACATAAATGTGGGCATACCCATATGAAGGGGAGGGGCACCAAGCTGGGCGACATGCAGAGTGACAGGAGACTTAGAGCTGGTGACTCAGTAAAGGCACCAGGAGCCTCTCATGAGCAGTGCCACCATAACAGCATCATGGGCACCTGGGCAAAATACTGCACTGGGACCACTACCAGGGAGATGATGACCTGCAGCATTCATAGTGCACCATGGTGAACAATGGACATGGCCAGTGGGAGAGTCTTAACTACTTCAGCCCCGGAAGGATTTACCCCCTTCCCGACCAGGCTATTTTTTGCGATACGGCACTGTGTCGCTTTAAGTGACAATTGCGCAGCCATGCAATGTTGTACCCAAATAAAATTGTCCTTTTTTTCCCACAATTAGAACTTTCTTTTGGTGGTATTTGATCACCTCTGCGGTTTTTATTTTTTGTGCAATAAACAATAAAATAGCGACAATTTCGGAAAAAAAAACAATATTTTATACTTTTTTTCTATAATAAATATTCAAATTTTAAAAACAAAAACACAAATTTTTCCTCAGTTTAGGCCAATATGTATTCTTCTACATATTTTTGGTAACAAAAAAAATTGCAATAAGTATATTGATTGGTTTACGCAAAAATTACAGCGCCTACAAAATAGGTTATTGATTCATGGAATTTTTATTTACTTTTTACTAGTAATGATGGTGATCTGTGATTTTTATGGTAACTGCGACATTGCAGTCATTGCAGATCGGACAAATTGACCCTTTTTTGAAACCATCGACATTTATACAGCGATCAGAGCTATAAATAGCCACTGATTACTGGATAAATGTCACTAGCAGGGAAGGGGTTAACACTAGGGGGCGATCAAGGGGTTAAATGTGTTCCCTCAGTGTGTGTTCTAACTGTGGGGGGGACTGACTGTGGGGGAGACCGATCGGTGTTCCTATATACTAGGAACACACGATCTGTCTCCTCTCCCCTGACAGGACATGGATCTATGTGCCCGGAGGACATCGCGGTCCCCCGGGTACCTGCATCAGCTCCTCAGTGACCCAGCGGGAGCGCCCTATACCCCTAAAGCTCCCACTTTACAGCTATGGCAATTCGCGCAGGGGAGCCATTTTGCCGCCGTCAAACGTCAGCGGATTGTCGGCTAGAGGATAAAGGAGGATTGAACAGAATCTGCATCTGCTGTATACAATGCAAACATTTCACAGACCTTGTACCCATAAATCTCCAATTACTGGGTCACAACTGATCATCTCACCGACACAAATAAATCTCAGTCAGAGGATCATTTGTTTTTAAAATACATTTTTTCCATTACATATGTTTTTTATGCACAAAAAAAAATTATCTTACTGAGGTTACCTTACAGAAGAACTTAATTAAAACCAGCAACTGTTGAGACAATGAAGACCTTGGTCAGGTCTATGTACAGTACAGTATAATGTACAGAGTGCGGGGGTCAGGAGTAAGTAACAAGCAAAACAACATATAGAGTACAGCAGTCAGGATGAGAGCGACGCTCCCATCAGAGTCCTCCCTTACACCAAAGTCCCAACATTCTCCCTATACATCACAGTCCTCAGAGTCCCACCTTATGGTAGAGCCCCTCACTGTGCCACCCTACGGCAGAGGCCCCCATGGCAAATCTCCCAGAGTGTCATCCTATGGCAGACCCCCCCAGTGTACCACCCTACGGCAGACCCCCCCAGTGTGCCACCCTGCGGAAGAGCCCCCAGTGTGCCACCCTATGGCAGAGCCCCCAATGTGCTACATGGTGTATCTGAAGTTCCTCTTCTTTTTCTTTTAAAACTCATGTGAAATATTTATTGGAGGAGTATTGAACAGAGCAAAAGGAAAGTTATTAAACCATCTTGCTCCCCTTGGCGGAGGAGAGCGGCTATCCTCTTTGGATCAGACTGGGTGGAACATCACTGCTGATCGCTATCATTATCAGACCGGGAGAAATGTCACCACTGAGTGCTGCTTATACCAGGCGAGTTTGACCCTTATCTTTTGGGGTCCACCAAATTCGGTAAGAGGCCATCTGGCTTTATTAGAGCTCACTTCTCCTATCCAGATTTGAAGCATCTGATCAGTTACCATTGCAGAGGGTGAGGGGCGGCATCAAAAGTTGCTTTTTTTCATCACCTTGTCAATGTGTTTCTGTTGGGACTTTTTTTGATACATCAAATATAAATATTCTGTGTGGATTCTTACCTCAAAGTTTGGTTTGGGACTTTTTAACCTTCTTATTACTATAATAATTAGTCAATTAGTGATTCATTTATCCACTCTAACACATCTATTCACTATCACTGTTAATTGTGTTGCACGTTTTCATATATATATTGAGGTTGGTTTTTTGCACAATCTCTTTTTGTTTATATAACAAGACTCGCCGCCATTCATTAAAATTAGAAGAAAAGAGGTTTAACCTTAAACTACTTAGAGGGTTCTTTACTGTAAGAGCGGCAAGGATGTGGAATTCTCTTCCACAGGCGGTGGTCTCAGCGGGGGGCATCGATCGTTTCAAGAAACTATTAGATAATCACCTGAATGACCGCAACATACAGAGATATATAATGTAATACTGACACATAATCACACACATAGGTTGGACTTGATGGACTTGTGTCTTTTTTCAACCTCACCTACTATGTAACTATGTAACTATAGAGTAGAAAAAATACTGCGCTATATGTGAGTGAATGATAACGTGCAAATCATGACACAAAAATAACCCTTCATCAATAAAAAGGATCTTAAACAAAACCTACAAGCAACTAAAATAGCAGCCGCTAAATGTGAGATACACACAAAAACATATAACATAAGGAGGTAGCAGCGCTAATAACAGAAAAATTGGCACATCAATATGTGATTTGAACCAACATGTAAATTAACATATAGACGTGAAAATTGCAAATCAAAAACAACACTAAATGAATAAAAGGTAGTCCATCTAGATAAAATGTGAAAAAGCCTTTAAGCCCAGATCACAATCTTCATAGTGGTATTAGATGCAATAAATAAGTGAATGGTTCCTCCACCGCACCGCTGTGATAACACCAATAAAAATGCGCGCTTACCACAAGGCAAGCCCAAAATAGCTTGCGACCTTAACCCGGTCGGGGCCTTTATCCAAGCTCTCAAGACAAGTGTATTTACCAACTCTTCCTCAGGTGGTGAGGAAGAGTTGGTAAATACACCTGTCTTGGAGAGCTGTGAGTCTGCTGGAGGTTGCTAAAAGATTTGACAAGGACTTGCTTCCAAGTCAAAGATGGTTGCACCAGGGATCTGAAAAATGCTTGTAGAGAACACAGCACAGGACTCCATGGACTAGAATTATTCCGGTGCCTTGGAGTTGCATACATACTGTTCCATGCTGTGACCGATCCCTCTGTGTGGCTTGGTGGATCATTGCCTCTCAACTACTCCTCTTGGATAAAGGCCCCGACCGGGTTAAGGTCGCAAGCTATTTTGGGCTTGCCTTGTGGTAAGCGTGCATTTTTATTGGTGTTATCACAGCGGTGCGGTGGAGGAACCATTCACTTATTTATTGCATCTAATACCACTATGAAGATTGTGATCTGGGCTTAAAGGCTTTTTCACATTTTATCTAGATGGACTACCTTTTATTCATTTAGTGTTGTTTTTGATTTGCAATTTTAACTATATAACTATGTCTGCGTCCTTTCCACCATCCACAATGACACCCGGAAGACACGGTCCGATTCAAAAGCCTGTATGCATCCAAGATTATAATCTTTATATGGGAGGAGGGGGAGGGGTGGATTTCAATGATCAAATGCTACAGCCCTATATGGCTGGTATAAAAGTTACAATTTATCTTATTCATTTAGACATTTATAATGTCACCTACACCAAATCCACAGAAAGACCCCCTGCTTTACCCAAATTCATAGAAGAAATCGTTACATCCCTCATCTTCCAGCAAAGATCTCCCCAAGAAAACCTTCACTCTGATGCTGTTAGCAGACGTCTTGAGCGCCATTCCACCCACAGAAGCAGCCGAAACCGTAGCCAGAGACAAATGGGATCCAGAGTGGGCATGTACAATGGAACCTCCATGCGAACGTGCGAATGCGCTAACACGCACCCGTGAGTGCCAATGTGCTAAATACGCTGCCACGAATCCTGGCACACAGCACCCTCTATAAACAGAGAGTCTGCCTAGCATCAGTGCTGGATCGTCTTCAGCTTGTCCCTGTGTTCCTGTTGTTACTCTGCCTGATTGACCTTGTTCCTGAAAAACCGGCTATCTTCTGACCATTCTCTTGGATCTCCCCTGCTTGCTGAACCTGCCTCTACCTGCAATACTGACCTTGACTTGGGCTTATGATTATGGCTCTGCCTTCTGATTCTGTACCCCGCTGCCCATCTGTTGCCAACCTCTGCCTGTTCCTCAGCAGAGGTTCCTTTATCTCCAAGTTCCAGCCTCCTGCCTTCAGGCACTTGCACCCTTTCCTTGCCCTGGCACTCCCTGTACCCACCACCAGGGGTGCTTGGACTGGAACCGTGCAAGAGGCCACCCTCATCATTTCGGGCTCCACTGTAAAGTATGTGACACACACATACACATGTACAAAGACACAGGCATACACATGTACATAGACACATGCACACACACACACATATACACAAACACATACACACATGTACACAGACACACACAGGCACACACACATGTACACAGACACATACATGTAAACAGACACACACACACACACATTTACACAGACACACACATCCACCCCCCCTTACTTGTAGAACAACGCTTACACACATACACATGTACACAGACACAGTCGTACACATGTACATAGACATACACACACACATGCACACAGGTACACACACATGTACACAGGAGTACACATGTACACAGACACATACACATGTACACAGACACAGGCGTACACATGTACATAGACACACACACACCTGTACACAGGCGTACATATGTACACAGACACACACACGTACACAGACACAGGCGTACACATGTACATAGACAAACACACACACATGCACATAGGTACACACACACGTACACAGGAGTACACATGTAAACAGACACATACACATGTAAACAGACACAGGCGTACATATGTACACAGACACACACACATGTACACAGACACACGCAGGCACACACACATGTACACAGACACACACATATAAACAGACACACACACACATGTACACAGACACGCACACAACCCCACCCCCTTACTTGTAGAACAGCCCTTACTTGTTAGGTGGTGTTCCTTGTCCCAGCTCTTGTGCAGGACACACGAGGGGTGCACATGCTGGAGTTTACCAGAGGGGGCAGCAAAGAGCCCGATGTCAGATCAATGACACTCACACACATTCCAAAATCCTGCACTGCCATGGAGCTCTCCTGCACCCGCCCCTGCTTTCTCCCATCCCTGCCAGACAGCCGGGCCTTTCTAGAAGCTCGGGCCCTTAGTTTATGAGCTCTACCCCCTGATTGCGGCCCTGCCCACTGGACTGCCTGTGCCCACTAAGCCTGACTCCCTTGCCCCAGTGCTTCTTCTATTTGTCTGGCTCTGATGGGGCCCCAGGTGAACCAGGGGCCCCTGGGCAATGCCCAGGGGAGCCCGCTCAGTAAGACGGCCCTGGCCCCTGTCCCTCACCTTTTGGTTCATTGCTTTTAATTTACCCACTTTTGTATTCCCTGCTAGAGGTGCTCCTGCTCTAGCTACAGAGCTCCTAGTTGCCTGCCACTTGGACTGATCTTTTGCTCTGCTACTGTAGTAATGGGATTCATGATAACACATGGGTCTTACATATGTGAGGGGCTCCAGAATAGTTTTTTCTGTATATAGAAAACAAATTTTTGGGGATTTCTCAGAGTTTTGTAATCCCCAGATTAGGGTCTGAAGACCAGAGGCTTCAAAGAGATTTGGATGGTAGAAGTCTCTACACCTGTGCCCAGGTCTTACATGACCGAGGCCCTAAGCTTGTGTAGTGGTACACCTGTAAGGGCTGTTGATTTGGTACTTAGCAATCCGCCAATCACCCCACTGCCATACTCCCCACAACCCATTAAAGCAAAAGAACGATCTTCCGGTTCCGGCGCCTCATGTAGCAGGAGTGAGAGACAGCGGCTACGGCACGAACTGCACAATAAACTGGCTCCTGTCCGCCAGACACCCCTCCCGCTCCACCTAGCGAGCCCCGCACGTCCCCTGCTATTCTGCCGATGGAACCTGATAGCAGGTGGCACTAATCCCGCTCAAGCCGCGGAACTCGCTCCATCCCTGCACACCTCTCTGCCTCCCAATATGGCTGACGGCTCCCTCACAGCGCCTGCCGCCCACACAGCCCACAATGCTGCACTGTCTCCGGCCATGGAGGATGATCAATACAACAAGATGGCCCAGGCCATGGCAGCTTTACTCTCCCCTACAATTACTGCTGCAGTGGACAGAGTAGTCACAGCAGGGATCGAACAGCTCCGGAGAGAGATAAGAGAGCAGGCAGGCAGGCTCACTGAAGTTGAGTAGTGCTTGTCTGATTTAGAAGAGGAAGCACAGAGCTCTCAGGCAGCGGCACACCAGGCATCTCAAACCCAGCAGTTTATTTTGGAAAAGCTCAATGACCTGGAAAATCGTTCGCGTCATAACAATCTCAGGATTATAGGCCTCCCAGAAGCTTATAATTCGAGCTCACTGACAGGCCTTTGTAACACTCGCATCCCTGTGGCTCTCGGCATTACCACTCCCTGTATTGTGGAAAGAGCCCACCGATGGGAACCTCTTCTAACGACAGACGCTCCCCCCGCCCAATAATAGTTCATTATCTGAACTATTCGGATAGAGTCGCCATCTTAAAATCATTCAGAAATGCCAATTCCTTTCAATTGGAGGGCCATAAGCTACTAATTTTTTGCTGATTACTCACAAGAAGTTTCCCGCAAACGCAAAGCCTTCCAACCTGCTCAGCTCTCCACCTCAAGAGAGTAAAGTTCACTCTGGCGTACCCAGCTATACTACGCCTCACTAACTAGGCAGGGGAGACAAAATCTTTCTCACACCCAGAAGACACAGCCTCTTATCTTCAGGCGCATCTGCATATCCCGCAGGAGCTCTCTACCATGGATACTAGCAGATGCCCCGCAGGAGCCAGGTAGCAACACAGTCCTTGCAAAGACCCCCCAAAAAGAATTACTACTCGAATAATCCGGGAACACCAAAACACAGATGAAGAGTTCCATACAGGATCTATGAGCCACAGCGCTATCCCAACGTCCTGGCCTTCCAGGAGGTTTTTATGGTCAACACATTTGTGTGGCTGTTCAGTTTATCCTATCGTTTTACTCCTTTGATTAATTGATTACTGTTTGACTTGTTTGTTTTTGTTTTTCTATCCAAACAACAGTCTTCCGGAGACGTGCAACATGATTCCGATCTGTACTGAACTGCATCGTTCATTGACCTACCAATACCTCATCACACCACGATTCAGTAACTGGTGAAAGTCTCGGCTTCCCATTTACTGTGAGTTTTATATTGGTTATACCCTATCTGTTTATACCCTATTACCACACTTGCATTTCTTCTTCACCTAGCCTGGTGCACATACCCACCACCCTCCTCCCTCCTCTTTCCCTCTCTCTCCCATTGTCTCTGACCCAGACCGTATCATTACCTGTTAGGACCACTGCCAATTGTCACACATCCTACACTAACCCAGCCCTATCACCATTTGACGCCATGAAAATTGTTTCATGGAATGTCAAAGGACTTTGGTCCCCTAACAAACACATGGCCATACTCCGACACCTAAAACGGCTAAAGACAGACATAGCACTCCTCCAGGAGACCCACCTCCCATCGGCTGACTTCTGGCGAATGCGTAAACTGTGGGTGGGGCAAACCCACGGTTCAGCCTCCACTAACAGTAAAGCAGGAGTTCTGATCCTCATTCATAAATGCCTTTCCTGTGAAGTTGTGTCCTCTGACCACGATGTGGAGGGACGCCTCCTGACCTTACACCTCAGACTCTCCTCCAAAGACCTCATGCTCACTAATATATATGCGTCCAACTCCCCCACAAAATCTTTTTTCCAGGCCGTCGCCACGCACTTGGACCCTAACCTATAATACCCCCTCCTGCTAGGAGGCGACTTTAACACAGTAATGGACACCCAAGAAGACAAACGCAGGGGAAACCCCACCGCACAACCCGCGTCTCAACACACCACAACCCTTCTAAACTCCTTTGCAGCAGCCCTCCAACTTATAGATCCCTGGCGTCTATCACATCCTGAAGGCAGGGAATACTCCTTCTATTCACCCCCCCACCACACACACTATCTAGAATAGACTATTTGTTATGTAACTCAGCACTGCTCACGAAAACCTCAGAGACTCTATTTCATGACATTGCCATATCTGACCATGCTCCAGTGTCCATATCACTATGCAATTTCAACCATCCACCCACCACAAAAATTTGGCACTTCCCCCAATTCCTGACCCATAATCCCGATCTCTAGAAAACCCTGCATGAGACATGGACGAAGTACACTTCGACCAATGCCCCGCACCGTTCAGACCCAAACCTGCTCTGGGATGCAGGCAAAACCGTATTACAAGACAGGATTATTTCCTTTGCCACTCAATACAAACGAAAGGTCCTCACAAGCTTTCAGGAAGCCAGTGGACGCCTACGACATGCCCAGGCTCAACTAGCAATACCACCTCGAACCGTGAGTCTTGGCGTATGGCCAAAACAAACTTTGATCAGTGGGCGGCAGCTTATTATTCGGTAATAAGCCAGGGAAATTACTGGCGAGGCTATGCAAAGGTGCACATGTACCCACGCACATAACCTCCTTGAAAGACACACAAGGAATATTATGCTCCTCTCCCACCGATATCAGCTCTGTTCTAGAACAGTACTATACCGCCCTATACAGCCCAGACCCCTCCGACCCGAACGCTGCTCAGGAATTCCTAAAGAAAGTTCCACTCCCTCATATTGACCCGACTCTTCTGACCCAACTCAACTCCCCAATCACCGAACAGGAAATTAAAAAAAAAAATTTCCTGCTTTGCCAACGGGAAAGCCCCAGGCCCAGATGGGTACACACCTGAGTTCTTCAAACTTACGTCCCGCACGCTTGTTCCCACCTTGGCAATGGTCTGCCAGTCCATCCTCCAAGGCGGGGACTACCTACCATCCGCCTACCAAGCCCACATCAAGTTGATAGCCAAAAAAGGAAAGGATCCTTCAGAACCCAGCTCCTACAGGCCCATATCACTACTGAATCTAGACTCTAAAATCCTCTCCAAAATCATAGCCAACAGACTGGCCAAAATCATGCCAACCCTTATCCATCCAGCGCAAGCTGGCTTCACCCAAGGCCGATCTGCATCCTCTAACATACGCAAAGTTCTCACGGTACTCGAACATGCCAGATCCAAAACCAATGACGATATAGCCATAATTTCCCTAGACGCGGAGAAAGCCTTTGACAATGTAAGCTTCTCTTGGCTGTCTTCAGTACTACATCATTTTGGCTTCTCGGGTCCCTTCCTTCACCTAATCGAGACCATGTACACTGCCCCTACTGTAAACATTGTAGCCACAGGCCTCATCTCAAAAACCATTAAGTTATTCAAGGGCACCAGACAGGGATGTCCCCTCTCCCCATTGCTCTTTAATTTGGCCCTCAAACCTCTCTCACAATATCTCCTCTCCCATCCCTCCCTACATGGTGTACATATAGGCCAACAGGAACTCTGTTTAGCCCTTTTCGCAGACGACATATTCATCTGTTCCTCACATCCGGCCTCCGACATGCTATTTATCCAGGATGTTTTTACAATGTTTAAAGCTCTATCAGGGTTACGTATTCATTTTGCCAAAAGCGAGATCCTCCCTTTGTTTCAGTTTAGAACCCCTCCCTGGGCTTCCTCCTCCATATTTTTGGTAGCAAAAACTCACATTACCTATTTAGTAATAAAGATTGATAAGACCCCTTCTTCCTTATATAACCTAAATTTCATCCCAGTAATTTCTAAAATAGTATCTGAACTGGAGACATGGATGGATCTCCCCATCTCGCTCTTCGGAAGGTGTCATCTGTTCAAAATGGTCAGCTTTGCCAGACTCTTATATCCCCTCCAGACAATACCCTTGTTACTACGTCACAAAGACATACAAACCTTACACAAAGCCTTATCACTTTTCTCTGGCAGAGACGATGCCCCTGTATTACATTGAACAAACTAGTCCTCCCGAGGAGCGAGGAGGGTGCCAACCTTCCCAATATTAGAGTATACCAATAAGCAAAAGAGAAAATTTCCCTAATGGTGGACTTTAAAGGCACAAGTAGAGAGGTGTGAGGAGAGTATATAATATGTAAACCATAATTTATTCATTTCAAAACATAGTAAAAACATTGAGCAACAATATAGTAAACATTTTAAGGAATGCAGTTCATATTTTTTACACAGATAGGATGTTGGTACCAATAAGCTTGCACCCGACGCGTTTTGGAGTTATTTAGCCTCCTTCCTCGGGGGTGGATACAAGTTAACAGAGATTTCTAAATTTAAAGACAATGTATTAACAAAAGGATGGTAAGCATATAAATACATGAAGCTATAAGGGCATACGTAAATATTGTACTTATTCATTTCATTTACACTTACATTGGTACTGTGTAAGCTGACTTGGCATTCCAAAACACTTAAAAACAAAGGCACTGACACTGTCTGTCTATCCAACGTATTCCTGATTGTGGTAGATAGAGGTTGGTTAACGTAATCAAGGTGTTATTACTTCATGCATAGCAGTGAAGACTTTTTTCATATGTGTAAATGAGTAATTACGTTCCTTAAAAAATTGAGAAAAGGCCCAAAAATGGAGGTCATAAAGGGGTTTGAAGACCTGGAGCTCCACTGAGGCCGAAGGCGGATCCTGTAAAATGTAACAATATAGATATGTATTGGCCGATCATTGGTCAAGGACTATACATGAACATGATTAAATATAGAGATATCTTTAAATAGTAAAGGTAAACCATACCTGATAATACTAGCGTAGATGGTTCAAAAAGGTATATTAAAGGTAATTGGTACTGGCTTGGTATATCTTGGATAGCTGGGAATAATAGGGAAAAAAAGGGGGGATATAAAGGTACCATGAATTAAGTGAATAACTTCTCCGGCTAGGTATTATTAATAATTTAAAGCATAAAGATGTATCAGTATCAAAAGTACTGGTAGGGTTTTGATATAGCTAAGCTAACAATTTAACTAATGTTATGTGCGATAAAGAAGTTTGTGACAGTTTAGAAAGTAGTTTACCAATCAAGCCAATCAAAACAGACCAAAGAGAAAATATACATAGCAGGGGATATTTCTTAAATAGGCTACATAGATGAAAGGAAAAAACCTTATTGTTTTTAAACAGAGCAAATTGAGCCATTCAGTAGTGAATAGTACCAGAATATATTTAAATACAACCCAAGTCAAGTGGTAGTTGTAGAGTATGACTCACTTTTGACACCAAACAGCTAGACATCTGCACTGGCCGAAAGCATCCTGCAAACTGCAAAGGACGCTCGGTGTGTGCAGTGTCCAGGTATAAAAAGCCCTCCTCCCCAATCAGCTGCTGATACGGATGATCAATAGCTGACTGTTTGGGATGGAGGAAGGGCGGACATGCCGTGAATGGCCCCCCGGGTGGAGCGATAGTTGCCGAGTCCCCCTTGCGCATGCGCAGGCATCCACGTCGGGACATGGCCACGCCCACTCCACCCGCCGACACGTTCAGCTTCCCCGACTGCGCATGTCCGGAGACCAGTGTAAACAACACACTGTAGCCTCACATAGCGCCGCCATGAGTTAGGAGAAACTCAGACGGCTTTGTGTGCCGGGCGAGCTGCAGGTCAAAAAAATAAATAAATAAAAGAAAAGTATAATGGAGAACATTGGCACAATGGCCCCAGAAGTTCAGGGTATTAAGGAAAAACCACAAAAAACAGGAAGTCGCTGTTGACAGGCAGTGTTTTACAATGTAGAATGACATATTCAATAAAGGAAATTACAAATGACATTGGAGAGAAATGGAAATTAAATATGAACAAGGTACAACATGTTTTTTTTTTTTTTTTTTTAACCCTTAAGTTAATAAACCATCTGGCTAAAAACTATAGTGGCAAATAATACCGTTAAGTTGTGCATGAAATGTATGTCCCAGAGTTGTTGGTCAGAAACATTTAACTAGTGTCATATAAGATAATGGTGACACTGGAATGGGCGTTACCCATAAGGCCCAGAATCTATCTGTGTAAAAATTATGAACTGCATTCCTTTAAATGTTTACTTTAGTGTTGCTCAATGTTTTTACTATGTTTTGAAATGAATAAATTATGGTTTACATATTATACACTCTCCTCACACCTCTATACTTGTGCCTTTAAAGTCCACCATTAGGGGAATTTTCTCTTTTGCTTATTGGTATATTTTAGGATGTGGCACAACTTTGCAGCTAATTGCCGACCTACAATTTTTTTGCTACAATATTAGAGTATATAACTTATCTTGTCTCCTGAGAATATGCCTGGACTGGATAGCAAATATCTCTAGGTACTCCAATCATGAGTTGGAATCCCAACTAGCTGCCCCATATGGCTTACCGGCTCTTCTTCACTGTAAACTATGGTCCACCCATCCTCACCTCCACCAAAACCTGCTGTTTAGAGACACGATGACAGCCTGGCGTGAGGTAAGACGCAAATTGAACCTTTCCCCGTGGGTCTCCAAACACCTTCCAATCCAAGAGAATCAACTCTTCACGTCTACCACATCTCCCTCAGGTCTCAAACTCTGGGCTCACCAAAAACTGAAACACTTCACCCAATTATTCGACTTGCATATGGGACACGCCAAACCGGTCTCCCAAACTTTGGACCAATACGAACTTCCACAACACCACTTTCTGCTCATCCATCAGGCTGTTCAAAATGTCTCTAGGCTGTGCCCAAACAAAATCCAACGCTTTCAGACTTCTATTCTGGATACTTTACTGGAACGTCAACAATTCAAAATATCTGATATCTACAAACCTCTAAACACACGTCTCAGTAAACCACTACTGGCAACATCTATCAGATCTTGGAATTCTGACCTAAATTCTCCAGAAGCAGTGAGTCGCATCATAAGCGGATACAACTCTACCTGCTCCTATGTGACCAATGAATTTCTGGAGAGAACAACAGTTTAAAATAATGCACCATGCCTACATCCTTGCCGACTACCCAACAATCTCACAAATGCCTCTGCCCCCTGTGCAGTCTGGAGAAACCTTCTCTACTTCATAGACTTTGGCACTGCCCTCATATCTCCTGCTTCTGGAAACAGGTGGAATACCTTGCACTACAGAGCACGGGTTGCCCCCCCACGGAGGACATTTTTCACGTGCTTTTTGGATACCTGGCAGCCCCCTCAACAAACAAACCAAATACTCGGCAAGAAACCGGTCAGCACAATTTAGCTTGGTTATCAACTTGTTTCATGTCAGCCAGACATGCCATACTCAAAAAATGGTCCTCCCCAATCCCCCGTCAATCCAGGATGTATTAAACGATCTCACATCTCTGCTGGATAAAGAAATCCTCGATGAATACCTATCCAGATGTAATCCTTCACCCCGCTTCAAACGCAAATGGGCATCTTTCATCGCTACAACACTACCAACGTCACACATTCCTGGTTCCCTATCCTCCTCTTCAACTTCTCCTGGAATCCTCCTTCTTCCTGCAGGTCTACACTCACCTTAAGACCTGGATACGAAATGCATAAACTTGTACCTGATTCGATCATCACCCACACCTTTATATTCTTCAGCTTCCCCGCTACTAACTTCAATGGGTGTTACCTCCCCTTCTCAATGTCTTTAACTCTCGTAACACACCAGGTCTTCTCCACCCTCTTCTCGCTTCTCCAATTCTCTAACGACTGTCAGCAATACAGTCTCTCCGAATACTTACCATTAAACCATAGCCCACATAATTACTGTGGTGTAATGCTGCTAAAATATATATTTATGTACCTCTCTTAGCCTGGGACCCATCCATAGTCTCCAAATCATGAACCCTTCTCCTCCCAAACCCCTAGGGAGATGCTGGGGGGTCTGAATGTTGTCACCCCCCCCCTCTGTATTTGCACCAGTGACTTTAGCTCCTCTGTTACTCCACCCTTTACGTACATATAGTTATATGTATTATCTGTATTGACACTTGTTAAGCTTCTTCAGTACCTCGCCTGCGTGCGGAATTTTAAGTCTACCAATACTTGGTCCTACCTGACTCTTCAGGTCATACCTAAACAAATTCATTTTGTCTGCTACATTGTCCATTTCTTGTTGGAAAAAAAAAACAATAAATTATCTGCTTTACTTGCAGGATTTAGCTTGGATGGGAAAAAGGGTAACATGAGATGCTTTAATCATTTGATGCATTGCATGTTGTAAATAGTTATTCAATGGCCGGGGCCTTGCAAGAACACTAAATACACTCCTTCCTGCCCCTTCTCTTTTGATCTTAATCACTCTTTAAAGAATATTACTTCCTCTTCTGCTGTGCAAATTCTTACTGTAAAGAACACACTGATGTCCTATTTCTTCACTTCCACTTGAACAAAGAATCACTCAGAATAATTCCTCATTTATGGACCATGATAGGATTGTCCATGCGACTCAAAAGGCCAGAAGTGCACACAGCTTCTTCCTGGTGCCCAGAGAATCAGACATCCCCACAGTCTTTGGAAGGCCCTACCAATGTGCTAACCAGGCCGGAGATGACTTGGTACCTCCACACGACAACCTGACACTTGGTATGGGATGGACTACTACTTTCAGCCAGTCCAGGACTATTAATGCTGCGTTCCCCGGCCACAGCATTCTACACTGCTCTGACCAGCTTCTCTTCTTCTGTTACACTAACCTTCTCCTCCAGACCAGCTCTGTGTCCCCGGTCACAGAATGCTGCTCTACTCTCCTCCGCTTAACTGCTACTTCCTCTGCTCGATCCTCTTTACATCCAAGTCCTGTGTTCCCCGGTCACAGCAGCTTGATGCCTCCTTAGAGATGAAGATCCTTATCTTTAACTCCTTCTTATGGTTCCTCCATCCCTTCTCCACGCATGACGCATCCCTGCATGGGGACAGCACCTCACTACTCCATGCTGTCTTTTCTGGAACTCCAGACTTCTCCCTGGAAGCATGTGACCCCAGCTTATATGAGAGGCCTGCCCCCTGACAATGCAAGTTAATGATTGGTCAAGGCTCCTCACATGAGCTGCCTGCCACTCAGATCTCAAGTCCAACCCCCCTTCCAGAATTATCCTTCTGAAAGCAGAGGAGGCATCTCTGAGTCAGAGTGTAGGTGGCCACACCCCCCTCTACACTAATCACTCCCAGTCTCAAATCACAACAACCAGCCCAGCCTAAAGCACAGGCCTGGCTAAATTTACCTGCACTTGGGCCCTGAGCTAGAAAAATACCACTCTAGTACCTACATTTAGGTAGAGGGTGCTACACTTGATATTTCTGCCTGCTGCCGACTTACTGCCATCATGCCTCTGCCTGTCGCATGAACTGACTACAACTCTGCCTGCTACCCGTAATATGGACCATGTTTCTGCCTACTACAAGGACCAGAATTTTGGCTGTGTTGACCATGTCTCTGCCTGGACAATTCCTTTGGCTGTTGCTGACCACATTACTGTCTGCTGCCTGGACCAATGCTTTGGCTGTGCTGACATTATCTCTGCCTTCTGCCTATACTGACTACAGACAATAGTTCTGCCTTCTGCCTAGACGATTCCTTTTGCTGTCACTGACCACCTCCCTGCCTGCTGCTGAGACCAATTCTCCCCTCTGTGGACAACTGCACTACTAAAACTACAGGTAATCTTCTGTTTACTCTTTGCTCAGCAGAATGTATTTTGGGATATAATTATTGGTATGTACATGCTATACTTTAGAAATATGAAGGGCCTTCAAAAATGATAGCTGGCCAGGAAATTAGATGTGTAATTTATGTCCCTAGAACACCTGATGCTGCTCTTTGTATGCTGGGCTTCTCTATGTGGCTAGGCATGTACATGCTATGTGTTGGAAATATCTTATAAATAGACAACTTAAAAATAAGTATTCATTTTCTTTCCAAATTTTTCGAAAACATGTGGAAAAAAATGATTCATTCAAAAGACTCATTATGCCTCTTAGAATATATGTTGAGGTGTTTGCTTCTCAAAATGGGGTCATTTTGTGGATAATTTCATTGTCCTGATGCTCCAGGGCCTTCAAAAGTGTAATAGGTAGTCAAGAAATTAGATGTGTAATTTATTGTATGTCCCTAGAACACCTGATGGTGCTCCTTGCATGTTGGGCCTCTCTATGTGGCCAGGCTGTGGAAAAGTCTCACACATGTGGTATCGCCATTCTCAGGAGGAGTAGCATAATGTATTTGCGGGTGTAATTTTTTGTGTGTACATGCTATGTGTTGGAAATATCTTTATAAATGGACAACTTTATGTAAAAAAAAATATGATTTTATTTTCTTACCACATCTTTCCAAATACTTGTGGACAAAAATGACTCATTATGCCTCATAGAATATATGTTGGGGTGTTATCTTCTCAAAATGGGGTCATTTTGTGGGCATTTCCATTGTGCTGGTGTTTCAGGACCTTCAAAAGTGTGATAGGTAGTCAAGAAATTAGATGTGTAATTATGTCCCTAGAACACCTGATGGTGCTTCTTGCTTTTTGAGCCTCTCTATCTAGCTAGGCTGTGAAAGTCTCACACATGTGGTATCTCCATACACAGCAGGAGTAGCAGAATGCGTTTTGCGGTGTAGTTGCAAGTATGCCTGTGCTGTGTGAGAGAAATGACCTGTTATGACATTGTACTGTAGCAACAGTGGATTACCGTTACTTTACTATGCAGACAACCCCCTGTATTGTCAGTCTATTCCAGTGTTCCCCTAGTGCTGGGCTCTAGTAATTGTTATCATATCAGTGAGCCAAATGGGAATGATCATGGGAATAGTAGTCTTTTGGATTAGCTATTCACATGTTGTGATATTATCCTTGGACTACACATCCCAGAGATCCTTCTGCAACATGAACAGGCCACTGGGAGGGACTACAAAAGGCCTGGCAGATCAGCCCCAAGCTCTCTCTTCTCTGGGTCTGATGGTGGGAGCACCTCTCTGCTGTTGAGAGAGAGGACTGCAGCCTACCATGAGGTGATCGAGTGACATCAGCCCAGCCCCCGTAGGGCCCAACTCTCCTTCAGGGGACCTCAGTGAAGGAGCTAGTTGAGCGTCCCGGAGGAAAACTGTGCTCCAGAGCTAGGAAGAAAAGGGGAAAAAAAGAAGTCATCTGCTACCCCTTCCCCTCCCTTGTGTGTTAAAAAGAAAAATGGGACCCCAGGGAAGTAAAGACGGACACAGGAAATCAATGCACACCTTTCTGATCAAGTTGTTAAACAGACTCCACCGCCACCAAGGAAGCTGATCATGGCCCAGACTATAGAGTCACCAGCTGTAAATCTGCCAAAGAACTTGGTAGGGCCTTCTCAAATAGTTTTGCTACAAGTAGAATGTATTTATACCTAAGCTTTCCTGGACACAGAAGCTTAAATGACCTTGTTGTATCTGGACTTCTATAACAAGCACTTAAGGCACATCCCTCTGTGTAAGCTTGAAGAGTTGGAGATCTGGGGTATAGATACCCAGAAGTTCCCATATAATGGATATATCCCTATCAAGATAACCTTTGATCCTTCCTTGGCTGGAAAGCCTAAGTCTTTCAACACTTTGGTCGTTGTCTGTCCTCGACCACCTGGGGTAGGCCACAATTCCTTGCTGATAGGAACAAACACCAATCTTGTGAGATTGCTCAGGCCATTGGCCCTGGAGGGCGCTCCAGTAGGGAAGATACATCCTCTGTTGAGACAGGCTTTTCAGCGTGTGTTGCAGGAAAAGAAGGCCCCCATCGAGGGGGTAGGAAGACTGTGGTGATTGGATACTGTCAGGAAGATCCTGCCAGTAACCGGCGTCCCAGGCTCATTGGTGCACGGCCGCGGGTGCCACCGCACACGCGCATGCCCAGGCACGCGCACGCGCATCCATATGGGAACCAGGCGGGCTATTTAACTGCTTCAATACCGGGCCAATTCTGACACTTTGCTCCTACATGTAAAAATCATCATTTTTTTGCTAGAAAATTACATAGAACCCCAAACATTATATATATATATTTTTTTTAGCAAAGACCGTAGAGAATACAATGGCGGTTGTTGCAACTGTTTATCTCACACAGTATTTGCGCAGGAATTTTTTGAACGCGTTTTTTTGGGGAAAAAAACTGTTTTGTGTTTAAAAAAAAAAAAAACAGTAAAGTTAGCTCGATGTTTTTGCATTTTGTGAAAGATGATGTTACGCCGAGTAAATAGATACCTAACATGTCACGCTTCAAAATTGCACACACTCGTGGAATGGCGCCAATGTTCGGTACTTAAAAATCCCCATAGGCGACACTTGAAATTTTTTTACTGGTTACATGTTTTGAGTTACAGAGGAGTTCTAGGGCCAAAATTATTGCTCTCGCTCCAACGCGATACCTCACATGTATGGTTTGAACACCATTTTCATATGTGGGCGGGACTTACGTATATATTTTTTTATTGTTAATTATATTTTATTTTTTTTTATTTTGACACTTTTTTGAAAAAAAAAAAATTGATCACTTTTATTCCTATTACAATGAATGTAAACATCCCTTGTAATAGCAATATGACATGTCAGGTGCTCTTAATAGTGAGATATGGGGTCAATAAGACCCCATATCTCACCACTAGGCTGGGAAGCCTGAAATAAAAAAATAAATAAAACGATCGCCGCTTCCAAGCTGGAGCGGCGCCTTTTTTTGAATGGAGAGGCCGGGCGTGACGTCATAACATCGCGCCCGGCCTCCGACGATCATAGAGACTCCGGGGACCATCTGGTCCTCCGGAAATCTCTATGATCTACATCCGGCGCCGGCGGATCTACTCTCCGCCTCACCGATCGTAAGGGTGAGTCAGAGCAGGCACCGGAGGGCGGCGGGCCTCCCATAGGAACGATCAAGCGGTGGAACGGCCGCTATGATCATTCCTATGGTGTAGAGATTCGCCAGCTGAAACCGGCAATATCTGAATGATGTCTGTAACTATAGGCATCATTTAGATATACCTGCTCAAAGCCAAGGACGTCATATGACGTCCTTGGTATTGAAGTGGACTGCCTGTCATACTCAGTCCCCGCTGTCTGCTCTACAGCGTTTTGTGTGCTATAACCTGATCTGATCTGAGACTTCCTGTTACTTGACCCGGCTACCTGTTTTGACCATCCAGCTATCTGCCTGCATCTGACCCCCGGCTTGCTTAGACCATTCTCCTGTTTGATCCCTTGGACCTTTGCTGTCCGCCTGATATCAGCCATTGGCCTGTCTGACTATCCTTTCCTCCTGATCCCTGATACCAGCCTGCTACCTGCTGTTGTTCCTGGTTCCAGTCCAGCATTCTATTATCCAGCATGCTACCTGCTGTTGTTCCTGGTTCCAGTCCAGCATTCCAGTATCCAGCCTGCTACCTGCTGTTGTTCCTGGATCCAGTCCAGCATTCCAGTATCCAGCTTGCTACCTGCTGTTGTTCCTGGTTCCAGTCCAGCATTCCAGTATCCAGCCTGCTACCTGCTGTTGTTCCTGGTTCCAGTCCAACATTCCAGTGTCCTACCTGCTTACCTGCTGTTGTTCCTGGCTCCAGTCAGCGTTCCAGTCTCCAGCCTTCTCTTCAGTTCCAGGTTCCTGGGTCCTCACCACTCCTGGACTTCTGGGTGACTGTTGATCCTGCCAGGCACCCATACCACTCCTCACTCCTGTGTCCTCTGTCCCCATTCCAGAGGGCCGTGAGTGGGTGCCGTAGGGGAGGTCTCTCTCTTCACTTCGGGCTCAAAATCAGGTACATGACAGATACGCAAGAAAAAGTATTGCAGCCTGGAGAAATAATCTGCATGAAAGCCACTGTTAAACTGTCATGGGATCAACCGGGTCCTTATGTGGTGGTAGAAGCTGTACCACTGGAGGAAGATTGTGGAATAGAACTGGTTCCAGAAATCGTGCCCACTAGGGTCTTTTTGAGGAGCAGGGAAGAATCCCTGCCAGTGTGAGAAATGTCACCAGCTATCCAATCGGCCTGAAGCCTCGTATGGTGATGAGGAAATTGAGTGCCACCACCCCAGTGACGGGGGACAACTTAATCCGGAGGGAAAATGTGAGAGAGACCACTGTCCAGATGCGTGGGAAGAGAGGATCAAAGCTCAGCTAGCTCGATGAGAGAAGATGTTCTCCAAAGATGACTTTGATGTGGGTTGCTCAAAGAGTGCCCAACACCGAAGTTGGCTGAATGAAGACAAGCCTTTCAGAGAAAGAGCTAGATAAATCCTTCTGTATGACCTGGAAGACCTTCGGGAACAGTCAACTGAATTGAAGAAGTCAGGGATTATTAAAGAATCCAGGAGCCCTTAAGCATCCCCTATTGTGGTAGTGTGAAAGAAAAATGGATTCCTCTGGATGTGTATTGACTACAGAACTTTGAATCGGAGGACTATCCCAGATCAGTACGCAACTTCACAAATAGAAGAGGCCCTGCAATGCTTATCAGGAGCTAAATGCCTTTATCAGCCCTTTAGGATTCTTTGAATTCGACCACATGCCACAGGGGTTAACAGGGGCCCCCGCCACTTTTCAGAAATTGATGGAGAACACAGTGGGTGACGTGAATTTGATAGAGGTGCTTGTATGCTTGGGTGACATCATCGTTTTTGGCAAGGCGTTGGAGGAGCATGAAGCTCGATTGGAGAAAGTCTTTCAATGATTACACACTGAAGGTCTGAAGTTGTCGTTAGAGAAGTGTCAATTCTATCAGACTTTAGTCACCTATCTCGGACATGTAGTCTTGGCTGAGGGAGTAGCCATGGACCCTCAGAAGTTGGAAGCTGTTACCTCCTGGCCTCGACCAAGCACTGTCACTGAATTAAGGTAGTTTTTGGGGTTCTACTCCTACTATAGAAGGTTTGTAAATCATTTTGCACAGATTGCAAAACCTCTAAATTAATTATTGCAAAAGCAGACAGATGAGGACTTGCAGAAAACCCATGCCAGGGGTTCCAGGAAGCCTTGGGAGTCTATTCGAGAGCAATGGACAATGAAGTATGAAAAGGCTTTTGAACATTTGAAAGGGAGCACTATTGATGCGCCCGTGTTGGCCAAAGCTGATCCCTCCAAATCTTACAAACTACATGTGGATGCTAGCAGAGATGGGCTAGGAGGAATGTTATATCAGGAATCGGAAGGAAAGCTTCGCCCAGTGACCTATGTGAGTCGCAGCCTCACTCCCCTGAGAAGAATTATCCAGTGCACAAGTTGGAGTTCCTGGCTCTTAAGTGGGCTGTAGTACACAAGCTACGAGACTACCTATATGGAGCCACATCCGTGGTGAAAATGGATAATAATCCTCTGACTTTATTGCTGTCTACTGCCAAACTGCCATTGCCACTGGACGTTGGTGGTTGGCCGCCATGTCTGAGTTTCGATTCATTTAAAAAATACTAGCCAGGGGTGGGAAACCGAGAGGCTGATACCCTTTCCCGAAGACCTTATGCCACTGATACTGGCTGAGTCCATTTGTCTCCAGAGAGAGTAATCACAGTATGCCAAGGAGAAGAGAATAGGCATAAGGGGGCAACAGGGGCCGAAGCTGTTGGGGTCACCCACTGTCAGGTCACCTTGACAGGTGACAGATGCACTCTGTAGGAGTCAGAAGTGCACCGCTAGGTAGTGGACCCTAGGAATGACTGCTGTGGATTGAACCCTGGGAGGTTCAGGAAGCAGGTCTACTGGATTACTGACACAGATCCCACTGGGAGCATAGATTTCCCAGGGCGCGGAGTCTAAGAGCCAGCAGGTGTTCACCAGAGCCTTTAGTGGTAAGGATGGACTGCGCTGCAGTCTGGCTCCAGGTCGCGGCCCCCAGGGTCTCACAGCTCACGCTCACGGTAGACTACAGGAGAAGAGGAAGGAGGCAGTATGCTGGAACAACAAGGAAGTAAGGGACAAGCCAAGGTCGGGGCCACAAGCAGACAAGGACAACAGAGTACACGCCAAGGTTCAGGGTCACAGGCAAACAGGGATGGTCGGGGACACGCCAAAGGTCAGGGTCACGAGCAGACAGGAACAGTTAAGAACAGGCCAAAGTCGGTAACAGGAATCAGCCGTAGGAAACACAGCACGTACACACGGAGGCTAACACACAATGGTTGATCAGCACTGCTGGCTTGCAGTGCACAGGTTAATATAGGGTTTCCTGAGAGGGCCTGGGGTGGGGCCATGCTTAGAAGAGAGGTTACAAAAGCAGTCAGGTGAGAGGCAGCTGGTCTCTAGAGAGGAATACATGGAGACACCCACATTAGAGTACCAAGATACTACTGTGATTTTACGCAAGTGCGTAGTCAAGAACTGCTTCAAATGACTGTGAAAAGAGATCAACGTAAAGACCCACTGGGCAACCTTATGAAGAAGCCCTTGTCAGTTCGGGATCCTCAGATGCTGTTAAATAGTTCCATTGAGGGAGCTAAATTAGTACATAAAGAATGGGAACAAATACGGTTGGAAGACGGAGTAATGTACCAAAAAGGCCCATCTGAGGAAGCAGAGGGTGTTCGACAACTATTCCTCCCTGAGAAATACCGACTAGTAATGTTGGCTGCTCTCCATGATGACCATGGCCATTTAGGTCCAGATCGAACCCTCAAGCTGGTTAGGGACCAATTTTATTGGCCGTCCATGAGTGCCAAAGTAGAAAGCTACTGTCACTCTTGCATCCGGTGCATTCACAGAAAGACTTTGCAAGGCAGGGCAGCCCCAATGGGCCATCTACAAAGTCAGAGAGCAATAGAATCGATGAGCATTGATTTCTTGTGTTTGGAACCTGACCTGAGTGGGCGGAGTAATGTCTTGGTTGAGACAAATCATTTTACTCAGGCTTTCCCAACCAGGGACCAGTAAGCTAGTACTGTAGCAAAGGCCCTAGTGGAGAAGTTCTTCATCCGTTATGGGCTGCCTCAGCTTCTACATTTGGATCAAGGTCGGGACTTTGAGAACAAGCTAATCCAAAGATAGTGTAAACGTTTGAAGTTTCAAAAATCAAGAACCACTCCTTACCATCCACAAGGAGACCCACAACCTGAGCGTTTTAACCGTACTCTGTTGAACATGCTAGAAACCCTTCCTTTTGGAGAAGAAAAAACATTGGGGTGACTACATCGATGCAGTGGTTCATGCTTATAATAGCACAGCACATGACTCTACTGTACTGGGCACTCCCCTTACTGGTTGATGTTTGGAAGGGAAGCTCGCTTGCCAGTGGATCTTGCTTTTGGAACATCATTTGATCACACATCTCAAGCCTCTTACCGAGGGTACGTCAACAGACTTTGAAAAAACTAAAAGACTGTTGATGAGAAAGCTAAGGAAGCATTTACCACCAGGGAACAGATAAACAAGAAAAACTTTGATCTTAAAGTAAGGGTTCAAGACCTGCAACCTGGAGATCGGGTATTGTTGCACAACCTAGGGGTGGCAGGAAAGCATAAGCTGGCTGATCGATGGCACCCACAGCCCTATATTATTTTCGAACGCTTACCTGGGCTTCCCATGTATCAGATCTGCCCTGAAGGAAAGATTGGACCCCTAAAAACTTGCCTTTGAAACAATTTGCTGCCTATATCTGAAGTTATCTGAATGCTCCAACCTCCTTGCTCAGAGACCAGAAACCAACAATCAGTCTCCTATGCTAAGATCGAGGACTCGTCGGGGTCATGAGCCCATACCTCAAGAGGAGGAGAGTGATGAGGAAGAGCTAACCCTTGATTGGCTATGGGTTCCCTCATCTGAGGACTACCCTACCGTTTCTCAAGTTCCTGGAGAAAACAGTAATGAAACATCCCCCTGGAGGAAGACCAGACTTCTGCTGTCTGAAGTTGAAGTGCTTGTGCTCATCCCTGCAAGAAAGAACGAGGAAGTTAAGATGGAGTCAAATGACCGTTTAGGGGAGTCAGATGCTTTGGAAACTCCTGCTCTTCCTAATAATGAAATAGAAAGTGAGAATGTTCCTGAAACCCTGGAGGAGCCAGAACCTGAGTCAAAATCCGGATGTAGTTTTTGAGGAACAAATCATGAGCCGGAGCCACTGTAAAGTATCTATTCTAGGTTGAGACAGAAGATCTGCCTTCCTAAAAGACAGACTTATGATACCTTTGGGGAAAATTCTGATGACCTTATTACTACCGCTCAACATTTTAGTCAAGCGCTTGCCTCCTTTATTGAACCTTTGATAGAGAATGACCTTGATCCTCCTCCTGACACTATTGGGTGGGCCACTAATTTACCACTGGCCTGCCACCAAAATGATATGACCCTGCCTGAGAATGTATATAGTTTATTGTTAAAAAACCCTTTTCTAGGTCAATTGTTAACTGTTGCAGCTTTTGGTTTGTAAAATAGCTGACTGTTTACTTTTCTTGTGGTACAGTAAAGTGATTTCACAGGTTGTGTTCTGTCTTCGGGGACCAAATACTTTCAAGTGGGGGGAGGATGTAGCAACAGTGGATTACTGTTACTTTACTATACAGACAACCCCCTGTATTCTCCATCGATTCCAGTGTTCCCCTAGTAATTGTCATCATATCAGTGAGCCAAACCTGGAAGGATTGTAGGAGTAGTAATCTTTAGGATTAGCTATTCGCATGTTGTGATATTACCCTTGGACTACACATCCCATAGATCCTTCTGCAACATGAATGGAGCTCTGGGAGGGACTACAAAAGGCCTGGCAGATCCACCCCGTGCTCTCTCTTCCCCGGGTCTGATGGTTTGAGCACTTCTCTGCTGCTGATAGAGAGGGCTGCTGCCTACCGTGCGGTGTTTGAGTGACTCCAGCCCGGCCCCAGGGGGCACAACTCTGGGTAGGAAGGGGGTAAAAGTGCCCAGTAGGCAAGTGGGTAATCTAGGAATCTGTCAGGTAGGCAAAAAGATAAAGTTATAGCAACAGTAAGGAGATTGAATGCCCAGTAAAAAGCCCTCCTGCAACAGAATACATCTATGAGACGCAACAGTAAGGGAATTAGAGGCTGAGGGAGTATAAGAAACTTTACTTCATCAAATAATTCATTAAAATTATCAACAAATAAAAGAAGGGTTAGCAATATAGCAGAAAACTTGTGGCCCAGGGTTAGACAAACAATCTGTTCTCATATTTGTCCTGTATTTGGGAATCTTAAGAGTCCTTTCTTGATCACTGGTGGACTGGAGAAGCAGTAGGACTGTGATCCTGGTATACTTTGTGTGGATCTGGGGGTGGTGAGCTGAGGTGAGAAGACCTACAGCATTGTTGTTTGGGGAATTGCACATCCACCTGGTCATCAAGACGAAGAGATCTTGTGAATGGGACCGAGTGGTATTTGCTGTACCATTATGGAACCAGGTTTAGAGGAATGTCCAGGCATTTGCAGAAATGGGAAAGGTCCTCCAGGACTGTGCAGCCTGCTACAGAGGCAGACTGGCCAAATGGGAATTTCCAGGTGTAATGGATTCCTCAAGCCTGTAAAACAGGGGTGTCAAACTCAATTTCATTGTGGGCCGCATCAGCATTATGATTGTCCTCAAAAGGGCTGGTTGTATCTGTAAGATTAGATATCCAGCGCATCCCCTCCCCTTACATTAGATGTCAAGAGCCACCCCATCATCAGAAGTTGAGTCCCCTACTCTCCCTAACATCACAGTGCACCCCCTTTCATTATGCTGCTGTTGGGAAGAAGCTGGATGCATTGCTTGAAAGCAGAAAGTAGGGGACTGGAGGAGGACCAGAGGAGGGCTATAGCTCTCCTGCAGCTGCAGGAGAGGTGTGAGGGCCAAATGAAATGGCCAGGAGGGCCGGATTCAGCCCGCAGGCCTTGTGTTTGACACCTGTGCTGTAGAATATCCAGCAGGGGTCAGAGATCTTTTCGATGTTGCAGAGTCATGGGGATAAATCCAGGTAGATCTTGATGTCAGCATTCTCATAAGAGAGTTGGATCTGATTACGTGCATTCCTGAGGATATATTCTTTGAAGCGAAAGCTGGTCAAGCAGCACAGTCTGTCTAAAAGATTACTCAAGATGGCCATGACAGCTTGCCGCAGTTGATCTTGTTCCACCATTTCTGGAAGGACGAGGACTCCCAGATTGTTGTGATGCCCACGGTTATCCAGGTCTTCTAGATGTCTATGAAGATCCCACATTTGCAGGGTATGAGCATCCTGGACAGTAAAGAGCTTTTGTATATGAGCTTCCTGGTGTCATCATAAAAACTTCATGCACCCTATCTGCTATGGCTTGTATGTCATGGCAGAGGTCCACAATAGCTGCTGAGATGTGTCCTTTATGTCAGCCGCCACGCTGTGCAGGCCGCTCAGGCTAGGAGAGTGCTTGGAGGCAGGGAACGATGGAGGAGGTGAGCCTCTAGCTGGCACAGCTGTATGCTGGCTCTGTGTACGGCCCACATATGTGGAAGTTGCCAAGGATGCCACCATGTTAGAGGGCTGGGTGGGGGGTAGATCTCTGGATTTTGGTGGCTAAGCTACATACCTTGGTCCCCTCAGCTGCTGCGGGATGATTTCCACATATGTATGCTTGGCTGGGTCTCGGATGGACAATTCCTCTGTCGGCCGTAGCTCCATGGCCATTTGGGTCTTCGGTCAGGTCACGCCCTGACTCATTCATTCCTATTGGATTTTCACTTTCTGTCCTGCAATATAAAATATAATTTTATCAGAAAAATATATATTTTTTTAGGAAGTATATCTTGGAAATGAAGAAATATAATTCTGAATGACTAAAAGTGTGCTGAATATAAAATAAAAGAATAAACCAACTTTATTAGCTCAGTTACACTTTATAATATATATTTTATATTTTCAGACTGAAGTTACTATTATTCCCTTCTTTGTTCTGTAGTGTAAATCGGTCGCAGTCGATGTGTATAAATCTCCGGTGATTGCATCTCCTCCTGAGCAGAGCTGCCGGTGACTGAGAAGATATGATGTGTGACATGAATTGTTCTCCGGTGTTCTGTGTCTGTTACCTGCTGATACTCCTCCTTCCCATCACCTACTATGGAGTAGTACTGACCCGGAGCTCAGCGCCTGGTTGTATAATGAATATGGTAAAGCCAGTGTTTGAGTATAAATATTACCAGGAGGGAGATTTCATTATCGGAGGATTAATTTCTGCTCACATGTGGAGCAAGCATCTGGTAGATTTGAGCAAACCCTATGTTTATGAGTCTGGATCACCTAGATCCTTTTCTTATTGTGATTGGTAAGTTTTGTTTTATCATCTTTGCTCTCTCTGTATAACCCAACAAAGAGAAAATATAACAGTTTATCTTCATTTTTACTGTAATATTTTATGAAAGTTTGCAAATGTTTCTACTGTTGTTTTATATTTTCTCATTATTAGTCTTTATACCACCAATATACAAATACTACTAAACAAAGAAAATAATTGCACTATGAGTTGTGATCTAAAATCAGTGATGAATGATTAATAAACAGCTGCACTCATTGTATTGTACATCCCAATACTAAAACATAACCATCAAAAAAAAAATGGTGTTGCCCTGTGAATTTACTCAAACAAGCATATACAGGTACTCCTCACTTAACCACCAGGTTCTGTTCCAACGACCAGGTCATTAAACTAATTGGTTGTTAAACGAGAAATCACAAGCAATCAATATTTTAAGCATTCTTAACTACTGTACTGTATTGTATTGTGAAAAAAAGGTCTAAACATAAAACTGCAGCTCAATGATGTTGTTTTAATTTGCATAAGTACAGAACAAACAGGAAAATTCTGTACTGTACAATACAATGATGTATATAGGCGACGTTAGAGGGGGGAGAGCTGGTCGTAAGTCCAAATGGTCGTTAAATGACGAGTATCTGTATTCAAATAATCAGAATCATATAGAGCTCATACACTGATGAGAAAAAGTGCTATAAGTTCAAAAAAGGAAACTCATCCATATATACATGTAAAGGTGTAAACATGCGCATTCATCAATAATAATATTTAATAAAGTGCCAGGTGAGGAATACAGATTGAATATTTTCTATTAACCACTTCTGGACCAAGCCTATATCTGACCCTTGTTGTTTACAAGTTAAAATCAGTTTGTTTGTTTGCTAGAAAATTACTTAGAACCCTCAAACATTATATATCATTTTTTTAGCAAAGACCCTGGAGAATAACATGGCGGTCATTGCAAAATTTTGTGTCTTTCAAACCAATTTTGTTTGGAAAAAATACACTTCACTGAATTAAAAATAAGAAAACAGTAACGTTAGCCCAATTTTTAATTTTTTTTTGCATATTGTGAAATATGATGTTACGCCGAGTAAATAGATACCCAACATGTTATGCTTTTAAAATGCGCCCGCTCGTGGAATGGCGACAAACTACAGTACTTAAAAATCTCTATAGGTGACATTTAAAACATTTTCACCAGTGTAGAGGTACAGAGGAGGTCTTTTATGAGAATTATTTCTCTCACTCTAACGATCGCAGTGATACCTCACATGTGTGATTTTGAACACTGTTTACATTTGCAGGCGTGACTTAGGTATGAATTTTCTTTGGTGTCTGAGAACGCGGGAAAGGGGCGCTTTACATTTTTTTATTCTTATTTATTTTATTTTTTAATTTTATTTAACACTGTCTTCTTAAAAAAGAAAAATCTGATCACTTTTATTGCTGTCAGAAGGAATGTAAACATCCCATGTGACAGTAATAAGTGGTGACAGGTCCTCTTTATGGAGGGATTGGGGGTCTAAAAAAAAACAATTCCCTACCTTGTACTTAAAAGTATTCAAAACGCCAAAATCTGTGTCTCTGAAAACTGTTATTTTTTTAAAATCAGATCCATTTGCAGCCGAGTAAACCGGAAGTGGCATTGTGATGTCCCCTCCGGGTTTTTGTATTGGAGACCCGATCAGAGCCGAATCCGGCTTCATTTGGGTCTCCGATCAGCCGACGGATGTGCTGGTTGGTCGCTCGGGCCTGCTAGTGGGATGGGAGACCCGGGCAGAGCGGCGGAAGGAGGCGGGAGGCTGTCCCTTCCTGCGCCTCGCAATAACGGTTGAGCGGCTGCTGAGCCGCATCGTTTGTTATCAATAGATAGCCGACCGCCTGCTCTAAGAAATGGTCCCGGGGTGAAGCCTGCAGCTGCATATCATCCCGGTACAACCACCACAACACAATGACGTGCAGGTACGTGATTTTGTGTGAAGTGGTTAAAGTGCCAATTATTCTGTGCAAAGCATAAAAAACCTCAAATAATGTCCATAGACAGAGGAATCCCAACTCCAAATACTGGGGGTGACACAGGTGCTCCACACGGCTTAATTACAGTCCAAAAGTTCTCCAAGTGACCCCTTGTCTGTTCTCCACCATATATAATAATGAATGGAGGCTTACCAGATGAGGAGACCCCGAACAAGGTCCACACATTAGAGGGCAACACACCCCTCCCCCCACTGTAGGTATGCAGGTAACACTTCCTTCACAACCCTGGGTTGGAGGACATAGCGGTGACGCCAGCGCGCCCGCCGGGAAGCCATTTCTGAATGTATGATGTATTCATTTTATTTGTGAATGACTACAACTAAGAGGCCGCATTATCTTTATTATTATTATTATTATTATTGTTTATTTATTGTTCATTATTATTATTTATTATTTATTATTTTTTATTATTATTATCTTTGGATGGCACATCTATAATACGGGTCCTGTGAAGGGAGTGTTACTTACATACCCACAGTGGGGGGTGTTGCCCACTAATGTGTGGCTAGACCTCGTTTGGGGTCTCCTCATCTGGTAAGCGTCCATTCATCATTATCTATGGTGGAGAACAGACAAGGGATTACTTGGAGCACTTTTGGAATTGGGATTCCTCTGTCTATACGATTTACCAATTTTATGCTACATTTGACGATTTGACATTCTGAATGAACATTATTTGAGTTTTTTATGCTTTGCACAGAATAACTGGCACTTTCATTAAAAAATATTTAATCTGTATACCTCACCTGGCACTTTATTGAATATAATTATTTATGAATGCACATGTTTACACCTTTACATGTATATATGAATGAATTTCCTTTTTTGCACTTATAACACTTTATTCTCATCAGTGTATGAACCTTCATGATTTTGATTATTTGAATATACACTATATTGTCAAAAGTATTGGGACTCCTGTCTTTACACGCACAAAGCAAGGTCCATAAAGTCATGGATGAGCGAGTTTGGGGGGGAGGAACTTGACTGGCCTGGAGAGAGTCCTGACCTCAACCCGATAGAACACCTTTGGGATGAATTAGAGCGAAGACTGCGAGCCAGGCCTTCTCGTTCAACATCAGCCTAACCTCACAAATGCGCTTCTGGAAGAATGGTGAAATATTCCCATAGACACCCTCCTAAACCTTGTGGACGGCCTTCCCAGAAGAGCTGTTATAGCTGCACAGGGTGGGCCAACTAAACATTGAACCCTCCGGACTAAGACTGGGATGCTATTAAAGTTCATGTGTGTGTAAATACTTTTGGTAATATAGTGTTTGTTTGCGTATATTTACAACCCAACACAATTTTTTTGATTAATATACATATAATAAATGGGGCTTCCATCATATTTTGTCATCAGGCCATGCTGGAACGTCTGATAAATTTGTTTTGTCCTTATAGACGGCTCCTGCAGAAAAAGTAGACTAGATGGTCCTTGTTTCTGCCAGGAGAGAGGGAGGGAGCTCTGCTGTCATTTATTGCCTTGTGTATGAGATCTCCTACTATTCAGGTCTGTTCACAATAAAGGCTATTCACAGCATAGTAGAAAGTCAAATACATCTACTGTGCAGCACTACATATATACTGTAGACTTGACATCATAATATTGAAAAAAACTAAAAGCAATCAAGAAACATAATGATAGCAGTCCTAAAGGTTCACACTGGGGCAATAATGCATGAAATGACACTCCAAACGCCAGACTGAGAAAGTGATACTGTGAATCCCACGCCAGATGTGTCTCCACCACAAGACAAACATGTTACAGAGAAATCAGAATGTACTTATGTCCAATACTCCACCAAACTTCCAACTACCATCCACCGTATTGGAATCAAGGGGGGATATCACTTTAAACATCCATCTCCAATGGTCACTCGAAATACTCATGCATGTCAAAGAGAAAAAACAGACCAAGAGCTCCACACCTGATATGTTTTTTTATTAGAAAAGAATAAAATGCACTTACAAGTATAGAAAATGGAACAGCACCAGGGATTATTTTCAGCGGAAACGCGGGGAAACACAGTTCTGGCACCTCCAGCACTGACTGTATGTTGGTAATGGTAAGGGGTACTGGGGTGTGCTACAGGGTTTATTAACCACTTAAGGAACGCTCACCATCATTATACATTGCTACTTTGATGTTAAATACCGAGGTTATGGCAGCAGATAGCTGCCATAACCCCGGTATTTTAAAAAACGTCTGGTGGTCCTCTTTCAGAAAAAAGTGGTCTCAGCGGCGGATTCCCTGCGAGATCATTTTTATTGGGGGTGCACTCCTCCCGCTGCACTCCGGTCATCCCTGCTGCTAACCGGAGCCATCGGTAGCGGCGGAGATGATCGGGTCCTTTCCCCTCACTGCCTGGATGCCGAGTGAGGAAAAAATGGCCCCCGCTCGGCTCCATAGCATTGGACATCGCTTCCTCCAATGCTCTTAAAGGGGATTTTTTTATTTGAATATTCATGCCATGTAACTAAGGATGAGCCGATCACCCCAGGTTCAGTTTGCAGCGGAACATGCAAACAGGCAAAAAATTGGTGCGAACACCGTTAAAGTCTATGGGACACAAATGTGAAAAATCAAAAGTGCTAATTTTAAAGGCTTATATGCAAGTTATTGCCATAAAAAGTGTTTGGGGACCCGGGTCCTCCCCCCAGGGCACATGTATCAATGCGAAAAAAAGGTTTTAAAAACGGCCGTTTTTCAAGAGCAGTGATTTTATTAATGCTTAAAGTGATACAATAAAAATGAAATATTCCTTTAAATATTGTGCCTGTGGGTTCCCTTTGTATGCCTGTAAAGAATCTTTCCCATGTTCATAACAGTATCACAGCAAAATGACATTTCTAAAGGAAAAAATGTCATTTAAAACTGCTTGCGGCTGTATTGTCGGGTCCCGGCAATATAGATAAAAATTATTGAAAAAACGGCATGGGTTCCCCCCAAAATCCATACCAGACCCTTATTCGAGCACACAACCTGGCAGGCTGCAGGAAAAGGGGGGATGAGAGAGCGTCCCCCCTCTCCTGAGCCATACCATGCCACATGCCCTCAACATAGGGAGGGTGCTTTGGGGTCCACCCCAAAACACTTTGTCCCCATGTTGATGGGGACAAGGGTCTCTTCCCCATGACCCTTGCTCGGTGGTTGTGGGGGAATGCTGGTGGGGGGCCTATCAGAATCTGGAAGCCCCCTTTAACACGGGGGGCCCCCAGATCTCATCCCCCATGTGATTGGGTATCGGGTACATTCTACCCCTACTTATTCACCAAAAAAAGTAAAAATGACGTGACTTCCATGTTTTTGCTTGGTCAGCTGTTATATAGGCAAGGGCGTGGCCACCTGGTGATGTAACTGGGTGGCCACGCCCCTTCTGACATCACGTGTCATCACGTGATGTCAGAGGGGGCGGAGTCACACATTTACATCACCGGTTGGCCCGGCCCTCAGCTATATTACAGCTGTCATCGCAAAAAAGCTATAAAGGCTATAAAAATGTATGTTGCCGGGATCCGACAATACATTACATTAGCGAGCAGTTTTAAATGACATTTTTCCTTTAGAAATGTCATTTTGTTGCTCTCATTCTTTAAACTATGTTTGTCTGCCGTGTAAGCAGCCTTATAAAGTATGGGGTGTGGACTTACCCCCCTGAGCCACGATCGGCCAAAGGCACCCTGCCTTTGGCCAATCATGGCTCTTAAAGCAGAGTGCACTGTGATTGGCCAAAGCATGCAGGTCAGGTGCATGCCTTGGCCAATCAGCAGCCATCAATGCATTGCAATCTTGCAGTGCATTCACCATCTCGCAGTGCATTATGGGGCGTTCCGTGGGCACTTAAATTTCAGGCGAACACCCCATAATGTTTTTAATTTGGCAAAACTTATGTTCAACTCGAGCATTGGGCTCATCCCTACTGTTCATCCTTGTACTTATGGGGACCCTTGTCCAACACTGCTCACATCTGCACTAACTGCAAAGCTCTTCCCACAATGTTCATTAGTGCACCCCTCTACCAACACTGCCCACTACTTCCCCCTCTGCACCCCTCTTCCAGCACTGTTCATCTTTTGCACCTCCAGGCACTGTGCAATAAAACTTTCTAAATTTTGCAAAGTTACCATGATTACCAGATTTCATTAGCAGTTTACGGTTTGTAATTGATTTTGTCTACAATTGCCTTATTGTTTTCAGTAAACGAGAGAGGCCCATAGTATAACCCCAAGGCAATAAACGGAGGGCCAGCATGACAGGGGTTAACGGGGGCTTAGGTTACAGGGAGTTAATGGTAAGAGGGGGCATTTCAGGTATTAGTTAGGGCTGTTCAGAGTGGGTTATGGGGATGGGGTGGAGCTTTAGGGGGAAGTGAGTTGGGGACGGAAAAGGGGGTGGTCTTCAGTTGGAAGGGAAAGAGTGTGGAACAACTTCCCATCCTCCCGCCCTACATTTTGGGGGGCATTTTTGTGTTTTGTTTTGGGGGACTTGAGCATCCTTGGGAGCAGGTTGGGGCACTTGGCGGGGTGCAAGGTCCTTGTAGGTCATATGGGCACATAAAAGGTATGGTGCAGGGACCCTGTGACAGACCTAGACAGGACAGAGGCTTTTGGAGAGGACGGAATGCAAGCCTCTTTCCTTTTGATTATGGGCCCTGGATTTTAAGAGAGCAATACTCTTTGCGAGGTGAATGAGAAGTCCAGTCTGTACTAATCAGACTCAATCTTGTATATATGTATATATTGTATGTTGTCTCATTCTGTTGTGGACTCTTTGCTGTGATCATTTGGGATGTGTATCTCTATGGAGGGAGGGGGGATTCCTCCAGCAGCCCCCTGCTGATAAGACTGTTTACTGAGGAGAAGTTTGAACACACCTGACCTGTGTGTCCATTGTCTTTGGACAGTTTAACCCGCCCTCTTTTCCAAGGATGGGGGGAAGAGTCTCTGAGTTATTTTATCTGTTGTATCCATGTGTGATAATAAATGAGTCCATGTTAGCAGCGGAGCAAGTCTTGTTTTGTGCTCGGAGTGGTTGGAATATCTGATATCTATATTCAGACTGGGAGGAAGCGGTATATGACGGAAGCCCTCAAGCAGAGTGGGACATTCCGTCACAGACCCGTCTGAGGTACGGCTCCCAGTTGGTGTACGGGTACCTGGTAATTGACTCTGACTCGGTGGTTTCGCGACTGAAGGCCTTAGAAGTGACTAGCAGGTACGGTTCTGGTTTTATGCTTATTGGGACCTTGAACTCCATTTTCTTTAACCACTTCCTGACCGTCGCGCGACGATGTACTTCGGCAGAATGGCACAGACAGGCAAATGGGCGTACAGGTACGTTCCTTTAAATTTGCCGCCGTGCCATCGCGTGCCAGTCGGGACCTCCGTGAGTCAGGCCGCAGGTCCCGCAGACTCGATCGCCATGGCCTGCGATCGTCTCACGGGGAGGAAGAACGGGGAGAAGCTAATGTAAACAAGCATCTCCCCGTTCTGCCTAGTGACAGTGTCACTGATCTCTGCTCCCTCTGATCGAAGCAGAGATCAGTGACGTTTCACACACAGCCACGCCCCCCACAGTTAGAAACACGCCCCTAGGACATACTTAACCCCTACACTGCCACCTAGTGGTTAACCCCTTCACTGCCAGTGTCATTTACACAGGAATCAGTGCATTTGTATAGCACTGATTGCTGTATGACAATGGTCCCAAAATTGTATCAAAAATGTCTGATGTGTCCGCCATAATGTCGCAGTCACAATAAAAATCGCAGATCGCCGCCATTTGAAAAAAAAATAATAAAAATGTCATAAAACTATCCCCTATTTTGTAAACGCTATAACTTTTGTGCAAACCAATCAATAATTGCTCATTATGATTTTTTTTTTTACCCAAAATATGTAGAAGAATACATATAGGCCTAAACTGAGAAAAAAAAATTGTTTTTTTTATATATTTTTGGGGTATATTTATTATAGCAAAAACTAAAAAATAATGCTTTTTTTTCAAAATTGTCGCTCTTATTTTGTTTATAGCGCAAACAATAAAAAATGCAGGGGTGATCAAATACCACCAAAAGAAAGCTCTATTTGTGGGAAAAAAGGACATCAATTTTGTTTGGGAGCCACATCGCACGACCGCGCAATTGTCACTTAAAGTGACGCAGTGCCGAATCGCAAAAAGCGCTCTGGTCAGGAAAGGAGGTAAATTCTTCCGGGGCTGAAGCGGTTAATAAACTGTATGTTATGTTTTGAAAGGTTATTGATATGTTAATTATTGGATATTTATATTTGGTTAATAAAATGGCTGCTATGGCCAATTTACTCCAATTATGTGTGGTGTGGACATTAGATGAAAGGGCGGGGTTATTGGTATAGAAGGTAACAAGCCATAGTTATTACCATAGTCATGTCAGTTTTGTGGGATGTGGCCAAACTGAAATCTCAGAAGTAACCATTTTTTGTGTCATTTGAAAACCTCTCAATATCCTGCAGGGTTGACATTGAAGAATACAAAAGCATCTTGGCAATGATCAAAGCTGTCTGGGTGATTAACAGTAACCCCTATTTTCTGCCCAATGTGACCCTGGGCTATCATATATTCAGTACTTGTAATGATCCAATGAAATCTTTGGCTTATGTCATAAGGATATTGTCTGGAGAAAAGGAAGCTCCTAACTATTACTGTAAGGGACGTGGAGAATTCACTGGTTTTATTGGTGACAGCACTTTCCATACAAATAATGCCATGGCCCAGTTACTTAGTATGTATCGGTATACACAGGTAAGTGATCATTTCAATGTATTATGTGTGTAACACTTGTGTTCAATAGATGTCTTAGTACAGTCTTAGTGGAATATTTTTAGCATTACTTTTCTTTAGTGAATGCAGATCAGAATTAACAGACATTTGAATATTTCAGGTACAGAACATTGGGGCTGATTTACGAGATTTACGAAGCATTTGCGCCATGACTTGTGGTGCATGCCGAAGCGCAAATGACATTTTTCTATTTACAAAGCATTTGCGCCGGTAACACAGCGCGATCCCCAATTTACTATTCTCTTCCCGGCACACGGGAAGAGGTGATCGGTACGCCACTATTGAAATGGCGCACGGCATCTTTAACTTCAAATTTAAAGAAGCTGGAAGTGCCAATAATATGGGGGTGATGTGGGGAAGTGTTGTACTAATTGTCCAAGTAACAAATATGGCCAAAATAGAAGGAGAGAGTGACTTTCTCTGAACAAGCCGGCAGCACCGGCAAATACATTTAGAGCTGCGGGAGGTGAATTTATACACTGCGCATGCTCAAATGGCATTTGTTCAAATGCTTTGGTTAAGTGCAAAATCTTAGTAAATGTCAAGCAACGTAAATGTATTTGCATAGGTTGAACGGGTGCACCTCTGGGCTTTTTTTTTTTTTTATGCTGGTTCACTTTGCGGCTATAATGAAATGTCGGTCTGGCAAAACACATAAAAGTTCATTGATAAAAACAGCATTAAGTAAAAAAACAAAATTCAGAAAAAAAAATGTGTGGGGTTCCCCCGAAATTCAATACCAGGCTCTTCAGGTCTGGTATGGATATTAAGGGGAACCCCACGCCAAAAAAAAAAAAAAGCGTAGGGGTGCCCCTCAAAATCCATACCAGGCCCTTTAGGTCTGGTACGGATTTTAAAGGGAACCCCACGCCAAAAATGTTTTAAAAAATGGCGTGGGGCCCCCCTAAAAATCCATACCAGACCCTTATCCGAGCAGGCAACCTGGCAGGCCACAGGAAAAGAGTTCTTTTCTCGTCCCCCCCCTCCTTAACCGTACCAGGCCACATGCCCTCAACATTGGGAGGGTGCTTTGGGGTCTGACCCCAAAGCACCTTGTCCCTATGTTAATGAGGACAAGGGCCTCATCCCCACAACCCTTGCCAGTGGTTGTGGGGGTCTGCAGGCGGGGGGGCTTATCGGAATCTGGAAGCCCCTTTAACAAGGGGATCCCCAGATCCCAGCTCCCCCATGTGAAATGGTAATTTCACAAAAAAAGAGTCAAAAATGTTAAAAATGACAAGAGACAGTTTTGACAATTCCTTTATTTAAATGCTTCTTCTATCTACTATCTTCTTTCTTCTTTCTTCTATCTACTATCTTCTATCTTCTATCTTCTATCTTCTTTCTTCTATCTACTATCTACTATCTTCTTTCTTCTTTCTTCTTTCTTCTATCTACTATCTACTATCTTCTATCTTCTATCTACTATCTTCTATCTACTATCTTCTTTCTACTATCTTCTTTCTACTATCTACTATCTACTATCTACTATCTACTATCTACTATCTTCTATCTTCTATCTACTATCTTCTATCTTCCCTCGGTTTCTTCATCCATCTTCTTCTTCTTCTAGTTATTCTGGTTCTTCCTCCGGTGTTCTCGTCCGGAATCTTCCTCCGCAGCATCCTCTTCCCTTCTTCTTCTCGGGCCTCTTTGCATCCACCATGATGGGAGGCTCCCACTGTGTGACGTTTCTTGTCTTCTGACGGTTCTTAAATAATGGAGGGCGGGGCCACCCAGTGACCCTGCCCCCCTCTGACACACGGGGACTTCCCTGAGGCTTTCCCCGTGACATCAGAGTCCCCATGTGTCAAGGGGGGCGGGGTCACCGGGTGGCCCCACCATCCGTTATTTAGGAACCGTCAGAAGACGAGAAGCATCACACAGCGGGAGCCTCCCATGGATGCGGAGCGGCCCGAGAAGAAGAAGGGAAGAAGACACCACGGAGGAAGATGCTGGACAAGAACACCGTTGGAAGAACCAGAAGAACCAGAAGAAGATGGAGGAAGAAACTGAAGGAAAATAGAAGATAGAAGAAGGAAGATAGAAGATAGAAGAAAAAAGATGGAAAGAAGAAGCATTTAAATAAAGGAATTGTCAGAAAGGGTCTCTTGTCATTTTTAACATGTTTGACACTTTCTTTGTGAAATGGTAGGGGTAGTACCCCCTTACCATTTCACAGAGGGATCTGGGGGTCCCCTTGTTAAAAGGGGCTTCCAGATTTCGATAAGCCCCTCGCCGGCAGATTCCCCACAGCCACCGGGCAAGGGTTGTGGGGACGAGGCCCTTGTCCTCATCAACATGGGGACAAGGTGCTTTGGGGTCAGACCCCAAAGCACCCTCCCAATGTTGAGGGCATGTGGCCTGGTACAGTTCAGGAGGGGCGCTCTCTCTTGCCCCCCCTCTTTTCCTGCGGCCTGCCAGGTTGCGTGCTCGGATAAGGGTCTGGTATGGATTTTTAGGGGACCCCACGCCATTTTTTTTTAAATTTGGTACGGAGTTCCCCTTAAAATCCATACCAGAGCTGAAGGGCCTAGTATGGATTTTGAGGGGGACCCCCACACCATTTTTTGTTTTATTTTGGCGTGGGGTTCCCCTTAATATCCATACCAGACCTGAAGGGCCTGGTATGGAATTTCGGGGGAACCCCATACATTTTTTTTTTCTTAATTTTGTTTTTTTTCCTTAATGCTGTTTTTATCAATGAACTTTTATGTGTATTGCCGGACCGACATTTCATTATAGCCGCAAGTATTTTTAAATAACTTTTATTCCTTAAGGGCCAGTTCACACCACATGCAGTCCAGTGCGTTTCTGCATCATAAACGCACGGAAAGTAAGTTATATGGTTTTCAATGGCATAGTTCACACCAGTGCTTGCAGCTCCAGTGTGTTTCCAGTTCCAGAAAAAAAAGTAGAACATGCTTCATTTTTTATGCACTGGACTGTACTGGAACTCTGTAAAATGCATCAAAAACGCACTGGAACGCACCTAAATGCACCAAAAACACACTGCAATACACTTGTCCTTATTTAACCTTAAGAAAAAAGAGGGGGGAAACAAGCACTGGACTGCATCAAAAACGCACCAAAAATGCACTGGAACGCATAAAAAATGTGCATGCAGAAAAGCACCTGGAACACATCCGGACTGCGTTTCTATAGTGTGATCTGGCATTTAGGGCCCTTAGGGCTAGTTCACACCATAGAAACGCAGTCCAGACGCGTTCCAGGTGCTTTTCTGCATGCACGTTTTTGATGCATTCCAGTGCGTTTTTGGTGCATTTTTGATGCAGTCCAGTGCTTTTTTTCCCCCTCTTTTTTCTTAACCTTAAATAAGGACAAGTGCATTTCAGTGCGTTTTTGATGCATTTTACAGCTTTCCAGTACAGTCCAGTGCAGAAAAAATGCAGCATGTTCTACTTTTTTTCTGGAACTGGAACGCACTGGAACGGCAAGCACGGGTGTGAACTATGCCATTGAAAACCATACAACCGAATTTACATGCATTTTTGATGCATAAAATATGCACTGGACTGCATTGGTGTGAACTGGCCCTTAAGCAATTTGGCATATTTAAAGGCATTTCTCCTTGTTTCTTTTTTTGGGTTGTCCAATTGGTGACATTGATTTATGTTCCTTAGGGTGGGACCTGGGCCCCATACCCATTTTAAGGCCAATAACTAGAAGATATGCCAGCCAAGTAGGGACTAGTAAAAAGTCAGTTCCCTTAGACTGCAATGGTATTTGTTGTATAACATTTGCACACTCTTTAGTTGCCCCCCTGAACTGGGGGGTGTTTTGTCCCATCTGTTATTTTGTGCATGCTGGATGATGTGCTTCATTTTGGACAGGGGGGTGGCTTATTTTGTGCTAGCTGCATTTGGTTTGTTCTGGGCATGCTCAGGGACTTTGGTTTTTTCCTATGCCTTTTGCTGTGTGAAATGCATTTGGGTTGGTCTGGGCATGCTCAGGGACTTTGGTTTTATTTGGTGGTGCTTTTTGTGTGTGAACAGCACTTGGATGTTTCTGGACATGCTCAGAGTGTATTTTTTGGGTTAGTAATTTAAGGACATTCTTAACAGGTGTACCCACTTTGAAGTTCTCTCTACATTGGGTGAACTTGCATTCTGTGTGTTTCATGGACTGTCCATGTGTTTACAATTGCCTCATTAGCACACAAACCTATGTTATATAAAGCTTGCAGATAGCGTTCTTTACTTTGCCCTGAAAAGAGCCAAGATTGTGTGATGGTCTGAATTTTTCTTTGCTGAGCTCAATGGAGTGAAAGGAGATTCAGAACACCCTGCAGTTTCAGGTTATGCCTGGTCATCTGCATAAAGTGAGTTTGAAGTTCCTTGTTCAGGATTTGCTGGAGAAAACAGTTGCAGTGGAACCACGTCACATCTATTGTATCCAGGACCATGCAGCACCAAGGTACTATGATGTTTCTTTTGTGCATAGCAATTTTTGCATGGGAGTTATTGAGAAGTGTAAGGAATTGGAGAAAGCTAACCATGAGTCTATAAGGCCTTTCATAGTGGAACCCTTGTATGCTATGGAGGAGAAACCATTGGTTGTTCACCTGTTTAACCCCTTCACGGACATTGCCTTGGTAGTGGCCTTTTTGAAGAGATACTGCTCTGCAGTGAAGGGAGGCTTCAGGCTGACTAATCGTCTATGGATCTTTAATGGCAAATTACATTTTTTTTGTCAAGCTGAAGGTGGATTCTGAAGGGATTGGTGGAGTGCCGCATCCACCAGCTAATTTTTCAATAGCAGGAAATAGGTTTCTCTACTACCCTGGTCAACCGACATACTGCAGAAGATGTCATAAGTTTGGGCATACCAGAGGTGACTGTAATGCGGAGATGCACTTCCGGAACTGTGGGGAGGAGGGACATGAGGCTGGGGCTTGCTTGATTAAGCGGGCCTGTGATATATGTGGACAGCGTGATCATACAGTGAAGAATTGTCCAAAAGTAAGAAGGGCCTATGTCTCTTATGCTGAAGCTGTCAGGCGCACCACTGAGAATGGTTGACCAGTGTCCACACAGGTGCTGTCTGACTCTCCTGAAAGACAGGAAGAGGAGGGGGTGGTGGTGGAAGAGGAAGAAAGTGGGCAGCTGGGTGTGGAGGAGAGAGTGGAGGAAGGAGTAGAAGTGCCACCCACTAGTGTGAAGCCATTGACAGCGGGGAGCGGAGCAGAGGTGGAATGGGCAGTGGAGGAGTTGGCAGCAGCCTTACAGTGGGAGCCGGAAGTGCAGGAAGCCCAAGAAGAGGAGGTGGAAAAGATGGAGACACTGGGTGCCAAGACCAAGGTGGACGCTTTGGGGAGCCCTAAGAAGAGAAAGGCTAAGGAATTGAAAGTAGAGACAGCTGGGATTGAAACACCTAAGCCCTTTGAGGTCCTAGGGGATGTTGGAGTGGAGGTAGAATCACCAGCACTAAGTCCAGGGACACCAGAAAATTTTCAGCTGGCCACATTGTCGCCTAGTCAGGAGTTTTTGGATGATGAAAGCATTATGGCCCTGAGGAATGTATGTCAGTTTTCTGGCTTAAGTGATAGCTCTGGGGGTGAATGATGCACATCTTCATGTGAATGAGCATCAATCTGGTGTGAGGCGTTTTGGGTCCCCTGCTAGACAGTGTGCTGTTTTTGAGGACTTGAAGGTCAATGGAGGAGACATCATCTGTCTACAGGAGTGTATTTTTAATCGACCGCCCAAGCCTCCGGAGTGGGTGGTGGATTACATATGGTCGGCAGTTGGGGAAAATAGGAATGCTGGGGTAGGCATTATCATTACAAATAGAAATAGTTGCATTATGTCTCATGTTGTGTTAGTGCCAGGAAGATTCATTATGGCAGATTTAATTTTGTTTAACCAGAAGTTTAGGCTTTTTAATTTATACGCTCCTGTGAATAGCCAGAAACGTCTTGAGTTTTTTGAAGCTTTGAAGTTACATGCAGTGGGAAGGAGACCTAGTGTGATCATGGGTGATTTTAATACAATCCGATTTGTGAAAGATCGGATAGGAGTAGCGGAGACTAAGTTAGATGTAGGTAGCTTTATGCTGAATGGGGTAATTCAGGACTTGCATCTCAACGATGCTCATACTGTTCTGGGTTTGGTGGATACATATTTCACTTTTTTTCCGGAGTGTGGGCGCACCAAATCCAGAATTGATTTATTTCTGTTTTCTGATGCGTTCAAATGTGCTAATGTTAAACACAGGCTAGTATTTTTTTCAGACCATGTGGCAGTGTATGTTGATTTGAGTATGGGAGATAGTATTAAGTTTGGTTTAGGGGTATGGAGGTTAAATAGTTTATTGCTGCAGGACGAGCATGTCAAAGCCCATTTTTGTAAGGTATATAGTAGATGGGTTAATAGGAAAAAAGATTTTAGTAATATTTTGGGGTGGTGGGATTGGGTCAAAAGGAAAATTAAATTATTTTTTCAAAAAAAGAGTAGGGATAAAAGTAGCAGTGAGAAAAGGAGATATTCTCAGTTATAAGTCAGGTTGGTTACATTATATTCATTTAGAAATATGGGCTATGACATGGCCAATGAAATAGAGCATGTTAGGAAGAGGATTAAATAGGTATTAATTGAAAGAGGAAAACAAATTATTTTTCAAGCGAGAGTTAAACACCTGGAGCAGGATGAAAAATGTAGATAGATTTTTTTTCAAGAGAGTTTGTAAGGAAAAAGCAGTGTTTGAGGGTGTGTATGATGAAGAAAGTAGGGAATGTAAGGGAGAGAATGTGCTGGAATGCATGACTAAATTTTATGAACGATTGTATGAGGGAGTGTGTGTTGATGAGTCAGATACTAGAATGTTTGATATGGTAGAGGATAATTTAGATGAGGATGATAAGGTTTTTTTGCAGAAAGCAGTGAATGAGGAGGAGGTGTGGGAAGCTGTGGCAAGCATGGGGGCGAATAAACCCCGGGAGGGGATGGCTTACCAAGTGAGTTTTTTAAATTGTTTTGGGATGTTATTAAGCGGGATGTGGTTGAGGTATTTAGTTACATGATGAGGGAAGGTATGATATCCGAATCTATGAGAGAGGGGGTAGTGGTATTAATTTATAAGAAGGGGGATAAGATGGATATTCGGAATTGGAGGCCTATCTCCTTACTAAATTCAGACTACAAGGTCTTTGCAAAGATGGTGGCGAGGAGATTATCTAAGGTCATTAGTAGGATGTTAGCGAGATGCAGGCCTGTGCAGTGCCGGGTCGAATGATCTCGGAGAATTTAATTTTAGTTAGGGATATAATTAATTTTTGTAAAGATAGGAATAGTTCGATTATCCTGACATCATTTGACCTTGAGAAGGCATACGATAAAGCAAATCATGGGTTTTTGTGGGAGGTTTTGAAGCAGATGGGTATACCACAGCTGCTCATTAATGTAATAAAAAGGTTGTATTAGGGGATCAGTAGTCGGGTTCTGGTTAATGGGAGTTTGGGGCGGGCTTTTTTGGTTAAATCTGGGGTGAGACAGGGGTGCCCCCTGTCCCCTATTCTCTTTATTTGTTTTATTGATCCACTGTTAAGGATGATACAGAGGGATAAGGTGGTGAGGGACTTTTTGGTGCCTGGGAGTGGGGGGAAAATTGTGAAATGTTTAGGCTATATTGATGACGTGGTGGCAGTGTGTCAGTCGGTGGTGGGCGTAAGAAGGGTGAAGTTACTTTTGTCAATTTTTTGTGTATGTGCGGGAATGAGTGTGAATTGGAATAAGTGTAGTTTGGGTGTGTATGGAAGACAAGTGGAATGTGTGGATGATCAGATTGGGAAGGTTGAGGATGGAGTGAGGATTTTGGGTATTGTGTTTGACTATGGAATGAAAGGGGAAGTGTGCTGGAATGAAGTGGGAGAAAAGATAGCCAAGAAGTTGAGGTTTTGGTGTCTAAGAAAATTGTCAATTTGTGGGAAAGTTTTAGTAGTCAAGGTAGTAATCTTACCTTTAATTTTGTATACAAGTAATATCTTCCCTCCTGGGGAGATAAGATTGAGGAAAATTAATAAGTTATTGTTTACCTTTTTATGGGGGTCGAAAATGGAAAGGGTTAAGAGAGAATATGTGTGTAGACGTGAATGTAATAGTGGGTTGAGCTTTCCGAATGTGAGAGTGTTTTTGTTAATGCATTATTAGTTCTGTGTGGTGAAAGTTTTGATGAATGGTGGAGAGTGTGCTAGGATGATAGCTTTTTCAGGTGGGTGGTTGTTTAGGAGATGGGGGTGGTTGGGAAGGGATTCAAGAATACCGGTGGCTTACGTGGTGGCACGCGACTACTGGGTATTGGAAAAGTTTAGGGTAGAGTTTAAGTTGGCAGATTTAGGAGAAGCGGAGAGGGATAAAGTGAAGGTGAGAAAGTGGTTGATAGAGAAGGAGTATGTGTGTAACCTTAGGGGAGATAATGCGTCAGTGGCTAGGGAAGTATGGAAGAAAATGAGTATATATGGGGTGACAGATAGTATGGATGAGTTTGCATGACTGTCTAGCTACGAGGCTATTTATGAAAAGGAGGGATTCGCGTGTGCCTGATATTTGTCCGAGAATGAATTGTGGGGGTGTAGAAGACAGTGAGCATGTGTTCTGGGGGTGTGGTGTAGCGAAAGATGTGATCAATAAGAGTCAAGATCTGGTGAAAGAAATAACAGGAGTGAAGGTGAGTGAGTGGAAAATGATGATGTATGGCTTGGGGAAACTGGAAAAAGATAAACAGAGAGTATTGTGGTTAGTGTTATGTGCATTAAAGGAAGTGTTGTGGAATGCACGCAACTTGTATGTATATAAAAAGGTTTCGTTAGACAGTAAACAGTGTATAGGATTATGGCTAAGCAAGCTATACTTTTTTTTTGTGTTGGATAAAAAGAAGGGTATGGATGCTGAAGGCATCTGGAAATTTAAAAAATGGAGAATGTTGATTAAAAATTAAGTCTTTTCCACGATGATGCAAGACCTTGTTGGAGACAGTGAATGAGCATCAAGCTGAATAGTCTCTCGAGAGTTTTCTGAAGTGGATTAAAAAAGAAAAAAAAAAGAGTATATTTGGGTGTCCTTACCGAGCTTCTAACACATGTATTTTCTATTTGTATTTTGTTTGTTATGTTGTTGCAAAACAGATGTGTTTTTATGCAATTTATTTGTTACTTTGGTTTGTTGTTTTTTTTTTTGGGTGGTGGATATTTTACAATGAAATCTTTTTTATGTTGGCAATTTTTGTTGTTTTACGTTGTTCACTTTGATTTAACTGTCTGTGCTGCCTTATTTTTAACCACTTCCCGCCCACCCTATGGCGGATTGACGTCCGGGAAGTGGTTGTGTTATCCTGACTGGGCGTCATATGACGTCCTTCAGGATAACATGCCGCAGCGCGCCCCCGGGGGCGCGCCCCCGGGGGCGCGCATCGCGGCGATCGGTGGAGCGGTGTGTCAGTCTGACACACCGCTACACTGATCTTGGTAAAAAGCCTCCGGCGGAGGCTCTTTACCACGTGATCAGCCGTGTCCAATTACGGCTGATCACGCTGTCAATAGGAATAGCCGTTTGGTTCGGCTCTTCCTCACTCGCGTCTGACAGACGCAAGTAGAGGAGAGCCGATCGGCGGCTCTCCTGGCAGGGGGGGTCTGCGCTGATTGTTTATCAGCGCAGCCCCCCCGCAGATCACCCCACTGGACTACCAGGGATGCCACTAGGACCACCAGGGAAGGGGCAACGTGGATGGCCAGGTATGTACCCCATGGCCATCCACATGTGCCCAATCTGTGCCAATCAGTGCCCACAAATGGGCACTGATTGGCACTATTATGCCAATGATATTGCCAGCAATGCCCAGCAATGCTCTATCATTGCCACCTGTCATTGCCTATCTGTGCCACCTGTCACTGCCCATCGGTGCCACCTGTCAGTGCCCATCTGTGCCCATCTGTGCCCATCAGTGCCCACCTATCAGTGCCCATCAGTGCCACACATCAGTGCCACACATAAGTACCCATCAGTGCCACCCATATATACCAATTAATGCCACCTACGAGTGCCCATCAGTGCCGCCTATGTGTGCCCATCGGTGCCACCTATGAGTGCTCATCAGTGCCGTATACCAGTGCCACCTATCAGTGCCCATCAGTGCCACCTATCAGTGCCCATCAGTGCCACCTATCAGTGCCCATCATCAGTGCCCGTTAGTGCCACCTCATCAGTGCCACCTCATTGGTGCCACCTCAACGGTGCCCATCAGTGCCGCCGTATCAGTGCCCATCAGTGCAGCTATATCAGTGCCCATTATTGAAGGAGAAAGCGTACTTATTTACAAAAAAATTTAACAGAAACAAAGAAAAACTTGTTTTTTTTCGAAATTTTCGATCTTTTTTTATTTGTTGCACAAAAAATAAAAACCGCAGAGGTGATCAAATACCACCAAAAGAAAGCTCTATTTGTGGGAACAAAATGATAAAAAAATTGTTTGAGTACAGTGTAGCATGACCGCGCAATTGTCATTCAAATTGCAACAGCGCTGAAAGGTGAAAATTGGGCTGGGCGGGAAGGTGTCTAAGTGCCTGGTATTGAAGTGGTTAAAATTCTTTCTCAAGATGTTGTGCCTAATGTTGTTTTAATCCTTAATAGATGTCAATTTGTGGGTGCACTCCTTTTAACTCCTATTAATTTACACTGCAAAAGGGTCAAACCTCAAACATATTCTGTTAGTGTCTCAAATTAACATACATGTGTGTATTTCGCTTTCCTTGCTTCTTTTCCAAGTCCTGTTTTTTTTTTTTTGGACCAATAAAATTGTTTCAAATTTTTTATGTTTTGTGTGTTCTTTTCATGCAACGGATTTCCCAGCTGCAGCTTAACTAGGCTGATTGGCATGTCTTAGACAAATCCCTTTTTGTTTTTTTTTTAGTTTTAAGTTACTTTCCTGGTGCCTTCATGGTAGCACATGCATGGATTGTGCATATGCTGCCATGGATAGTGACCAGGAAAGTAACATTTCGGAGTGGTAAGTATTTAATTTTCTTTTTGTGCAGTGCATTTCAGCCTCAGTCCTCAAGTACCCCCTGCCCCCCGACAGGACAAGTTTAGGAAATTTTATCTTATCTAAAATAGCTATCCAAACACGGGGGGGGCGGGATCTGTGGGTCCCCTTGTTAAAGGGGGCTTCCAGATTCAGATAAGCCCCCCGCCCGCAGACCCCCACAACCACCGACCAGGGTTGTGGGTATGAGGCCCTTGTCCTCATCAACATGGGGACAAGGTGTTTTGGGGGGCTACCCCAAAGCACCCTCCCAATGTTGAGGGCATGTGGCCTGGTATGGTTCAGGAGGGGGGGCACTCTCTCGTCCCCCCTCTGTTCCTGCGGCCTGCCAGGTTGCATGCTCAGATAAGGGTCTGATATGGATTTGTGGGGGGACACCACGCCGTTTTTTTTTTTAATTTTGGCGCGGGGTTCCCCTTAAAATCAGGTCTGGTATGGAATTTAGGGGGACCCCCACGTCATTTTTTTTATTTTATTTTAGCCAGGGTTCCCTTTAATATCCATACCAGACCTGAAGGGCCTGGTATGGAATTTAGGGGGACCCCCACATCTTTTTTTTTTTTTAATTTTGGTTCGGGGTTCCCCTGTGGGGAATTCCCATGCCGTTTTTATCAATGAACTTCTAAGTGTATTGTCGGCAATGCAATAGCCGCGAGTAGTTTTAAATGACTTTTTTCCTTTGAAATGTAATTTTGCTGTCAGACTGTTCTAAACATGGGAAACATGCACCCCTTTACAGACATACTATAGACACCCCCCAGCTACGAAATTTAAAGGGATATTATACTTTTATTGTTTGACTTTAAGCATTATTAAAATCAATGCTCCTGAAAAAACGGCCGTTTTTAAAACTTTTTTTTGCATTGATCCATGTCCCCTGGGGCAGGACCCGGGTCCCCAAACACTTTTTTGACAATAACTTGCATATAAGCCTTTAAAATTAGCACTTTTGATTTCTCCCATAGACTTTTAAAGGGTGTTCCGCGGCATTCAAATTTGCCGCGAACACCCCAAATTGATCGCTGTTCGGCGAACTTGCGAACAGCCGATGTTCCAGTCGAACATGAGTTTGACTCGAACTCGAAGCTCATCCCTAGTGGGGACGAACACCTAATAAAAAGATAGTGAATAGCAATAAGACTACATGCACTGAAGGTATGGGGTTAAGTGAGCCAAAAAGACATAACTGCCCCAGAGTAAAAATACACTGGTAATGGTGCAGGGAATAGATAACAACAAGTATGGTGTTCAATACCTGCGGTAAGCATGTCGGTCAGTGTCCACAAAGATCCCTGGCGTTTCCTGGCTGTGTAGCAATGACTGCTCACACAGTCAGGCATATATACGCCCAGGGATCGAAAGCGGGCCAATCTGGGCCATGGTGTTTAGGTGGTAGGAGGGGGGAGACAGACAGACAGACACAGGTGCTGGGGATCGTCAACTGACGTCTCCCCATATCACCTGTGCCACTGAATCCAGACCCACATTTCCAATTGCGCAGTGACGTCAGGCGTCGACGCGGCCGCCGGCATGGAAGTGGGCAGGTGCACTGGACAGAAGGAAGTCCAGTGCGCAACTGCAGACAACAACTGTCTCCACAGGTATACTCGCCCAAGACACCCCCATTGAAAGGGGTGAAACTGCCCCAAAGTGGTACACAAAGCGCACCACTGTGGGCCCCCCCCCCCGTGCCGGGAAGCCTCGGTCGACCATCAAGGGCACCAACAAAACCCTGGAAAAATTGAAAAATATTTAAATACGGTTATAAGCGATCCAGTCCATCGGCTATTGTCTAGACGACTGAAATTAAATTCCAGTCGTCTATTTGGGGAAAAAACTATTAATTATCATACAGCAAATGCAGGTTTCCAATACATTACTGGACATTATCAAATAATAGACCTGCAAGCATATACAGTATGGATAAAGCACATGTACACATAACATCACATTGTACTAATGAATTTGGAGAGGGGAAGGGGACAAGGAAAAGGAGAAAGGTAAAAAATGCAGAGAAATATGATAACAGAGAAAGAAAATTGTTGTTAATGGATGGCCTGAATTTATTGATCTTTATCGTAGAAGCCTGATATGAAACCAGGTAAAAAGGGTTTAAGATTAAAAGCCTGGGGGCCAGGGGGCGCTGTGGCATTAAGGTTAAATATCCACCTAAGCTCCCGTTGTAGGAGGAGTTTGCCAAGGTCTCCTCCCCGAGAGCTAGGGTGTATTCTGTCCAGAACCAAAACTCTAATCCTGGGGCAAGTGCCATTGTGAGCAAGTCGGACATGTCTGCCTAAATTTACATCTGGGTCACTTGTCTGAGGTGGTGATAAAGTCTTTGCCAGAGTTTCTTTTTAAATTGTATTTTTTATTGAAATATCAAAAAGTAAGTACAAAATTGTATCAAAATGTACATTGCACTATCAACATAAGTGCATTATAAACAAGCATAATGAAAAGAGAAAACAAAATGGAAAAAACAAATATAAGTGATAAAAGAGTGTTCACAGAAACAAGGAACATATGATGTACGCGATAAACGTACTGTGGGAGAGTAGAATCCTGAGAGCAGTTCAGAGTATATACACAGGCAACGTAGAATTAAATTAGGTTAGGAATAGGGCATATTTGGTAGTATGGGGGTCCCGAATTCCGAAAGATCTCATGGTTCCCATATTTTATTAAATTGGGGGGTGCAGTCATGTACCAAAGCCGTCAAGAACTCCATTGTCCGAATCTCAGCTACCAAATGTAGAAATCCAGACCATGGAGGAGGTTTATTGGATAACCAGAACAATGGGATAATCCTCCTGGCGGCTAGCAATATATAGGATATCAGTTTGTTTGTCTTTTTTGATACCCCCTAAGGGGGAAGACCCAAAAGGTAGTTCAAAGGATCTAACGGAAGAGACACCCCAGTCACCTTTTGTATAAGTAAATGTACATCATTCCAAAAAGGTTGTATCAAGGAACATTGCCAGAAGATATGGAATAGTGAGCCTATATCAGATTCACACCGCCAGCAGAGCTGTGAAACTGAAGGATCATACTTGTGAATTACATCGGGAGTTCTGTACCAAAACATGAGAATCTTAATGGTTGTCTCCCTCTGAGTGACACATTTAGAAGATTTAAAGGTAGAGGATAAGATCCTATCCCACATTTGTATTGTGACACCACCAACTGAGACCACTTGCACATATAATGGTGTAATGTTTCTGTAATTGGAGTCGGCTCATGGAGGATACGATAGATACAAGAAATTAAGTGCAATTGATGAGGGCCTTGGGCACACAAGTGCTCAAAAGTAGTTGGTTTATCTAGGGTCAGGGATGGCAATTTAGAATGAAAGAAATGTCTAACCTGTAAATAAAAGTGGAAGAAATGTGGTGGTAAATCAAATTTCTCTCTTAAAGCGTCAAAGGAATGTAGCTTCCTCGTTATGGGATGAACTAGATTCTGCAGCTGGAAGAGATGAACATTTATCCATGGAAAAATCCTGCCCAGGGACATACTATCCGGAATGAGAGGGTTAAGTAATACATTTACAAGAGGAGAGCAGGGGGACATGAGAGGATAATGTTTGAGGCAACTACGCCAAATGGTTAGAGTTAGTGCCATTGGACCAGTACACTGACGTTTATAAATAGGGTCTAAAACAGGGGGGGCACCCCAAACCAAGGAGCTCGGGTGAACCGGATAAAGTACTCCCTTCTCAATGGCAGACCATTGGTTAGGTGCATGTAAGGAAGTCCAAGAGGTGATGGCCCTTAAGTGCGTTGCATTATAATATTTAGTGATGTCCGGGGCTCCCAAGCCTCCTCTGGACCTAATAGAGAACATCACAGAGCTTGCTATGCGATGAGCACCACCATTCCATATGAATTTTAAAAAAAGACCTTTGAAGTGTTTTTAATTGTGAGGCAGGTACGGCTACTGGGAGAGTTTCGAAGTAATAAAGCAGCTTGACATTTTTAACACATTAATTCTGCCTAATAGAGACAGGGGGCATTTGGTCCAGGACGAGGAGGGAAGGGAAGTTAAAAAAGTTATAAAGGGAGGCGTAGGAAGGGGTAAGTAGAATAGCCAAGTATTTGAGAGAGGTACTACACCATTTATAAGGGTATGATTCTTTGAGTTGGGATAGTAATTGCGTTGGAATGTGTATAGGAAGGGATTCAGTTTCAGAATTGTTGACTTTATACCCGGAAATAGCACTAAAAGAGGTCAATAATTTATGTAATGAGGGAAGGGATATCAGCGGGTTAGTGATAGTTAACAGAATGTCGTCTGCAAATAACGATAATTTATATTCCCCCTGTCTCATCACCACCCCACGTATATCTGTATGTACACGGATAGACTCGGCTTGCCAGAGTTTCTGTACGGTCTTACCCACATAGAAACAATTGCAGCTGCATATTATTAAATAGACAACTGCATTTGTCTGACAATTAGAGAAATGTTTGGGCGTAAATCGCATTCCATTAGGTAAATAAATGTTTCTTCTGTGGTCCATGTATTTGCAATACGCACATGAGCCACAGGAAAATGTTTCCATTGTTTTACACAGATCTCCCCTCCCCAACCTCTCAAATTCACTTTTGACTAGTAGGTCATTTAGGGATGTAGCACGTCTATATGTGATGGTTGGAGCCGGGGGCACATAAGGTCCCACCATGGGGTCTGATGTCAGAAGGTGCCAGTATTTCCTGTAGATCTGTATGATGGATGTGTGATCACTAGAATACGTAGTAATGATTCGGCTATGAGTCTCCGAGGGGTTTTTTTTTAGTGATGTCTATTTTTGTTTTCTGCATGCTTAACCACTTGCCGACCACCTCACGACGATGTACGTCGGCAGAATGGCACGGGCAGGCAGAATCATGTACCTGTACGTGATCTGCCTCCTGCGGGCGGGGGGTCCAATCGGACCCCCCCCGGTGCCCGAGGCAGTCGGCATATCTCATCCGGCGATAGGAGGTGAGGGGGAGGCCATCCATTCGTGGCCCCCCCTTGCGATCGCTCCCAGCCAATCAGATCATTCCCCTGCCTCTGTATAGTACACAGAGGCAGAGGAAATGATGTCATCTCTCCTCGGCTCGGTATTTTCCGTTCCGGCGCCGAGGAGAGAAGACTGCAATGTGAGTGCACCAACACAACACATCACAGTAATATATGCCAGGCACACAATACACCTCCCTTTACCCCCCGATCAAGCAGTTTTTTTTTATTTTTCTGATTACTGCATTGGTGTCAGTTTGTGACAGTTAGTGTGGTATAGCAGTTAGTATTAGCCCCCTTTAGGTCTAGGGTACCCCCCTAACCCCCCCCTAATAAAGTTTTAACCCCTTGATCACCCCCCATCGCCAGTGTCACTAAGCGATCATTTTTCTGATCGCTGTATTAGTGTCACTGGTGACGCTAGTTAGGGCGGTAAATATATAGGTTCGCCGTCAGCGTTTTATAGCGTCAGGGACCCCCATATACTACCTAATAAAGGTTTTAACCCCTTGATTGCCCCCTAGTTAACCCTTTCACCAGTGATCACCGTATAACTGTTACGGGTGACGCTGGTTAGTTCGTTTATTTTTTATAGTGTCAGGGCACCCGCTGTTTATTACCGAATAAAGGTTTAGCCCCCTGATCGCCCGGCGGTGATATGCGTTGCCCCAGACAGATTCAGATTAGCGCCAGTACCGCTAACACCCATGCATGCAGCATACGCCGCACTTAGTGGTATAGTATCTGAACGGATCAATATCTGATCCGATCAGATCTATACTAGCGTCCCCAGCAGTTTAGGGTTCCCAAAAACGCAGTGTTAGCGGATCAGCCCAGATACCTGCTAGCACCTGCGTTTTGCCCCTCCGCCCAGCCCAGCCCACCCAAGTGCAGTATCGATCGATCACTGTCACTTACAAAACACTAAACACATAACTGCAGCATTCACAGAGTCAGGCCTGATCCCTGCGATCGCTAACAGTTTTTTTGGTAGCGTTTTGGGGAACTGGCAAGCACCAGCGGCCTAGTACACCCCGGTCCTAGTCAAACCAGCACTGCAGTAACACTTGGTGACGTGGCGAGTCCCATAAGAGCAGTTCAAGCTGGTGAGGTGGCAAGCACAAGTAGTGTCCCGCTGCCACCAAAAAGACAAACACAGGCCCGTCGTGCCCATAATGCCCTTCCTGCTGCATTCGCCAGTCCTAATTGGGAACCCACCGCTTCTGCAGCGCCCGTACTTCCCCCATTCACATCCCCAACCAAATGTAGTCGGCTGCATGAGAGGCATTTTCTTTATGTCCTCCCGAGTACCCCTACCCAACGAACCCCCCCAAAAAAGATGTTGTGTCTGCAGCATGCGCGGATATAGGCGTGACACCTGCTATTATTGTCCCTCCTGTCCAGACAATCCTGGTCTTTGCATTGGTGAATGTTTTGAACGCTACCATTCACTAGTTGAGTATTAGCGTAGGGTACAGCATAGCACAGACTAGGCACACTTTCACAGGGTCTCCCAAGATGCCATCGCATTTTGAGAGACCCGAACCTGGAACCGGTTACAGTTATAAAAGTTACAGTTACAAAAAAAGTGTAAAAAAAAAATATATAGAATAAAAAAAAATAGTTGTTGTTTTATTGTTCTCTCTCTCTCTCTATTCTCTCTCTATTGTTCTGCACTTTTTTACTGTACTCTATTCTGCAATGTTTTATTGTTATTATGTTTTATCATGTTTGCTTTTCAGGTACGCAATTTTTTTTACTTTACTGTTTACTGTGTTTTTTTGTTAACCATTTTTTTGTCTTCAGGTACGCCATTCATGACTTTGAGTGGTTATACCAGAATGATGCCTGCAGTTTTAGGTATCATCTTGGTATCATTCTTTTCAGCCAGAGGTCGGCTTTCATGTAAAAGCAATCCTAGCAGCTAATTAGCCTCTAGACTGCTTTTACAAGCATTGGGAGGAAATGCCCCCCCACCGTCTCCCGTGTTTTTATCTGGCTCTCCTGTCTCAACAGGGAACCTGAGAATGCAGCCGGTGATTCAGCCAGCTGACCATAGAGCTGATCAGAGACCAGAGTGGCTCCAAACATCTCTATGGCCTAAGAAACTGGAAGTTACGAGCATTTTATGACTTAGATTTCGCCGGATGTAAACAGCGCCATTGGGAAATTGGGAAAGCTTTTTTTCACATCGATATTGGTGTGGTCAGATGCTTTGAGGGCAGAGGAGAGATCTAGAGTCTAATAGACCCCAATTTTTTCACAAAAAAAAAAACCTGTCACTACCTATTGCTATCATAGGGGATATTTACATTCCGTGAGATAACAATAAAAATGATTTAAAAAAAATGAAAGGAACAGTTTAAAAATAAGATAAAAAAGTAATAAAATAATAATAAAAAAAAAGCACCCCTGTCCCCTCCTCGCTCTCGCGCCAAGGCGAACGCAAGCGTCGGTCTGGCGTCAAATGTAAACAGCAATTGCACCATGCATGTGAGGTGTCACCACGAACATTAGATCGAGGGCAGTCATTTTAGCAGTAGACCTCCTCTGTAAATCTAAAGTGGTAACCTGTAAAGGCTTTTAAAAATGTATTTAATTTGTTGCCACTGCACTTTTGTGCGCAATTTTAAAGCATGTCATGTTTGGTATCCATGTACTCGGCCTAAGATCATCTTTTTTATTTAATCAAACATTTGGGCAATATAGTGTGTTTTAGTGCATTAAAATTTAAAAAAGTGTGTATTTTCCCCAAAAACTGCGTTTGAAAAATACTGTGTGAAAAAAAAATGAAACACCCACCATTTTAATCTGTAGGGCATTTGCTTTAAAAAATATATAATATTTGGGGGTTCAAAGTAATTGTTTTGCAAAAAAATAATTTTTTCATGTAAACAAAAAGTGTCAGAAAGGGCTTTGTCTTCAAGTGGTTAGAAGAGTGGGTGATGTGTGACATAAGCTTCTAAATGTTGTGCATAAAATGCCAGGACAGTTCAAACCCCCCCCAAATGACCCCATTTTGGAAAGTAGACACCCCAAGCTATTAGCTGAGAGGCATGTCGAGTCCATGGAATATTCTATATTGTGACACAAGTTGCGGGAAAGACAAATTTTTTTTTTTTTTGCACAAAGTTGTCACTAAATGATATATTGCTCAAACATGCCATGGGAATATGTGAAATTACACCCCAAAATACATTCTGTTGCTTCTCCTGAGTACAGGGATACGACATGTGTGAGACTTTTTGGGAGCCTAGCTGCGTACGGGACCCCGAAAACCAAGCACCGCCTTCAGGCTTTCTAAGGGCGTAAATTTTTGATTTCACTCTTCACTGCCTATCACAGTTTCGGAGTCCATGGAATGCACAGGTGGCACAACCCACCCCCCCCAAAATTACCCTATTTTGGAAAGTAGACACCCCAAGCTATTTGCTGAGAGGTATAGTGAGTATTTTGCAGACCTCACTTTTTGTCACAAAGTTTTGAAAATTTAAAAAAGAAAAAAAAAAAGTTTTTTCTTGTCTTTCTTCATTTTCAAAAACAAATGAGAGCTGCAAAATACTCACCATGACTCTCAGCAAATAGCTTGGGGTGTCTACTTTCCAAAATGGGGTCATTTGGGGGGGTTTGTGCCACCTGGGCATTCCATGGCCTCCGAAACTGTGATAGGCAGTGAAGAGTGAAATCAAAAATTTACACCCTTAGAAATCCTGAAGGCGGTGATTGGTTTTCGGGGCCCCGTACGCGACCAGGCTCCCAAAAAGTCCCACACATGTGGTATCCCCGTACTCAGGAGAAGCAGCTGAATGTATTTTGGGGTGCAATTCCACATATGCCCATGGCCTGTGTGAGCAATATATCATTTAGTGACAACTTTTTGTAATTTTTTTTTTTTGTCGTTATTCAATCACTTGGGACAAAAAAAATTAATAAGACATGTGGCCGAATACATTTTGGCCTAAATGTATGACTAAAACTGGGTTTATTGGATTTTTTTTAACAAAAAGTAGAAAATATCATTTGTTTTCAAAATTTTCGGTCTTTTTCTGTTTATAGCGCAAAAAATAAAAACCGCAGAGGTGATCAAATACCATCAAAAGACAGCTCTATTTGTGGGAAGAAAAGGACACAAATTTTGTTTGGGTACAGCATTGCATGGCCACGCAATTAGCAGTTAAAGCGACGCAGTGCCAAATTGTAAAAAGTGCTCTGGTCAGGAAGGGGGTAAATCCTTTCGGGGCTGAAGTGGTTAAAAGCCTTTTTGAGGCATTTATGGCTGTATCCTCTTTCCAAAAGGCGTCGCTTGAGGTGGTTAGCCTCACGCTTAAAATCTGAATAGTTGGAGCAGTTGCACTTGATTCGTAAGTATTGTCCATATGGAATGGATTCAACCAAGGGTCTGGGATAGAAACTGGAATGCCCCGTACACACGGTCGGATTTTCCGATGGAAAATGTGTGATAGGACCTTGTTGTCGGAAATTCCGACCATGTGTGGGCTCCATCACACATTTTCCATCGGATTTTCCGACACACAAAGTTTGAGAGCAGGCTATAAAATTTTCCGACTGTCATGAAGATCCTGCCAGTAACCAGCGACCCAGGCGCACGGGAACACGGTCACGGGTTCCACTACGCATGCGCGCGCGTGCCCTCCCGCTGGTGTCAGGCGGGCTATTTAAACCGGTCTGTCACACTCCATCCCCGCTGTCTGCTCTACAGCGTTCTGTGTGTGTTACCTGATCTGATCTGTGTATCCTGATATCTGACCCGGCTTCCTGTTTTGACCATCCTGCTATCCGCCTGCACCAGACCCTCTTGGCTTTCCTGACCATCCCTCTGCATTATCCCTGGTACCTCTGCTGTCCGACCGCTACTGACCACCAGCTTGTTAACCTTCCAGTCTGCTATTACCTGCTGTTGTTCCTGGTTCCAGTCCAGTGTTCCAGGCTACTACCTGCTGTTGTTCCTGGTTCCAGCCCAGCGTTCCAGTCTGCTATTACCTGCTGTTGTTCCTTTTACCAGTCCAGCGTTCCAGTCTGCTACCTACTGCTTGTTCCTGGTTCCAGTCCAGTGTTCCAGTCTGCTACCTACTGCTTGTTCCTGGTTCTAGTCCAGCGTTCCAGGCTATTACCTGCTGTTGTTCCTGGTTCCAGTCCAGCGTTCCAGTCTGCTACCTACTGCTTGTTCCTGGTTCCAGTCCAGCATTCCAGTCTGCTACCTACTGCTTGTTCCTGGTTCCAGCCCAGCATTCCAGGCTCCTACCTGCTGTTGTTCCTGGTTCCAGTCCAGTGCTCCACTATCCGGCTTGCTTACCTGTTGGGTTCCTGGCCCTATCTGCATTCCAGTCTCTGTCTTTAGTCTTCTCTTCAGGTTCCTGTCTCCAGAGGGTGCCACCACTACTGAACTTCCAGCTACTGTTGATTCTGCCAGGCACCCATACCACTCTTCACTCCTGGCCCTCTGTTTCCATTCCAGGGGAACGGGAGTGGGAGCTGTAAGGGAGGTCTTTCCCTGCACTTCGGGCTCACAACCTACCAGGTACGTGTCAGTAGCAGACAGCCATGTCTGAGCCTGAGCAGGGAAAGTCTCCAATGGAGGAACTCTGTGCACACCTGGCAGGATTGATTGAAGCAGTTAAAAACTTACAGCAAGGATACACCAGGCTGGAGGAATGAGTACTAACTCTGTCCAATCCCATTGGGGTCCAGGGAGCGCCCTCTGCTCCTGCTCCATCAGTCGGGCCTTCCTCAACGGTGGTAATGCTTCCTCCAGAACCTAAGGTTCCTACACCTGAACGTTTCTTCGGAAATCGCCATAAGTTCAGAGCCTTCCGCAACTCCTGCGAATTATTTTTTGCTCTTCAGCCACGTACCTTTTCCCTGGAGGCCACAAAGGTGGGCTACGTGATTTCTCTACTCTCTGACCAACCTCTCCACCTTCTTTGACGCGCTGGGTCAGTTGTATGATGACCCCCAGCTGTCCGTCACTGCGGAGACGGCTCTGCATACCCTTCAACAGGGTTGCAGAGCAGCAGAGGACTATGTGGCTGAATTCTGGAAGTGGAGTGCGGATACTAATTGGAATGATGCGGCTCTCTGCCATCAGTTTCGGTTGGGACTTTCTGATTCCCTGACTTTCCACAGACTTTAAATGCTTTAATCGATCTAGCCATCCAGATCGATTGACGCCTACGAGAGCGTAGGTCTGAGAGAGCTATGGGGTCTTCTCGTCCAACTTGGGTTACCCCTAAGGTTCCCCATCACTCATCACCAACACCATCTACCTCCACGTTTAACTCACCTGAACCAATGCAATTGGGAGTCCTGCGGCCTTCGCTCACCCAAGAGGAACGACAACGTTGTCGAGCAAATAATTTGTGCCTGTATTGCGGGGAACCTGGGCACTATGTCAGGAACTGTCCCCTTAAACTCCGTAAGTGTTTATCTCTATCTACTGACTATGTGACACCTATGGTTAAAAATACCACTCACCTTGCTCTTCCTCTTCTGCTACAGCTTCCAGGAAAGACCCTACAAATAACCGCCTTTATTGACTCAGGAGCTTCCTCTTCTGCTACAGCTTCCAGGAAAGACCCTACAAATAACCGCCTTTATTGACTCAGAAGCTTGCAGCTGTTTCATGGATTCTCTTTTTGCCACCCAACACCAAATACCTTTGTCGCCTAAAGCTCATGGACTCTTTATCCATCTAGCTGATGGAGCCGCTATCAAGTCTGGACCGGTTACTCAAGAGACTATCCCAATACCCGTTTCCATTTAATTCTCGGCATGCCATGGTTACAGGCTCACAATTCGGACATTAATTGGATCACAGGTGAAGTTACCTTTCCCTCTCCTTATTGCCAACAGTTCTGCAGAACTCAGAATACCCAGGAGAACCCTACTCTGCTATGCCTAGATACAGATCCTAGTCTTCACCCGTCCATTCCTTCTGCCTATCATGACTTTCTGGACGTATTTAGCAAGCAGAGGGCAGAGGTGTTACCCCTTCACCGGGCCTATGACTGTCCCATTGAGTTACTTCCCGGTGCTGAAATTCCTTTTGGAAGAATATTTCCCTTATCTGAAGTGGAACAAGGGGCATTAAAAGAATACATTGATGAAAACCTTAAAAGGGGCTTCATTCGTCCATCCACGTCTCCCGCAGGTGCAGGCAACTTCTTTGTGCAGAAAAAAGATAAAACCCTTAGGCCTTGTGTGGATTACCGCAAACTAAATAAAATCACTGTGAAGAATTGGTACCCTCTCCCCCTAGTACCAGAGTTGTTCCAAAGACTGGGGACCGCCACCATATTCACCAAACTTGATCTCCGTGGGGCCTACAATTTAGTTCGTATTAGGGATGGAGACAAATGGAAGACCGCTTTTCGTACCCGCTATGGACACTTTGAGTACCTCGTGATGCCTTTGGGCCTGTGTAATGCCCCTGCTACATTTCAATACTTTATTAATGATGTGTTACGTGACTTTCTAGACCTGTTTGTCATCGTCTGCTTAGACGACATACTGATTTTTTTCTTGTTCCCTTGAATCCAATCGCAGGCACGTCAGAAGTGTGTTGGGCCGACTTCGACAACACGGTCTATATGCTGAAAAATGTGAATTTGAACAGGAAAGTATTCCATTTTTAGGGTTAGTCATTTCCAGTAAGGGCATTAAAATGGACCCTCAAAAGGTCGCTGCAGTCCTAGATTGGCAAGTCCCGACAGACAAGAAAGGAATCCAGCGATTCGTTGGATTCGCTAATTTTTACCTCAAATTTATTAAAGGGTTTTCAGCCATCATTACACCCATCACACAACTAACCAAACAAGGTACACACTTACATTGGTCTGCTGAAGCTCAAGAGGCTTTTAAGACTCTCAAGGGCCTTTTCACCTCCGCCTCTGTACTAAAGCATCCAGATTCCTCTCTGCCATTTATACTAGAAGTGGACGCATTTGAAATTGCAGTAGGGGCAGTGTTGTCCCAAAGACAGGGAACTAAGGCCCTGCTGCATCCTGTGGCCTTCTTTTCTCGTAAATTGTCCACGGCAGAGAGAAATTATGATGTAGGTGACAGAGAGTTGTTGGCAATATAGTCAGCATTGGAGGAGTGGCGCTATCTGTTGGAGGGTGCCGCTCATCCAGTCTTAATTTTTACAGATCATAAGAACCTGTAGTATTTGAGATCTGCAAAGAGGTTGAAACCACGTCAGGCCAGGTGGGCTCTCTTTTTCTCCAGGTTCTCCTTTCATGTCACTTACCGCCCTGGTTCCAAAAATACCAAACCTGACGCCCTATCTAGGATGTTTCACAAATCCCAAGAGATTTCCCCTCCAGACACCATTCTGTCCCCGGGGAATTTTCTTTTACTTCAGGGAGACCTGCTTTCCCAGATTAAACAGGCTTCCGCAGGATTGGAATCTGCCATTAAAACAGAGCTCCAGGTTAAGGATGGGTTATTGTGGCATGAGAGTAGGATCTTTATTCCCGAAACACTACGAGTTTCAGTATTAGAACTCTGCCACGATCATGCGGTGGCTGGGCATTTTGGCGTAGCTAAGACCACCGATTTGGTACAGCGTGCCTTCTGGTGGCCTCAGCTACGCAAGGATTGTAAAGAATTTGTAGAGTCCTGTACCACCTGCATTAGGAACAAAGGGCACGAAACAAAGGCATGGGGTCTACTAAAACCCTTGCCTGTCCCAGATAGGCCTTGGAAAATGCTCTCTATAGACTTCATTGTAGAATTACCCCCGGCTGGGGGATTCACCTCAATCTTTGTCATAGTGGACCGGTTGTTGAAGATGGCTCACTTTGTCCCAATGAAGGGCACCCCTTCAGCTACTGAAACAGCACAAGCATTCATTAAAGAGGTCATCAGGCTCCATGGGGTACCGGTTAATATCGTTTCAGATCGAGGGGTACATTTACCTCTCAATTCTGGAGGGCTTTGTGTAAAACCTTGAACATTGAACTTTCATTTTCATCGGCTTATCATCCCCAGACTAATGGGCAAACAGAAAGAACAAACCAGACCCTTGAACAATATTTGGGCTGTTTTTCTTCCTTTGCCCAAGATGATTGGATTTCTGTTCTGCCATTGGCCGAATTCGCTTATAACAATTCTATTCATTCTGCTATCAAACAGACTCCGTTTTTTGCGAATTATGGTTTCCACCCTTCATTTTTACCTAACTCTCTTCCAGAATGCACAGTACCCGCAGTCCAGGAGAAATTGGATTTCTTTACCTCCAACAACCGAGTTTTACAGGACACCATGACCAGCACCCAGGAGTATAATAAGGCAACCTTCGATAAGAAGAGGCGAGGTGAGCTCTTACTTGCACCTGGGGATCAGGTATGGTTGTCCACAGTAAACCTCAGGTTGGCTTGCCCTTCCAAGAAATTGGGTCCCAAGCTTCTAGGACCGTTTTCTGTTAAACGGAGAATTAATGAAGTTGCATACGAACTTGAACTCTCGGATTCACTAAAGGTACATCCAGTTTTCCACGTGTCCTTGCTCAAACCATCTATTGCCAACCCATTTCCAGGTCGAAGTACGGATCCTCCTGATCCAATCCTGGTAGATGGGGAGGAGGAATTCGAGGTGGAGGCTATCATGGACCATAGGAAGAGAGGTAACCAGAATCAATTTTTGATAAAGTGGAGGGGGTTTGGCCCAGAGGAGAATTCTTGGGAACCAGAAGATAATATTCATGCTGAAGATCTGTTACAAACCTTTAAAAGATCCCATCCAGAGAAATTTTCTCAAAGGGGCATCCGGAGGCTGCCCCTTGGGGGGGGGCAATGTCATGAAGATCCTGCCAGTAACCAGTGACCCAGGCACACAGGAACATCGCCACGGGTTCCACTACGCATGCGCATGCGTTCACGGGTGCGGTCACGCACGGGCACGCGCGCGCGCCCTCCCGCTGGTGTCAGGCGGGATATTTAAACCGGTCTGTCACACTCCATCCCCGCTGTCTGCTCTACAGCGTTCTGTGTGTGTTACCTGATCTGATCTGTGTATCCTGATATCTGACCCGGCTTCCTGTTTTGACCATCCTGCTATCCGCCTGCACCAGACCCTCTTGGCTTGCCTGACCATCCCTCTGCATTATCCCTGGTACCTCTGCTGTCCGACCGCTACTGACCACCGGCTTGTTAACCTTCCAGTCTGCTATTACCTGCTGTTGTTCCTGGTTCCAGTCCAGCGTTCCAGGCTACTACCTGCTGTTGTTCCTGGTTCCAGCCCAGCGTTCCAGTCTGCTATTACCTGCTGTTGTTCCTGGTTCCAGTCCAGCGTTCCAGTCTGCTACCTACTGCTTGTTCCTGGTTCCAGTCCAGCGTTCCAGGCTATTACCTGCTGTTGTTCCTGGTTCCAGTCCAGCGTTCCAGTCTGCTACCTACTGCTTGTTCCTGGTTCCAGTCCAGCATTCCAGTCTGCTACCTACTGCTTGTTCCTGGTTCCAGCCCAGCATTCCAGGCTCCTACCTGCTGTTGTTCCTGGTTCCAGTCCAGTGCTCCACTACTTGGCTTGCTTACTTGTTGGGTTCCTGGCCCTATCTGCATTCCAGTCTCTGTCTTCAGGTTCCTGTCTCCAGAGGGTGCCACCACTACTGAACTTCCAGCTACTGTTGATTCTGCCAGGCACCCATACCACGCTTCACTCCTGGCCCTCTGTTTCCATTCCAGGAGAACGGGAGTGGGAGCTGTAAGGGAGGTCTTTCCCTGCACTTCGGGCTCACAACCTACCAGGTACGTGTCACCGACAACAAAATCCGTTGTCGGAAATTCCGATTGTGTGTACACAAATCTGACGGACAAAGTGCCATGCATGCTCAGAATAAATAAAGAGATAAAAGCTATTGGCCACTGCCCCGTTTACAGTCCCGACGTATGTGTTATACGTCACCGTGTTTAGAACGATCGGATTTTCCGACAACTTTGTGTGACCGTGTGTATGCAAGACAAGTTTGAGCCAACATCCGTCGGAAAAAATCCTAGGATTTTGTTGTCGGAATGTCCGATCAATGTCCGACCGTGTGTACGGGGCAGAAGAGTGAAGAATAGTGTTACCTGCAGTAATTTCCCTGTACAGTTTGCAAGATAACATATATATTAAATATTTCAACATCCAAAAATTTAATTTTGGATGGATCAGAAATCATGGGGAACTTTAGATTGAAATCATTTGTATTTAATGCTGTTAAACATTCGTCCAGTAACTTGGACGATCCATCCCATACAATGAAGATGTCATCTATGTACCTGTGCCACATAACAATGTGGCACAGGTACATAGAGAGATCCTCATTGCTGAAAATGCAACGCTCCCATTCCACCAGGTACAAATTGGCATAACCAGGTGCCCCTGGCTACGCCCTGTACCCAGAGGAACAATCGATCATCGAATGAAAAGACATTGTGTCTCAACATGTAATCTAGAGAGAGAAGTACAAAGTCATTAAAAGAACTTTCATGATGACTGGTTTGTGAAAGAATCTTTTGTATGCATGCAAGTCCTTTTGAAAGGGGTATAGAGCTATAAAGTGCTTCTACGTCAATACTGGCAAGTAGGGATGAGCTTCGAGTTCGAGTCGAACTCATGTTCGACTCGAACATTGGCTGTTCGCAAGTTCGCCGAATAGCAAACAATTTGGGGTGTTCGCAGCAAATTCGAATGCCGCGGAACACCCTTTAAAAGTCTATGGGAGAAATTGCTAAAAGTGCTAATTTTAAAGGCTTATATGCAAGTTATTGTCATAAAAAGTGTTTGGGGACACGGGTCCTGCCCCAGGGGACATGGATCAATGCAAAAAAAAGTTTTAAAAACGGCCGTTTTTTCAGGAGCAGTGATTTTAATAATGCTTAAAGTCAAACAATAAAAGTGTAATATCCCTCTAAATTTCGTAGCTGGGGGGTGTCTATAGTATGCCTGTAAAGGGGCGCATGTTTCCCGTGTTTAGAACAGTCTGACAGCAAAATTACATTTCGAAGGAAAAAACCCATTTAAAACTACCCGCGGCTATTGCATTGCCGACAATACACATAGAAGTTCATTGATAAAAACGGCATGGGAATTCCCCACAGGGCAACCCCAAAATTTTTTTAAAAAATGACGTGGGAGTCCCCCTAAATTCCATACAAGGCCCTTCAGGTCTGGTATGGATTTTAAGGGGAACCTCGGCCAAAAAAAAAAAAAAACCACGTGGGGTCCCCCCAAAAATCCATACCAGACCCTTATCTGAGCACGCAACCTGGCAGGCCGCAGGAAAAGAGGGGGGGACGAGAGTGTGCCCCCCCTTCCTGAACCGTACCAGGCCACATGCCCTCAACATTGGGAGGGTGCTTTGGGGTAGCCCCCCAAAACACCTTGTCCCCATGTTAATGAGGACAAGGGCCTCATCCCCACAACCCTGGCCGGTGGTTGTGGGGGTCTGCGGGTGGGGGGCTTATCGGAATCTGGAAGCCCCCTTTAACAAAGGGACCCCCAGATCCCGCCCCCCCCTGTGTGAAATGGTAAGGGGGTACTTACCCCTACCATTTCACTAAAAAACTGTCAAAAATGTTAAAACTGACAAGAGACAGTTTTTGACAATTCCTTTATTTAAATGCTTCTTCTTTCTTCTATCTTCCTTCATCTTCTTCTTCTGGTTCTTCTGGCTCTTCTGGTTCTTCCTCCGGCGTTCTCGTCCAGCATCTCCTCCGTGGCGTCTTCTATCTTCTTCTCCTCGGGCCGCTCCGCACCCATGGCATGGGGGGAGGCTCCCGCTCTTCTTATCATCTTCTTCTTCATCTTCCTCTCTTCTTCCTTCTTCTCTTCTTCATTTTCTTCTCTGGGCCGCTCCGCACCCATGCTGGCATGGTGGGAGGCTCCCGCTGTGTGACGGCGTCTCTTCGTCTGATGGTTCTTAAATAACGGGGGGCGGGGCCATGCGGTGACCCCGCCCCCCTCTGACGCACGGTGACTTGACGGGACTTCCCTGTGACGTCACGGGGAATGCCACAGGGAAGTCCCATCATGTCCCATGCATCAGAGGGGGCGGGGTCACCGGGTGGCCCCGCCCCCCATTATTTAAGAACCGTCAGACGAGGAGACGCCTTCACACAGCGGGAGCCTCCCTCCATGCCAGCATGGGTGCGGAGTGGCCCGGAGAAGAAAATGAAGAAGGAAGAAGAGAAGAAGAAGAAGATGAAGAGAAGAGCGGGAGCCTCCCCCCATGCCATGGGTGCGGAGCGCCCCAAGTAGAAGAAGATAGAAGATGCCGCGGAGGAGATGCTGGATGAGAACGCCGGAGGAAGAACCAGAAGAACCAGAAGATGAAGGAAGATAGAAGAAAGAAGAAGCATTTAAATAAAGGAATTGTCAAAAACTGTCTCTTGTCATTTTTAACATTTTTGACAGTTTTTTAGTGAAATGGTAGGGGTAAGTACCCCCTTACCATTTCACACAGGGGGGGCCGGGATTTGGGGGTCCCCTTGTTAAAGGGGGCTTCCAGATTCCGATAAGCCCCCCGCCCGCAGACCCCCACAACCACCGGCCAGGGTTGTGGGGATGAGGCCCTTGTCCTCATTAACATGGGGACAAGGTGTTTTGGGGGGCTACCCCAAAGCACCCTCCCAATGTTGAGGGCATGTGGCCTGGTACGGGTCTGGTATGGAATTTAGGGGGAACCCCACGTCATTTTTATTTTTAAATTTTGGCCTGGGTTCCCCTTAATATCCATACCAGACCTGAAGGGCCTTGTATGGAATTCAGGGGGACTCCCACGTCTTTTTTTTTTAATTTTGGTTCGGGGTTGCCCTGTGGGGAATTCCTATGCCGTTTTTATCAATGAACTTCTATGTATATTGTCGGCAATGCAATAGCCGCGGGTAGTTTTAAATGGGTTTTTTCCTTTGAAATGTCATTTTGCTGTCAGACTGTTCTAAACACCGGAGACATGCGCCCCTTTACAGGCATACTATAGACACCCCCCAGCTACAACATTTAAAGGGATATTACACTTTTATTGTTTGACTTTAAGCATTATTAAAATCACTGCTCCTGAAAAAACGGCCGTTTTTAAAAAAAATTTTTGCATTGATCCATGTCCCCTGGGGCAGGACCCAGGTCCCCAAACACTTTTTATGACAATAACTTGCATATAAGCCTTTAAAATTAGCACTTTTGATTTCTCCCATAGACTTTTAAAAGGTGTTCCACGGCATTCAAATTTGCCGCGAACACCCCAAATTGTTCGCTGTTCGGCGAACTTGCGAACAGCCAATGTTTGAGTCGAACATGAGTTTGACTCGAACTCAAAGCTCATCCCTAGTCACCATTAACGGAGGTCTTACCTGTGAGGTAATAAACACTGTAAAACATTGTAAAACTCTGTGATACATGAGCTTTAAGTGAGTAGAATTCTTTGAAAGGTCCAAAGGGCAGTGTTATGCCCCTCACTACACGTGACTGAGGTGTATTCGGGCACACTGTTAACTCCTCTCATACCAATGCATTCCAGTAGACACAGAATCCTTTTGAACTTTTATTGATACAAGATAGAGTAAAACTGTAAAAAACTATAAAACAGATACAGACAAAATGCAATTAATAAAGATCATACAATTAGTGTCTCCCTATCTATCTATCTAGCTTAAGATACAATTAATAAACATACCGAAGATGAATCCGGATGGCTAGCGTAGCGCATGGTAGCAGATGTACTTGGTTCCATAGGAAAGAAAGAGGAAAAGACTGCAGGAAGCTGATGCAAGGCCTGATGGGATTGAAAGTATGGAGGCTTGCATGTACCAAATCTAACCAGCTATTCTAAATGACTACATGAAACAGATATAGAGCAGTTATACAAAATGGCCATTAGATGACAGCATAGAGCAATCTAATTAAATCAAAGAGTCAATAGGAAAATCACAAGCCTTATTAAAGAAGGCATGACACTCCCCGCCTGGTTTCCCACGGATACCACACGTCATGGCACTCCAGAGGAGAGTAACAAAATAAGTTCAGAAACAGGTCTGAGGAAAAGTTTAGGCTGTCCTTGCCTAATGACTTTGAGCTCAACTTTCCTGACGTTTCCATCTTCACTGGGAAACACTTGGGTTATCAGACCCAAAGGCCACTTGTTTCTCTTGGATTGAAAGTCTTTCATGAGAACGATGGCACCAGGTTCTAAGTTGGGTTTGCTGACTTGCCACTTGTTCCTGGTCTGTAGATTAGACAAGTATTGTTTCTTCCACTTGTTCCAAAAGGTGTCAGCTAACACTTGTACTCTTTTCCATTGACATCTGTATAAGTCCTTTGTGTCTAGATTGACTGGAGGAGCTGTGATCACCTCAACTTTCTGAGTGAGCAAAGTGGAAGGTGTAAGCAAAAAAGGATCTTCATGATCATTAGGTATAGATGTCAAAGGTCTGGCATTGTGAACCAAGCAAGCAGCAGCTCTTTGTAAGGACTTCCAAATGGAGAATTTGTGGAAGCGCTTGGATCCCAACAGTTGGTTAGAAATTGTTGTATGTAGTGTGAAAACCTGAGGACGGATATCTGAGTCAGATTCAGGTTCTAGCAGTACATATGTCTCCCTTACTGGAGTGGTAGGCACTGGCTTGTACAGGAATGGTGGTCCTGTGAGCCATGAAGTGTCTTTGAGACGGGATGCTGGTACAGACCTTGTAGCATGATCTGCTGGGTTATAATCAGTTGAGACATAATGCCACTGGGTGGGCTGTGTCGACTTCCTGATTCTTAGAACTCTGTTGTGTACATAGACATGGAATCTTCTACTTTCGTTGTAAATGTAGCCCAACACTACCTTGCTGTCTGTGTAAAACTCTGTGTCCTCGAGTTCTAGATCCATCTCAGATGTAATAAGTTCTGCTAGTTCCACTGCTAGTACAGAAGCACACAGTTCCAATCTTGGAATGGTGGTTTCAGGACATGGTGCTCGCTTGGCTTTGCCCATAACAAACCCAATATGAACTTGGCCCTCAATGTCTACTGACTTGAGGTAGGTTACTGCTCCTATTGCTTTAACTGAAGCATCGCAGAATACACATAACTTTGTAGACTGAACCCTTGTGGGAGGAAAGTGGGTGTATGGTCTATGTACATGTAGGTTGAATAAAGTCTTTAAAGAGTCTCTCCATGTTACCCATAATGTCTCTTTCTCAGGAGTAGGGATGAGCCGAACACCCCCCTGTTCGGTTCGCACCAGAACATGCGAACAGGAAAAAAATTAGTTCGAACACGCGAACACCGTTAAAGTCTATGGGACACGAACATGAATAATCAAAAGTGCTAATTTTAAAGGCTAATATGCAAGTTATTGTCAATAAAAGTGTTTGGGGACCTGGGTCCTGCCCCAGGGGACATGAATCAATGCAAAAAAAAGTTTTAAAAACGGCCGTTTTTTCAGGAGCAGTGATTTTAATAATGCTTAAAGTCAAACAATAAAAGTGTAATATCCCTTTAAATTTCATACCTGGGGGGTGTCTATAGTATGCCTGTAAAGGGGCGCATGTTTCCCGTGTTTAGAACAGTCTGACAGCAAAATGACATTTTGAAGGAAAAAACACATTTAAAACTACCGCGGCTATTGCATTGCCGACAATACACATAGAAGTTCATTGATAAAAACGGCATGGGAATTCCCCACAGGGCAACCCCGAACCAAAATTAAAAAAAAAAAATGATGTGGGAGTCCCCCTAAATTCCATACAAGGCCCTTCAGGTCTGGTATGGATATTAAGGGGAACCCCAGCCAAAATTTAAAAAAAAAATTGACGTGGGGTTCCCCCTAAATTCCATACCAGACCCTTCAGGTCTGGTATGGATTTTAAGGGGAACCCCGCGCCAAAAAAAAAAAAAAAAACGGCGTGGGGTCCCCCTAAAAATCCATACCAGACCCTTATCCGAGCACGCAACCTGGCAGGCCGCAGGAAAAGAGGGGGGGACGAGAGTGCGCCCCCCCCCCCTCCTGAACCGTACCAGGCCACATGCCCTCAACATTGGGAGGGTGCTTTGGGGTAGCCCCCCAAAACACCTTGTCCCCATGTTGATGAGGACAAGGGCCTCATCCTCACAACCGTGGCCGGTGGTTGTGGGGGTCTGCGGGCGGGGGGCTTATCGGAATCTGGAAGCCCCCTTTAACAAGGGGACCCCCAGATCCCGGCCCCCCCCTGTGTGAAATGGTAAGGGGGTACTTACCCCTACCATTTCACTAAAAAACTGTCAAAAATGTTAAAAATGACAAGAGACAGTTTTTGACAATTCCTTTATTTAAATGCTTCTTCTTTCTTCCTTCATCTTCTTCTTCTTCTGGTTCTTCTGGCTCTTCTGGTTCTTCCTCCGGCGTTCTCGTCCAGCATCTTCTCCGCGGCGTCTTCTATCTTCTTCTCCTCGGGCCGCTCCGCACCCATGGCATGAGGGGAGGCTCCCGCTCTTCTCTTCATCTTCTTCTCTTCTTCATCTTCTTCTTCATCTTCTTCTTCATCTTCATGTCTTCTCCGGGCCGCTCCGCAGCCATGCTGTGGCATGGAGGGAGGCTCCCGCTGTGTGACGGCGTCTCTTCGTCTGACGGTTCTTAAATAACGGGGGGCGGGGCCATCCGGTGACCCCGCCCCCCTCTGACGCACGGTGACTTGACGGGACTTCCCTGTGACGTCACGGGGAATGCATCAGGGAAGTCCCGTCATGTCACCGTGCGTCAGAGGGGGGCGGGGTCACCGGGTGGCCCCGCCCCCCGTTATTTAAGAACCGTCAGACGAAGAGACGCCGTCACACAGCGGGAGCCTCCCTCCATGCCACAGCATGGCTGCGGAGCGGCCCGGAGAAGACATGAAGAAAAGAAGAAGAAGAAGAAGATGAAGAAGAAGATGAAGAAGAAGATGAAGAAGAGAAGAAGATGAAGAGAAGAGCGGGAGCCTCCCCTCATGCCATGGGTGCGGAGCGGCCCGAGGAGAAGAAGATAGAAGACGCCGCGGAGAAGATGCTGGACGAGAACGCCGGAGGAAGAACCAGAAGAGCCAGAAGAACCAGAAGAAGAAGAAGATGAAGGAAGAAAGAAGAAGCATTTAAATAAAGGAATTGTCAAAAACTGTCTCTTGTCATTTTTAACATTTTTGACAGTTTTTTAGTGAAATGGTAGGGGTAAGTACCCCCTTACCATTTCACACAGGGGGGGGCCGGGATCTGGGGGTCCCCTTGTTAAAGGGGGCTTCCAGATTCCGATAAGCCCCCCGCCCGCAGACCCCCACAACCACCGGCCACGGTTGTGAGGATGAGGCCCTTGTCCTCATCAACATGGGGACAAGGTGTTTTGGGGGGCTACCCCAAAGCACCCTCCCAATGTTGAGGGCATGTGGCCTGGTACGGTTCAGGAGGGGGGGGGGGCCGCACTCTCGTCCCCCCCTCTTTTCCTGCGGCCTGCCAGGTTGCGTGCTCGGATAAGGGTCTGGTATGGATTTTTAGGGGGACCCCACGCCGTTTTTTTTTTTTTGGCGCGGGGTTCCCCTTAAAATCCATACCAGACCTGAAGGGTCTGGTATGGAAATTAGGGGGAACCCCACGTCAATTTTTTTTTTTAATTTTGGCTGGGGTTCCCCTTAATATCCATACCAGACCTGAAGGGCCTTGTATGGAATTTAGGGGGACCCCCACATCATTTTTTTTTTTTTTTTTTTGGTTCGGGGTTCCCCTGTGGGGAATTCCCATGCCGTTTTTATCAATGAACTTCTATGTGTATTGTCGGCAATGCAATAGCCGCGGGTAGTTTTAAATGAGTTTTTTCCTTCCAAATGTCATTTTGCTGTCAGACTGTTCTAAACACAGGAAACATGCGCCCCTTTACAGGCATACTATAGACACCCCCCAGGTACGAAATTTGAAGGGATATTACACTTTTATTATTTGACTTTAAGCATTAATAAAATCACTGCTCCTGAAAAAACGTCCGTTTTTAAAACTTTTTTTTGCATTGATCCATGTCCCCTGGGGCAGGACCCGGGTCCCCAAACACTTTTTATGACAATAACTTGCATATAAGCCTTTAAAATTAGCACTTTTGATTTCTCCTATAGACTTTTAAAGGGTGTTCCGCGGCATTCGAATTTGCCGCGAACACCCCAAATTGTTCGCTGTTCGGCGAACTTGCGAACAGCCAATGTTCGAGTAGAACATGAGTTCGACTCGAACTCGAAGCTCATCCCTACTCAGGAGGTAGTGGAGAATCCCAATCACATGTGTCTGCAGTAAGCTCTCTAAGCAGAATCTTACCTTGGATGATAACTGGTGCTGCAAACCCGAGTAGATCATACAGGCTGTTGATGGTGAATAAGACACCTCGTCGTGTGAAGGGCTTTGGCTCTTGGTCAACCTGAAAGGTAAGGGTGTCAGACTTGAGGTTCCAGTTGAGTCCTAGGCTGCGTTGCATAGGAAGGGAGTCTGTAGCTAAGTCCAGATTTTTGAAGTCACTGGCATAATCTTGGGAAGGCCTCCATGACGACCTTGCTGTTTGATGCTATCTTATGCAGTCTAAGATTTGAGGAGGCAAGTGTGCTTTGAGTCCTCTTGAGTAGACTTATTGCAGCTTTGGGTGAAGAAAGTGATTTCAGACCATCATCTACATAAAAGTCTCTTTCAATAAACTGTGTAACGTCTTCCTCACCTTCTTGAGCAGATAGCTTAAGTCCATAGATGGCAACAGCAGGAGATGGACTGTTACCAAAAACATGCGGTATTCTGTAATGTTTTTAGTAGGGTCATTGTCTTTGAACCATAGGAATCTCAAGAAGTTCCTGTGTTCTTCCTTGACTTGGAAGCTGTGGAACATTTACTGAATGTCTGCAACTATGGCAACTGCTTCTTTGAGGAATCTGATGAGAACACCAAGAAGTGTGTTGTTGAGATCTGGTCCATCTAGGAGGACATCATTTAAAGAGACCCCTTGATGCCCTGAGCTGGAGTCAAACACTACCCGGATTTTACCTGGCTTCTTGGGGTGGTAGATACCAAAGATTGGTAGGTACCAGCACTCTTCATTGTCTTTTAGAGGTGGGGCTATCTCAGCATGGTCGTCCTCAAACATCTTACTCGTGAATGAGAAGAAATGCCTTTTCATTTCTGTTTTTCTTTGAAAATTGGATCTGAGGGAAGAAAAGCGTTTCAAAGCTTGTTCTCTGTTGTTAGCAAGATGGGGTCTCTGTGCTTTGAAAGGCAGGGGTGTCACCCAGCCGTTTTCATTGGTTTTGTAGAAACCCTGTCTCATTATCTCCAAGAAGATATGATCTTCAATAGATGGGCCAATTTTGTGATCTTCTTTAGTCCTTTGGAAAACTGAGCACCCTAAATGATCTCTGTCTTCATGACAAAGAAGATTAGCGGTGTAAGGGTTGGAATAAATTACACTAGCAGGCTTCTCTCTTACAAGGAATCTGTTGGTGCAAGGCTGAAATAGGGATGAATGCCCGCCTTCTAGTGTCTTTGTAAAGAGAGAGTTCATGCTGGTTGGTTTGTGAACACTCCCTAGGCATACGTTGCCTATGATGACCCATCCCAGATCTAGTTTCTGGGCATAAGGGGAATTGTGAGGACCATTGATTTGTTGTCTCACCTTGTGAACTCTGATGATGTCCCTCCCAAGGAGAAGCGCTATCTCAGCCTGGGGATCCAGTTCAGGGATGAGATGTGCTATGCCCTTCAGATTTCCGTGATGAAGTGCCACCTCTGGTGTAGGGATCTCCTCTCTATCCATTGGGAACTGATTGCACTATATTCTATAGACAACTACAGAGTTGGCAGAGGCAGGGTTGTCTGACCATCAGAGGATTCGATTTGGTAACCAATAGCTCTTCTCCCAGTTTCTTCACTTACCCCTGTACAAGTCTTGAGTAAGTATGAAGAGCTGGCTTCCTTGATTTTGAAAGTGTCAAAGAAGGCTGAGCTGGCGAGTGATCTGTTGCTTTGATCGTCCAGGAGCTTCACTGCTTTTTCTCTGCGACCCATGGGGTAAACTGTAGCAAGACAAATCTTAGAGCAGGATTTGTTAGACAGACCTTCTCCACAGACTTGTGTGCACCGGGGTGTAACTAAAGGAGGTACTGTGTCTTGTTGCTCCCCGCCGTGCTCTTCCACTTGGGGTGAGGGGGTAAGAGTCCATGGCGCTGGCCCTGGATGTAGAGCTGTGTTGTGCTCTGAGCTGTTGCACTCAGAGCAGTTGATGCTCACCTTACAGTCTTTCCCAAGGTGAGAAGTTGATGCGCAGCACCTGTAACAAATTCTGTTTTCCTTGAGGAAGGTTTTGCGATCTTGGAGAGTCTTTTCTCTAAAACCTCTGCACTTTAACAACGAATGATGCTTCTTGTGAAGAGGACACTCTCTGCTTGGATCCTGTGTTGGAGATACACTTGTTTTGCATACTGCAACAGGTGCGTCTTTGAAGTTGCGGGTTATAGCAGGCTTACTTGACCTAGGGAGAGCAGAGTCAGGTGATGAGATGTTAAAACTAGGATCATTTTTAACCTTTGCTTGATAGCGAATAAAGTCCACAAAATAAGAGAATGGTGGGAAGGGGACGTTGTGCTTTTGCTTGTATTTGGAGCCTCGTGAAATCCATGTTTCTTGAAGGCTGTAAGGTAGCTTTTTCACTATAGAGTTAACGCCACGGGCTGTGTCCAGAAAGGCAAGGCCTGGCAAGTCTCCTTCTGCTTTGGCTATTTGGATTTCTGTCACTAGGTCACTCAATTCTCCCAGCTTCTGGTAGCCTTTGTTAGGAATCCTGGGAAAGTCCTCTATTCTTTTAAAAAGAGAGTTTTCTATAACTTCTGGGGAACCATAACATTCATCAATCCTCTCCAATATCATGCTCAGCCCTCTGGTTGGGTAATTAATGTTAATGTCTCTGATTCTCCTTGCATGCTCTGATGACTCATTCCCCAGCCAATTGACTAAGAGATCGGCTTCTTCACTTGCTTTTAAATCAAGGTCTCTAATTGCATTTCTGAAGGACGAACGCCATGCTCTATAACTTTCAGGGCGATCGTTAAACTTTGCAAGTCCCTTTGCTAACAGTTCACGTCGTGGTAAGAACTTGAAGAAATCTGACATACCTTGATCGTTGTGTGAGTAGCCAGGGGGCGCTCTGGTGTGCCAGGAACTTGGTGGGTATTTGCAGTCATCAGAGATACTGTCACTGTGTCTTTTAACCTGTCGTTCTTCATTTTCGATTTGGTCAACTATAACGTAGTGTTTTGACTGACTGAGTGCGGGGTTACTTTCTTGCTTGACGTAAGGCCTGTGAATGGCGGGGGTTGATTCCACTCTCGGTGCTGTAAGTGGGCAGTTGTCTCGTGTGGTGTGTCGCCGCACGTATTCTGAGGTACGCTCTGTACCGTCATTAGGAATGGATTTCCTTTCAAGTACGTTGCTGGGCCGCCCACTGGTGGGCTTTGCAAGTTCTTCTAAGATGTCTGCCTCGGCCGCAGCAGCCGCTGACTCCTTCTCTGCAGCTAGTTCCTCTAATGCAGTTTCCATACGTAACTTTTCTAATTTAAGTTGCATCTCTTTTTCAGCGAATGCAGCTTTTATTTCTTTTTCAGCGAATGCACCTTTTATTTTGGCCTCCTCTGCCACAGTCAGCTTTTATTTTTGCAGATTCCACCTTTGCGTGGGCAATGGCGATTGTTTCGCTTTTCACTGACCTCCTTATGCTCTTGGAGTAAACTCCTGATCTTGCTGTGAAGTGCTCTGACTTTGTCTGTGACATGGTGTCTGGTGATATGGAAGCTGATAACACTGCTGTATTACTGGCATTCTGTATTATAGCCGTGCTTAGAAACCTTTGTTTTACTGCTGTTCTGTATGCCAGCCGTGCTTAGAATCCTTTGTTTTACTGTTATGCCCCTCACTACACATGACTGAGGTGTATTCGGGCACACTGTTAACTCCTCCCATACCAATGCATTCCAGTAGGCGCAGAATCCTTTTGAACTTGTATTGATACAAGATAGAGTAAAACTGTAACAGATACAGACAAAATGCAATTAATAAAGATCATACAATTAGTGTCTCTCTATCTATCTAGCTAAAGACACAATTAATAAACATACCGAAGATGAATCCGGATGGCTAGCGTAGCGCATGGTAGCAGATGTACTTGGTTCCATAGGAAAGAAAGAGGAAAAGACTGCAGGAAGCTGATGCAAGGCCTGATGGGATTGAAAGTATGGAGGCTTGCATGTACCAACTCTAACCAGCTATTCTAAATGACTACATGAAATAGATATAGCGCAGTTATACAAAATGGCCATTAGATGACAGCATAGAGCAATCTAATTAAATCAAAGAGTCAATAGGAAAATCACAACCCTTATTAAAGAAGGCATGACAGGCAGACTGGAAAAATGGTGCAGCACCCAGCACTGGTGACTCTAGGAACAAAATATAGGGGAGACACATAAGATATAAGATACCTTATTCAAATCTGGGTGGGGAGGCGGCGCAATAATTTTGTGCATTAAAAAAAAAAAAAAAAATTATATATTTATCTATATATATTTAGTAATATAATTAATATATAAATATATACACACACAAATTATCAGGAGTATCGAGCACTCAAGCTCCTCATTTGAACATCCGAGGTTTTGGTTAGGGCATCTCCTTGACTGTATGTCAACCTTTAAGGTGATTAATATGGCCAGTCTCTGGGTAGAAACCAAACCTGTTGTAAGCCTGCCTTTTACCAGGACTGTCATAGAAAGCCATCTGCCTATCTGCCAACCGCAAGTACCTGTTTGCATTGCTCAGTTAGCACCTGCCCCAGTGTGGTAGTCAGGCACTATAGCATTGTGTCTAAGACCTGAGGGCAACCACGTACAGGAAGGCCTGCTTGGCTTATGTGAAAGGGGTCTGCTATAGGCGAAGAACACAGAAGCCAGCTATAGTGTCTGACCAGCTATGTTGGGGTAGACGTGACAAAAATGTATTTATAGGTGGCAAGTGTCATTTATAAAGTTTATAAATTAGAGTAAAAGTAGAAATGTCACTGTGTGAGTTATTCAACAAGCAACCATGTTTGCTTTTGTAGTAAACTAATGAGAAAATATCTGCTTTTGCAACAAGGTAAAGCTTCTTCAGTAGTATTTTTTAATAGTTTTAGTAATTTTATTTTAATCATTATTACAAAAGATAACAAATGTCCCAGTCTCCTGTTCTTACCTTGCAGGGAAGTTAGCATTCAGATCCCTGGTGGTCAAGAGGACCGCTAAATACCAGGGCCAAGGTAGGCCATGAGTTCAGATGTATCTCAGTATCTCTCTCTTGGAGCTCTGGGAAGTGGAGGTGCTGCGCTGGCAATGGCATAGATATTAAGGAATCGTTTTCAATGTAAAAAACACAAAATACGTAACACTAGTTTATTTCATATATACATCAAAAGAACATTTTTGCAATGAATGCACTCCTTGACACAGATCTTTACTAACACACACTGATATACTCACACCCACTTAAAATATACATATACACACAGACACACACTGACCCATAAAGACAGACACACAGCTTAACTGACAGACACAGTGACCAATGAATGAACTGCCTCGTACACAAAGACAGACTGACCCCATACATACACAGAGTCACAGACAAACCCCATACACACTCACATTGACCCATATACCTACAGACTGACCCCATACACACTCACATTAACCCATACACCCACAGACTGACCCCATACACACTCACATTGACCCATATACCTACAGACTGACCCCATACACACTCACATTGACCCATATACCTACAGACTGACCCCATACACACTCACATTGACCCATATACCTACAGACTGACCCCATACACACTCACATTGACCCATATACCTACAGACTGACCCCATACACACTCACATTGACCCATATACCTACAGACTGACCCCATACTCACTCACATTGACCCATATACCTACAGACTGACCCCATACACACTCACATTGACCCATATACCTACAGACTGACCCCATACACACTCACATTGACCCATATACCTACAGACTGACCCCATACTCACTCACACACACTGACAAATCAATATTATTTATTTACAAAAAAAGTCATACAAGATTATCATTAGAACATCCTGTACTGTTAATACTTACTATGAAGTGCTCAAAAACTCATGTGTGGATCTATTTGATTCCTCCACATCTAGGTCTAGCGTTCCTCATGCATGTGTGGCGTCACTAAATTGCACAAAAAAAAAGAGAGGGATATAAATTAGCAGAAATGATTAATGGAATTGTGGAAGGTGAGTAAGGGAAAATGGATAAGTCACTCACATGTTTGAGGGTGCCACAGGGAACATACTTTTCCATGGTGAAATCCATAGTGTGGTGAGATGTCTTCCAACGTGACCTACAAGATTTCTTCTCTGAGGGCAGGTGGCAGCAGTCTGCAGTAGCAGCACAGTAGGAGGGGAGCCACAGTGTTTGTGGCAGTATTGTGAGCCATGGAATTAAAGAGTAATTTTCTTTTTGGAATGCTAACATATTTTTTGGTGGGAGAATTGTGAGCCATGGAGTGAAAACACTACTCCAAAAATGAACGAAAACTAAACAAGCTAACCCCAGCTTGGGTTGATAATCACATTCTTTCAAATGGTTGTAGTAGATATCGGATTTGTGATATGTGAGCAAAAACTATTATTATAATTATTACCCAAGTAGATGGATCTACTTCAATTGAACCTGTTGCAACTTGGAAGAATAGATGGCAAATAATCAACAGAACCAAAAACAGTGCATGTCAGGAATGGATATCTATACAAATGAATGAATATGTTTAAAGTGGTTGTACACCCTGTGCAACCACTTTTACCTACAGGTAAGCCTAGATTAAGGCTTACCTTTAGGTGCTGGACATATCTCCTAAACCTCCATGGTTAGGATATATTTACAAAAGCGAAGTCCGCCAATGTCTACGGCGCATGGGCCGTAGACAATGGCGAAGGCACACTTTAGAAGCCGTTTCTAAAGGAGGTCATGCTGTGAATGGCGGCTCCCGCGTGCATAGCATACTAGCTCATTATGTAATACTCACCTGGGATCGAAGCCCCCACTGCGGTGCACGACACAGCACCGGCGGGAGACATTTTGTCCCAGAGTTACTTCCTGATATCACGGCTCCGGCGCTGTGATTGTCTGGATACCCGAACGTAACTCCCGTATGACATGTCGCCGGCCGTTGCTGTGTCGTGTACCGCTTCGATCCCAGGTGAGTATTACATAATGAGCTAGTATGCTATGCATACTAGCTCATTATGCCTTTGTCTTGCAGGTGTTAGATTTGTTATTTTTTTGCAAAGTGGGTTTACAACTACTTTAAGAAATATTTTTTATTTGTAAAGTTTAATTCTCAACTTTAGAGACTGAGAGCCTAACAAGCTAGGATCAGCCTCACAGTATGATCTCTTTTTTGGGTTTACAACCTCGGCCTTATTTGGTGGGTAGAGAGTAAGCCAATTGTCCCAAAAAGATTTAGGTAAATAAAATGTTTAGGCAATCAATGTTGTACCACTTGAGATGGGCCTGCCCCCCACCCACCCAAAAAGAAATCATTGAATAATATACACTGGGTCTGATCACAGCTTCTCATGTTCTCTCAGTCTCTACATTGTGATTGATACTTTATCATATATTCATTAAACATATTCATTTTGGTACATATCCTGGCATGCACTATATTTGGTTTTGTTATATTTAGTATTTGGCATCTAATCTTGGAACAGGTAGAATTGACAATAGCTATTAGTAATAGTAGTACAATTACTCGGTTTCAAAGCTTAGGTCCGGGTAGCCCAGCTTTGGGAGATTAACTTTGAGAAATGTCATCTGCTCCATCAGCTGTGGGGCCGGTTGTGATCTCTGTGGGCACAGAATATTTCCCGTGATAGAAAATACCCGCTCACTTTGGACAGAGGTCGGGGGGCAGGAAAGTAGCTCTTGGGCCACCACAGAAAGAGCAGGCCAAATACAATGCTTCTCATCCCAATACTGTAATGGATCTGTAGTAGAGGGCAAATGTGGTTCTGACAGGTAAAGTTTAACATGATCTGACACAATGCTTTGTTTCATGGTGGGCAGTTTTGTGGGTCCAACTAAAGAATGTAATGCCAAACTCCAAACGTCAGGTGTTCTGGTGGTGTGCGCAGCAGTGGTGGTGCTGATACCAGTAGGTGATGGTGGCACAATGTCACTATCAGACTCCTCCTGCTCTTCTTCCTCATCACCCTCTAATGGCCTAAACAATTTTCTGTGACTGTCACACACCCTCTGAATTAATAGATCCCTATAGGTGGTAAGGGAACTCCTGAGGAGTGCCATTTTTCCCTTGATTCGTGGATCGCACATAGAGGCAAGCATTAACTCAGGGCATGCCTCTATGAGCTCGTTCATCCTTTGATTTAATTGTGTCTTCAGCCTCCTTACAATTGCAGCAACATCTGCAACTATGCCGCCAGGCAAAGGGTCTCTGTTGTTCTGAAAGCTATCCATCTTATTGACAAAATATGTGAAGAGAGGAATGACTTGAGCCAGACTTGCATTCCCTTGGCTCAATTTTTCAGTAACATCCCGAAAAGGGCTAAGCACCGTTACCACCTGACTGATTATTTTCCATTCCTCCCTGTTTACTGGCCTAGCTACACCGATAACATGTTCATTTGACATGGCGTGTATTGGCTTTTGCTGTTCCATAATTTGTTCAAGCATCTCTAAAGTGGAATTCCAACGGGTGACTACATCTATCTTCAAGCGGTGCTGTGGAATGCCAGCCTTACTCTGCTCAAGTCTGAGTATATTACTATCTTTCACACTTCGATGAAAATGGCCTGCTATCTTTCTACAGGAGTCTAAGATAGCAGACAATTTTCTAGTGCCACTTTCATCATCCAAAGCAGCCTTCACAAAGAGATGCAGGGCGTGTGCAGCGCAATGAATGCCAACAAATCTGCCATCTCGCACGGCCTTGAGCATGTTTGCTGCAGCATCAGTGACTATAAAGCCCATCTTTGGCCGTGTGCCTGCCTCCTGCCCAAGCCACTCCGCCACCATTTTCTCAAGTGCACGTAAAATATTTACAGCACTGTGCTGCTGGTCCATGACTTCAGCATACAGCAAGAATGTGCGGTGCCCATGGTTGAGAGTTACTGCTGCCTTCGCCCCTGTGCTTCTTGTCCCTGCTTTTTGCTGTGTTGGTTGTGACTCCTTGGGCTGCCACCAGTGTGCCATCAATGACAAAAAGGCACGTTGCCCACTGCGAGCGCTCCACAAGTCTGTAGTGAAATGGATAGACTGGCCAGCTGCTCTGCCCAGCTCCTCTTTCAATAATCCAACACAGGAATTATACAAAGAGGGTACAATTTTGCGACTAAAGGTAGTACGGCAGGGTAGAACATAGTGAGGTGCAACCACCTTCATGAGCTGTTTAAACGGCTCACCTTCAACTATATTAAAGGGTGCTCCCCCCACTGCTATTAGTTGCCCTATAAGACGGATAATTTTATTTGTCTGTTGATGGGACATCCCCCTTGATTGAAAGCTGCTCAATTGTTGCAGCGTGGGCTGCTGTAAAGAAATGGGACGCCTCATGTCAGCTACACAAGAAGTCCCTTTATCTCCCTGTCCCTTGTTCTGCCTTTTGGTGGTAATAATGGCAGCAGTAGTGCTGCTGCTTGCTCTCTTTTTAATAGGTGGAGCTTCAACTCCACTTTCTTCTCTAGGAAGCACTGGTGTATGGTGTGTACGAAAATGGTTATTCATTCCAGCATTGGTTAAATGGCCAAAGTCTCTCCCACGGCTCACTTCCCTGCCACATAATTGGCATTTCGCTAGGCGCCCGTCACCAGCTGAAACAAAGTGTTCCCAGATTTTGGATCGGTGGTTGCCAGTGGCTGGTGAAGAATGTTGTAGAATTTCTTCTGGCTGATGGGTATGTGCAGCTTCTGTGGCTTCTGAAGAATTTGGTGGCCTAACAATGGTGGCAGTGGCACTACTTGAATGGGAGGGAGAGTTTGGCAAAACAACAAAGTCGGAAGGGGATTGTAATGGTGCTGACACTTTTTGACGGTGAGGGCTACTCGATAAATAACAGAGGGGAGTAAGGACTATCAGGATATCATCCTGATATTGGTGTACTTGTAGTGCCTCATCCTCTATATTGAAATCAATTCCTTCTAGGTCAAGACCTTCAAGGGTCAGACTCACAGGTAATTCCACTTCAGTAGCCTGTTCTGCCTGGTGCGTACTTGGATATACTGAAGTACTATCAAAACAGCTGGTGCTATCTGTTGTGATTTAGTCTCATATTTGACATCTGGAGGCTGAGCAATTCCCTCTTCCTCAAGTTGTAAAATTTCAATTTTTGGCTGCCTAAAATTATGGACACTAGGAACAGCCTTTGCAGGAACTGCCCGGCCTCGCTTGTAAAAAAGAGCCGGTGTTACAGTCGGCCTCTTTGTGGAAGTTGTTGCTGTGTCACACTGAACTTTTTCCTCTGTTGCTTCCCTCATGGGGAGAATGTGATGAGTGGGAGAAGTAGAGTCCATTATACAATATTTCTATTTTAACCGCTTCAGCCCCGGAAGATTTTACCCCCTTCCTGACCAGAGCGTTTTTTTGCGATTTAACTGACAATTGCGCCGTCATGCGACGTGGCTCCCAAACAAAATTGATGTCCTTTTTTCCCACAAATAGAGCTTTCTTTTGGTGGTATTTGATCGCCTCTGATTTAAATTTTTTGCGCTATAAACAAAATAAGAGCGTCAATTTTGAAAAAAACACATTTTTTTTTACATTTTGCTATAATAAATATCCCCCAAAATATATAAAAAAAAACATTTTTTTTCCTCAGTTTAGGCCGATCGTATTCTTCTACATATTTTTGGTTAAAAAAATTGCAATAAGCGTTTTATTAATTGGTTTGCGCAAAAGTTATAGCGTTTACTAAATAGGGGATACTTTTATGGCATTTTTATTAAATTTTTTTTTTAATAGTAATGGCGGCGATCAGCGATTTTTATTGTGACTGCGACGTTATGGCGGACATGTTGGACATTTTTGACACATTTTTGGGACCATTGTCATTTATACAGCGATCAGTGCGATTAAAAATGCACTGATTACTGTGTAAATGACACTGACAGTGAAGCGGTTAACCACTAGGGGGCGGGGAGGGCTTAAGTGTGTCCTAGGGGAGTGATTACTAACTGTAGGGGGATGGGCTGTGTGTGTCATTACTCTGATCACAGCTCCCGATGACAGGGAGCAGTGATCAGTGACACTTGTTACTAGGCAGAACGGGGAGATGCTGTTTACATCAGCATCTCTCCGTGAGGCGATCGCGGGTATCCCCGCAGCGATCGAATCCATGGGACCCGCGACCCGACTCACGGAGCTCCCGGCCGGCACGCAATGGCACGGCGGGGAATTCAAATGGACGTACAGGTACGCCCATTTGCCCAGCCATGCCGTTCTGCCGATGTTTATCGTCGTGCGCCGGTCGGGAAGGGGTTAAATAGTATTATTATTTATCTTTTTTTTTTTTTTTTAAATAAAAAAAAAAATTTTTAGGAAAATTAAGGGATTGAGGACTTGGAGTATTATTAATTTATTGGTCCTAACATGCAACAAAGATCTACTAATCTACTACTACCAGCCTCAATATCTAGTAGATGCTGCCTGGACTGGCCTAGTAGTGGCACTGGATATGGCTAACACAACAAAAAAATATTATGTAGGGCAGACAGACAGCAAGATAGTAAAACACACAGTCCCACACTGTCTCACAAAAGGGAAAAAAATAACTCCAGGAAATCCTAGGAATAATAAAAAGTAGGCCTAATTAGAAATGTATAATTTCTCTATCACTCTCTGTGTCACAAGAGAGTGACACTGAATCACAAATCCGACACCAACCACACCCTGTCTAGAATGCAGTCTGACATAGGAGAAAACAAAAATATGTCAGATATATTACAAAATAGTAATATAGTAAAATACAAATATAGAAATTAGAATATAGACAGGGTATGCTTAAGAAACAAAGAATTTCTCTCTCACAAGTCACAACTTAACTCACAAATCCACCAAAATAGTGCCATCGACCCAACCACACCCTATGTGGACTCTGGATGGAATTCACTGCAGTCTAACATAGAAAAACACACAAGGGAATAAGAAACAAGCTCATTGGGGGAATGGACGATCTCTTCAGGGGAAGGGACAAGCTTATTGGCCAACGTCCAGACATATTTCAGAAATAACGAATTCGTTCTGCAGAATATTCGTTATTTCATATTTTCGTTGTTTTGCCTTCCGTTTCCCGAATATTTGTAATTTCGATTTTTCATTCAATTTGATTTTTGTTATTTTGAATCTTTGTTCGGTATTTTCGTTTTTTTCATTTTTTGTTTTCAGAATATTCGTAATTTAGATTTTTCATTCATTTTAAATTTTCGTTATTTGCTGTCTTTGTTCGGCATTTTCGTTGTTTTTATGTTTTTGTTTTTTCATTCTTTCATTTTTCCCTGTTTCCCATTTAATAATTTCGTATTTTCGTTGTTTTTCATATTCGTTATTTTAGATAATTCGTTGTTCGTTGGAATCTTAAGTGGATCGTTCGTTCATTCGTATGTTTACGAATTAATGGATATAACGAATTTTGGCGAATAACGAATTTGTAACTTAATGAATTGCACATGTCTAATGAATTGACATTTTCAGCATCTCATGAGATCATTGGAGAAAATGTGTCACCTGATTCAGGCTTCAGTCAACACTTTTTCAAACCGAAAGGCTTGCAGCTTTCACCCCCCGATCCAGCCATGTTCCTTGTGCCCTGGTGGCTCTCTGCTCCCTGCAGTTCTTGCCCCCCAATATGCCATGTGCCCTGGTGGCTCTCTGCCCTACCCAGCTCTAACCTCCTGATCCAGCCACCAGGTGATCTCCCCCCCGATCCACCCCTCAATCCAGCCATGTACCCTGGTGGCTCTCTGGCTCTTGCAGTTCTCACCCCTGATGTGTCACATGCTCTGGTGGCTCTCTGCCCCCCCAGCTCTCACCTCCTGTCCAGCCATGTGCCATATGCCCTGGGGACTCTCTGCCCCTCACAGCTTTCACCCTCCAATCCAGCCATGTGTCATGGTGGCTCTTTGCCCCTCACAGTTCTCACCTCCCGAACCAGCCATGTGCCCTGGTGGCTCTCTGCCCCCCCCCCCCCGCAGTTCTCACTTCCCGATCCAGCCATGTGCCCTGGTGGTTCTCTGCCCCCCCCGCAGTTCTCACTTCCCAACCCAGCCATGTGCCCTGGTGGCTCTCTGCTTTCCATAGCTCTCACCTCCTAATCCATCCATGTGCCATGTTCCCTGGTGGCTCTCTGCCCCCCACCGCAGTTCTCACCTCCCGATCCAGCCATGTGCTATGAGCCCTGGTGGCTCTCTGCCCCCCCTGCAGCTCTCACTTCCCAATCCAGCCATGTGCCATGTGCCCTGGTGACTCTCTGCCTCTTAAAGCTCTCACCCCCTGATCCAACCATGTGCCCTGGTGGCTCTTTGCCCCTCACAGTTCTCCCCTCTTGATCCAGCCATGTGCCCTGGTGCCAGGCTCGTGCAAGAATTTTTGACACCCCAGGCGAAAACCTCATTTTGCAACCCCCCTGGCTCCGCCAGGGCTTTTCGCAGAACCCCGGATGAGAAATACTGGTCTGTATAATGCCATCACATTAAAATTGTTCTCAATATCTTATCCAGATCAGTTATCAAGCCACCAACCCTCGCCTGAGTGATGGGAAAATGTATCCAACTTTATTCCGTATGACCCCAGACGATCGAGTCCATTATACAGCCCTTATAAAACTTTTGCAGCATTTTGGGTGGAACTGGGTTGGAATATTAAAATCATGGGGCAGCAGCAGTGATGAGGAGGCCCAAGAGCTGAGTAAGATGATGAGCCAACACGGGATCTGTACAGAATACATCATTCAAATCCAACACGTTTCTAAAGATGATATTCAGAGAAGGAGGATTCTTGATAAATCAACAGCTAAAGTTGTCATAGTGTGTGGGACTGCCACAATGCACTTTTTTACTACTTGTACATCCTCGATTTTAAATCGGGTCACATTGATTTTCCCACCTTCATGGAATAAACTATATATCTCAAATGACAATAACTCTATAGCAATTAACCGCGACTTCTTTTTTTTGTGGCCACAAAACATCTTCATAGACGTCAATATTTATCCCAATGTTTTCAACTTCTCCGACTGCTTACATGACCCGATAATGGAAGATCTTTGGATTTATTGTTTTAATTGTCTTTCCCCAAACAAAAAGAAAAATTATTTATTTTATTTAAACTCTCCTCTTTTTCTAGAATTTTGTACCGGTTTAAAAAATGTGTCCTCCATATTTGCTCGTCCTACATCAATACCTTCCAATGCATACATAGCTGTATATGTTCTGGCCAGTGCTCTACACAACATGTACTACACAAAACAAATATCTGAACACAATGGATTCCAGCACAGAGTAAGTTGGATAATAAGTGTTTATATTACTCTGACCCTGTCCTATATTATATAATAATTATCAGAATGATCAGCCATCTCTCTCCTCTCTCACTGTCTGGGCAATCAGGAAAAATGCAAATGTGATGGGATAATTTTGGTCTTTTATTCATATATTTTTTTTTTACTAATTGCTTTGTATACACCATGTTAAGAGACACATCAAAGAGAAACTGCAGTCTGCTCACATAATTTGTAATACAAACATCTTTGCCATTCTGAAGCTTCCCTCCAACCACTTTGCATATTATTTTATATATACTCTGATTCTGTACTTGCCAAATATGCTGCAGAAATCTCCCTCCACTGAGTCTGGCTGCATCCATTTTAACTGTGGGCAGCTGAAGCTGCTGCCTGTTCACTTCCTGGATTTACATAGACACACAGAGGCACACCTCCAGCTCTGCAGCTTTCATTGGACCTCTTATGACTCATCCTCCTCCATTCCTGTCAAACTTTCACGAGAGAGAGAGAGAGCTGTGCATGATGTCATAAGACTAGGCCAATGACCAGACAATAAACAGGAAGTGGGCCGTATAAGGGATTTATATACAGTGCCTCACAAAAGTATTCACCCCCCTTTGCTTTTACCTATTTTGTTACATTATAGCCTTTAGCTCAATGTTTTTTTAATCTGAATTATATGTGATGGATCAGAACACAATAGTCTAAGTTGGTGAAGTAAAACTAGAAAAATATATACATAAAACTGATAATTGGCATGTGCGTATGTATTCACCCCCTTTGTTATGAAGCCCATAAAAAGCTCTGGTACAACCAATTACCTTCAGAAGTCCCATAATTAGTGAAATGATGTCCACCTGTGTGCAATCTAAGTGTCACATGATCTGTCATTACATAAACACACCTTTGTGAAAGGTCCCAGAGGCTGCAACACCTAAGCAAGAGGCACCACTAACCAAACACTGCCATGAAGACCAAGGAACTCTCCAAACAAGTAAGGGACAATGTTGTGGAGAAGTACAAGTCAGGGTTAGGTTATAAAAAAAATCCAAATCTTTGATGATCCCTAGGAGCACCATCAAATCCATCATACCCAAATGGAAAGAACATGGCACAACAGCAAACCTGCCAAGAGACGGCCGCACACCAAAACTCACAGACCGGGCAAGGAGGGCATTAATCAGAGAGGAGCACAGAGACCTAAGGTAACCCTGGAGGAGCTGCAGAGTTCCACAGCAGAGACTGGAGTATCTGTACATAGGATGACAATAAGCCGTACGCTCCATACAGTTGGGCTTTATGGCAGAGTGGCCAGAAGAAATACATTACTTTCAGCAAAAAACAAAATGGCATGTGGGAGACTCCCAAAATGTATGGAGGAAGGTGCTCTGGTCTGATGAGACTAAAATTGAACTTTTTGGCCATCAGAGAAAAGGCTATGTCTGGCACAAACCCAACACATCACATTACCCAAAGAACACCACCCCCACCGTGATCACATGGTGGTGGCAGCATCATGCTGTGGGGATGTTTTTCAGCAGTCAGGACTGGGAAACTGGTCAGAGTTGAGGGAAAGTTGGATGGTGCTAAATACACGGATATTCTTGAGCAAAACCTGTACCACTCTGTGTGTGATTTGATGCTAGGACGGAGATTCATCTTTCAGCAGGACAATGACCCCAAACACACTGCTAAAGCAACACTTGAGTGGTTTAAGGGGAAACCCAATAGAAAATCTGGGGTCAAACTTAAAGATTTCCACTGAGGCCTCAATACACACACCAAATCGCAAAATAATGTTACTTACATTCAATAATACAATGCAATATTTAACATGTAATCAATGGCTCCCCCTAGGTTGTAATTCAAAGATCAAGCTACAAATAGAACAGTAACGCTTTGCAGAAGATAATAAAAGTTCCTTGACTCCGGATATCTTCAGCTAGCCTTTAGTTTAAACTGCAGTATTTGTAATTCAAAAGAGCGAAAGAGAAAGAAAAAGCAAACTGTAAAATAAATGGTACGATGATAACTGCTTAACTGAAGAAATATGGCACTTGTAACTTCCTCCTTATGTGTGAGTGTAATACAGTACTGACCTTACAGCGCAGGGAACAACAAACCCCAGAGTTCAGCTGTATGTGTCCTGTGAAGAAGTAGATTCACATCCGTGGAACTACAAGTCTCACCAGCAATCTGTAAAATAACTCACTCAGCAAACAGTGCACTTTACTGAAATGGGCAGGTGCCCTCTCACCACAATAGGCTCAGAGGCTGTGAGGCTCCGTCCGGACTCCCCTCCTGATGTCTCAGTCTGATGAAAAGATGGCGCTGCCGCACTATACCGCTACTTCGGATGTCTGAAGTGCAGGAAACTTCCAGATATTCTGGTACTGCATACCAATCTGCTTCCTAAGTTGACGGGGCTGTACTCTGAAGTATCAAAAATATGGGCGAAAATGTCTCTGTGTCTTATGGTTCGAATGTACATTAGGCACCGCCCCCCTGCGCAGACGCCGGCACTATCCCCCACCGCTGCCGGCAACGTCCCCCGCCGCCGATGCCACGTTAGTACAGGAAGAGAGCCAGGAGAGCGGAGGAAAGACATCCCAAGCGCCCACGAGCGCCGGGCGATCTCCCGGCTTGTCGAGATAGAAAACAGACAGAGCAGCCCGAGCGATGGCAATGGTAAGGCTGCAATAATGGCACAGGTCGGGCTGCAATAATGGCACAGGTCATGCTGCATTTTATTGGCACTGGTAAGTCTGCATTTCTTTGGCACAGGTCAGTCTGCATTTCATGAGCACTGGTAAATATTTTGGTACACCATTTTGTTCAGAATATTTTTTTCTTGTTTTCCTCCTCTAAAACCTTAGTGCATCAGGTGCGTCTTATGGAGCGAAAATACGGTACCTCAGAGGCTGGCGATCCTGCTCCGCACTGTATAGGCCGCAGTCTCTCACTCCTGGTCACACACACACAGACCTCCTGCTAAAAAGTATTGAATGGAATCCAGAGAGGCTGAAAGATGGCTGCGCAGATCCTTTTATTACTGCCCCCAGCATGCAGTGCTGCTCGCTTTGCATTCTCTGTATTGTAGTTCAGGGCTGATCCAGCTAACAGAGTCATTTTCTCCTCCAAACTACATCTCCCACAATGCTTTGCTGCGTTCCTTCTCAGGAAATAAAAGAAAGTCCTAACAGCATTAAGAAGACACTAGAGGGAGCCAAACTCATTTGCAACAATAACAATTGTAATACCTTATATTAGCAAACCCTTGGCTACACAAATCCTCAAACAATCCATGTTAATTCCAGGTTGTGGGGCAACAAAACACAAAAAATGCCAAGGGGGTGAATACTTTTGCAAGGCATTGTAGGGTTCCTGGAATTCAATCTATGGTGGAAGTAAAGGGTTTATCGACCGTCCCAGACACCCCTTCGTGAGCTAAAATGTCTGGGCTGGTGACAACCCTATCATCTTTAACCACTTCAGCCCTGGAAGGATTTGCCCCCTTAATGACCAGGCCATTTTTTGCGATTTGGCACTGCGTCACTTTAACTGACAATTCTGCGGCCGTGTGGTGCTGTACCCAAACAAAATTGATGTCCTTTTTTCCCCACAAATAGAGCTTTTTTTTGTAGTATTTGATCACCTCTGCGGCTTTCATTTTTTGTGCTATTAACAAAAAAAGAGTGACAATTTTGATTAAAAAAAGCAATGTTTTTTACTTTTCCTACAATAAATATCCCCCCAAAAAATCTATATATGTCATTTTTATTATTATATATATATTTTTAAACAGTAACTGTGGCGATCTGCGATTTTTAGCAGGACTGCGACATTGCAGCGGACAGATCTGACACTTTTGACACATTTTTGGAACATTGACATTTATGCAGCGATCAGTGCTATAAAAATGCACTTATTACTGTGTAAATGTCACTGGCAGGGAAAGGTTTAACACTAGGGGGCAATCAAGGGGTTAAATGTGTTTCCTGGGAGGTGTTTCTAACCTATATGGGGATGTGACTGACTAGAGGAGGAGCCAGATCACTGCTCCTAGCTAGTGGGGGAGACGATCTGTCTCTCCTCTCCTGGCAGAATGGGGTGTGTGTTTACACACACACATCCTTGTTCTTGCTCTTGTGCCCGCCATCGCACATAGACAGGGCCGGATTAACATAGGGGCTGATGGAGCTGCAGCTCCAGGCCCCTGCCTTAAAATCGGCCCTCCCAGTCAGCAGTAAAAGGCCGATTTTCTCCTGTCCATAAACTTCTATGGGACAGGAGAAGCTGTGTGTAAATGTAGGGGTGTCTGGCTGCATCTGTGTTTGCTCACTGTGTTTATTACATTGTCACAGTGCACAATTCCCCCCTACACAAATGGGAGAGGCTGAGTCGGCTCTGCCCCTCCCCTCCCCTCTCTCACTCTGTGAAGTCTGTGGCTGTGTAGTGAAGAAGGATCCGTGTGGGTGGGAAATTATGAACAGAACACCGGCAGATATCTGAGTGATGAGCCTCCAGGGACCATCCAAATGTGAGCTCAGTGATTCTTATCTTCCTTCCCCTCGTTTTTAACTTATTCCTCCAGCAGTAGCTCTTATAACTGCAGCCAAAGTGTTAAGAATTGTGTCCTCAGCCTGTGGTAGTGCGCCGTCCCTTGTGCTTTTAGGTGGGTTCACACTGGTTTGCTATGTTTTGGCCCATTGCTGGTGTATCCACAGTTTTCCTACGTTTTACTCACAGTCCTATTGATTTCTATTAGGTTGTGTGTTTTTTTCTGAAAGTGCACCAAAATTCCTGCATGCTGCATCTTATCTTTGGCGCACTGTCAGAAAATGCAGCAAAACCTGCAACCTGATATATATCAATAGGACTGCAGCTAAACCTGCAGATACACAAGCAGTGCGGCCGACTGCAGCACACCAGTGTGAGCCCAAAGGCTGTACACACAACCCCCTGTAGAACTTGGTCTGATCAATACTCCTGGCATACACACACACGGCCATACCATCCCAGCTCAGGAGGGGTAGGGGCTCCAGGGATTTGATTGACTATACAGGCCCTGTCCCTCCTATCTGTCTGGGCAGAGTTCTGGAGGCAGTGGCAGGCTGCTGGTGGCAAGTGGCACACTCTATCTGGTTGCATGCTGCTGGTGGCAAGTGGCACACTGTGTCTGGTGGCAGGCTGCTGACTGTATCTGGTGGCAGGTGGCACACTGTATCTGGTGGCAGGCTTCTGTTGGCAAGTGGCACACCATATCTGATGGCAGGCTGCTGGTGGCAAGTGGCACACTGTATCTGGTGGCAAGTGGCACACTGTATCTGGTGGCATGCTGCTGGTGGCAAGTGGCACACTGTATCTGGTGGCAAGTGGCACACTGTATCTGGTGGCATGCTGCTGGTGGCAAGTGGCACACTGTATCTGGTGGCAGGCTGCTGGTGGCAAGTGGCACACTATCTGGTGGCAAGTGGCACACCATATCTGGTGGAATGCTGCTGGTGGCAAGTGGCACACTGTATCTGGTGGCATGCTGCTGGTGGCAAGTGGCACACTATATCTGGTGGCAGGCTGCTGGTGGCAAGTGGCACACTGTGTCTGGTGGCAGGCTGTGGGTGGCAAGTAGCACACCATATCTGGGGCAGGCTGCTGGTGGCAAGTGGCACACTGTATCCGGTGGCATGCTGCTTGTGGCAAGTGGCACACTGTATCTGGTCGCAGGCTGCTGTTGGCAAGTGGAACACCATATCTGGTGGCAGATTGCTGGTGGCAAGTGGCACAGTGTATCTGGTGACAGACTGTTGGTGGCAAGTGGCACACTGTATCTGGTGACAGGCTGCTTGTGGCAAGTGGCACACTGTATCTGGTGGCAAGTGGCACACTGTATCTGGTGGCAGGCTGCTGGTGGCAAGTGGCACACTATCTGGTGGCAAGTGGCACACCATATCTGGTGGCATGCTGCTGGTGGCAAGTGGCACACCATATCTGGTGGCATGCTGCTGGTGGCAAGTGGCACACTGTATCTGGTGGCAGGCTGCTGGTGGCAAGTGGCACACTGTGTCTGGTAGCAGGCTGTGGGTGGCAAGTAGCACACCATTTCTGGTGGCAGACAGCTTGTGGCAAGTGGCACACTGTATCTGGTCGCAGGCTGCTGTTGGCAAGTGGAACACCATATCTGGTGGCAGGCTGCTGGTGGCAAGTGGCACACCGTATCTGGTGGCATGCTGCTGGTGGAAAGTGACACACTGTATCTGGTGGCAGGCTGCTGGTGGCAAGTGGCACACTGTATCTGGTGGTAAGTGGCACACTGTATCTGGTGGCATGCTGCTTGTGGCAAGTGGCACACTGTATCTGGTGGCAGGCTGCTGTTGGCAAGTGGCACACTGTATCTGGTGGCAGGCTGCTGTTGGCAAGTGGCACACCATATCTGGTGGCAGGCTGCTGGTGGCAAGTGGCACACCGTATCTGGTGGCATGCTGCTGGTGGAAAGTGACACACTGTATCTGGTGGCAGGCTGCTGGTGGCAAGTGGCACACTGTATCTGGTGGTAAGTGGCACACTGTATCTGGTGGCAGGCTGCTGGTGGCAAGTGGCACACCGTCACTGGTGGCAGGCTGCTGGTGGCAAGTGGCACACTGTATCTGGTGGCAGGTTGCCGGTGGCAAGTGGCACACTGTATCTGGTGGCAGGTTGCAGGTGTTAAGTGGCACACTGTATCTGATAGCAGGCTATGGGTAGCATCTGGCGGCAGGCGATGGTGGCAAGTGACAAGCTCAGGTTCCCACTGATTCTGCATCATGATGAGTTGAACTATTTCACTACAGTAGGTGACCGCGATATTGTGTCAATCTCGCCGCACTTCTCGGCGAGATTTGACACCTACGAGCCCCGTCGCAGGAGCCAGTGCCGAGATGGCTCACTCATCGGGAAAGGAAAACTTTGTCTTCCTTCTGCGATGAGTGACAGGCAGTGCTGACAGCTGTCTGGTATGAATCCTGAGGCGGGAACACCGCGCCAAATTTTAAATGAAAAAACCGGCGTGGGTTCCCCCCTCGGAGGCATACCAGGCCCTTGGGTCTGGCATGGATTGTAAGGGGAACCCCCTATGCCGAAAAATCGGCGTGGGGGTCCCCCCCAAATCCATACCAGACCCTTATCCGAGCACGCAGCCCGGCCGGCTAGGAAAGGGGGTGGGGACGAGCGAGCGCCCCCCCCCCTCCTGAGCCGTACCAGGCCGCATGCCCTCAACATGGGGGGTGGGTGCCTTGGGGGAGGGGGGCGCCCTGCGGCCCCCCCCACCCCAAAGCACCTTGTCCCCATGTTGATGAGGACAAGGGCCTCTTCCCGACAACCCTGGCCGTTGGTTGTCGGGGTCTGCGGGCGGGGGGCTTATCGGAATCCGGGAGCCCCCCTTAATAAGGGGGCCCCCAGATGCCGGCCCCCCACCCTGTGTGAATGAGTTTGGGGTACATGGTACCCCTACCCATTCACCTAGGGGAAAGTGTCAATAGAAAAAAAACACACTACACAGGTTTTAAGAGTCATTTATTAGTCAGCTCCGGGGGTCTTCTTCCGACTTCGGGGGGTCTCCTTCCGACTTCTCCCAGTGTTCGGCCTCTTCTCCCGGGCCCCGCCGCTATCTTCTTCCAGCTCTATTGCCAGCGAGGGGCCCGGTCTGCTGCCGCTGTCTCGCCGCCGCTGTCTTGTCGCCGCCGCTGTCTCGCCGCCGCTGTCTCTCCGCTTCTTCTCTTCTTTTCTTCTTCCCCGATGTTGACACGACGCTCTCTCCGGCTCGAATGCTGTGTGCGAGCTGCGGAGCCATTTATATAGGCGGTAACCCCACCCCCTTACGACGTCATGGTCCCAGCATGCGCAGGGACTCTGGCGTCATAAGGGGGCGTGGTCTCTCTCTCTCTCTCTCTCTCTCTCTCTCTCTCTCTCTCTCTCTCTCTCTCTCTATATATATATATATATATATATATATATATATATATATATATATATATATATATATATACACACTGTATTCAGTTTGGCTAGATCCGTTCCTGTTATTATCTTCCTACTGACAGGCAGGCAGGTGTTGTTACAGTATTTGAAGAAAATTGCTGGTGTTCTTCTGATCCTATTAGTTCTATTAGCTACAGTACTTACAGTTTGTGTAGTGCGTCCTCTGCACAGTGTGCAACTAAAGCTACCTGTAGAAGATTGGTGGTGTTTTACTGATCCTATCACTACCGCAGGCAACTACGTTAGTGTAGTGCGAACTCTGCACAGTGTTCAGCTAAAGCTACAAGTTAGTGTAGTGCAACCTCTGCACAGTGTTCAGCTAAAGCTACAAGTTAGTGTAGTGCGACCTCTGCACAGTGTTCAGCTAAAGCTACAAGTTAGTGTAGTACGACCTCTGCACAGTGTTCAGCTAAAGCTACCTGTAGAAGGTTGGTGTTGTTTTCCTGATCCTATCACTACCGCAGGCAGCTACAATATTTACAGGTTAGTATAGTGCGACCTCTGCACAGTGTTTAGCTAAAGCTACAAGTTAGTGTAGTGCGGCCTCTGCACAGTGTTCAGCTAAAGCTACCTGTAGAAGGTTGGTGGTGTTTTCCTGATCCTATCACTACCGCAGGCAGCTACATTATTTACACATTAGTGTAGTGCAACCTCTGCACAGTGTTCAGTTAAAGCTACCTGTAGAAGGTTGGAGGTGTTTTCCTGATCCTATCACTACCGCAGGCAGCTACATTATTTAAACATTAGTGTAGTGTGTCCTCTGCACAGTGTTCAGCTAAAGCTACAAGTTAGTGTAGTGCGACCTCTGCGCAGTGTTCAGCTAAAGCTACAAGTTAGTGTAGTGCGTCCTCTGCACAGTGTTCAGCTAAAGCTACAAGTTAGTGTAGTGCGACCTCTGCACAGTGTTTAGCTAAAGCTACAAGTTAGTGTAGTGCGACCTCTGCACAGTGTTCAGCTAAAGCTACCTGTAGAAGGTTGGTGGTGTTTTCCTGATCCTATCACTACCGCAGGCAGCTACATTATTTTCACATTAGTGTAGTGCAACCTCTGCACAGTGTTCAGTTAAAGCTACCTGTAGAAGGTTGGAGGTGTTTTCCTGATCCTATCACTACCGCAGGCAGCTACATTATTTAAACATTAGTGTAGTGTGTCCTCTGCACAGTGTTCAGCTAAAGCTACAAGTTAGTGTAGTGCGACCTCTGCACAGTGTTCAGCTAAAGCTACAAGTTAGTGTAGTGCGTCCTCTGCACAGTGTTCAGCTAAAGCTACAAGTTAGTGTAGTGCGACCTCTGCACAGTGTTTAGCTAAAGCTACAAGTTAGTGTAGTGCGACCTCTGCACAGTGTTCAGCTAAAGCTACCTGTAGAAGGTTGGAGGTGTTTTCCTGATCCTATCACTACCACAGGCAGCTACATTATTTACACGTTAGTGTATTGCGACCTCTGTACAGTGTTCAACTAAAGCTACCTTTAGAAGGTTGGTGGTAGGGATGAGCTTCGAGTTTGAGTCAAACTCATGTTCGACTCGAACATCGGCTGTTCGCCAGTTCGCAAGCCGCGGAACACCCTTTAAAAGTCTATGGGAGAAATTAAAAGTGCTAATTTTAAAGGCTTATATGCATGGTATTGTCCTAAAAAGTGTTTGGGGACCTGAGTCCTGCCCCAGGGGACATGTATCAATGCAAAAAAAGTTTTAAAAACTGACGTTTTTTCAGGAGCAGTGATTTTAATAATGCTTAAAGTGAAACAATAAGAGTGTAATATCCCTTTAAATTTCATACCTGGGGGTGTCTATAGTATGCCTGTAAAGGGGCGCATGTTTCCTGTGTTTTAGAACAGTCTGACAGCAAAATGACATTTCAAAGGAAAAAAAGTCATTTAAAACTACTCGCGGCTATAATGAATTGCCGGTCCGACAATACACATAAAAGTTAATTGATAAAAACGGCATGGGAATTCCCCACAGGGGAACCCCGAACCAAAATTAAAAAAAAATGATGTGGGGGGTCCCCCTGAATTCCATACCAGGCCCTTCAGGTCTGGTATGGATATTAAGGGGAACCCCGGCCAAAATTTAAAAAAAAAATGCTGTGGGGTACCCCCAAAAATCCATACCAGACCCTTATCCGAGCACGCAACCTGCAGGCTGCAGGAAAAGAGGGGGGACAAGAGAGCGCCCCCCCCCCTCCTGAACCGTACCGGGCCACATGCCCTCAACATTGGGAGGGTGTTTTGGGATAGCCCCCAAAACACCTTGTCCCCATATTGATGGGGACAAGGGCCTCATCCTCACAACCCTTGCCCGTGGTTGTGGGGGTCTGCGGGCGGGGGGCTTATCGGAATCTGAAAGCCCCCTTTAACAAGGGGACCCCCAGATCCCGGCCCTCCCCCCTGTGTGAAATGGTAAGGGGGTACAAAAGTACCCCTACCATTTCACAAAAAAAGTGTCAAAAATGTTAAAAATTACAAAAGACAGTTTTGACAATTCCTTTATGTAAATGCTTCTTCTTTCTTCTATCTTCTTTCTTTTATCTTCTATCTTCTATCTTCCTTCGGTTTCTTCCTCCATCATCTTCTTCTTCTGGTTCTTCTGGTTCTTCCTCCGGTTTTCTCGTCCGGCATCTTCCTCCGCTGCGCCTACTTCCCTTCATCTTCTTCTGGCTCCCGCTGTGTGACGCTTCTTGTCTTCTGACGGTTCTTAAATAACGAAGGGCCGGGCCACCCGGTGACCACGCCCCCCTCTGATGCACGGGGACTTGACGGGGACTTCCCTGTGGCATTCCCCATGACGTCAGAGGGGGTCACCCATTATGTAACGCATTTAAATAAAGGAATTGTCAAAAACTGTCTCTTGTCATTTTTAACATTTTTGACACTTTTTTTGTGAAATGGTAGGGGTACTTTTGAACCCCCTTACCATTTCACACAGGGGGGAGGGCCGGGAACTGGGGGTCCCCATATTAAAGGGGGCTTCCAGATTCCGATAAGCCCCCTTGCCCACAGACCCCCACAACCACCGGGCAAGGGTTGTGGGGATAAGGCTCTTGTCCCCATCAACATGGGGACAAGGTGTTTTGGGAGGCTACCCCAAAGCACCCTCGCAATGTTGAGGGCATGTGGCCTGGTACGGTTCAGGAGGGGGGGCGCTCTTTCGTCCCCCCTCTTTTCCTGTGGCCTGCCAGGTTGCGTGCTCGAATTAGGGTCTGGTATGGATTTTCGGGGGTACCCCACGCCAATTTTTTTTAAAAAATTGGCGCGGGGTTCCCCTTGAAATCCATACCAGACCGTTTAGGTGTGGTATAGATTTTGAGGGGGACCCCACGCCATTGTTTAAAAAAAATTTGGCCGGGGTTCCCCTTAATATCCATACTAGACCTGAAGGGCCTGGTATGGAATTCAGGGGGACCCCCATGTCATTTTTTTTTTCATTTTGGTTCGGGGTTCCCCTGTGGGGAATTCCCATGCCGTTTTTATCAATGAATTATTAATAGCTGCAAGTAGTTTTAAATGAATTATTTCCTTTGAAATGTCATTTTGCTGTCAGACTGTTCTAAACACGGGAAACATGCGTCCCTTTACAGGCATACTATAGACACCCCCCAGGTATGAAATTCAAAGGAATATTACACTTTTATTGTTTCACTTTAAGCATTATTAAAATCACTGCTCCCAAAAAAACTGCCGTTTTTAAAACTTTTTTTGCATTGATACATGTGCCCTTGGGCAGGACTCAGGTCCCCAAACACTTTTTATGACAATAACTTGCATATAAACCTTTAAAATTAGCACTTTTTATTATTCATGTTCGTGTCCCATAGACTTTAACGGTGTTCGAACAAATTTTTTGCCTGTTCGCATGTTCTGGTGCGAACCGAACAGGGGGGTGTTCGACTCATCCCTAGTTGGTGGTGTTTTCCTGATCCTATCACTACCGCAGGCAGCAACATTATTTACACGTTAGTGTAGTGTGACCTCTGCACAGTGCTCAGCTAAAGCTACAAGTTAGTGTAGTGCAACCTCTGCACAGTTTTCAGGTAAAGCTACAAGTTAGTGTAGTGCAACCTCTGCACAGTGTTCAGCTAAAGCTACCTGTAGAAGATTGGTGGTGTTCTCATACTAATAATACTACAGGCAGGCAGTTAATTTTGCTAGCTGCAGTATCAGTATATATATATATCTATATCTATATATCTATATCTATATCTATATCTATATCTATATCTATATATATATATATATATATATATATATATATACTTGTATATCCCAGCTTAGTGCAGCTACATCTCACTGCAGGCCATTAGTATGTCTGGAAGGCCAACAAGCAGAGGCAGACAGTCACAAGCCAATAGAATAGGGCAAGCAGGCTCTGTGTCTAGAGGCAACAGTGCTGGTCGTGGACACGGTGCATCCTCATCAGCACAAGGCCGTGGGACATGCTTGGCCTTTTTTTCGGCAGCTGGCCGCGTTGAGCCGCAACATGCGGAAAACTTGGCGAGTGGATGACCAAGCCGTCATCATCCTCCTCATCCTCTCTCACCCATGCTCAGGGTACTTTGGCAAAGCAGCTGCCAACGCGGCCTCTTCCCTCGGCTCAATGGCATCAGTGACTCCTTCCCTAGCCCCACCAAGTCCTCCTGAGGAATCCCTCAAACTGTTTGACCACAGTGTTGGGTACATGCTCCAGGAGGATGCCCAGTGTTTATAAGGCTCCGATGATGATACTGAGTTAGACGAAGGCAGTAACGTGAGCATGGACAGAGGGGGTGCCCAAGAAGGACAGCAATCTGGCAGTCATGTTCCCCTTGCTGCACCATACTGCCAGGTTTGCTCCAGTGATGAGGAGGGAGGGGATGATGAGATCACTGACTCCACATGGGTGCCTGATAGGAGAGAGGAGGAGGAGGTGGAGGAGGAGGCACATCACTGACGAGGCAGGATGCCCTCCAGGGGCAAGCCTAAGGGCAGCACACTGACTGCATCACACCTCAGAGCTCCGCATGTGCAGGGCGCTGCTGTCTCTGGGCGTTATTCCAAAAGTTCTTTGGTGTGGGCCTTTTTTGAGACGAGTGCATCAGATGGCACCGCTGCTATTTGCAACATATGTCTCAAGCGTATCTTGCGTGGCCAAAACATCTGCGGCTTGGGCACCTGATGCTTGACCAGACATATGTTGACCTGCCATGCTGTTCGTTGGCAAACGTACCTAAAAGACCCACACCAAAAACAAAGAGGACCTCTCCTTACTCCTCGTCAGCTGGGATCTCCAACCCCACTATACCTTCAGTCCTCTCTGATAGCGCCACTCCTCCAGAGCCGTCTTGATGGCCAGAAGCTCCCGGTCTCCTACATCGTAGTTTCTGAGACTGGGAGGTTACAAACTCCTGTTTCTGGACAACGTGTTGCTGAGGCTTCGGTCAGTCAAAGAAGGAACGGTGGAGAAGGTGGCCATCTGACCGATGCGTTCAGACAATTTTTTAGTCCGCAGCCCCAAGGTATGATCGGTTCCAGCAACCATCGCCAGCGTCTGTTTTACATGGTGCAGGAATACCTAGGGGCAAGATCTGACTTGGACCCCTTTCCCACCGAAAATCCTCTGGGTTATTGGGTCTTGTGGATGGATCACTGGCCAAAGTTTGCACAGTATACAATTGAGCTACTGGCCTGTCCTGCATCCAGCGTTCTTTCGGAACGCACATTCAGTGCTGCTGGAGGCTTTGTAACCGATCACAGGGTGCATCTCTCCACCGACTCAGTCGATCGACTGTATCAGACTCCTACTTACCAGACCGGTGAGTCCGCTTGGGCAGAGAGTAGGCTCCCTTACGCGTCCGACTCGCGGCCCCTGGTAAGGTAACAGGAAGCACAGGAGTGCGGAGTGGTATGAGAGCCTGTGAACTGGAGTCCAGATGCTGGTGGAATAGCAGTCTATGAACAGCAGGTGCAGGCTGGAACACAGGCGATGAGACTGAGCAGGATGGTCAGGAGACAGGCTGGGTTCGGCAACAGACTGGCAGCAAGGTACAATAGGAGCAGGCAGAAGCAGAGTCAAACAGGCCAAGGTCGGGTACAGGCAGCAAGAAGGGGAATCCAAGGGCAATCCGGGTCGTCAGGAGATCAGGTAAACAGGAAGACAAGACAGGAAACAGGAACTATGGCACAGGAAGCTGATGATCAGGCAGCACTGAACAGAGTGCCTGACAAACTTAAATAGGCCGGCTTGCTCACAGGCACTCCCTCTGGTGGCCAATCCCATGACCAGCAAGGTGAACTCTCTGACAGTGCCCCCTCCCTAAGGGCAGCCTCCGGATGCCCAGCCGGGCCAACTTGGAGGCATGAACATTTCTAAAAGTCTGTAAAAGTTCCGGGGCATGTAAATTGTTTTCTGGTTCCCAGGAATTGTCCTCCGGACCATACCCCTTCCATTTAATAAGATACTGTATTTGATTGCGCCTTTTCCTACAGTCCAGGATAGCCTCGATTTCAAACTCTTCCTCGTTATTGATCATAACAGGCTCAGGAGGACTGGTACTACGGTTGGGGAAAGGATCAGGAGTGACCGGTTTCAGTAAGGACACATGGAAAACCGGGTGTATTTTGAAGGAGTCTGGCAGACTGAGCTCGTACACTACGTTGTTTATTTTTCTTCTCACCGAGAAGGGTCCCATGAATTTAGGCCCTAGTTTCCTAGAAGGGCAAGCCATTTTTAAGTTAATTGTGGACAGCCATACTTGATTGCCAGGTTCCAGGATAAGCTCCCCGCGCCTCTTCTTGTCAAACATCTTTTTATAAGAAGCCTGGGATTGGGCCATTGTTTCCTGCAGAAGTTTGTTGTTGGTAGAGAAGAATTCCAATGTCTCGGTCACTGCAGGGAGGGAGCATTCAGATATTGAGCTGGGTAGAAAGGAGGGATGAAATCCATAATTGGCAAAAAATGGCGTCTGGTTGATGGCTGAGTGCAGGGAGTTATTGTATGAAAACTCCGCAACTGGTAGCAGAGAAACCCAGTCATCCTGGGAAAAGGCCGAGAAACAACGAAGGTATTGCTCCAAGGTTTGGTTGGTTCTCTCCGTCTGGCCGTTTGTCTGAGGGTGATAGGCTGAAGAGAACGCTAACTCAATTTCGAGGGAACCACACAATGCCTTCCAGAACCTGGAGGTGAATTGGACACCCCGGTCCGAGACGATATTAGAGGGAACCCCATGTAATCTCACAATTTCTTTAACGAAGATCTTCGCCGTTTCCACGGCTGAGGGTGTGCCTTTCATAGGCAAGAAGTGAGCCATTTTTGACAATCTATCAATTATGACAAAGATGGTAGAGAAGCCTTCAGATGGGGGCAGTTCCACAATGAAATCCATCGCAATCATTTTCCAAGGTCTGTCAGGGATGGGCAAGGGTTTCAGTAAGCCCCAGGCCTTCGTCCGAATATTCTTGCTTCGGGCACATGTGTGGCAGGAACTGACGTAATTCCTACAGTCCTCGGCCAACTGTGGCCACCAAAAGGTGCGCTGCACCAGTTCGGTTGTCTTCTGAGCCCCGAAGTGCCCAGCGAACTTGTGGTCATGGCAAAGCTCTAGTACTGGTACCCTAAGGCTCTCAGGAACCATGATCTTCTCCTTATGCCAGAGTAAACCATCTCTTAGGCTGGTCTCAGTGGGTTGGGGTATAGTTGTGGAAGCTTGCCTTATTCTGGAGATTAAATCCCCCTGAAGTAATAAAAAATTTCCTGCAGGCAGGATAGTGTCCGGAGGGACGGTTTCTTTGGAGTCATGGAACATTCGTGAGAGAGCGTCTGGTTTGATGTTTTTGGAGCCGGGTCTGTAGGTTATATGAAATTGAAAGTGAGAGAAGAAGAGCGCCCATCTGGCTTGTCGCGGTTTTAGTCTCTTGGCAGATCTCAAATACTCCAAGTTCTTGTGGTCCGTGTAGATTAGAATAGGATGTACAGCACCCTCCAAAAGATAGCGCTACTCCTCCAGAGCCGTCTTGATGGCCAGAAGCTCCCGGTCTCCTACATCGTAGTTTCTTTCAGACACCGATAATTTGCAAGAAAAAAAGCTATTGGAAACAGAAGGGCCTTGGGGCCCTGACGTTGGGAGAGTACAGCTCCTACTGCGACCTCTGAGGCGTCAACCTCCAACACGAATGGCAAGGCAGAGTTAGGGTGTTTGAGGAAGGAGGCCGACGTGAATAATCCTTTTAATTTTTCAAAGGCCCTGGGGGTCCAGCAGAATCGGGTTCCCTGTCTTGTTAATTCAGTAATGGGGGCGATGATCTTGGAAAAGTCTCTGATGAATTTCCTATAGAAATTGGAAAATCCAACGAAGCGTTGGACCCCCTTCTTGTCCGTAGGTGCGGGCCAGTCCAGGATGGCGGACACCTTTTGAGGGTCCATTTTAATACCTTCCACTGAAATGATGAGCCCCAGGAATTGGATGCATTGGAGTTCAAATTCACATTTATCGAGTTTAGCATACAGCCCGTGTTGCCTGAGCCGGGCGAGGACATTTCGGACGTGCCTGCGATGATCAGTCAGTGATGATGAGAAAATGAGAATGTCATCGAGGTAGACGATGACGTAGAGATCCAAAAATTCCCGGAAGATGTCGTTCACAAAATGTTGGAATGTGGCTGGGGCATTGCATAGACCGAAGGGCATAACGCAATACTCGAAATGCCCAAAACGAGTGCGAAAAGCGGTTTTTCTACCGCGAAGATCCAGTTTTGTGAAGACAGTTGCCGTTCCTAGCCTCTGGAATAATTCAGGCACCAGGGGTAAGGGGTAGCGATTCTTGATCGTTATCCGATTTAATTCCCGGTAGTCGATACATGGCCGAAGGGAATGATCTTTTTTTTTCCACAAAGAATATGCCTGCGCCGGCCGGAGATGTGGACGGGCGGATGAACTTTTTCTTTAAATTCTCATCAAGGTATTGTTTTAGTGTATCCAATTCCTGCTCAGTCAATGGAAAGATCCTACCGAAGGGTACTTCGGTTCCAGGTAGCAGCTCTATAGGGCAATCATAGGGCCTGTGTGGCGGTAGAGTCTCAGCACCTTTCTTGCTGAATACATCAGAGAAATCTCGGTAGGGTTCTGGGATGGCTTGGTGGGAGTTGGTTTCAGGGTGTAGGCCGAGGAGTTGAGGTATCTCATGGGCCATTCTTGGCAGGCAATGTTGTTGGCAATAATCAGAGAGAAACTCCACTTTCCCAGAAACCCAGTTGATATGGGGGTTATGGCCCAGCAACCACGGCATGCCCAGGATGACAGGGAACAGGGGAGAGGAAATGACATCTAAACGGAGGAATTCCTGGTGTTGAGAGTTTATAGTAGCTATTATAGGGATAGTCTCTTGAATGAAAGGACCGGAACGGAGGGCGGAACCGTCTGCAAGGTGGACAGCCAGGCTCTGGGTCTTGAGTCGGAGTGGGATATCATGCTGAGCTGCAAAGGCCTGGTCCATGAAGCAGCTGCATGCTCCGGAATCAACGATGACTGGAACTTGGATAGCCTTTCCGGGAAGCTGCAAAGTGACAGAGATGGTAAGGTGAGTACTAGGTTTTGGCATGATAGTAGCACATATACGAGCAGAAGAACGACACTTAAGCGTCTTGTTGGGGCAGACGCTGGCGTAGTGCCCAGGTTCCCCACAGTAGAGGCATAGGTTAAGGTTACGTCTTCGTAACTTTTCTTCAGGAGTCAAGGAAGGACGGAGCAGACCAAGCTGCATAGGCTCTGATGTGTCGAAAACTGGAGAGGTTGGAGGAGCCAAAGGCCTACTAGGAGGACTGGGAACCTGTGGAAGCATCCAAGTGGGTCGATAGGCACTGGTAGACCTTTCGGTGCGTCGTTCTCTCAGACGACGGTCAATTTGAATTGAGAGGTTAATTAATTCTTCCAGGGTCTGAGGTATCCCAACCCGTGCTAACTCGTCCTTGAGTGGATCGGACAAACCCATTCTAAACTGATGACGCAGAGCCGCGTCATTCCATGCCGTATCGGAACTCCAGCGCCTAAATTCAACAGCATAGTCCTCCGCTGCCCTGCGGCCTTGCCGAAGGGAGTGCAGGGAAGCTTCAGCAGAAGCGGTTAGTTGAGGATCCTCATAAAGTTGAGACATCGCCAAGAAGAAGGCGTCCAGACTTTCCAGGGCATCCGACTTTTTTTCCAGAAGGTGATGGGCCCAGGTTTGAGGCTCACCGGACAACAGGGAAATAACAAAGCCCACTTTGGTGGCTTCTAGGGAGAAGGTCCGAGGCTGCAGAGCAAAATAGAGACTACATGCATTCCGGAATGCACGGTATTTACTACGGTCTCCAAAAAATCTCTCCGGTATAGGTACTTTGGGCTCTGGAGGGAGCATGACTACGGAGGGTGCCCCGGTTGCAGACGAAGTCCCCTGAGGATTGGTAGGTGCAGACAGGGCCTGAACACGTTCCTCTAGTCGGGTATAGCCATCCTGTAAACTTTTGACTGCTTGGGTTAATCCTGCCAAGTGTCTGTAAAGTTCGTCCATAGGGGAGGCCCCCTGCCCAGACTCGGTCATGGCTGCCTGATACTATCAGACTCCTACTTACCAGACCGGTGAGTCCGCTTGGGCAGAGAGTAGGCTCCCTTACGCGTCCGACTCGCGGCCCCTGTTAAGGTAACAGGAAGCACAGGAGTGCGGAGTGGTATGAGAGCCTGTGAACTGGAGTCTAGATGCTGGTGGAATAGCAGTCTATGAACAGCAGGTGCAGGCTGGAACACAGGCGATGAGACTGAGCAGGATGGTCAGGAGACAGGCTGGGTTCGGCAACAGACTGGCAGCAAGGTACAATAGGAGCAGGCAGAAGCGGAGTCAAACAGGCCAAGGTCGGGCACAGGCAGCAAGAAGGGGAATCCAAGGGCAATCCGGGTCGTCAGGAGATCAGGTAAACAGGAAGACAAGACAGGAAACAGGAACTATGGCACAGGAAGCTGATGATCAGGCAGCACTGAACAGAGTGCCTGACAAACTTAAATAGGCCAGCTTGCTCACAGGCACTCCCTCTGGTGGCCAATCCAATGACCAGCAAGGTGAGCTCTCTGACAGACTGACCTTCATAAAAATGAATCAGTTTTGGATCACCACCAGCTACCAAGCACCTGATGCTGATGTAACTGAATCATTTTTTTGGAAATGTCAGATCCCTTCAAAGACTGCCTATGCTGATGCTGAGTGACTATCCTGTTATAATGAGTAATTATCCTCTTCCTCCTCAATGATCATGCTTGTAAGAACATTTTTGGTTCTGGGCGCCGCCACCAGTGCCTAAGGCCCAATTTTTCAGCCCCTGTTTAACAGGGGCGTGTAATTACAATTTTTGATGCAATTCTTTGAAGCAGGGATAATTCCTGCGCTCCAACTAGAGTATCTGTGAGGGGTTGCAGTGTTGTGGCACCAGCACCAGTGCCTAAGGCCCAATTTTTCAGCCCCTGTTCAACAGGGACATGTAATTAGAATTCTTGATCTAATATTTCACAGCAGGGCCCGTTTCTGCACCCACCAAGAGTAACTGTGAGGACTTACAGTGTTGTGGCACCAGCACCACCACCAAAGGCCCAATTTTTATGCCCCTGTTCAACAGGGGCATGTAATTACAATTCTTGATCTAATGTTTCACAGCTTGACCCTGTGAGGGATTACAGTGTTGTTGCCACAACAACACCTAAGGCCCAAATTTCTGCTGAGTATATAGGGCAGGCCCCTACTTTCAAACATCCAACTTACAAACGACTCCTACTTGCAAACGGAAGGAGACAACAGGAAGTGAGATGAAATCTACCCCTAGGAAGGGAAATTCTCTCCTGTAAGAGTTAATATGGGAAAAACTTTTCTCCTTTCCACTGATGCTTTATCACCAATCCTTGTTTCACTAAAAACCCCAAATTTTCAAAAACACATTTGTCATTGGAACAAAAAGTGAGGTGAAATCTTCTGAAGAGGAGCACAGACAGCAGAACAAATGTCACAGGGGTGATAACCCTTCCCTATGTTTTTTTTTTTAGATTTTTTGGCTGGAGCTAAACACGTTAAAAATGTACCAGTTCAAAATTACAAAGAGATTCTACTTAACAACAAACCTACAGTCCCTGTCTTGTTTGCCCCGCCTGTATACTGCTGTTCAGAGTATATAGGGCCTGGGGGCCCCACACCTTTCCTTTTTAATTTGAGTGCGGGGTTCCCCTTAATACCCATGCAAGACCCAAAGGGCCTGGTAATGGACTGGGGGGTACCCGTGCCGTTTGTCTCACTGATTTTCATCCATATTGACAGGACCCGACATTACATTAAAGCTGACTTTTATTCCTTTAAAAATGTCATTTTGTGCAGGGACTGTTCTAAGCACGGGAAACACGCGCCACTTTACAGGCATACTATAGACACCCCCCAAGTACGACATTTAAAGGAATATTTCACTTTTTTTTTTTTTTACTTTAAGCATCATTAAAATCACTGCTCCCGAAAAAACGTCCGTTTTTAAAACTTTTTTTGCATTAATACATGTCCCCTGGGGCAGGACTCGGGTCCCCAAACACTTTTTAGGACAATACCATGCAAATTAGCCTTTAAAATGAGCACTTTTGATTTTGAACGTGCAAACTGAACCGGGGGGGTGTTCGGCTCATCCCTAGTCACCAGTACGGTATTTGTATATTGAAATCATATCTCAAGCGTCTCTTCTCCAGAGAGAATAAGTTCAATGCTTGCAACCTTTCCTCATAAATAAGATCCTCCAGACTCTTTATTAGCTTTGTTGCCCTTCTTTGTACTCGCTCCATTTCCAGTACATCCTTCCTGAGGACTGGTGCCCAGAACTGGACAGCATACTCCAGGTGCGGCCGGACCAGAGTCTTGTAGAGTGGGAGAATTATCGTTTTATCTATGGAGTTGATCCCTTTTTAATGCCAATATTCTGTTTGCTTTATTAGCAGCAGCTTGGCATTGCATGCCAATGCTGAGCCTATCATCTACTAGGACCCCCATGTCCTTTTCCTTTCTAGATTCCCCCAGAGGTTCTCCCCCCAGTGTATAGATTGCATTCAGATTTTTGCCACCCAAATGCATTATTTTACATTTTTCTACATTGAACCTCATTTGCCATGTATTTGCCCACCCCATTAATTTGTTCAGATCTTTTTGCAAGATTTCCACATCCTGCGGAGAAGTTATTGCCCTGCTTAGCTTAGTGTCATCTGCAAATACAGAGATTGAACTGTTTATCCCATCCTCCAGGTCATTTATGAACAAATTAAACAGGATTGGTCCCAGCACAGATCCCTGGGGGACCCCACTACCCACCCCCGACCATTCCGAGTACTCCCCATTTATCACTACCCTCTGAACACGCCCTTGTAGCCAGTTTTCAATCCATGTACTCACCCTATGGTCCATGCCAACGGACCTTATTTTGTACAGTAAACATTTATGGGGAACTGTGTCAAATGCTTTTGCAAAATCCAGATACACCACGTCTACGGGCCTTCCTTTATCTAGATGGCAACTCACCTCCTCATAGAAGATTAGTAGATTGGTTTGGCAAGAACGATTCTTCATGAATCCATGCTGATTACTGCTGATGATACCGTTCTTACATAGTTACATAGTAAGTGAGGTTGAAAAAAGACACAAGTCCATCAAGTCCAACCTATGTGTGTGATTATGTGTCAGTATTACATATCCCTGTATGTTGCGGTCATTCAGGTGATTATCTAATAGTTTCTTGAAGCTATCAATGCTCCCCGCTGAGACCACCGCCTGTGGAAGGGAATTCCACATCCTTGCCACTCTTACAGTAAAGAACCCTCTACATAGTTTAAGGTTAAACCTCTTTTCTTCTAATTTTAATGAGTGGCCACGAGTCTTGTAAAACTCTCTTCTGTGAAAAAGTTTTATTTCTATTGTGGGGTCACCAGTACGGTATTTGTATATGGAAATCATCAGTGGCATTGTTAGGTGGGTGCGGGGGGTGCGGGTCGCACCCGGGTGACACCCGCCAGAGGGGTGACACCCGTAGGTAGCGGCACGCACTGCTAACACTGCCCGCTCGGGTCTTACGCTCTGTCCCTCAGCACAGTGGACTGAAGCCGCTTCCCCCTCCTCTCTGTTTACATTCACACAAGAGTAGGAGCCCGAGGGACACACACGGCTGTGTACATCTGTCCACGCTGTTCTGAGGTCTGTAAACTTTATGTATATGTGGGTGCAGGGGGTGTCTATACTAATGGGGACTCTGCACTTAGGGGGGGTGTCTATACTAATGGGGGCTCTGCACTTAGGGGGGTGTCTATACTAATGGGGGCTCTGCACTTAGGGGGGTGTCTATACTAATGGGGGCTCTGCACTGAGGGGGGTGTCTATACTAATGGGGGCTCTGCACTGAGGGGGTTGTCTATACTATTGGGGGCTCTGCACTGAGGGGGGTGTCTATACTAATGGGGGCTCTGCACTGAGGGGGGTGTCTATACTAATGGGGGCTCTGCACTGAGGGGGGTGTCTATACTAATGGGGGCTCTGCACTGAGGGGGGTGTCTATACTATTGGGGGCTCTGCACTGAGGGGGTGTCTATACTATAGGGGGCTCTGCACTGAGGGGGTGTCTATACTAATGGGGGCTCTGCACTGAGGGGGGGTGTCTATACTAATGGGGGCTCTGCACTGATGGGGGGTGTCTATACTAATGGGGGCTCTGCACTGAGGGGGGATTCTATACTAATGGGGGGCTCTGCACTGAGGGGGTGTCTATACTAATGGGGGCTCTGCACTGAGGGTGGGTGTCTATACTAATGGGGGGCTCTGCACTGAGGGGGGATTCTATACTAATGGGGGCTCTGCACTGAGGGGGGTGTCTATACTAATGGGGGCTCTGCACTGAGGGGGGGTGTCTATACTAATGGGGGCTCTGCACTGAGGGGGTGTCTATACTAATGGGGGCTCTGCACTGAGGGGGGTGTCTATAATAATGGGGGCTCTGCACTGAGGGGGGTGTCTATACTAATGGGGGCTCTGCACTCAGGGGGGTGTCTATACTAATGGGGGCTCTGCACTCAGGGGGGTGTCTATACTAATGGGGGCTCTGCACTGAGGGGGAGTGTCTATACTATTGGGGGCTCTGCACTGAGGGGGGTGTCTATACTAATGGGGGCTCTGCACTTAGGGGGGTGTCTATACTAATGGGGACTCTGCACTTAGGGGGGGTGTCTATACTAATGGGGGCTCTGCACTTAGGGGGGTGTCTATACTAATGGGGGCTCTGCACTTAGGGGGGTGTCTATACTAATGGGGGCTCTGCACTGAGGGGGGTGTCTATACTAATGGGGGCTCTGCACTGAGGGGGTTGTCTATACTATTGGGGGCTCTGCACTGAGGGGGGTGTCTATACTAATGGGGGCTCTGCACTGAGGGGGGTGTCTATACTAATGGGGGCTCTGCACTGAGGGGGGTGTCTATACTAATGGGGGCTCTGCACTGAGGGGGGGTGTCTATACTATTGGGGGCTCTGCACTGAGGGGGTGTCTATACTATAGGGGGCTCTGCACTGAGGGGGTGTCTATACTAATGGGGGCTCTGCACTGAGGGGGGGTGTCTATACTAATGGGGGCTCTGCACTGATGGGGGGTGTCTATACTAATGGGGGCTCTGCACTGAGGGGGGATTCTATACTAATGGGGGGCTCTGCACTGAGGGGGATTCTATACTAATGGGGGCTCTGCACTGAGGGTGGGTGTCTATACTAATGGGGGGCTCTGCACTGAGGGGGGATTCTATGCTAATGGGGGCTCTGCACTGAGGGGGGTGTCTATACTAATGGGGGCTCTGCACTGAGGGGGGGTGTCTATACTAATGGGGGCTCTGCACTGAGGGGGTGTCTATACTAATGGGGGCTCTGCACTGAGGGGGGTGTCTATAATAATGGGGGCTCTGCACTGAGGGGGGTGTCTATACTAATGGGGGCTCTGCACTCAGGGGGGTGTCTATACTAATGGGGGCTCTGCACTCAGGGGGGTGTCTATACTAATGGGGGCTCTGCACTGAGGGGGAGTGTCTATACTATTGGGGGCTCTGCACTGAGGGGGGTGTCTATACTAATGGGGGCTCTGCACTGAGGGGGGTGTCTATACTAATGGGTGCTCTGCACTGAGGGGGGATTCTATACTAATGTGGGCTCTGCACTGAGGGGGGATTCTATACTAATGGGGGCTCTGCACTGAGGGGGATTCTATACTAATGGGGGTCTATACTGAGAGGGGGATTCCATACTGATGGGGGTCAGCACTGAGGGGGGGGTGTATGTACTGATGGGGGGGGTCTGCACTGAGGTGGGAGGTTGATACTGATGGAGAGGGGTCTGCAGACTCTGCACTGAGGGAGGGTGTCTGTACTGATGGGGGTCTGCAATAAGGGAGGGGAGTCTGTACTGAGGGAGGGGGTCAGTACTTAGTGGGGGGTCTAAACTGAGGAAAGGGGGTCTGCACTGAGCGGGGGTCTATATTGATGGAAGGGGGTCTGTACTTAGGGAGGGGAGCTATATTGATGGAGTGGGGTCTGTAGTTAGTGGGGGGGGTCTGTACTGAGGTAGTTGGTGGAGGAGTGACGCCACTGGAAATCATATCCCCTCTCAAGCGTCTCTTCTCCAGAGAGAATAAGTTCAGTGCTCACAACCTTTCCTCATAACTAAGATCCTCCAGACCCTTTATTAGCTTTGTTGCCCTTTTTTGTACTCTCATTACCAGGGATGAGCCGAACACCCCCCGGTTCGGTTCGCACCAGAACCTGCTAACGGACCGAAAATTCGCACGAACGTTAGAACCCCATTGATGTCTATGGGACTCGAACGTTGAAAATCAAAAGTGCTCATTTTAAAGGCTAATTTGCATGGTATTGTCCTAAAAAGGGTTTGGGGACCCAGGTCCTACCCCAGGGGACATGTATCAATGCAAAAAAAACATTTAAAAATGGCCGTTTTTTCGGGAGCAGTGATTTTAATGATGCTTAAAGTAAAAAAAAAAAAAGTGAAATATTCCTTTAAATATCGTACCTGGGGGGGTGTCTATAGTATGCCTGTAAAGTTGTGCATATTTCCCGTGTTTAGAACAGTCCCTGCACAAAATGTCATTTTTAAAGGAAAAAAAAGTCATTTAAAACTGCTTGCGGGTTTAATGTAATGTCGGGTCATGGCAATATGGATGAAAATCAGTGAGGCAAACGGCATGGGTACCCCCCAGTCCATTACCAGGCCCTTTGGGTCTTGTATGGATATTAAGGGGAACCCCGCACCCAAATTAAAATAAGGAAAGGTGTGTGGCCACCAGGCCCTATATACTCTGAACAGCAGTATACAGGCGGTGCAAACAAGACAGGGACTGTAGGTTTGTTGTTAAGTAGAATCTGTTTGTAATTTTGAACGGGTACATTTTTAACGTGTTTAGCTCCAGCCAAAAAATCTTTTTTAAGCTTTTTGGAAAACATAGGGAAGGATTATCACCCCTGTGACATTTGTTTTGCTGTCTTTCCTCCTCTTCAGAAGATTTCACCTCACTTTTTTTCCCAATGACAAATGTTTTTTGAAAATTTGTTTTTTTTTGTGGAACAAGGATTGGAAAGCATCAGTGAAAAGGAGAAATGTTTTTCCCATATTAACTCTTACAGGAGAGAATTTCCCTTCCTAAGGGTAGATTTCATCTCACTTCCTGTTGTCTCCTTCCGTTTGCAAGTAGGAGTCGTTTGTAAGTTAGATGTTTGAAAGTAGGGGCCTATATACTCAGCAGAAATTTGGGCCTTAGGTGTTGTTGTGGCCACAACACTGTGCGCCCTCACAGCGTCCTGCTTTGAAATATTAGATCAAGAATTGTAATTACATGCCCCTGTTGAACAGGGGCAGAAAAACTGGGCCTTTGGTGGTGGTGGTGGTGCTGGTGCCACAACACTGTAAGTCCTCACTCGCTCTTGGTGGGTGCAGAAATGGGCCCTGCTGTGAAATATTAGATCAAGAATTGTAATTACATGTCCCTGTTGAACAGGGGCTGAAAAATTAGGCCTTAGGCACTGGTGCTGGTGCCACAACACTGCAACCCCTCACAGACACTCTAGTTGGAACGCAGGAACGAGCCCTGCTGCAAAGTATTGCATCAAAAATTGTAATTACACGCCCCTGTTAAACAAGGGCTGAAAAATTGGGCCTTAGGCACTGGTGCTGGTGCCACAACACTGCAACCCCTCACAGATACTCTAGTTGGAATGCTGAAATGAGCCCTGCTGCAAAGTATTGCATCAAAAATTGTAATTACACGCCCCTGTTAAACAGGGGCTGAAAAATTGTGCCTTAGGCACTGGTGGTGGAGCCCAGAACCAAAAATGTTCTTACAAGCTATAAGCATGATCATTGAGGAGGAAGAGGATAATTACTCAGGGATAGTCACTCAGCATCAGCATAGGCAGTCTTTGAAGGGATCTGAGATTTCAAAAAAAATTATTCGGTTACATCAGCATCAGGTGCTTGGTAGCTGGTGGTGATCTAAGACTGATTCATTTTTATGAAGGTCAGTCGATCGACCGAATCGGTGGACAGACGCACCCTGTGATCGGTTACCACGCCTCCAGCAGCACTGAATGTGCGTTCCGAAAGAACACTGGATGCAGGACAGGCCAGTAGCTCAATTGCATACTGTGCAAGCTCTGGCCAGTGATCCATCCTCAAGACCCAGTAACCCAGAGGATTTTCGTGGGAAAGGTGTCCAAGTCCGATCTTGCCCCTGGGTATTCCTGCACCATGTAAAACAGACGCTGGCAATGGTTGCTGGAACCGATCATACCTTGGGGCTGCGGACCAAAAAATTGTCTGAACGCATCGGTCAGACGGCCACCTTCCCCACCGCTCCTTCTTTGACTGACCGAAGCCTCAGCAACACGTTGTCCAGAAACAGGAGTTTGTAACCTCCCAGTCTCTGGGAACGCGTTACACAGACCTTTCTGCAAGGCCTCCCGAAGATGTTTCATCCTCTGCTCCCTCTGCGATGGCAAGATAAGGTCCGCAACCTTACCCTTGTAACGTGGATCAAGGAGGGTTGCCAGCCAGTATTGGTCCTTCTCCTTGATACCACGAATACGAGGATCCTTACGCAGGCTTTGCAGGATCAGGGAGGCCATGCAGCGTAGGTTTGCTGAGGCATACGGTCCGGAGTCCTCTGGGTCACTAAGGACGACATGGTCCGCAGCCACCTCCTCCCAGCCACGTACAAGTCCATGTGTTTCTTGGAACTGATCCCTTAAAGACTGCTGCTGATGCTGAGTGCCAGGCACCACCTCCATACTGACACAATCTTCCTCCTCTTCCTCCTCCTCGTCCTCTTCCTGTGTGATCAGCGGGCACGCAGGAACACTGTCTGGATAAAGGGGGCCTTGAGAGCTAAGGAAGTCCTCCTCTTCCTGCCTCTGTTCTGCCTCAAGTGCCCTGTCCATTATTCCACGCAGCGTGTGCTCCAACAGGTGGACAAGGGGGACAGTATCACTGATGCATGCATTGTCACTGCTCACCATCCTCGAGGCCTCCTCAAATGGTGACAGGACAGTGCATGCATCCCTGATCATGGCCCACTGGCGTGGGGGAAAAAAACAAGCTCCCCTGACCCTGTCCTGGTGCCATAGTCGCACAGGTACTCATTGATGGCCCTCTATTGCGTGTGCAGCTGCTACAGCATGGCCAACGTTGAGTTCCACCTGGTGGGCATGTCACAGATTAGGCGGTTCTTGGGCAGATTAAACTCCTTTTGGAGGTCCGTCAGCCGAGCACTGGCATTATATGACCGGCGGAAATGCACACAGACTTTCCTGGCCTGCTTCAGGACATCCTGTAAGCCCGGGTACCTGCCCAAGAACCGCTGCACCACCAAGTTAAGGACGTGAGCCAAACAGGGCACATGGGTCATTTGTCCCTGTCGGAGGGCAGAGAGGAGGTTGGTGCCATTGTCGCAAACCACCATTCCTGCCTTAAGTTGGCGTGGCGTCAACCACCTCTGAACCTGCCCCTGCAGAGCTGACAGAACCTTTGCCCCAGTGTGGCTCCTGTCCCCCAAGCACACCAGCTCAAGCACCGCATAGCATCTTTTGGCCTGCGTACTTGCGTAGCCCCTTGAACGGCTACAGGGCACCGCTGGTTCCGAGGACAAAGCACCAGAAGAGGCCATGGAGGAAGAAGAAGAGGAGGGGGTGGAGGAGAGAGGTGTGTCACAATCATTAATAGTGGCATTTTGGAGGCATGGTGGCGGAACAACCTCCAACACTACTGCACCTTGTCCTGCATCCTTCCCAGCTGCCAGCAGAGTCACCCAATGCGCCGTGAAACTTAGGTAACGTCCCTGTCCATGCCTGCTGGACCATGAGTCAGCGGTAATATGCACCTTACCGCTGACCGCCCTGTCCAGCGAGGCATGGACATTGCCTTTCACATGCCGGTAGAAAGCCGGAATCGCCTTCCATGAGAATAAGTGGCGTTTGGGTACCTGCCACTGAGGAACCGCACATTCCACAAACTCACGGAAGAGGGCAGAGTCTACCAACTGAAAAGGCAGCAGTTGAAGTGCTAGCAATTTTGCCAAGCTAGCATTCAACCGCTGGGCAAGTGGATGGCTGGGAGCAAACTTCTTTCGGCGGTGCAGCAGCTGGGGCAGGGAAATCTGCCTGGTACAATCTGACATCGGTGTACCAAAAGCAGATTGCCCACAAGTACTTGGCTGTGACACACCTAATTGTACACCTTCATTCCTCTCAGTGCAGGTCTCAGAGGGGACTGAAGGTATAGTGGGGTTGGAGATCTCAGCTGATGAGGAGCAAGGAGAGGTCCTCTTTGTTCTTTGGTGTCGGTCTTTTAGTGTCAAATATATTTTTATTAACAATATCAAGGCATATTTATACACAAACATTGGTAGTCAGTTATTATTGACAGAGACATCATTGAATAATTCTTAGTTCAGTGTATAGTGTTTGGTGAAGTCTTACGTAAGATGACTATCAGTAACCAGGAGTATAAAATAATAAACTGTTCATAAAGACTTATAAACTAGTCCATGAGAGACTGTGATCACTGACTATAAGGTCATATCAGAGTTCAAAAAGGTGAAGAGGGGGAAAAGAAGAGCGGTAAGGAAGGGAGAGAAAGGCATGGAATATGGGGGGAGGGAAGAGGGCGTGGAGTGGGCCTGGAGTAGACCTCGGCACGGTGTCATATGTAAGAAGTATTAAGAATGAACAATCATGTCCAATCTCAAGTAGTCAATAAAGTTTTCAAGGCATCTGAGGTTGAGTATTCAATCCAGATAAGCCATAAGGTTTGAAATTTATCAAAAGTATCGTTATCCAAGGCCAACCTCTCCTCCATTCGCATAATGTCATTCATCGTCGTCACCCACAAGGTAAGTGGGGGTCGGGTGGGAGTTTTCCAAAATAAGGGTATGATCTGCCTGGCAGCCGATAGAAAGAAACGTAAAAGGGAGCGTTTCTGTGAAGTGATGGAACCAGGTAGCATGGATAGTAACGCTATTTCTGGGGAGGGTGGCAAGGGTTGATCATAGAGACTACTATAAATGGAGAAAACCTGGGACCAAAGTGGTTGAATAGATGGGCAGTCCCACCATATATGTAGGTAGCTTCCATCCTCAGAGCCACACCTCCAACAGGAGGATGGGACCGAGGGGAAAATTCTGTTGAGAGACTGGGGGTCCTTGTACCATCGGGAAAGAAGCTTAAAATTTTTTTCCTGCGTATAGCAGGAGATTGAGGATTTATGTGTAAAGTGATATGCCTTCTGCCAATCCTCTGGGTGAAGTTCTTTTCTTAGTTCCGTGGCCCATCTCTTGGTGTATGAGGGGGGTTTGTTATGCAGTAGTGTAATTTGTATCTTGTATAAGGTGGAGAGTAAATGTCTGGGGGTTTCTATGAGGGAACACAATTGTTCAAATTCCGTTAAGGGTCTGTGGATTTTGGATGAGGAGAACAAGTCGGAGCAAAAGGAGGATATACGGAGAGTTGTGAGCCAATTACCTTGTGTGTTTGGGAGGATGGGTGTACCAGAAGTAGGGTTTACAAATGATCTCGCTACAGGCCACATAGAGCGTAAGTATGGGCCGATGGTGGTAGAACCTTCGTCTTGGGGGAGTGTGGGGTGGTCAAATAGGGAGGTGAGTGGAGAGGGCTCTGAGGATAGGAGGGTTTGTATGCCTTTCTTGTACCAATAATGTAAAGCTGCGGTCGTCAGTGGGGAAGTAGAGGAGAGTAAATGTAAATGTCGACCGTATCCCCAAAGCAGGGCTCTGAGATCTAAGGTGGTTAGATCTTGTTCCACCATGGTGGATGCCTTGGGGAAAGGGCGAGGGAACCATTCTAGGACCCTGGATAACAATGCAGCTCTGTGGTATTGCTCGTAGTCAGGTAGGCCCACTCCGCCTTGAATTTTGGGATATGTGAGCAAGTTGTGGCGAATACGGGACTTTCCATCGTGCCATATGAATCTTATGGACAAAGAGCGAAGAGACGTGAAAAATTGTTTAGGGACCAGAATAGGAACAGTTTGAAATAAATATAGTAGTTTTGGTAGGGTATCCATTTTCAAGGTATTAATGCGTCCAAACCAAGGTAATGTGGAGGAGTTCCAGGAATCTAATTCCTTTCTAATTCTGGTTAGAAGGGGTATATAATTTAAAGTGTAGAGATCAGAAAGATTGGTAGGGATCGTGATCCCCAGGTAGGAAATGCCTCTGGAACCCCATTGGAAGGGAAAATTAGTCTGAATTTGGGTAAGGGTGGTATTGGGTAGTGATATATTTAAGGCCTCGGTCTTAGACATGTTCAGTTTGAAGTTGCTAAACTGTCCAAATCTACGGAATTCGTACATCAAGGAGGGCAAAGTGGTATGAGGTTGTTGTATGTAGACTAATAAGTCATCTGCGTAAAGTGAGAGTTTATGTTGAGATGTGGGTGTCTGGATTCCTACTATAGATGTGTTTTGTCTAATAGCTTGGGCTAGGTGTTCGATCACTAAAACAAAAAGAAGGGGGGACAGGGGGCAGCCCTGTCGTGTGCCATTTGAGATCTGGAATGAAGCGGAGGAGGAACCATTGACCAGAACTGACGCTGAGGGACGTGAGTATAAGGCCATGACCTTAGAGATGAAGGTGGAGCCCAGTCCTATCTGTTGTAGGGAGAGGCGTAAAAAGTCCCAGTTGACCCGGTCAAAGGCCTTCTCGGCGTCAAACGAGAGCAGGCACGCTTTTAGGTTGTGTTTTCGGATATAGGAAATGAGGTGAATAGTTTTCGTGGTATTGTCCCTGGCTTCTCGGCCAGGGACAAAACCCACCTGGTCTCTATGTATTAGTGATGGTAGAATAGGGGATAGGCGATTAGCTAGGACCTTGGCGTAAAGTTTAATATCCAGATTAAGGAGTGAAATGGGGCGATAACTGCTGCATTGAGAGGGGTCTTTACCAGGTTTGGGTATTACTGAAATATTAGCTGCTAGGAGGTCTCTAGAGGGGAGATGGGTATCGTCTATGGAGTTAAACGCGTTAGTTAGTAATGGGGTCAAATGTTGAGCAAAGTATTTGTAGAATCTCGGGGAGAACCCGTCGGGGCCAGGGCATTTACCATTTTTCAGATTTTTAATAGCGGCAGTGAATTCCTCTGTTGTAAGGGGTTCGTCCATGGTAGCTATCTGTTCAGTGTTTAGATGTGGTAGAGCTGTATCAGAAATGTAGGCTTGCATGGAGGACAGGTGTGTGTCATTAGTGGGGGTCGTTTCGTTTGGGGTGTGGAGATTGTATAAATTAGAGTAGTATTGTTTAAATGCGTCAGAGATACCATTGGGATTATTAATTTTTCGTTGATCAGATGTGCAGATTTGTGGGATAGGTCGGCGTGGGGGACGAGGGTGTAGAACTCTTGCGAGGTGTTGTCCGCATTTGTTGGCTAGAGTGTAATGTCGGTTGCGTCCCTGATCTCTGGCTATAAGGGAATTAGCGTCAAGTAAGCGGAGCAGGTCTCTACGTGCGTTAGATAGGTCGGTATATGTTGCAGGGTCTAAAGCTGGCCATACACCATACAATTTTCCTGTTCAATTTTCTTTAGATTTACCTTCAACTATGTAGTACAAGGGCCTGCCTGATTGCATCCAAATTGAAAGTGTTTAGGTTTGACCTCCTATTATATGGTTTTGGTAAATCTAAAGGAAAGTTGAACAGGAAAATTGAATAGTGTATGGCCAGCCTTAGTCTCGCTTATGTGTAACTTCAAGTGTTTTAATTAGAGATAGGAGACGTGAGATATCAGCCGTTCTGGCTTTTTTTAGTCGAGAGCCATGTTGGATTAGTGTCCCTCTAATCACACACTTCAGAGCTTCCCATTTAGTGAGGGGATTAGTATCATCTTGTCGGTGATCTGTAATGAAGTCACCAATCGTTTTTTCAACTGCTGCAACACATACCGAGTCAGTCAATAAGTTGTCATTAAGTCGCCATGAGGACCGGGTGCGGGACTTCGGTGGGTGTGCTAGATTAAGGTGTACGGGTGCGTGGTCCGACCAAAGGATATTTCCTATGGAGGCCTTAAGTGGTATGTCTAGTAGTGATTGGGAGATTAAAAAGTAATCGATACGGCTATAGGATTTATGGGCTACTGAGTAGCAGCTGTAGTCTCTTTCTAGGGGGTGTTGTATCCTCCATATGTCTACTAGCTGTGCCGAGTGTAGAAGGGATTTTATGCGTGTAAGAGTCGTGTGGGACATAGCTGACTTACCCGAAGAAGTATCCAAGGCTGGAGATAAAGTTGTGTTGAGGTCGCCACCTAGAATGATACAAGGACCCCCAAATGATTGTAGTTTGTTTAGAACCTTGGAAAGAAAGTTTCCCTGATCCTGGTTTGGTCCATAGATATTAGCCACTGTAAAAATAGAAGAATTAAATTTAAGTTTGAGGAATAAATAGCGCCCTAGTGGGTCTATTAGGGAATCTAAGACTTCTGGGTGGAATGATTTATGAAAAGCTATAGATACCCCTTTGGATTTTGTATGAGGGTTCGTGCTGTGGAACCATTGGGGAAAGTGAGGGTTTTTGAGGGATGGAATCTCTGAACCCCTGAAATGGGTTTCTTGTAGAAAAAGGATTTTAGTTTTAGTTTTATGAAAGTGGTACAACACCTGGCTTCTTTTTTCGGGGGTATTGAAGCCTCTACAGTTATAGGATGATAAAGTTAGATGCTCAAGTAGAGACATAGTAGGAGTGAGGAGAGGTAGTAGTATGTGTTAGTCGCCTCCGTGCCGAGGTCCATCCAGCCCAAGGGTGAGGGAGTGAAGTGAGTGGGTAGGCAGGGGGAGATGGGGAAGTGGAAAGGGGGGGAGGGAGAGAGGAGAAGAAGGTGAAAAAAAGAAATAGGTAAGAGAGTGAGCCACTAGGTGGCAGTATTAAGTAATCATTTGAATGTAGAAACATTTCTAAGAAGTGCTTATAAACTAGCATCAGTAAAGTGCACAAACAGGCACTACAAGTCCTAAGGGGGGGAATGTGGTGAGCGCCTGGAGCGCCTCCCGGTCCCGGGTTCCACGGGGGAAGTATAAATTGGAGTGAACATTAGATAATCATCAATTTGTTGCAATAATATAATACAGTAAGAACATATAGCTAACGATCTGCTATAAATACCAGGTATTTCCCCCCCCCTCCCCCTCCAAACATATCAAAGAGGTAGGAGAAAAACTTATGAGCAGTGCTTCAAGGCATTTGTACATTAAATCGTAGTTAGGAACGGGTTCCTGTATGGGTGGGGGGGGCAGGCCACAATTATGGGACCCATCCGCCCCAGCCTTGTTGCTTTAAAAGAGGAAAAAGAGGAGGGGGGAGGGGGGGGGATGTTGGATCTGTAACACTGCTAATGTAGTAAATAGGCAGGGAAGTCCAGGGAGTCCTTTGCCACTTAAGAGTGGTTCAAGGGTAGATGGCCTGCACCGCTGTCCCACTCTCTCCCTCTTTGGGGGGAGGGAGAAAATAGGAAAAACAAAACGGGGGAGAAGGGATCAAAAAAGATCAAAAATAAAACTGAAGAACAGTATGATAGTCACGGTGGTAGGGTGAAGGTGTGTTGTCTGCAGGGTCCAGTGACCGGTCAGCCGTCTGGTGACTTCTGAGGGGAGCTTCTTGGTCGCTTGTTCTTGTGCGCTTTCTGCCATTGCGTGTGGAATGGAAGTCCCGGAGTGGCAGAGGGAAGGGGCCAGTCTGGCAGGGAGATCTGGGGTAGCTCCAGGGTACTCAGGAACCTTGGTAGATCTCCTAATGTGCGGAAGAGGGCCGTTTTACCTTCATGGTGAACCCGTAATTGAAAAGGAAACCGCCATTGGTATTTAATCTTCTTTTCCTGGAGGACAGATGTAATCGGTTTGAGTGCGCGGCGCATGGCTAGAGTTTGGCGTGATAGGTCAGGTAGCAGCATTACTGGGGTGTCATTCAACCGAATGGAGTCCTGTGTGCTGGCTGCTTTCATGATCTCCTCTTTAACTTTGTAAAAGTGCACCCTGCATAGTGTGTCTCGAACAAAAGAGGAATCAGTATTGCGTGGGCCTGAGGTTCTGTGAACTCTGTCCAGCTCAATAGGGGTATCTTTGGGTTGCTGCAAAATTTGGTTAAATATGGCAGTGACTGCTCCATGTAAATCATTGTGATCTATAGCTTCAGGTATACCACGGATTCTAATATTGTTCCGTCTGCTGCGGTTTTCGATGTCATCTTGGTGGTACATGAGCTGTTGCAATATGTTAGTATGGGTATTAAGGATTTCTTCATGGGACTGTAATGTGTTGCACATGCCGTCAGTAGTATTTTCTACATCCTCCATTCTAGTCCCCAGATCCCTCTTAAGCTCAGCGATCTCTTTCCTGTATGACTTCTCCATGCGGGAGACATAGTGTTCAAAGTCAGTTTTAGTAGGTAAAGAGCGGAGGTAGGCATGCATGGATCGCATCTGTGACTCCATGTCCCATCCATCTCCGGAGCACAGGGAGGCCTGGGAGAGGCTTTGGGGGCTGTGTGGGTGGTATAGTGGGGGCTCTAGGTCTGTGAGGGAGGCTGAGCGGCCCCTGGATCGTACCTGTTCGGCGTCCTCATGTGAGGAACGGGCCGGAGATGGAGGTGCCGTCGCCATCTTGGAGGCTTTCTGGCTCTGGTAGGCCGCGGAGGAACGGGTCACAAAGTTCCCCAAATCGCTCTGTGTCCGGTCACCGGTGGGCTTCCCGTGGTCCCTGGGCTTTCCCTTGCCCATCTGGACAGTTTTGGGAGGTGGATGGGTGATGTTAGAGGAGATGGGACCCCGTGGAGATCGTCAGGACCGGGAGCTGCCGCGATGTGCGTCCTACAGCTCCATGCGCCAAGCCACGCCCCCCGGTGTCGGTCTTTTAGATACGCTTGCCAACTAACTGCATGGCAGGTCAACATATGTCTGGTCAAGCAAGATGTTTTGGCCACGCGAGATACGCTTGAGACATATGTTGCAAATAGCAGCGGTGCGATCTGATGCACTCGTCTCAAAAAAGGCCCACACCAAAGAACTTTTTGAATAACGCGCAGAGACTGCAGCGCCCTGCACATGTGGAGCTTTGGGGTGTGATGCAGTCAATGTGCTGCCCTTAGGCTGGCCCCTGGAGGGCATCCTGCCTCGTTGGTGATGTGCCACCTCCTCCTCCTCTCTCCTATCAGGCACCCACGTTGAGTCAGTGACCTCATCATCCCCTCCCTCCTCATCACTGGAGCAAACCTGGCAGTATGCTGCAGCAGGGGGAGCATGACTGCCAGATTGCTGTCCTTCTTGGGCATCCCCTCTGTCCGTGCTCATGTTACTGCCTTCATCGAGCTCAGTATCATCATCAGAGCCTTCCAAACGCTGGGCACCCTCCTGGAGCATGTACCCAACACTGTGGTCAAACAGTTCGAGGGACTCCTCAGGAGGACATGGTGGGACTAGGGAAGGAGTCACTGATGACATTGAGCTAAGGGAAGAGGCCACTGCTTTGCCAGACAAAGTACCCTGGGCATGGGTGAGAGAGGATGAGAAGGATGAGGACGGCTTGGTCATCCACTTGACCAAGTCTTCCGCATGTTGCGGCTCAACACGGCCAGCTGCCGAAAAAAAGGCCAAGCGTGTCCCACGGCCACGTGCTGATGAGGATGCACCGTCTCCACGACCAGCACTAGACACAGAGCCTGCTTGCCCTCTCTTATTGGCTTGTGACTGTCTGCCTCTCCTTCTTGGCCTTCCAGACATACTGATGGCCTGTAGCTGCACTAAGCAGGGATATATATATATATATATATATATATATATATATATATATATATATATATATGTACTGATACTGCAGCTAGCAAAATCAACTGCCTGCCTGTAGTATGAGAACACCACCAACCTTTTACAAGTAGCTTTAGCTGAACACTGTGCAGAGCTCGCAAAAAAATAACTTGTAGGTTTAGCTGAACACTGTGAGGTGGACGCATCACACTAACTTGTACTTTTAGCTGAACACTGTGAGCAGGACGCACTGCACTAACTTGTAGCTTTAGATGAACACTGTGCAGAGGTCTCACTACACCAACTTGTAGGTTTAGCTGAACACTGTGAGGTGGACGCACCACACTAACTTGTAGTTTTAGCTGAACACTGTGAGCAGGACGCACCCCACTAACTTGTAGGTTTAGCTGAACACTGTGAGCAGGACGCACTGCACTAACTGTAAATAGCTGCCTGACTGTGGTACTAATAGGATCAAAAGAACACCAGCAATTTTCTTCAGGTAGCTGTAAATACTGTAACAAGACAAGCCTGCCTGTCAGTAAGAAGATAACAGGAATGGATCTAGCTGAACACTGTGAGCAGGACGCACTGCACTAACTTGTAGCTTTAGATGAACACTGTGCAGAGGTCTCACTACACTAACTTGTAGGTTTAGCTGAACACTGTGAGGTGGACGCACCACACTAACTTGTAGGTTTAGCTGAACACTGTGAGGTGGACGCACCACACTAACTTGTAGGTTTAGCTGAACACTGTGAGCAGGACGCACCCCACTAACTTGTAGGTTTAGCTGAACACTGTGAGCAGGACGCACCCCACTAACTTGTAGGTTTAGCTGAACACTGTGAGCAGGACACACCCCACTATTTTGTAGTTTTAGCTGAACTCTGTGAGCAGGATGCACTGCACTAACTGTAAATAGTCTAGCTGCCTGACTGTGGTACTAATAGGATCAAAAGAACACCAGTAATTTTCTTCAAGTAGCTGTATATACTGTAACAAGACAAGCCTGCCTGTCAGTAAGAAGATAACAGGAACGGATCTAGCTGAACACTGTGAGCAGGATGCACTGCACTAACTGTAAATAGTCTAGCTGCCTGACTGTGGTACTAATATGATCAAAAGAACACCAGCAATTTTCTTCAGGTAGCTGCAAATACTATAACAAGACAAGCCTGCCTGTCAGTAGGTGGATAACAGGAACGGATCTAGCTAAACTGAATACAGTGTGTATATATATATATATATATATATATATGCAATACCTGGGATGCATATATATACACAATACACTGTAACAGGGCCATCTTAAATTTTGATTGGGCCCTGGGCAAACATTTTCTTGGGGCCCCCCCTCCATTCTGAGACATACAAAAAATAGCACTTAGACTCAAAATCAGTTTACTGCAGCAGATCACGCAGCGATTGCATTTGTTTGCCAGAGGTTACAGCCTATCCTTACTGTTCACTGGCTGGTTTCTAGAGGTTATAACACATCATTTCTGTTTTCCGATTGGTTGCTAGAGCTTAGTGTACATTATTAGCGCTCACTAATTGGTTGCTAGGGGTTACAGCACATCATTGCCACTTACTGATTGGTTACTAGAGATTAAAGCAGATCACTACTGTTCACTGATTGGTTGCTAGAGGTTAATGCACATCATTACCTCCCACTGAGCAGTGGAGCAATCCCAAATAATTGAGCAAGTAAAGGGGCACATTAATACACATACTACAGGAGAGTGTCAGAGAGTGCAGACATACTACAGGAGAGGTTCAGAGACTGCAGACATACTGCGTAAGAGATTCATAGACTGCGGACATACTACAGGAGACAATCAGAGACTGCGGACATACTGCAGGAGATTACCAGAGACTGCGGACATACTGCAGGAGACAATCAGAGACTGCGACATACTGCAGGAGACAATCAGAGACTGTGGACATACTGCAGGAGATTACCAGAGACTGCGGACATACTGCAGGAGATTACCAGAGACTGCGGACATACTGCAGGAGATTACCAGAGACTGCAGACATACTGCAGGAGATTACCAGAGACTGCGGACATACTGCAGGAGATTACCAGAGACTGCGGACATACTGCAGGAGATTACTAGAGACTACAGACATACTGCAGGAGATTACTAGAGACTGCGGACATACTGCAGGAGACAATCAGAGACTGCGGACATACTGCAGGAGACAATCAGAGACTGCAGACATTATACAGGTGATGGTCAGAGAACTTTCAGCAATGCACAGCTTTACAGTTGAATAACACAGCTCAGGGATTAAACAGTCAGGCATTTTATGGGTGTAAGGACATACTTGGCCAGCCAAACTCACTACATACATTCAGGTCTGTGGGCGGGGCTTTCACTCTCTGCTCTCACTACAACAGCCGGGAGCTCCACTGACGCTTTGTTGGGGGGCCTGCACTAGCCGTGAATTGGGGCCCCGATGACAGCTTTGCAGAGCGCACAGAGGACATGGGAGGATGTATTCCCACACTAGCCAGCTGAGGGGGCGGGGGCCGGGAGCTCCACTGACACTCTGACCCCGCCCACGTGCAGCCTGTATACTCGGAACAGAGCGACTGTAGTGAGAGCCAGTGATCGGAGTGGGAGCCTCAGTGGAGCTCCCGGCCCCGCCCCTGGACCTCTGTATTCACCAGCCAGTATAGAGGGGGGGGGCCGGGAGCACCACTGACGCTCCCACTCCGATCACTGGCTCTCACTACAGAGGCTCTGTTCACAAGTATACAGGCTGCACGTAGGCGGGGTCAGAGCGTCAGTGGAGCTCCCGGCCCCGCCCCCTCTCAACTGGCTAGTGCAGGAATACAGCCTCCCGTGTCCTCTGTGTGCTCTGCAAAGCTGTCATCGGGGCCCCAATTCATGGGTAGCACGGGCCCCCCAACAAAGATTGGGCCCAGGGCAAGTGCCCCGTTTGCCCTGCGCTAAAGACGGCCCTGCACTGTAAGTGCAGCTAACTGACTGACTGTTCTGCCTAATCTATCTAACTCAAATCAAATGACACTGTCTCTCTGTCTATCTCTTTCAACACTGGAACACACACTACACAGAGCCGCCGTGTGGGGCATGTACTAAATCCCCTGAGCCATAATTGGCCAAAGCCTCCTTGGCTTTGGCCAATTACAGCTCTTTGTTCAGACGGCGCTGTGATTGGCCAAGCATGCGGGTCATAGTGCATGCTTGGCCAATCATCAGCCAGCAATGCACTGCGATACCACAGTGAATTATGGGCAGTGACGCGCCACACGAATTTGGCGCGAACGGCCCATATCGTTCGCAATTTGGTGATCGGGCGAACAGACGATGTTCGAGTCGAACATGGGTTCGACTCGAACACGAAGCTCATCCCTACTCATTACTAAAATCTTGTATATAGTCCCTTATCATCCCCTCCAAGAGTTTACATACTATTGATGTTACGCTAACTGGTCTGTAATTCCCAGGGATGTATTTTGGGCCCTTTTTAAATATTGGTGCTACATTGGCTTTTCTCCAATCAGCTGGTACCATTCCAGTCAGTAGACTGTCAGTAAAAATTTGGAACAACAGTCTGACAATCACTTGACTCAGTTCCCTAAGTACCGTCGGGTGCAAGCCATCTGGTCCCGGTGATTTACTAATGTTAAGTTTCTCAAGTCTAATTTTAATTCTGTCCTCTGTTAACCCTGGAGCTGCTTGCTTGAGGATAAACACTGCAGTTTTGGTTACTGAAGCCCCCCTATTCATTCGTGAAGACTGAGGAGAAGAATAAATTCAATACCTTCGCCATCTCCCCGTCCTTTATACCCAGATGTCCTTCCTCATTCTTTATGGGGCCAAAATGGTCTGTCCTCCCTTTTTTAATGTTTACATACTTAAAGAATTTCTTGGGCTTTGTTTTGCTCTCCTCCACTATGTGTTTTTCATGTTCTATCTTAGCTGTCCTAATTGCACCCTTACATTTCTTGTTGCATTCTTTATAATGTCTGAATGCTGAGGATGATCCCTCAACCTTTGAAAGCCTTCTCCTTTGCTTTTATATGCATTTTTACATTGGTTAAGCCATCCAGGACTTTTGTTCGCTCTTTTAAATTTATTACCCAATGGGATGCATTGGCTAATATTCTCTTAAAGCAAACCCATCTCTCCTCCGTATTCTTTGTTCCTAATATTTTATCCCAATTTATGCCTTAGCAAGGTTCCTTGTGTCCGTATGGTACTGAGGTTTTGTCTGCAGACATGTTCCTGGTGTCAGTATGGTACTGACTCTTTGTCTATGGACATGTTCCTGGTGTCAGTGTGGTACTGACTCTTTGTCTGTGGACATGTTCCTGGTGTCAGTATGGTACTGACTCTTTGTCTGTGGACATGTTCCTGGTGTCAGTATGGTACTGACTCTTTGTCTGTGGACATGTTCCTGGTGTCAGTATGGTACTGACTCTTTGTCTGTGAACATGTTCCTGGTGTCAGTATGGTACTGACTCTTTGTCTGTGGACATGTTCCTGGTGTCAGTATGGTACTGACTCTTTGTCTGTGGACATGTTCCTGGTGTCAGTATGGTACTGACTCTTTGTCTGTGGACATGTTCCTGGTGTCAGTATGGTACTGACTCTTTGTCTGTGGACATGTTCCTGGTGTCAGTATGGTACTGACTCTTTGTCTGTGGACATGTTCCTGGTGTCAGTATGGTACTGACTCTTTGTCTGTGGACATGTTCCTGGTGTCAGTATGGTACTGACTCTTTGTCTGTGGACATGTTCCTGGTGTCAGTATGGTACTGACTCTTTGTCTGTGGACATGTTCCTGGTGTCAGTATGGTACTGACTCTTTGTCTGTGGACATGTTCCTGGTGTCAGTATGGCACTGACTCTTTCTCTGTGAACATGTTCCTGGTGTCAGTATGGTACTGACTCTTTGTCTGTGGACATGTTCCTGGTGTCAGTATGGTACTGACTCTTTGTCTGTGGACATGTTACTGGTGTCAGTATGGTACTGACTCTTTGTCTGTGGACATGTTCCTGGTGTCAGTATGGCACTGACTTTTTCTCTGTGAACATGTTCCTGGTGTCAGTATGGTACTGACTCTTTTTCTGTGGACATGTTCCTGGTGTCAGTATGGTACTGACTCTTTGTCTGCGGACATGTTCCTGGTGTCAGTATGGTACTGACTCTTTATCTGCGGACATGTTCCTGGTGTCAGTATGGTACTGACTCTTTGTCTGCGAACATGTTCCTGGTGTCAGTATGGTACTGACTCTTTGTCTGCGGACATGTTCCTGGTGTCAGTATGTTACTGACTCTTTGTCTGTGGTCATGTTCCTGTGTGTGTAAGTTTGGTACCTATCTTATGTCTGCTGACATGTTTTTGGTGGGTAAGTATGGTAATTATTATTTCTCAACAGGTATGTGTTGTAAATTAATGGATGATAAATGTATAAAAATGGATAAAAAGGCTGTAACTTTCAGCAACCAAGCAGTGAGCGGTAAATATGTGCAGTAACCTCTAACAACCAATCGGTTCGCAGTAAGGACATGCAGTAACCTCTAGCAACCAATTAGTGAGTGTGGACCAATTCTTTATGTTTACAGCATTAAAGTTTTTTGACATAAGTCTATGTGCGTGTTTGTCTTTTGGGATGTTGGGGTAGACAGCAAAATTGTATGGGGGGGGCCAGAAAAATGTTTGCCCAGGGTCAAATCAGTATTAAAGATGGCCCTGCTGGTAGGTTATAGTGTCGTAGAAAACATAGCTTTGAGGCTTTTGTTAGTCAAGAGAGGAGCAGTGGAGAAGGTGGATGCCTATGTGATGCATTTCACTATTTTTTTAGTCCTCGCCAGCCAGGGGTGTCAGCTTCCACATCCCATCGGCAGCGTCTGCATCGAATGGTGGACAATTATCCAGGGGCGGGAACAGAGATGGAGAGCTTCCCAGTTGACGATTTACTGGGTTACTGGTCATGAGAATAGACCACTGACCAGAACTTGTCCAGTATAAAATTAAGCTACTTGGCTGCCCTATATCCAGCGTGCTTTCCGAATGGGCATTCAGTGCTGCTGGAGGTTTTGTTACTGATAAAAGAATGCGTCTGTCCACAGACTCCGTGGACCATATGACATTTATAAAAATGTATCAGTCCTTGATTACCAGCATCTATGAAGCCCCTGATGCCAATCTTACTGATTAAGTGTTTTTGGGATGTGGAATCTCTGGACCTCTAGGCTGACTAGCATTGTGGGTGTTGATTTCATCTGGAAGAATTTTTTTGGTGTAGGTTTCATGGGCACAATTAACACCCAAAGACCAACTTTTTCGCACCTGTTTGACAGGTGCATATTATTTCAATTTTTGACAGCAAGGCCAATTCTTGCTTTCATCAAGAGTACCTCTATAGCAGGAGTCTCAAATTGGCGGCCCCCCAGCTGTTGCAGAACTACAAGTCCCATCACGCCTCTGCCTGTGGAAGTCATTCTTGTACCTGTCAGCCTCGCAATGCCTCATGTGACTTGTAGATCCGCAACAGCTGGAGAGCCGCCAGTTTGAGACCCTTGCTCTATAGAGTTTCGGTGTGAAGGTGCCACCCACACCCAAAGACCAATTTTTTCGCACATGTGACTTCTATCCAAAGTCTGTGGAAGAGACACCAGAATTGATCCAAAAAATCTCTACTCTTGTTCCCAGTGCACTACATTGTGGCCTCATCATACAGACTGGCTCCCCAAGCTGTTGCTTACTTAATAAAGAAAGCTTGCAGGGAAATTTTTTTTGGCTTTATAAATGCAATTATTACTGTAGCAGCTTCTACACACAGTACAGATGTGCCACTTTATGGATCAACTAAGGGGACCCCCAGGGAATATATTGAAAGGATTTTTTCATTTTTATGGTTATTTCTCATTTTTATACTTTCACTTTAAGCATCAATAAATCACTGCTCATTTAAAAATTACGTTTTTTTACAAACTTTTTTTTCATTGACACATGTCCCCCAGGGCAGTACCCAGACCCCCATAACCACTGTATGCCCAATTACTTGCATACAAGCCTTTAAAATGGGCAAGTTTGATTTTTACAGTTTTGATCCCATAGATTTCTATGGGGTTCGTTATTCGGTTCGGAACTTTTGCGATGTTCGAAAGCTCTGATGCGAACCCAACAGGGGCTTGTTTGGTCTATTCCTACTCCCCTCCTTCCAGGATGTCCCCTGGATTTCTTAAGGCCAGGTTTATGAGAAAACCAATGGTAAAGGCATGAATCTTCTCCTCGGGTTCCCAGCAATTTTCTTCTGGCCCATATCTTTCCCATTGAACCAGATATTATAATTTGTTCCTAAAGATCCTGGAATCAAGAATTTTTGTGATCACAAATTCTTCTATACCTTGCACCCCAGCAGGTGGAGGGGGCAGGAGAATTCTCTCAGTGGAAGGGTTTTCATGAAATGGTTTGAGCAAGGATACATGAAATATGATGTGAATCTTTATAATTAGCTTAGCTGAGTTGAAATCTGGAATGGACCGTCCCACAAACTTTTGACCCAGCTTAGCAGATCAAACATCTACATTCAATATTTTAGTAGATAACAAAACTTTGTCATCCACATGAAAGGTATGAAGTGATCTGTGAGGTCTGTCAGCAGCCTCTGTAACATTCCTGAGCCTCCCTCAAAGCTTCGATCAATTTCTCCTGAATCTCCTGCAGTGTTCTTAATCTGTTGGTAACCACAGGAATTGGAGTTGAGAAAAGGAGATCAGGAATAAAAACTGGATGATGTCCGGTGTTTAAGAAAAAAGGACTTTGAGCAGTAGAGCTATGTTTGGAATTGTTTAAAGATAATTCTGCCGCTGGTAGATAGTCAGCCCAGTCATCCTGAAGATAACTAACAAAACGTGGTGGTACTGAACCACAGTTTGATTTTTAGATGTTACAGAGGGCTGTAACACTTAAAGCTGAGCAGATGTTTTTCCAGAATTTTGAAGAAAACTGTACTCCTGTGTCGACACCACATCATCAGGAATTCCATGAAGTTTAAAGACTTCCCGAACTATCAGTTTTGCAGTTTGTTCAGAATAGCGAACCCCCTTAAGTGGTACAAAATGAGCCATCTTAGTGAGAGAGTCGACCATCAGGATTGTCGTAATTTCTTTAGAGGGAGGTGGATCGACCACAAAGTCCATAGAAATGGACCCCCATGGTCTTGATGCAACAGGGAGTGGCTGGAGAAACCCCATAGGTGAAGGTCTTATTATGTGCACAGGTCAGGCACAAGGCCACATAGCTTTTCACATCTTTCTTGTAAACAGGACACCAAAAGGAATGTGATAACAGTTCTTCTGTCTTAGATACCCAAAAATGCCCAGTAAGTATAGGGTCAAAGACCAAACTAAGGGCTTCTACCTGAAGCAATTCAGGTACATAGAGACAATGTGCTTTTGCCCAAAAGCCATTGCTATAATCCAGGTTAATGTCTGGTTAATGTGTCTGCCTGTATAATCAATTGTTTTTCCTGGCTGTGCTTATTTCCTCCTGATGGTTGGACCAGCCTGATGCCAATTGTTACAATGTCTTGTTATTTTTCTGTGTCCTCAGGAAGTAACCAGACTATAAGGGTAAAGTTTTTCTCACCATTTCTAGATGGGTTAATGCCCCCTACAGGTCAACCAATATAAAAGGGTTAGTCTGCAAGTCGCTGTAAGTGGAGACTCCTGTACGACTGCCAAAATGTAGTCTGTTACACTGTTGGAGTGATTGCCTCTGGGGGGGGGTGATGGGAGCCTAATTGGTGTTCCTGGAGAGGGTCTCAAGCCTGGGGACGTTTTGGACTTGTAACTTTTCATCATGGATTTATTACCTTTATGGATTACTGCCAATCATAGACTCTAAAGGGCTCTTATTGCCTCCTGTAGATTATTTTCTTAACGGACTCTTGCCTTAAAAAGGGATTGCTTTATGAACTTGCCTTCTGCGTAAGGTAGGCACACTTAATGGATTGTTTGAAAGGCTTCCTACAGGAATTGTGCTGAAATTGCTTTTTGAAAACTACCTCAGTAAAGGATTTTGTTTGTTTACTTGCTTTACCAGGTCTGAAGTCACTTAAAGGGGTGAATGCACAGTATATCAAAAGAACAAGCCTTGCAACACAACAAGGGGAATGAGCTGGAGGAAAATTCAATACATGGGTCTAACACAAAGAGTACTGTCCAAATGGTAGTTAATGTGTTGTTGCTAAGGACTAGGGATGAGCCGAACACCAGAACCTGCGAACGGACCGAAAATTCGCACGAACGTTAGAACCCCATTGACGTCTATGGGACTCGAATGTTCAAAATCAAAAGTGCTCATTTTATAGCTAATTTGCATGGTATTGTCCTAAAAAGGGTTTGGGGACCCGGGTCCTGCCCCAGGGGACATGTATCAATGCAAAAAAACCTTTTAAAAACAGACTTTTTTTCGGGAGCAGTGATTTTAATGATGCTTAAAGTAAAAAAAAAAAGTGAAATATTCCTTTACATATCGTACCTGGGGGGTGTCTATAGTATGCCTGTAAAGTGGTGCATATTTCCCGTGCTTAGAACAGTCCCTGCACAAAATGTCATTTTTAAAGGAAAAAAAAGTCATTTAAAACTGCTTGTGGCTTTAATGTAATGTCGGGTCCCGGCAATATGGATGAGAATCAGTGAGACAAACGGCATGGGTACCCCCCAGTCCATTACCAGGCCCTTTGGGTATTGTATGGATATTAAGGGGAACCCCGCACCCAAATTAAAAAAGGAAACAGCAGTATACAGGCTCTGTCCTCTGAACAGCAGTATACAGGCAGTGCAAACAAGACAGGGACTGTAGGTTTGTTGTTAAGAAGAATCTGTTTGTAGTTTTGAATGGGTACATTTTTAAAGTGTAGCTCCAGCCAAAAAAATCTATTTTTAAGCTTTTTGGAAAACATAGGGAAGGGTTATCACCCCTGTGACATTTGTTTTTCTGTCTGTGCACCTCTTCAGAAGATTTCACCTCACTTTCTGTCCCAAAGACAAATGTTTTTTGAAAATTTGGGGTTTTTAGTGAAACAAGGATTGGTGATAAAGCATCAGTGGAAAGGAGAAATGTTTTTCCCATATTAACTCTTACAGGAGAGAATTTCCCTTCCTAGGGGTAGATTTCATCTCACTTCCTGTTGTCTCCTTCCGTTTGCAAATAGGAGTCGTTTGTAAGTTGGATGTTTGAAAGTAGGGGCCTGCCCTATATACTCAGCAGAAATTTGGGCCTTAGGTGTTGTTGTGGCCACAACACTGTAAGCCCTCACAGGGCCCTGCTGTGAAATATTAGATCAAGAATTGTAATTACATGCCCCTGTTGAACAGGGGCTGAAAAATTGGGCCTTAGGCACTGGTGCTGGTGCCACAACACTGCACCCCCCCACAGATACTCTAGTTATAACGCAGGAACGAGCCCTGCTGCAAAGCATTGCATCAAAAATTGTAATTACAGGCCCCTGTTAAACAGGGGCTGAAAAATTGGGCCTTAGGCACTGGTGGTGGCACCCAGAACCAAAAATGTTCTTAAAAGCTATCAGCTTGATCATTGAGGAGGAAGAGGATAATTACTCAAGATAGTCACTCAGCATCAGCATAGGCAGTCTTTGAAGGGATCTGAGATTTCAAAAAAAAATATTCGGTTACATCAGCATCAGGTGCTTGGTAGCTAGTGGTGATCCAAGACTGATTCATTTTTATGAAGGTCAGTCGATCGACCGAGTGAACAGACGCACCCTGTGATCGGTTACAAAGCCTCCAGCAGCACTGAATGTGCGTTCCGAAAGAACGCTGGATGCAGGACAGGCCAGTAGCTCAATTGCATACTGTGCAAGCTCTGGCCAGTGATCCATCCTCAAGACCCAGTAACCCAGAGGATTTTCGGTGGGAATGGTGTCCAAGTCAGATCTTGTCCCTAGGTATTCCTGCACCATGTAAAACAGACGCTGGCGATGGTTGCTGGAACCGATCATACCTTGGGGCTGCAGACTAAAAAATAGCCTGAACGCATCGGTCAGACGGCCACCTTCTCCACCGCACCTTCTTACCGAAGCCTCAGCAACACGTTGTCCAGAAACAGGAGTTTGTAACCTCTCAGTCTCTGGGAACGCGTTGCACAGACCTTTCTGCAAGGCCTCCCGAAGATGTTTCATCCTCTGCTCCCTCTGTGATGGCAAGATAATGTCCGCAACCTTACCCTTGTAACGTGGATCAAGGAGGGTTGCCAGCCAGTATTGGTCCTTCTCCTTGATACCACGAATACGAGGATCCTTACGCAGGCTTTGCAGGATCAGGGAGGCCATGCAGCGTAGGTTTGCTGAGGAATTCGGTCCGGAGTCCTCTGGGTCACTAAGGACGACATGGTCCACAGCCACCTCCTCCCGGCCACGTACAAGTCCATGTGTTTCTTGTGACTGATCCCTTAAAGACTGCTGCTGATGCTGAGTAAAAAGTGCGCTGACAATATAAAAATGCACAAATGAATATAAATGCATATACGTGATTATGAGACCCAGGATCTACTGAGAACAAATTAATGACTCAATAAATGGCATAAGTGTATGTGTGCAAATCATAAAAACTTGATGGGGGGGCGTGGCCTGGCTATGGAGGAGTGAGAACGTGCTGAGCCCGAGCTCCGTCCGGTCCGCAGCTAAAAAAGCAGCTACAGGGGTGATTACCCCCCGATTTCCGCACAGGGCATGTCACAGCGGCGGCGAGCTTCTTCCCAGCCGAAAAGAGCTCACCCCAACGGCCAAGGATCGCTGGATTCTTTCCTTTCCGACACCCCCCGCCAGCAGAGGGGAAAATCCAAGATGGCGCCGGAACGAACGGCCACGCTGCAGCAGGAAATTCAGCCAGCGCCCCCAGCACTGTCTCCTATCTCATCTCCCAGGCTGGTAAGCGACTCCATCCCCCCTGCATCCCCCCGCCCCACGTCACCACAGGACAGGGGCACAAACCTGGCAGATTTGACGGAGGACAGGGACATCAGGCAGCATCTATGGTCTCTCCCCACTAAGGAGGACCTAGAGCGCTTTACCAGCAGGATTGAGAGGGCCTTCAGACAGGACATTGAGCAATTGCAAACAGATACCACTGAACTGGGTCACAGGGTAGAGACTCTGGAGCAGAAATTTGATGACACTATACCCGCCATAGCTCAGCTCAAAGAACAGACTGTCACCCATAGTCACCAGATTGAGGCCCTTCTGTGTCAGTTGGATGACATGGAGAACCGCAGCAGGCGAGCGAATATTCGCATACGAGGCCTTCCTGAAGCCACTGCACCTAAGGACATTGTTCCCACCTTGCAGGGAGTGTTCCGTGAGATCCTGAGTTTGCCTCCATCGGTGCCGATTGAGATAGACAGAGCGCACAGGGCACTTCGGCCCCCATCAGAAGACCCCGACAACCCCAGGGATGTGATCTGCAAGCTGCACAAATTTACACTGAAGGACCGTATAATGCAAAAGATGCGTAACAGACCAGTCTTTGACTTTGACAGAGCTCAACTGTCCTTCTACCAGGACCTCTCACGGCGTACCCTAATGCAGCGGCGAGCCCTACGCCCACTCCTAATGGAAATTCAAGCAGCAGGCCTCACATACCGCTGGGGCTTCCCATTCAGCCTCCAGGCTTCCAAGAATGGCCGTTGGGCTATACTACGCACAAAGGATGACCTCCCCCGCTTCTTACATACCTTGGAGCTTAATCCAGTGGATTTCCCGGACTGGCGCACCACTCCGGACATCCAGATGCCCCCGCTACCTCAGCCATGGATCCAGGCGGCTGGAAACAGACGCTCCCGAGGTCGTAACAGGCAAACAGAGGGCCCACGTCCGGGCACCTCTACAACCAGTGACTGAACAAACCACTGACGCCCTTGCTGCTCTCACTAATTCTCTGGACATAATCCCCTCTTCATCATAGGTGCCCTCATCAGGACACTGGGCCCAACGGACGCATTGCTGTTCTATCCTACTTCCACGTGCAGGACGCTGCACGCGAAGCCCTTTGCACTACTTCCCAATTCTGAGTACCATTGGGCGCCATGATGGACTGGGGGGGTCCGCGGTTCAGCTCCTAGCCTGGCTGTCTGGTTTCCTGCCCACCGTTTTTTCTTTTTTTGCACTTTTTTGGGAGTTCGAGTTACATAATCTCCTTTCCCCTTTTGGTGATATGTACTGGGGGGTTTTTTGGTTTTTTTTTGTTTGTTTTCTTTTCCTCCACCCTGTTTATGTGTCATAATGGACTGGACGGATGGAAGGGCTAACCGTCCCCTTGGTGGTCACCCACGTACCCCACTTAGGCCTCACCTTACTAGGTGACAGTCCCTTGTGGGACTCCGAGCTTTCACCCGGGCGGTTTTTGGGTTGATACCCCCCTCCCGGGTGAGCTCTATAGTTTTCTGTTGTTTTTACCCGTATCCCCTTCCCTCCTTTTCCTCCCCTACCCTACCTACTCCCTCCACTAACCCCCCTAAATCCCCCCTCCTCCCTAACTACCTCCCCCCCTTAACCTCCCCCCTCCTCCCCCCTCCCACCACCTCCCCCCTTCATATCATTCTGTGCCTGATATTACTTTCCAGAGCTAACGGTTATTGCTTTGATCCTCAGGTTGCCTTTTGACGGACTGAACCATGCACGGAGGACCCAGAGGGGGTGTGACCGGTCAACTATCATCCAGGTCAGGTGCGCCGTCACTAAAGGTACTGTCCTATAATGTCAGGGGGCTCTGCTCTCCACACAAGCGCAACAGGCTTTGGCAGGAACTAAAGAGGCTGGGGGCCCAGGTGGTTTTCCTGCAGGAGACTCACTTTAGGGAACAGTCCCTCCCAAAGATACCTACACACTTATACACCCAATGGTTCTTTAGCAACTCCCCGGTGGCCAAATCACGAGGTACAGCCATTGCGTTCCATAGGTCTTGCCCATTCCAGCTCTCAGAGAGCCGAGTCGACCCGCAGGGTAGATACGTCTTTGTGAAGGGGGTCTTGGCCAACAAAAAATTTACATTTGCGACTCTCTACGCACCCAATGCCCAACAACTCTCCTTTATTGACTCTGTGTTAGACAAGCTGAACGAATTCAGGGAGGGGCACCTAATTCTTGGAGGGGACTTTAATGTGAGCCCGGACCCACTCGTTGACACATCCCGAGGCCGCCCCACTCACTCCCAAGCCTTCCTCAAGCATTTTCGCAAGTCACTGCAGAACAGCTTCCTTATAGACACGTGGAGAGCTCTTCATGCGTCAGAGAGGGACTACAGCTACTATTCGGGGGTGCATGACGTGTACACGCGCATTGATTTAATGTGTGTGGACCACGACACCCTTGAGCTATTGCAGTCAGCTGAAATAGGCAATATCACTATTTCAGATCACGCCCCGGTGTGGGCCGTGCTGCGAATCCCGGACGAAACGCAGAGGGCCTGGTCCTGGAGGCTCAATGAAAACCTCCTAGACGATGCCTCGGTAGTGGCTAAGGTCTCTGAGACCATTACACATTATTTCACAGAGAATGTGTCTGAGGATATGGCAGACGGAGTGGTGTGGGAAAGCCACAAGGCGGTATACAGAGGGGTGCTGATCTCCCTAGGCTCTAAACTTAAAAAGGAAAGGCAGATAGACTTCCAGAGGGTACTGACAGCTTTACAGGAAGAAGAACTTAAACACAAACGCCAGGGAGATGTTCAAGCCCGCGATCGGTTGATTGAACTGAGAGAACTCTTTTCACGCCTCCTTGACCGTCGAGCGCGCAGACAACTACGCTACCTTTCACATAAATACTACGAACAGGGAAATAAGTGTGGTAGAATGCTCGCTAGAGCGCTCCGGCGGAGAAGACTGACAGCTCACGTGCACTCTCTTCGATCCCCTGACGGTACAGCTACATTACACTCCTCCGGGATTGCCTCCATCTTTAGAGATTATTATGCGGACTTATATCACCTAGATAAGGAGATCTCCCACACAGGGCGGACAGCGAAAATGAAAGCTATTGGCGACTACCTCGCCTCAGCCGGACTCCCCTCCCTGACACCCGAACAGCAGCTAGACCTTGACGCCCCCGTCTCCCCTCAGGAGATCATCTCGACAGTGAAGGTCCTGCCTAATGGGAAGAGCCCTGGCCCGGATGGATATTCCAAAGCGTACTATGTAAAATTTCTCCCTTTGCTACAAAATCATATGTGTAGGTATTTTAATTCTCTAGCCACAACTCACCAGATCCCCCCCGAGGCATTATTAGCCCACATCACCGTAATCCCGAAGGAAGGCAAGGACCCTACTCTCCCACAAAGCTATCGACCAATATCACTTCTTAACGTCGATATAAAAATTTTTGCTAAGATCATGGCAAATCGACTTAAATATGTCTTGCCCTCCTTTATCCACCCCGATCAAACGGGATTTATCCCAGGTAGAGAAGCTAGGGATAACTCCATCCGGGCCATGCAGCTTATACAATGGGCATGTGCCCATAGGAACTCCACCCCATACCTTATTCTGTCCACGGATGCCGAAAAGGCTTTTGACAGAATAGATTGGTCATACCTTAAGGCGGTGCTGGAGGCTTGGGGACTAGGCCCTCATATGCTTAGATGGATCATGGCACTTTACGCGACCCCCAGTGCGAAGGTCAAGGTAAATGGCCACTTATCCCAGGGGTTCCCCATTCGGAATGGCACGAGGCAGGGGTGCCCCCTCTCCCCCCTCTTGTTCGCTCTGGCTATGGAGCCACTGCTTCGAACAATACGGGCGAGTGCTGACATCAGAGGGGTGACGGTGGGGTCAACGGAACACAAACTGTCAGCCTACGCAGATGACGTGCTCTTTCATTTGACCCAGCCCTTGGTGTCGCTGCCAAACCTTATGAGGGAACTAAAAACTTTTGGTCAGGTGTCCAATTTTAAAATAAATTTTTCGAAATCCGAAATCCTGCCCGTCACCATCCCTGCGAAGATGGCTAATGACTTACAACAAGCTTTCCCATTTAGCTGGGCTACAACATCGATTAAGTACTTGGGTATACAACTTACCAATAGATTTGATAATATTTACTCGGCTAATTTTCCCACCCTTTTGAGCATGGTGCGTAGAGACTTACAGAATTGGGCCAAGACCTCCTTCACGTGGCTGGGCAAACTTAGCATACTCAAGATGAACATCCTTCCACGGGTGCTCTTTTACTTACAAATGCTGCCGGTCCCTCTCCCCAGGAGCTTCTTTACACAGCTCCAAAGCCTGATGATTAATTTCATCTGGCATGGTAAAAGGCCAAGACTGGCCGCGTCTTTACTACAGAAGGCCAAGGAAATGGGAGGCCTGGGCCTCCCGGATATAAGACGATACTACAGAGCCATTGCGATCCAACATATCCTCAACTGGCGACATCATGGGGGTTCAAAAATATGGGTCTCCTTGGAAAAGAGCCTGGCAGGTCGTGACTTATCCTACGCGCCTTGGCTGCCTCGTGAATATAGAGGACTCTCACAGACGTCCTCCCCGCTAACTACCCATATCCTGCGGGTCTGGGATCGCACGAATGCTCTGTACGCTTTGGTGCCCCCGGGCTCCCCACTGGCACCGCTGGGGGGGTTCAGGTGGTTCCCTCCTGGGGAGCAAAGGACCTTTTTTGGAACATGGGTTACAGATGGTAATTATAGCTGTGGCAAATTTGTAGATAAGGGTAGTCTGATACCCCTAGATGCCTTGAGGACTAGCCATGGCAGATTCCCCATGGATTGGTGGAGACACCAGCAACTCCAACACTTCATTGCAACAGAGGGAGCTTCGATGAGAGGGCTAGACACCATTACCACACTAGAAAGATTTTTCATAGAAGAAGAACCAACTCCCCATCTGATCTCTGAGTTATATAGGCTACTGGGTTCAGTTTCCGCTGCTTGCAAGCCGGCTTTTATAAGAGAATGGGAGCGGGACTTAGGGATAGAGTTCTCACCAGAACAGCGCCTACTCATGTATAAATTAGCACATTCTAGCTCCATAGAGTCCAGAACGCAGGAAACTAACTACAAGCTCCTAACTCGTTGGTACCGGGTACCAGCCGTCATAGCACGTATTTACCCCTCGGTCTCTGACCGCTGCTGGCGTGACTGTGGTCAGAGAGGCACCCTCCTTCATGTGTGGTGGGAATGCCCAGTAATTAGGCCGTTCTGGACGGAAGTACAGGCTACCATTAAAAATGCTCTGCAGATTGAGATCCCGTTCTCCCCAGAGCATTTTCTCTTGCACCTCCCCACCCTCCCTCTGAGCAGTTACAAAAAAAGCGCCCTTCCTCATTTATTAAACGCTGCTAAAAGGCTGGTTCCTCTCCACTGGAAGAGCCCACGGATCCCTACCTTAAAAGAATGGTTACAGAAGGTGGAAGATATCAGAGAGGCGGAGGAGTGGGTGGCGAGGTGCAGGAATAGGAGTGAGCGCTTTGATAGTATCTGGGCCCAGTGGCGGAGATTCACTATTGACACTAATCCTGTATCCTCTAGCCTGGAAGTCGCGCTGTTGGAGTTAGCGGAGCCCTCCTTGAAGCTAAGGAGGCCTGTATGTGGTGACGTGCATACCTGAATGGCTGGTCTCACCACCCTATTGATTGCACCGGATGCAGACCTTTTCTTTCCTTATGCATGGTTCACAAGGTCCACAGTTGAAGGCTCACACGAAACGCTAGGCGTCTTTGGGGAGTTATTTTTTGTTTTTTGTTTTTTTTTTTTTTTGTTTTTTTTTTTTTCTTTTTCTTTCCTCTTAAAAAAGGCAAGTTTTGTATCTTCCTTATTAAATGTTATAGAGTTAATACCAGGGCAGACTTATGGAAAAGGGGCTCCGCCTGGCGACACAGGCACCTCTCAGGGGCTTTGACCCCAGGGGATGCCCGTGGGGCGCCTCCCTCTTGGTGGAGGTTAGTTGGAGGCTTATGGCCCCCCTCCCGAGGGACCCGCCCGGTGGGCATCTCGGGGACCTTAAAGCAAGGACGAGACCCCCCCCTCCAATACAGAATGGAGGGCTTTTGTGACGGGTCCGTCCAAGAAGGTGCCATGGCGGGACCCCCCCCTGGGAATCATTTTGACTGTTCCACAGCGCAATACAGTTTGAAGAAGACTTGATCCCTCATCCCCCTCCCCCTCCTTCCCTCACCCCTCCGGTGTTTACCCTGTCCTGTGATTGGTTAGACAACTTGTTATTGTCTGGAACGTCTATGTTTGCACTGTAAGAATTGCACTGTATTGTAGTAAGAATGACCATAGACTATATGTTTGTATGTTCCTTTTAATACATAAAATAAAAATAAAGATTATAAAAAAAAAAAATAAAAACTTGATGGGATAGCAAAGTGAGACTGGTAAAAAGTGTACATATGAAATACAAAACATTTGTGAATATGAAAATGTAAAAATTACAAATCTCAGTCCGTGAATTTAAACATGAGAAGTGGAGGTACTTCCATCCACTATGCGGCTTTGCAGCAACCAATATCCCTATGAGTGGATCGACAAAGGAAAGGGAAGTGCAAGGTGGTACAACTCCACTGGCGATGACTCCAATAAATAAAAATAGTAAAGGTGGACCCTTACCCTCCGTGTTGGACCCCCTCGCTGGCAGGGTCTATCAAACATGCAGATATTGCCCTCTGCAGGGACCGTGTGTAAAGAAGATCTCCCTAGCTGCTGTCAGGAATACTGTTTTCGGTCCGGGCTGGTCCAAGAAAAACGCCTGGAGAGGGGAAAAGAAAGCTCTCTTGCTCCCAGTGGGGCAAAGGGAAAAGCAAAAGAGCGGGGCTCCAATAGTGTAAAAAAGTTTCGAAATTTATTGATAAAAATACAAGCCAAGACGGAGAGTGCACGCTCCGTAAGGTATAGAAACAATTAAAAACAAGCCGGCATAAAAAACTCGCAGTAACCCGTGCATAACATGGGGCAATCGAGGCGGCTTACAACGTAGCGACGCCCTACATGTTTCGTCATTAGTTGACATCTTCAAAGGGGCACGGGCTACGTGTAAAGCCATCCCCTATATAGTATCCCGTTGCGCACCAAGCCTCGTTTTCACCTCCGCTCTCAGGGAAGGAAAACCAAGCCTCTACCTGGTGCTCCTCAGTGAATGGATGTTGCCGGGGTGACACATTAAACAAAGGGTTGAAACTTAGACAAAACTTTAACTACTCCAAGAGTGCCACCATCCCGCGCCACCTGGAGGAGAAGCCCAGCATCACTAGGCGCTTTACACGTAGCCTGTGCCCCTTTGAAGATGTCAACTAATGACGAAACCTGTAGGGCGTGGCTACGTTGTAAGCCGTCACGATTGCCCCATGTTATGCACGGGTTACTGCGAGTTTTTTATGCCGGCTTGTTTTTAATTGTTTCTATACCTTAACCACTTGACAACTGGGCACTTAAACCCCCTTAATAACCAGACCAATTTTCAGCTTTTGGTGCTCTCACATTTTGAATGACAATTACTCAGCCATGCAACACTGTATCTATATAAAATTTTTGTCCTTTTTTTCACACAAATGGAGCTTTCTTTTGGTGGTATTTAATCACCGCTGGGTTCTTTATTTTTTGCGCCGTAAAAGAAAAAAGACCGAAAAATCTGTAAAAAAATGCATTTTTCTTCATTTCTGTTATAATATTTTGCAAATTAGTAATTTTTCTTCATATATTTTGGCCAAAATTTATACCGCTACATATCTTTGGTAAAATTAACCCAAATCGGTGGATATTATTTGGTCTTTGTGAAAGTTATAGAGTCCAAAAGCTATGGTGCGAATATCTGAAAATTGATCACACCTGAAGTACTGACGGCCTATCTAATTTCTTGAGACCCTAACATTCCAGAAAAGTACAAATACCCCCCAAATGATACCTTTTTGGAAAGAAGACATTCCAAGGTATTTAGAAAGATGCATGGTGAGATTTTTGAAGTTGTCATTTTTTCCCACAATTCTTTGCAAAATCAAGGTTTTTTTTTTACTTTTTTTTTTTCCCACAAAATTGTCATATTAGCAGGTTAAAAAACTGTTTTGTGCTTTACAAAAACCAAAACAGTAAAGTTAGCCTAATGTTTTTGCATAATGTGAAAGATGAAGTTATACTGAGTAAATAGATACCCAACATGTCACCTTTCAAAATTGCACGCGCTTGTGGAATGGCGCCAAACTTTGCTACTCAAAAATCCCCATAGGCGACGCTTAAAAATTTTTTACTGGTTACATGTTTTGAGTTACAGAGGAGGTCTAGGGCCAAAATTATTACTCTCGCTCTACCGATCGCAGCAATACCTCACATGTGTGGTTTGAACACGGTTTTCATATGTGGGCGGGACTTACGTATGCGTTCGCTTCTGCATGCGAGCACGCAGGGACAGGGGCGCTTTAAAATTTTTTATTTTTTTTTTATTGTTCATTTTACTTTATTTATTTTAGTTTGATGCTTTTTTCCAAAAAAAAAAGTTTTTGACCACTTTTATTCCTATTACAAGGAATATAAACATCCTTGTAATAGGAATATGGCATGACAGGTCCTCTTTACAGTGAGATGTGGGGTCAATAAGACTGGCAGAGTATGGCGGGGGCATGGCAGAGTATGGCGGGGGCATGGCAGGGTATGGCGGGGGCATTGCAGAGTATGGCGGGGGCATTGCAGAGTATTGTGGGGGCATTGCAGAGTATGGCGGGGGCATTGCAGAGTATTGTGGGGGTATTGCAGAGTACTGCACAGCATTGCAGAGTATTGTGGGGGTATTGCAGAGTATTGTGGGGGTATTGCAGAGTACTGCACAGCATTGCAGAGTATTGTGGGGGTATTGCAGAGTATTGCACAGCATTGCAGAGTATTGTGGGGGTATTGCAGAGTATTGTGGGGGTATTGCAGAGTACTGCACAGCATTGCAGAGTATTGTGGGGGTATTGCAGAGTATTGCACAGCATTGCAGAGTATTGTGGGGGTATTGCAGAGTATTGTGGGGGTGTTGCAGAGTATTGTGGGGGTGTTGCAGAGTATTGTGGGGGTGTTGCAGAGTATTGCAAAGCATTGCAGAGTATTGTGGGGGTATTGCAGAGTATTGTGGGGGTGTTGCAGAGTATTGTGGGGGTGTTGCAGAGTATTGTGGGGGTGTTGCAGAGTATTGTGGGGGTGTTGCAGAGTATTGCACAGCATTGCAGAGTATTGTTGGGCATTACAGAGTATTGTGGGGGTATTGCAGAGTATTGCACAGCATTGCAGTAGTGAGGGATGGCTGAGCATGGATGGATGGATGGATGGATGTCTCTGTGCAGCGCTGTGGGCACTACGCATACAGCCCACAGCGCTGCAGACATCCATCCATCCCCCTCCCCGCTCACTGTGTACCGATCGGTACACAGGCGGGGAGGAGAGGGGGAGGAGAGGAACCGGCGTCATTTGACGGCGCGATCACATGGTAAACGGCCGCGATCAGCGGCCATTTACCGGATGTGTTCGGGAACACGGATGTGTTCGGGTGCGCGCCCCAGGGGGCGCGCGAGAGGGGAATTCTGGGAGGACGTCATAGTACGCCCTCCCAGAGTTATCCAACCGCCCTGCAGCCGTCATTCGGCTATGGGCCGGTTGGTAAGTGGTTAAGGAGCGTCCACTCTCCGTCTTGGCTTGTATTTTTATCAATAAATTTTGAAACTTTTTTACACTATTGGAGCCCCGCTCTTTTGCTTTTCCCTTTGCCCCACTAGGAGCAGGAGAGCTTTCTTCCCCCCCCCTCCAGGCGTTTTACTTGGACCAGCCCGGACCGAAAACAGTATTCCTGACAGCAGCTGGGGAGATCTTTTTTACACACGGTCCCTGCAGAGGGCAATATCTGCATGTTTGATAGACCCTGCCAGCGAGGGGGTCCAACACGGAGGGTAAGGGTCCACCTTTATTATTTTTATTTATTGGAGTCATCGCCAGTGGAGTTGTACCACCTTGCACTTCCCTTTCCTTTGTCGATCCACACATAGGGATATTGGTTGCTGCAAAGCCGCATAGTGGATGGAAGTACCTCCACTGATGAACTTCTCATGTTTAAATTCATGGATTGAGATTTGTAATTTTCACGTTTTCATATTCACAAATGTTTTGTATTTCATATGTACATTTTTTACCAGTCTCACTTTGCTATCCCATCAAGTTTTTATGATTTGCACGCATACACTTATGCCATTTATTGAGTCATTAATGTGTTCTCAGTAGATCCTGGGTCTCATAATCACGTATATGCATTTATATTCATTTGTGCATTTTTATATTGTCAGCGCACTTTTTATTTTTTATTTTTCATGGTATACACAGATATTGGTGTGTTTTTAGGTGCAGCTTTTATTTCTGTTCTTTCTGCTCTGCAGCGCGGTTTTCCCTTTTTATTTTTGATCCTTGCTGATGCTGAGTGCCAGGCTCCACCTCCATACTGACACAATCCTCTTCCTCATCCTCCTCCTTCTCCTCCTCCTCTTCCTGTGTGGTCGGCGGGCACGCAGGAACACTGTCTCGATAAAGGGGCCCTTGAGGGCTAAGGAAGTCTACCTCTTCCTGCCTCTGTTCTGCCTCCAAGTGCCCTGTCCATTATTCCACGCAGCGTGTGCTCCAACAGGTGGACAAAGGGAACAGTGTCACTGATGCATGAACTGTCACTGCTCACCATCCTCGTGACCTCCTCAAATGGTGACAGGACAGTGCATGCATCCCTGATAATGGCCCACTGGCGTGGGGGAAAAAAAACAAGCTCCCCTGACCCTGTCCTGGTGCCATAGTCGCACAGGTACTCATTGATGGCCCTCTGCTGCGTGTGCAGCTGCTGCAGCATGGCCAACGTTGAGTTCCACCTGGTGGGCATGTCACAGATTAGGCGGTTCTTGGGCAGGTTAAACTCCTTTTGGAGGTCTGCCAGCTGAGCACTGGCATTATATGACCGGCGGAAATGCACACAGACTTTCCTGGCCTGCCTCAGGACATCCTGTAAGCCCGGGTACCTGCCCAAGAACCGCTGCACCACCAAGTTAAGGATGTGAGCCAAACAGGGTCATTTGTCCCTGATGGAGGGCAGAGAGGAGGTTGGTGTCATTGTCGCAAAACACCATTCCTGCCTTAAGTTGGCGTGGCGTCAACCACCTCTGAACCTGCCCCTGCAGAGCTGACAGAACCTCTGCCCCAGTGTGGCTCCTGTCCCCCAAGCACACCAGCTCAAGCACCGCATGGCATCTTTTGGCCTGCATACTTGAGTAGCCCCTTGAATGCCTACAGAGCACCGCTGGTTCCGAAAACAAAGCACAGGAAGAGGCCATGGAGGAAGAAGAATAGGAGGGGGTGGAGGAGAGAGGGGTGTCACAATCAATAGTAGTGGCATTTTGGAGGTGTGGTGGTGGAACAACCTCCAACACTACTGCACCTTGTCCTGCATCCATCCCAGCTGCCAGCAGAGTCACCCAATGCGCGGTGAAACTTAGGTAACGTCCCTGTCCATGCCTGCTGAACCATAAGTCAGTGGTATTATGCACCTTACCACTGACCTCCCTGTCCAGCGAGGCATGGACATTGCCTTCCACATGGCGGTAGAGAGCCGGAATCGCCTTCCGTGAGAAAAAGTGGCATTTGGGTACCTGCCACTGAGGAACTGCACATTCCACAAACTCACGGAAGGTGGCAGAATCTATCAACTGAAAAGGCAGCAGTTGAAGTGCTAGCAATTTTGCCAAGCTAGCATTCAACCGCTGGGCATGTGCATGGCTAGGAGCGAACTTCATTCGGCGGTGCAGCAGCTGGGGCAGGTAAATTTGCCTGGTACAATCTGACGTTGGTGTACCGAAAGCAAATTGCCCACAAGTACTTGGCTGTGACACACCTAATTCTACACCTTCATTCCTCTCAGTGCAGGTCTCAGAGAGGACTGAAGGTATAGTGGGGTTGGATATCACAGCTGATGAGGAGCAAGGAGAGGTCCTCTTTGTTCTTTGGTGTGGGTCTTTTAGATACGCTTGCCAACGAACTGCACGGCAGGTCAACATATGTCTGGGCAAGCATGTGGTGCCCAAGCGGGAGATGTTTTGGCCACGCTTGAGACATATGTTGCAAATAGCAGCGGTGCGATCTGATGCACTCATCTCAAAAAAGGCCCACACAAAAGAACTTTTGGAATAACGCGCAGAGACAGCAGCGCCCTGCACATGCGGAACTTTGGGGTGTGATGCAGTCAGTGTGCTGGCCTTAGGCTGGCCCCTGGAGGGCATCCTGCCTCGTTGGTGATGTGCCTCCTCCTCCTCCTCTCTCCTATCAGGCACCCACATTGAGTCAGTGACCTCATCATCCCCTCCCTCCTCATCAATGGAGCAAACCTGGCAGTATGCTGCAGCAGGGGGAGCATGACTGCCAGATTGCTGTCCTTCTTGGGCACCCCCTCTGTCCATGCTCACGTTACTGCCTTCATCTAGCTCAGTATCATCTTCAGAGCCTTTTAAACTCTGGGCATCCTTCTGGAGCATGTACCCAACACTGTGGTCAAACAGTTCGAGGGACTCCTCAGGAGGACATGGTGGGGCTAGGGAAGGAGTCACTGATGCTATTGAGCCGAGGGAAGAGGCCGTGTTGGCAGCTGCTTTGCCAGACAAAGTACCCTAAGCATGGGTGAGAGAAAATGAGGTGGATGAGGACGGCTTGGTCATCCACTCGACCAAGTCTTTCGCATGTTGCGGCTCAACACGGCCAGCTGCCGAAAAAAAGGCCAAGCGTGTCCCATGGCCACGTGCTGATGAGGATGCACCGTCTCCATGACCAGCACTGTTGCCTCTAGACACAGAGCCTGCTAGCCCTCTTTTATTGGCTTGTGACTGTCTGCCTCTCCTTGTTGGCCTTCCAGACATACTAATGGCCTGTAGCTGCACTAAGCTGGGATATATATATATATATACTGATACTGCAGCTAGCAAAATCAACTGCCTGCCTGTAGTATGAGAACACCACCAACCTTCTACAGGTAGCTTTAGCTTAACACTGTGCAGAGCTCGCAAAAAACTAACTTGTAGCTTATTTAGCTGCCTGCGGTAGTGATAGGATCAGGAAAACACCACCAACCTTCTACAGGTAGCTTTAGCTTAACACTGTGCAGAGCTCACAAAAAACTAACTTGTAGCTTATTTAGCTGCCTGCGGTACTGATAGGATCAGGAAAACACCACCAACCTTCTTCAGGTAGCTTTAGGTGAACACTGTGCAGAGCTCGCCAAAAACTAACTTGTAGCTTATTTAGCTGCCTGTGGTAGTGATAGGATCAGGAAAACACCACCAACCTTCTACAGGTAGCTTTAGGTGAACACTGTGCAGAGCTCGCAAAAAACGAACTTGTAGCTTATTTAGCTGCCTGCGGTAGTGATAGGATCAGGAAAACACCACCAACCTTCTACAGGTAGCTTTAGGTGAACACTGTGCAGAGCTCGCCAAAAACTAACTTGTAGCTTATTTAGCTGCCTGTGGTAGTGATAGGATCAGGAAAACACCACCAACCTTCTACAGGTAGCTTTAGGTGAACACTATGCAGAGCTCCCACTACACTAGCTTGTAGTTTTAGCTGAACACTGTGAGGAGGACGCACTACACTAACTTGTATCTTTAGCTGAACACTGTGCAGAGGATGCACTACACTAACTTGTAGCTTTAGCTGAACACTGTGGAGAGGTTGCACTACACTAACTTGTAGTTTTGGCTGAACACTGTGAGGAGGATGCACTACACTAACTTGTAGCTTTAGCTGAACAGTATACAGAGGTCACACTAAACTAACTTGTAGCTTTAACTGAACACTGTGAGGAGGACGCACTACACTAACTGTAAATAGTCTAGCTGCCTGACTGTGGTATTAATAGGATCAAAAGAACACCAGCAATTTTCTTCAGGTAGCTGTAAATACTGTAACAAGACAAGCCTGCCTGTCAGTAGGAAGATAACAGGAACAGATCTAGCTAAACTGAATACAGTGTATATATATATATATATATATATATATATATATATATACAACACCTGGGATGCATATATATACACAATACACTGTAAGTGCAGCTAACTCACTGACTGTCCTGCCTAATCTATCTAACTTAAATCAAATGACACTGTCTCTCTGTCTATCTCTCTCAACGCCGGAACACACTACACAGGGCCACCGTGCAGACGGCCTTATATAGCGTGGGGCGTGTACTAAATCCCCTAAGCCAGAATTGGCCAAAGCCTCCTTGTCCAGACAACATCCACAATAAGGCATCAACCTTACCACTCTATGACCCAGGTCAGCAAGAGATGATAAAAACTTAACCTGGCAAAGAATAGTGACTGACGTGCTTGTCTAGTAGACAATCTCTTGGCAGAACTAATTAATTCAACTTTTTTATGATCAGTGAGAACAGGTACAGAATGATTAGTCCATTCCAGCAGATGCCTCTACTCAGCTTCCTTAAATGTCAGCAGCTCCTTGTTCCCAATGTCATAATTCTTTTCAGCTGAAGACATTAAATGAGAGAAACAAACAAAAGGATGAAGCTGCATCTTTTTTTTCCAATTTTCTGATTAAGGAAAGCACCCTTAGCAGAATCCGAAGCATAAACTTCCATGATGAAAGGTAGTTCAGGATCAGAATGTACAAGTAGAAGTCTGGAAGTGAAAAGAGTCTTTGGTTTACTAAACACCTTCTGTACCTCAGGTGACCACAACAAAGGGCGTCCTTTTCTTTGTCAGCTGTGTAATTGGAGCCTTATCACCTTGGAGAAGTTCCTTATGAATTTTCTGTTAAAGTTCCTGATAAAGCTCTGTGTGTGAATGAGATATAGGGGCTCAGTGTCACATAAAACATCTCTTCCACTCCCCTTCCTCTTTCTGTTGGGGTACCCCAAGACTCCATCCTTGGGCCCCTCCTATTCTCTCTCTACACCTCTTCCCTGGGCCAGTTGATAACCTCCCATGACTTCCAATACCACCTCTATGCTGAAGACTCCCAGCTCTCACTCTCGACTCCTCAACTCACCCTCTCAATCTCCTCACATATCACAAACTTACTGAGTGACATATGTAGTGCCAATCCCGAAGGAGCTGCTTGATTACATGTGGTTCTGTACTCTGGCCCACAACCCGAGAACAGCTTCAGCCCCTCTGGCACACCTGGCAAACAGTGTAACTGCAGATACAACAGTAAATAAACACAGAATGTGGTAAACCAGAAAACTTGTTTAATGGAAGACTTTTATCATGAACAGTAATAACTAGGGTTGTCCCGATTATTTGCATGAGTACTTGTATGCGTGCAAATGCTCCCGATCTCTAATCCGATACCTGGGTACTCAGGAACAATCAGTGCGGCGGCGAGGGAGGTTACAATCACCGATCTCCCTGTGTGGTTTTCAATAAAGCAGCTGAAAGCCACAGAGGGGAGAGGAGGAGAAGCACACAGGGAGATCGGTGCTTATAATTTCCCCCGCCGCCACACCGGTTGTTCCTGAATGTCCCCTGTATCCTTCTCCAGCTCTCCTCTGCGTTCCTCTGTGCGCTCCTCCAGTCCCCCTCATCCTCCTCCGGTCCCCTTTTGTGCGCTCGCGGGTCCCCCCTCCTCCGGTCCGCTCCCCCTCCGTGCACACTCCGCCCCCTCCTCCTCCGGTCAGGGTGGTGTGTTCAGGGTGATGGGCAGTGTTAGTTTTCCACCACACATAGCGGTTTGCTTTTGGGCCAAAAAGTTCAATTTTGGTCCCATCTGATCAGAGCACCTTCTTCCACATAGTAAAAATGATATAAATATAAAAATGATATGAATATAGGGGTGTGTGGCGCTGCCCGTCACCTGAAGAGTGCTCCTCCGCAATGGGTCGCTCTTCCCAGGTGAATGTGCAATAAATAGTTGAAAAGACACTGCCGTCACCTGAAGGGTAATCCTCCACAGTGAATCACTCTTTTAATAATGAGTAGTGAGTGCTGGATAGTGTGGTTAATCACAGATAAAATAAATGTCATATGGGGTGTTCTCACCCTGTGCTTAAGACGAGTTTATGCAAATAAAGTGGTGGTGTCGGCCTGCAGTGTGGAAGTGGATGCACTTAGTGTGATGGTGAGTGTTCTCACCCAATCAGCAATTATAGCCAGATTTCATCCTAAACAATTCATCTCAACAACTATATCATAAAAGTGCAGCATGAATTAATTGTATCCCAATCATTAGTGAACAAAAATAAATGCATTAACACATTCTGTTAAAATGAGTTTTTCCGTGAAAAAGATGTATAAAACAATTAGAAATGAACAACTGATTATAAGTTCAGTCTTTAGTAGAGAAAAATGGCAAGGTATCAAGTGACTTGTCCAAAAGTGACTCTAGCCTATGTAGCAATTTAGGTGACTTCCGTGATCCCCTTCAGTTCCCCACTCACATAGGTGTGCGCAGCGTAATGCATTAAGGTGTGCACCCTTAAGCTCAAACACACATGCATGTGTATGTATCTACATATATATGACTCCGGCACATTGATCTCCCTGCTGGCACAGTGAAAGAGAAAAGGATAAACACTTCTCTTATGGCAGAGCCGGTAAGAGGGAGATCTTTCCCATGTTCCTGTTGCTACACAGAACGATAACACTAATGCGCATGGGGGGATTAGGGTGTGCCTAGGCACACCCGGCACACCCTGTGCACACGCCTATGCCCACTCACCAGATCCCTGCACCTCTGCAGGGGTAAATTGCATGCAGTGAGTGTAGTGGCAGTCCTCATGGGGTATCCAGATCCTTGTGCCCCTACGGGGGTAAGCCGTCCCCAATGGATTAAGTTGCAGTAGTTACCTCCTCTGTGGTAAACCACAGGTTATCATCATGGAGAAAAGAGATGGGTACTCGTAGTGTAAATCCCGATGATTTCATCAAAAGTTAAAGTTTAAAAACACCACTTGACACAGTCAGGGCTGTGAGATAGCATAGCTTGGTTGACTGCCCCCCCCCAACCCCCCCACATGGCTTCTCACAAACTACAAACAGGACTTCTTATGACTTTCTTTCACCAATGTCTTTCTTCTTGTCACTCTTCCATAAAGGGCAGATTTGTGGAGAACACGACTAATAGTTGTCCTGTGGACAGATTCTCCCACCTGAGCTGTGGATCTCTGCAGCTCCTCCAGAGTTACCATGGACCTCTTGGCTCTTCTCTGATGAATGCTCTCCTTGCCCGGCCGGTCAGTTTAGGTGGACGGCCATGTCTTGGTAGGTTTGCAGTTGTGCCATACTCTTTCCATTTTCAGATGATGGATTGAACAGAACTCCGTGAGATGTTCAAAGCTTGGGAGATTTGTTTATAACCTAACCCTGCTTTATACTTCTCCACAACTTTATCCCTGACCTGTCTGGTGTGTTCCTTGGCCTTCATGATGCTGTTTGTTTACTAAGGTTCTCCAACAAACCTCTGATGTCTTCACAGAACAGCTGTATTTATACTGAGATTAAATGACACACAGGTGGACTCTATTTACTAAATGGGTGACTTCTGAAGGCAATTGGTTCCACAAGATTTTAGTTAGGGGTATCAGAGTAAAGGGGGCTCAATACAAATGCACCCCACACTTTTCACATATTTATTTCTAAAAAAAAATATGAAAACCATTTATCATTTTCCTTCCACTTCACAATTATGTGCCACTTTGTGTTGGTCTTTCACATAAAATCCCAATAAAATACATTTATGTTTTTGGTTGTCACATGACAAAATGTGGAAAATTTCAAGGGGTATGAATACTTTTTCAAGGCACTGTATATATGTGATTGGAGCCACCTGGAGCTGTGTGCAGGCAGCCTATGCTCCTCTACGGGTATGCAGGAACTCTATGGACACAGGTGCAGGTACTTATACAGGTACAGGTATATGGCCCCAAACATTCAGGACAACTCACCCATGCCTGCACACCTGGCAAATCAGGACCCGTGGCTGTGTTCATACAGCCGCTGCATCCCCTTAGAGTGAGCCCCCCTTCACACCGAGTCCAACTTTGAAATCGGGCAGCTTCACTTGAATTGAATTGACTTATATGTGGCATTTTAAGGAAGAATACAACATGATGTTAGGGTTAAAATGTGTCAATTTATTATTTTACTAATACAAAGTAATAATACCTATCCAGATTGTTAAAAGGGTGAATATACACTCACCAGCCTTGTCACCGGCCTTGTCACTGGCCTTGTCACTGGCCTTGTCACTGGCCTTGTCACTGGCCTTGTCATCGGCCATGTCACCGGCCTTTTCATCAGCCTTGTCACCGGCCTTGTCACTGGCCTTGTCATCGGCCTTGTCACTGGCCTTGTCATCGGCCTTGTCACCGGCCTTGTCACTGGCCTTGTCATCGGCCTTGTCACTGGCCTTGTCACCGGACTTGTCACTGGCCTTGTCATCGGCCATGTCACCAGCCTTGTCATCGACCTTGTCACTGGCCTTGTCACTGGTCTTGTCACCGGCCTTGTCACCAGCCTTGTCATCGGCCTTGTCACTGGCCTTGTCATCGGCCTTGTCACCGGCCTTGTCACTGGCCTTGTCATCGGCCTTGTCACTGGCCTTGTCACCGGACTTGTCACTGGCCTTGTCATCGGCCATGTCACCAGCCTTGTCATCGACCTTGTCACTGGCCTTGTCACTGGTCTTGTCACCGGCCTTGTCACCAGCCTTGTCATCGGCCTTGTCACTGGCCTTGTCAGCATGAATAAAGGAAAAGGCGATAACTGACTCTTCCTGGTTACGATGTGACCAGCTGTGATTGGACACAGCTAATCACATGATAAAAAGCCTACATCATAGGCTATTTACCAAGATTGGAAATCCAGTATGTCAGAGCGACACACCGCACCACCGATCACCGCGCTGTGTGCCCTCAGTGGCATGTGCGAGTGGCTTATCCTGCTGGATGGCATATGACGCCCAGTCAGGATAATGAAATCACCGCCCGGCCATCATTGTGCTATAGGCCGGGCAGGATGTGGTTAAGAACGACCCACAGACTCCGAGTTGTGAGAATATGAAAGGGTATAATGGAGAGCCACGGGCTCGTTATGTGGAAGTATGACAATGTAATCTCCTATAGGTCATGATGCCATGGCAGAAATGGGTCATGTATTCCATGTGCAGCTGCCAGATACTTCTGTTTCTCTTGGATGGATGGGATTCTTCTGATTCAGTCATTCTAATTTATATTTATAGAATGACCTCCTAGTAACTTGAATCCAACTCTATCACTTTTTTGTATTTTCTTACGCAACCTTTAAATTCAGATTTCTTATATCTGTATAAAGAAAAATGTAAGGTGCGCACACCTAGTGCATCACCAATGACATTATAATATAATTCATAAAAAGTGGGTACTCACAAATAGAAACTAGATTGTGCCATAAAAACACACAGTAAGAGACCATGTGCCATATACCATTACAGGGTATAAGCTAATGCGTGTTGGGGGCACAGCTCTGAGGAAGGGGGTGCACCCCTGAAACAGCCCCAGCTGCTGTTTGTGAGTACCCACTTTTTATGAATTTTATTATTAAATGTCATTGGTAATGCACTAGGTGTGTGCGTCTTCCATTTTTTTCTTTTTTTGTGTGACGAAGTCACTTTGAGCGGGGGGTCCGTGGAACCCAGAATCCCTTGGGGTGGTTGGGAAAACCTTTGTTCAGCTCCCCATGCACCTCCTATGTCTAAGTCACCCCGTGTCTCTAATAGGGGCACAGGGTGACCAAGAAATCCAGTCTGATCTGTACTAATCAGACTCACTGGAATGTTATATATATAGATCTCCCCATCTGAGGAAGGCAGCATGCACCCAGGCCTGAGCTACTGATGTCCCTGTTACCCTTCACTTTAGAAAACCCCTTAGTGCTGGAAGTGACTGTCTTTTTTTGTTATCTTATATATATATATATATATGTGTATAACTGTGTCTTTATGTCTTCCATGGAAAGCTGCACAAATATGTGAGACATGTTTCTTACAAGAACCCATACGGTGGTTATATCTACTTTAACGAGAGAAGAGAAGTTCCATCTGATCTTATTTTATACAACTGGTATTTTATTAATTCTTCATTTGGTTGGTATAGAAGAATTTCCATTATAAAAGGCCCAGATTACATCCCTGACACATTTATCAACATGAGTGACCCCGTCTACTGGAAAAACGGCAAAGTAAGGAATCACTGGATTGTTTTCTCTTCATATCATTTGCTGAGGATGTTCATATTTTGGATTTATAAGGAATTTCTAGTCTTATTTTAAGATATACCAGTCAATGGAACAGGTACATCCGAGTTACTACCTCCTGTGTAATGCCTGGTGAGCCTCAAGAACACGGCACACAGCCTGGGAAATCTCTGCAAACCTCCATGTACAATCCCTGCAAAAAAGGGAGGAAGGCTGGTGCCATGGAAGTCGGCTAAAACATTGTTTTATTAATGCAGGTGAACAACAGTCTAAAATGCCAACGCGTTTCTGCCATCAGGATTTAATCATGATTAAGGCCCGATGGCTAAAATGTGTTGGCTTTTTAAACCTGCATGTTTTAGCCAACTTCCATGGCACCAGCCTTTCTCCCTTTTTTTTATACCGATACTAGCCAATGTACCTGTTCATGAATGGGGTCATTTTTGGAAACAAATAAGTTTATGAACTTAGAAATAGTGGAGAACTGGCAAAGTATACTACCTTCTAAAATGGTAACCCCGGGTATCATCCTATGTAAGAAAGCAGAAACATTTTTTTTTATATAAGCGACTCTATTGATAACTATCGGGAACCCATAAATACATCCAACTGAACAAAATCACTATTTGTATTGCAGGACACGGTATAGAAAAGTGTGACAAATGAATGAACACAATATACTGGATATCAAATAAAAGAATTGTATATTGTTGGACATTATACATAATATACACCCACCGGCCACTTTATTAAGTACACCTGTTCAATTGCGTGGTAACACGAACAGCCATCACATGGCAGCAACTCAATGCATTTAGGCATCTAAACTTTGTGAAGACGACTTGTGGAAGTTCAAACCGAGCATCAGAATGGGGAAGAAAGGGGATTTAAGTGACTTTCAACGTGGCATGGTTGTTGGTGCCAGATGGGCTGGTCGAAGTATTTCAAAAACTGCTGATCTACTGGGATTTTCACGCACAACCATTTCTCGGGATTACAGAAAATGGAGGGAAATAGAGAAACTATCCAGTGAGCGGCAGTTGTGTGAAGGAAAATGCCTCGTTGATGTCAGAGGTCAGCGTAGAATGGGCAGACTGGTCCCAGAAGATAGAAAGGCAACAGTAACTCAAATAACCACTCATTACATCCAAGGTATGCAGAATATCATCACTGAACACACAACACATCCAACCTTTAAGGAGATGGACTACAGCAGCAGAAGACCACACCGGGTGCCACTCCTGTCAGCTAAGAACAGGAAAATTAGGCTACAATTTGCACAGGCTCATCAGAATTGGACAATAGAAGATTGGAAAAATGTTGCCTGGTCTGATGAGTCTGGATTTCAGATGCGACATTCAGATGGTGGGGTCAGAATTTGGTGCATGGATCCATCCTGCCTTGTATCAATGGTTCCGGCTGGAGGTGTAATGGTGTGGGGGATATTTTCTTGGTTTACTTTGGGCCCCTTAGTACCAACTGAGCATGATTTAAATGCCACGGCCTACCTGAGTATTATTGCTGACCATGTCCATCCCTTTATGACTACAGTGTCCCCATCTTTCTGTGTATACTGTGTGTACATGTATGTGTATACAGTGTGATTGTATACTGTGTGTGGGTATACTGTGTGGCCCCATAATCTCTGATTGCCTGGGGGCCCCATAATCTCCTATTACCCGGGGGCCCCATGAGTTATCAGTCCACCCCTGTGGACCCCATCTTCTGATGGCTCCTTCCAGCAGGATAATGCACCATGTCACAAAGCTCCAATCATCTCACCACTGAACAATGAGGTCACTGTCCTCCAATGGCCTCCACACTCACCACATCTCATCCAATAGAGCACCTTTGGGATGTGGTAGAATGGGAGATTGGCATCATGGATGTGCAGCCGACAAATCTGCAGCAACTGCGTGATGTTATCATGACACCATAGACCAGAATCTCTGAGGAATGTTTCCAAAACCTTGTTGTATCTATGCCACCAAGAATGAAGGCAAAAGGGGGCTCAACCTGCTACTAGCAAGGTGGACCTAATAAAGTGTCCGGTGAGTGTATATTACATATCTTGTATGTTTTGAAGTGACACTTTGGTTCTGTTATAGAATGTATACATTTGGGATCATCATGTTCAAATCTCTAGTGTCCATGGTCCCGAAGAAGTCTTCTTCCTCTAATTGCACAAACTTCTCTTCTCTCAGCTGGAGAATCTGGGACTGAGATATTTCAGAGTAACGGCCATTGAGATCATCGGATCATCGGATCATCGGATCATCGGATCATTGGATCTCACTAGCATAAACTAGCCGTTAGTGACAGAACGGTCATGTACTGTGGTGACCGAGAACATGTTCTCCTCATCTCAGCTACATAAACCGGTACACACCAGAGATCAGCCCTGATCCCGAGGATCACAACTTTTTGCTATTTCATAAACGGACACCGTAATGACAGACATAGTGGTAGTGGGTTCAGAGAGACTCTTTCTGTTGTGGGGAATGAATTTGTGATTTAGTTTCATATTATTTATTATAGTAGAACATTTTACAGAAAGCACTGAGCATTAAACATGTGCAGATCGGAAAAATTGGTTTTGTTTTGATACGTTATTTACATAAATCTGTTTAGTTAAATTTGTTTAATTTGCTAATTAATTTTCAGAATTAATTTTGTTTATTCGAATTCTAATCGATTCAAAATTTTTTAATTCCATTCAAATCGAATTCCATTCAAAATTAAATTTATTTTATTCGAAAATTTGAATTTTGGAAGATTGTTATATTCTTTATATTCCATTCTATTCTATTTTTTATTCTATCCTATTCTTTTCTTTTCTATTTTATTCTATTATTTTCTATTCTGTTTCGAAATTAGAATTTCGGAAAATTGTTATATTGTTATATTCTTTCTATTTTATACTATTTTTTTTCTATTGATTATTCTGTTCTATTCTTTTATATAAATTTATTTTCTATTTTATTCATTTCTATTACATTTTTTTCTATTCTATTCTATTATTTTCTATATGAATCTGAATTTATTCTATTCAAAATTTGAATTTCAGAAGATGGTTAAATTATTTCTATTGTACTTTGTTCTATTCTATTTTTTTATTCTAGTTTATTCCTTTATTTTATTTTATTCATTTTTTTTCTATTTTATTTTGTTCTGTTTCACTCTATTTTTATTTTATATTGTATCCCTTTTTTATTATATTCTATTTATTATTCTTTTATTTTCTATTCTGTTCTGTTTTACTCTATTATATTTTATTCTTTTATTTTCTATTCTTTTCTATTTTATTATATTCTTTTCTATTCTATTCCTGTATTTTCGATTCTATTTTCTTTTCTTTAGAAACTCAAATTTGATTTGAAAACTATTTTAATTCGATTTGATTAGAATACTGTTCGAATTCAATTCGAAAACTATTTGAATTCAAATTTAGTCAAAAATTTTGATTCATTATTTCGGATTCGTTTAAATGCATTATTATTGTAATTCAGAAATTAAAATACATCCGAATATCCGAATAATGAAAAATTTGTCAGAATTTCAATTTGGAATGAAATGAGCCTCACATGTCTACTGAGCATACATTGCACAGCTGTGAGTGAAACATCTATTTTTATGTTCAGTACAGTGGATCCGGAAAGTATTCACAGCGCTTCACTTTTTCCACATTTTGTTATGTTACAGCCTTATTCCAAATTTGATTAAATTCATTATTTTCCTAAAAAATTCTCCGAACAATCCCCCATAATGACAACGTGAAAGAAATTTGTTTGAAATCTTTCAAATTTATTAAAAATAAAAAATAAAAAAATGTACAGTAGGTGACCGCGATATTGTGTCAATCTCGCCTCTGTTATCGGCGAGATATGACACCTGCGAGCCCCGTCCCGGGAGCCAGCGCCAAGCTGGCTCGCTCATCGGGAAAGGAAAACTTTTTTTTCCTTTCACGATGAGCGACAGGCAGTGCTGACAGCTGTCTGGTATGACTCATGAGGGGGAACGCCGCGCCAAATTTTAAATAAAAAACTGTCGTGGGTTCCCCCCAGGGGCATACCAGGCCCTTAGTTCTAGTATGGATTTTAAGGGGAACCCCCTACGCCGAAAAATCAGCATGGGGGTGCCCCCAAAATCCATACCAGACCCTTACCTTAGCACGCAGCCCGGCTGGTCAGGAATGGGGGTGGGGACGAGCGAGCACCCCCCTCCTGAGCCGAATCAAGCTGCATGCCCTCAACATGGGGGGTGGGCACTTTGGGGCAGTGGGGCGCCCTGCGGGCCCCCCACCCCAAAGCACTTTGTCCCCATGTTAATGAGGACAAGGGGCTCTTCCCAACAACCCTGGGCGTTGGTTGTCGGGGTCTGCGGGCGGAGGGCTTATCGGAATTTGGGAGCCCCCTTTAATAAGGGGGCCCCCAGATCCCATCCTCCCACCCTATGTGAATGAGTATGGGGTACATCGTACCCCTACCTATTCACCTACGGAAAAAAGTGTCAATAAATAAAACACACTACACAGGTTTTCAAAGTAATTTATTAAGCAGCTCCGGGGGTCTTCTTCCGACTTCTCCGCTCTCTCTGGCCTCTTCTCCCACTGTCCACTTCTTCTCCCGGTGTTGGGCCTCTTCTCCCGGTGTTGGGCCTCTTCTCCCGGTGTTCGGCCTCTTCTCCCGGTGTCCGGTTCTGCTGCTGAGCTCCTCCGCTATCTTCTGCCACTCTTTTGCTAGCGGTGGCCCGGACTTCTGTGACGTCTTCTCCCCTCTTCTCTTCTTCCGATGTTGACACAACGCTCTCTCCCGCTGGAATGCTGTGTGCGAGCTGCGCAACCATTTATATAGGTGGTGACCCCGCCCCCTTATAACGTCACAGTCCCAGCATGCGCAGTGACTGTGGCATCATAAGGGGGCGGGGTCCCTGGGTGACCATGCCCCATGCCTATATAAATGGTTGCGCAGCTTGCACACAGCATTCTAGCAGGAGAGAGCATCATGTCAACATTGGAAGAAGAGAAGAGAGGAGAAGATGGCGCAGAAGTCCGGGCCACCGCTAGCAAAAGAGCGACAGAAGATAGCGGAGGAGCTCAGCAGAAGAACCGGACACCGGGAGAAGAGGCCGAACACCGGGAGAAGAAGCCGAACACCGGGAGAAGAGGCCCAACACCAGGAGAAGAGGCCCAACACCGGGAGAAGAGGCCGAACACCAGGAGAAGAGGCCGAACATCGGGAGAAGTACCGGACAGTGGGAGAAGAGGCCAGAGAGAGCAGAGAAGTCGGAAGAAGACCCCCAGAGCTGCTTAATAAATTACTTTAAAAACCTGTGTAGTGTGTTTTATTTATTGACACTTTTTTCCCTAGAAGAACGGGTAGGGGTACGATGTACCCCATACTCATTCACATAGGGTGGGGGCCAGGGAAAAAAAAAGTTTTCCTTTCCCGATCAGCGCGACATGCACAGTACCCTGTCGCCGAGAACCAGCGCAATGGGATCGCGCTGGAAACACAATCTCGTGGTCAGGTACTGTATATGTACATAAGTATCACAGACTCCTCCCATGTACATAAGTATCACAGACACCTCCCATGTACATAAATATCACAGACTCCTCCCATGTACATAAGTATCACAGACTCCTCCCATGTATATAAGTATCACAGGCTCCTCCCATGTACATAAGTATCACAGGCTCCTCCCATGTACATAAGTATCACAGACTCCTCCCATATACATAAATATCACAGACTCCTCCCATGTACATAAATATCACAGACTCCTCCCATGTACATAAGTATCACAGCCTTGGCTCAATACTTTGGTGAATCTCCTTTGGCACCAATTACAGCCTCAAATCTTATGTATGATGCTACAAGCTTGGCACACCTATTTTTGGGCAGTTTCTCCCATTCTTTTTTTCAGGACCTCTCAAGCTCCATCGGGTTGGATGGGGAGCGTTGGTGCACAGCCATTTTCAGATCTCTCCAGAGATATTCAATCTGGTTAAATTCTGGGCTCTGGCTGGACCACTCAAGGACATTCACAGAGTTGTCCTGTAGCCACTCCTTTGTTATCTTGGCTGTGTGTTTAGGGTCATTGTCCTGTTGGGAGATGAACCTTCACCCCAATCTGAGGTCCAGAGCGCTCTGGAGCAGGTTTTCATCAAGGAAGTCTCTGTACATTGCTACATTCATCTTTCCCTCAATCCTGACTTGTCTCCCAGTTCCTGCCGCTGAAAAACATCCCCACAGCATGATGCTGCCACCACCATGCTTCACTGTGAGGATGGTATTGGCCAGGTGATGAGCCTGGTTTTCTCTAGACATGATGCATGCAATTCAGGCCAAAGAGTTTAATCTTTGTTTCATCAGACCAGAGAATGTTGTTTCTCATGGTCTGAGAGTCATTCAGGTGCCTTTTGGCTGTCATGTCCCTTTCACTGAGGAGTGGCTTCTGTCTGGCCACTCTACCATACAGGCCTGATTGGTGGAGTGCTGCAGAGATGGTTGTTCTTCTGGAAGGTTCTCCTTTCTCCACAGAGAAATGCTGGATCTCTTTTAGAGTGACCATTGGGTTCTTGGTCATCTCTCTGACTAAGGCCCTTCTCCCCTGATCCCTCAGTTTGGCCAGGCGGCCTGCTCTAGGAAGAGTCCTGCTTGTTCCAAACTTCTTTCATTTACGGATGATGGAGGCCACTGTGCTAATCGGGACCAGAAAATGCAGAACATTTTCTGTACCCTTCCCCAGATCTGTGCCTCCATAAAATTCAGTCCCGGAGATTTACAGACGATTTCTTGAACTTCATTGCTTGGTTTGTGCTCTGACGTGCACTGTTAACCTTATATAGACAGGCGTGTGCCTTTCCAAATCATGTTCAATCAATTGAATTTACCACAGGTGGACTCCAATCAAGTTGTAGAAACATCTGAGGCCGGATTTATACTGGTGCGACATGACAGCCATCCTACTTTGAATCCGACTTTGCCCTGCGACTTGAAGCTGACATACGTCCGACTTTCAATGTACAGGGATCCGGCTTGGATCCCCGCCAATACCAGGCACCATGTTTGGTATGAATCTAGAGGGGGAACTCCACGCCAAATTTTAAATAAAAAACTGGCATGGGTTCCCCCTCCAAGAGCATACAGGCCCTTCGGTCTGGTATGGATTTTAAGGAGAACACCCTACGCTGAAAAAACGGCATGGGGGTCCCCCCAAAATCCATACCAAACCCTTATCCGAGCATGCAGCCCGGCTGATCAAGAAAGGGGGTGGGGATGAGCGAGCGGCCCCCCTCCTGAACCTTACCAGGCTGCGCGCCCTCAACATGGGGGGCTGGGTGCTTTGGGGCAGGGGCACCCTGCGGCCCCCCTCCCCAAAGCACCTTGTCCCCATGTTGATGAGGACAAGGGCCTCTTCCTGACATCCCTGCCCGTTGTTTGTCGGGGTCTGTGGGCGGGGAGCTTATCGGAATCCGGGAGCCCCCTTTAATAAGGGGGCCACCAGATCCCGGCCCCCCACCCTATGTGAATGAGGATGTACCCCTACCCATTCACCTGGGGAAAAAAGTGTCAATAAAAATAAAACACACTAGACAGGTTTTTAAAGTAATTTATTAGGCAGCTCGGGGGGGTCTTCTTCCGACTTCGGGTCTCTTCCGACTTCTCTGCACTCTCTGGCCTCTTCTCCGCGCTCTCCAGTTCTTCTCCCGCTCTCTGGTGCCTTCTGCCAGGCTCCTCCGCTATCTTCTGCTCTTTTGCCTGCTCTATTGCTAGCGGTGACCTGGTCTTCTCCGTCGTTTTCTTCCCTCTTCTCTTCTTCCGATGTTGACACGACGCTCTCTCCTGCTGCAATGCCGTGTGTGCCGTGCGCAACGACTTATATAGGTATGGGGCGTGGTCACCGGGTGATTCACCTGGTATCCCCGCTCCTTATGACGTCACCACCACTCGCTCATCCCCACCCCTTTTTCCTGACTGGCCGGGCTGTGTGCTCAGATAAGGGTCTGGTATGGATTTTGGAGTGACCCGCACGCTGTTTTTTCAGTGTATGGGGTTCCCCTTAAAATCCATACCAGACCCAAAGGGCCTGGTATGCTCTTGGAGGGGAAACCCATGCCAGTTTTTTATTTAAAATTTGGCGTGGAGTTCCCCCTCAAGATCATCAGAGCACAAGTTGCATGCCAAAGTCGGATCAGGCAAGACAACGTTTTGACTTTGATCCGACTTCAATGATATTCAATGGGATGAAGTAGGATCAAAGTCAGACCAAAGTAGCACAGGGAGCATTTTCAAAGTCGGACCGACTTGTGTTGGACCAGTTAAGATGGCTCCCATAGGGAAACATTGATTTTCACATGTCATGCGACTAGAGCTCCCAATGTCAGAGCGTTTGTCGTACCAGTGTGAACCCGGCCTCATGGATGATCAGTGGAAATAGGATGCACCTGAGCTCAATTATGAGTGTCATGGCAAAGGCTGAGTTACTTATGTACATGGGAGGAGCCTGTGATACTTATATACATGGGATTTTTTCCTTTTTTATTAAATTTGCAAGGATTTTAAACAAACGTTTCATGTTGTCATTATGGGGGATTGTTTGTAGAATTTTGAGGAAAATAATGAATTTAATCCATTTTAGAATAAGACTTTAATAACAAAATGTGGAAACAGTGAAGCATTGTGAATACTTTCCAGATGCACTATATATCCTGATCTGCTGTGATCACTTGTAGTAATGGTACCATTACCATAGAACATATAATAGGGGAGGGGGGACCCTGTTGTTAGGACTGAGTTTGCCTGATGGTGGCACTGTGGTACTCTGATTACTGCAGTTCCAGTGTCCACCACAAGGTGTCTCCTTGACGCTAGCAGGTTTCAGGGATCAGTTACACCTGGTTTCAGGTGTTAGGTGGCTATATAAGTTTGCTCCCACTAGCACATGGTGCGTCACAGTCACATACCAGGCTGGAGGCTGAGGTGAAGAGAGGGCTCCCCTTGTGGCTGAGTGCAGAGTACCCCTGAAGTTGAAGAGGGTGCTATGACCAGAGATGCACGGGTTGCCTGCCGGTGAAGCTGTCTGATGGTTCCAGGAGCGGACACCCAGGAGCAGAGAAGGTGGTCACATCCAATGATTCCCTGGAAGTTCTGGCGGATCTTAACAGGTGGAAAAGTAGAAGCCAGGCCGGGGGTCAAACACAGGAAAGCAGTCAGAAGCAGAGGCAGGAGGTATAGTTGTGATCAAGCCGGGTCAAACACAGTAAGTCAATCTGGAACAGGCAAGAGCAGGTCCATGAAACAAGCCGGGTTCAGAGCCAGGAGAGAAGGCAGAGCAGGTCGGGTAAGCAGGGCCGGTAACAGGTAATCAAACAGGAGCAAGAAACAAAGGAACACAGGAAACAGAGCTGACAATAATCCAGCGATTTATGAGAGCAAAATGGACTCAATCAGACCGGGATAAAAATGAGAAAAAATAGAGGGACTCCATATGGTGTAGGTCAAAAAACCCGGAATGCATTTATTTTAAAATGATAGTACATCAAATTCAATGAGTACAGGTGCTGGTGATCACAGACTCTTAGTCTTTAGGGTCTGTAAATCAGCAGCATGGTCACTTGCTGTGTCTTCAGACAGCGACACCCTCTGTTCCACCTCAGACACCCGGCCACGAGTGGCTTTCTATGCCTTAATGGTGGCAAAGACAGTGTCAAGGCATATGCGAGTCCCTTGGTGCTGTAGAATGCGTGCACTGAGGATCTGTTTGGGATGGGAGGCCAGTGCTGTTTTTTTTACCTGGAACCAGGTGGTTTTTTGCCTGGGGTTCCACCAGACCTTGGCTTGGTCAAGAATAGTTGCATCATAATATGCTAGAATGTTTGGTGCACCCATCCCTCCAGAGAAGACAGGTGTGCATAGGGTGTTGCATTTAAGACGGGGTGTTTTCCATCCCAGATGAAGGTGGTTATGATGGATTGGAGTTTCAGTAGCTGTTTTTGAAGAAAGGGTATCGGTATAGTTTGGAACGTATATAAGACATATGGAAATAGATACATTTTGGCAAGGGAGATTTTACCTGCCCATGAGGCTTGAGTGTGTGGAAGATCTTGCACCGCTTTCTGCAGTTTAGATACAAGATTATTGAAGTTGAGAGACAATAGTCGGGAGGAGGGGGTGATCAATTGGATACCCAAATATGTAAGTATGATGTTAGGGGTCCACGAGAAGGACATGCGAGCAGCTATATCATTTTTGGTGTGTTGGTCGAGTCCTGTGCTTAGCATGCTAGATTTTCGAAAAGTTTATTTTATATAGGGAGGCCTTTCTAAATAGGTCTAAAGTATGATGCAGTTCTGGGAGTGATTTAAGAGGTTCAGTCAGGGATATGATGACATTGTCGGCATAGAGGCCGATTTTACAGTATGTGTGTTATCACCAATTGTGATGCCCGATATGAGTGGATTGTCTCGGATAGCTTGGGCTAGGGGTTCCATAACAAGGGCGATTATCAAGGGTGAGAGCGGGCACCCTTGACGTGTCCCATTAGAGATGAGGAAGAGGTCTGTGAGTAGACCTGAAGTCATAACTCTAGCACTAGGGGATGAGTAAAGGGAAAGTATGGCTTGCAGAATGGTCCCAGAGAAGCCAAATTTCTGCCAGACCGTTCTCAAACCGCATTCTATCAAACGCCTTCTCTGCATCAAGAGAGATGAGCAGAGAAGGCGTTTGGTGATGCTCCATTGTAGCAGATCAATAAATCTGTGTGCCATCTGATGCTTATCTGGCAGCAACAAAACCCACTTGATTGATGTGCACTAGTTGTGAGTTAATATTTGAAAGTCGTGTGGCTAGGAGTTTGGCATAGCTTAGTATCAGTACTCAGTAAGGAGATGGGCCTGTAAATGGCAGGATCATCAGTCGATTTACCTGGTTTTGGTATGGTAGCAATAGTGGCTTCTAGAGATTCTGCTGGGATGGAGCTTGTATTAGCAATGAAATTGAATGAGTGACACAGGTGTGGAATGAGGAGCTTAGAGAAGGTTTTATATTATTTGTTGCTGAAACCATCAGGGCCTGGAGCTTTGTGAAATGGTAGGGTGGCAATGGCTGTTTAAATTTCTGATAGGGAGAATGGGGCTGAGAGGGAGTGTAATTGGTCCTGTGATAGTGAGGGTAGGTGTATGTCTTGCAGAAATCGGTCTATGTCAGCAGAAGAGGGTGGTGGGTCGGAGTTGGAGCTGGTTAGATTATACAATTTGGAATAGAAGGAGATGAATTGATCAGCAATGTCTTTGGGATTGGTGAGTCAGGGACCAAGGTGGTCAGTGAGGTAAGTGATTTAAGTTGTTTGACCAGAAATGCTGGTTTTCTATGTTGTGAGTAATATTGCAGGCGGGGGCATTTAAGGTGGAAGTCAAAGTTGTCATGTAAGTGGTCACAGAGAGCTTGTCTAGCTGTGCACAGTTCAGAATTAAGTAGGGAGGAAGGTTGGGGTTTGTTGGCTCATTTGATAATGCGTATACGCTCTAAAAGTTTGTTGGTGGTTGCAGTGTGTTATCTTTTCTCGTGGGCCCCAACTTAATAAGGACCCTAGTGTAGGCCTCTTGGGAGTTCCATAATGTAGTGAGGTTGTTTATAGACCCAACATTGGTTGTAAAACAATGCTTCAATTTGGATAAGATCTGTTTTTGATATTGTGGGTGTGAAATAAGAAGGCATTAAGCTTCCAGATTGTGCTATTTTTGACTGTAGGTGCTGGGAACAGCTGCATTAAGATTGGTGCATGGTCAGACCATGTAATAATGCCAATTTTAGTATCTTGGACCAATTGTAGAGTATGCTTGTCAGTCAAAAAGAGATCTACCAGGAGTATACATTCTGTGCGTGAGAGTAGAAGGTGTAATCCCTTTCTGGATCATGGAGGCACCTCCAAGGATCATACAAGTCCTCCGAGTGGATCAAAGAGGAGAGAGAGGTGGATTGGTTACAAGGATTTGAGGTATCTAGCAAGGGATCTGCAATTTGGTTGAAGTCACCACAAATAACCGGGGGCCTTGTCTAAAAGGTTCCAGTTTTTTCATAATGGTTTTGTAGCAAGATTTCTGGTTGGTGTTGGGAGAGTAAATGTTAGCAATAGTCATTGTGTGGTCGTTAATAGCGGCATTCAGTATTATGAATCTGCTGTCAGGGTCTATTTCACCCGGTGACCCCGCCCCCTTATGACGTCACAGTCCCGGGCATGATGGGACTGTGATGTCATAAGGGGGCGGGGTTAGTGGGTGACATTACCCGGTGACCACGCCTCATGCCAATATAAGTCGTTGCGCACCTCGCACACAGCATTACAGCGGGAGAAAGCGTTGTGTCAACATCGGAAGAAGAGAAGAGGGAACAAGACGACAGAGAAGACCAGGCCACCGCTAGCAAAAGAGCGGCAAAAGAGCAGAAGATAGCGGAGGAGCCCTGCAGAAGAACCAGAGAAGAACCGGAAACCCTGGAGATGAAGCCGGACACCGGGAGAAGAGAGCGGAGAAGTCGGAAGAAGACCCCCGAAGTCAGAAGAAGACCCCCGGAGCTGCCTAATAAATTACTTTAACCACTTAGCAACCGGCCCATAGCCGAATGATGGCTACAGGGTGGTTGCTTAACTCTGGGAGGGCGTACTATGATGTCCTCCCAGAATCCCGCTGTCGGGCGCACACCCGAGAACATCCGTGACCGCCGGGTCCAGAGGACCCGGCGCATCACGGGTCACAGTAAACGGCCGCTGATCGTGGCCATTTACCATGTGATCGCTCCCTCAAATGATGGAGAAATCACATGTAAACAAACCGGCGTCATGTCATGATGCCGGTTCCTCTCTCTGTTATGGAAATTTGGCTGTAAGCTATGCACACAGCCATATCTCCTGTGCTAATAAGCACCCATTTCCATCTTATGATATAATACCAATTTCGTCTAATGAAATAAATGCATCTTACCTAAAAAACCACGCATTCCAAGTAATCAGACATCAGCACCTCCTTATGTTCTCAGCTCAGCATCACTCTCTCAGCAAGGCTGCCTGCCGAGCAGTGTCCTGGCTCTTTATTAACATAACAGGAAGTCCCAAAACTCGAGGGTTGGGCTTCCAACAGCCAAACACCTCTTACAAAGCTTGTGACCTCACAGGAAATGAACACATAAGGACATGACCAAATAAAAGACATGACTTTCAACACAGGAAAATACAACAATCAATTAACCAAATGATGATGACTAGAGTTCCTTGTGGATGGGAGATTATCTGCAGGTGTATGTCATGGCACCCCAAATATGTTGATCAGGCATACCGGGGTGACAAGAGCAAAGAACCGCTAAACCGATAATGTCTTTGCAGAGCGAACACACCCCCACCAGACGATCGTTCTGTGCATTGCACAGGGGCCCTTTGCTGGCGGACATGTCTTCTCTCCGCAAACACCTCTCTCCAAACACCAGGGAGTTTTCCACTACCTAACAGGTCTCAACCAGCGTCAGTCTGCCCCAGTCAGCTCTTTAGAATGGGCTGTGAGAGAACAGACACTGGGAGACTCTTATGACAATACATTAATATAAAATTTTCCACAACAGTCCCTCCTCTTGTCATATAATCCCATGTGTCCCTCGATAAATCCTGATCTTCTTTTTAGTCCATAAAAAGTAAAACACGGCTTGACATTTAGACTCTGTTGGAGATGACATGGTGAGCTGTTGTAGTCGACGGTCGGTGTGGGATCCTCTGTGTCTTGTGTGTGGGTCGGGCTTCGGGGCATCTCATCAGGGAAGATGTGGTTATCTGCTCAGGCTCTGGTCACGCGTCCAATCAGGCAAAACGAGCACCTCATCATGGAATATACAGTGGGGCAAAAAAAGTATTTAGTAAGCCACCAATTGTGCAAGTTCTCCCACTTAAAAAGATAAGAGAGGCCTGTAATTGTCATCATAGATATACCCAGGGCTTTTTTTCAGGGGGAACTTGGTGGAACTCAGTTCCACCACCTCTGGCTCAGACCCTTTGGTGCCTGCTCACCACAATCACTTGTAAACACAGAAGTCTGGTTTCTGTGTTTACAAGTGACTGCCGTGCACTCTGTGTGTAACCCCCATGAACTCTGCACTATGTATGTAATGCAATCCTGATATTTAATGCCTCGTTAAGACCCTTCTACTGTTTGTGAAATATGACCACACCCACTATTTGATGTGATTTGGAGGGTGTGTGTGGGCGGGAGGGGTTTTGGGGGGTCGTGGTTGAGTTCCAGCACCTATTGTTTGAGAAAAAAAGCCCTGGGTATACCTCAACTATGAGGTATACACACTGTCTGATTTTTTTAAAGAATTTATTTGCAAATTATGGTGGAAAATAGGTATTCGGTCACCTACAAACAAGCAAGATTTCTGGCTCTCACAGACCTGTATCTTCTTCTTTAAGAGGCTCCTCTGTCCTCCACTCATTACCTGTATTAATGGCACCTGTTTGAACTTGTTATCAGTATAAAAGACACCTGTCCACAACCTCAAACAGTCACACTCCAAACTCCACTATGGTGAAAACCAAAGAGCTGTCGAAGGACACCAGAAACAAAATTGTAGACCTGCACCCGGCTGGGAAGACTGAATCTGCAATAGGCAAGCAGCTTGGTGTGAAGAAATCAACTGTGGGAGCAATAATTAGAAAATGGAAGACATACAAGATCACTGATAATCTCCCTCGATCTGGGGCTCCACGCAAGATCTCACCCCATGGGATCAAAAATGATCACAAGAACGGTGAGCAAAAATCCCAGAAACACACGGAGGGACCTAGTGAATGACCTGCAGAGAGCTGGGACCAACGTAACAAAGGCTACCATCAGAAACACACTACGCCGCCAGGGACTCAGATCCTGCAGTGCCAGACGTGTCCCCCTGCTTAAGCCAGTACATGTCCGGGCCTGTCTGAGGTTTGCTAGAGAGCATTTGGATGATCCAGAAGAGGATTGGGAGAATGTCATATGGTCAGATGAAACCAAAGTAGAACTGTTTGGTAGAAACATAACTCGTGTTTGGAGGAAAGAGAATGCTGAGTTGCAACCAAAGAACACCATACCTACTGTGAAGCATGGGGGTGGCAACATCATGCTTTGGGGCTGTTTCTCTGCAAAGGGAACAGGACGACTGATCTGTGTACATGAAAGAATGAATGGGGCCATTTATCGTGAGATTTTGAGTGCAAACCTCCTCCCATCAGCAAGGGCATTAAAGATGAATTGTGGTTGGGTCTTTCAGCATGACAATGATCCCAAACACACCGCCCGGGCAACGAAGGAGTGGCTTCGTAAGAAGCATTTCAAGGTCCTGGAGTGGCCTAGCCAGTCTCCAGATCTCAACCCCATAGAAAACCTTTGGAGGGAGTTGAAAGTCTGTGTTGCCAAGCGACAGCCCCAAAACATCACTGCTCTAGAGGAGATCTGCATGGAGGAATGGGCCAACATACCAGCAACAGTGTGTGACAACCTTGTGTAGACTTACAGAAAACGTTTGACCTTTGTTGTTGCCAACAAAGGATATATAACAAAGTATTGAGATGAACTTTTGATATTGACCAAATACTTATTTTCCACCATAATTTGCAAATAAATTCTTTCAAAAATCAGACAATGTGATTGTCTGGATTTGTTTCCACATTTTGTCTCTCATAGTTGAGGTTATACCTATGATGACAATTACAGACCTCTCTCATCTTTTTAAGTGGGGGAACTTGCACAATTGGTGGCTGACTAAATACTTTTTTGCCCCACTGTAGAAGGAATAGAAACAAAAACAACATGAGTATATATACCCCTACTTCCTTCACTATGATCCGCTGCAAAATAAAAATTAAATCCCCACGGATTCCCAAACCCTTACAAGGATTCCAATCTTCACTAGCTATAGCCCTGGCTTTGCCTTGCAGGGATCTAAGCCTTATCCATATGGGCCTGAATTTTGTCACTACTATCCCCAATCCAGATATAACAATCTTTACTTACGAATTCCCAGAAACCCCCTTGGACTGTGGGAACTTCCTTGTAGCTTCAACAGTTACATGAAAACATCCCATCCTCAATGGATGAGAAATTGTTCAAGCGTTTCATAAGCTCAAGCCCCCACCGTGTAGAAGCAATTCCCTTCCAGTTGTCCCTGCAATTCTTACCTTCTCTTGCGCCATCAGATCCCCACGATCGACCGCGACATAAGATGCTGGGACAAGTTTCACCAACACACATGAACCTCTTGTCTTAGGGGAATTACCTTATAAGCTGTAGATCCGCATTATTACCAAACTACAGCTGAAGCACACTTGTGAGCTACCTAGTTATCCCGATACCAAAGCTGGCAAGAACCAGAGCTATTGTTAAAATTATAACTAATTTTACCCTCTAGAAATGTTTTGTTAAGTTCCTTTGACAGGTGTCTGTTTGGATTTTACTAGTCTGTCAAAACTCCTCACACCAATATGAACGTCACATATAGCATGTACCGCCGTCATCGCTGGGGCACTAATACCCGACCATGTGTCCTGTTCTCTTTCTTAGCTAGTTGGGATGCTTTTTATTGTTACCCTTGCTAAAATTTATTAAACAAAAAATATAAACAAACAAAGATACTCCTCTACTCTTTGTGGTTGATCAGCTTCTTGCAGTGGCTGGCGTGGTCTCATCCCTCAAGCTTCTTTATAATGTCCCAGTCACATGGCTGGAAAGAATGTAAACTGGTTATTGTGTCAGGGTCCAGGATGGACTCGTGAACCCTGTGGTGGACCTTTTGAAGTTCATGTTACAGTGATTGCACTTACCCCATCAGCTGAGAATGTAGGTGACAGCTAATGAGGAAAGTACAACTCTGTTTTTGGTTGACCTCCAAACAAACCCCATATGACAATAACCCAGACACCGGGACTGTGGTCACTGCATAACCTGTGCGTAGCTTACCATCTGGGGTGTAATACCTGGAACCAGTGACAAAAAGGTTCTTAGCATCTGGGATGGGAGCCTCTTTCACCAGACTGCAGCTTGCTGATTCAAATTCTATCAAAGTAAGACAGTCTTGGCACAAACTTGGTTAGAATTAGAGCGGTTAGTATTGTCGGTTTGAAAAATTTTCATTCTCACCACTCTCATCCCTCCTTTTCTTCTCTCCTCATTACAAACTGGAGGAAGACATGCAGGGTTTAGAATGGTGCAGAATGAAACGGTGAAATAGCCTATGATACTTTTACCTTCTTATACACCTGTACACACACTTCCAGAAACTCTTTGGACCTGAAAAGATATTACTCTATCCTTCAAAGAATGGTAAACAATACAATATACATGTACATTGGTAAATTGTCACTGACATTCCTCAAAACCAATAATAACTAAACCCTCTGTAAGTCTTACTTTCACGTTTTTACTAAAATACAACAGCCGCGACACGCAAGAGGCTGTCACGGGAGGTTAAAACATGCTGCTACATACAAACATTGAAAAGAGACAAACATTTAGATACAAATGTGAGGGAGATATTTCATAGTTCCCAAAAACGAAAATTAAAAAAAAAATAAAAACGACCAGATGGAATGCTGCCTTCGCTCTTTTAGCAATAGAAAAAAAATACAAATTGAAAAGCACAAGAGCATTTCGAAATCTTTGCATGGACCAGCCACACAAAGTTCAAAAACAGGGCTGTATATATTTAATCACACAAACGTGTACTACGCATCCATCAACTCACTCAACATTACAGATTTCTGAAGCCACAACTGAACTACTTCCAAGGTATTTTTATTCTGGGGTCTCGTACCTCCAGACATCAAAAGTACCTTCCAAAGGAATACACCTTACTGTACCCTCCGACCATATCTGCCAATCTTTAAGGGGTCTCATGTCCGGAGCCCCAAACCCAGATCTCATGTGAAGTGCAGCTGTCTGACTGGTGTGGAGCTTCATTTTTTCCTCCAATGCATGGACGGCACATTACCCATGACGATTCAAATCGCTTTTTTTGGCGAACTCTGCATCCAGAGAACCCTGCGCTTTACTTTCGGAGCGATTATGGTTTGCGCCTTTATCACCATAATCGACCCACACTTCCCCATTATCATACACGGCCTGACCGGGGCTGTTAGCGTACTACTCCTCACGTTTACATGCTCTACAACCAGTTATCGGCAGCCCTATAAATGTGTTGTCAGACAAACTACAGAGCACCATGAAATCCTCCACTATTCAAAACAATATTATGGGTTCTCTCTGTACCTCGATATTACAACAATAACTTGGATGCCTCCTGCTTGCTCTCTACCGAAAACTGTATTACAGTATAAACCCTAATTTAATTTAAAAATAAAAATGATTTTGTCCTTTCAAACACAAGTCAAAAGACCCCAAGCCCCTCCCACCAACTTCCTGTTGCACACCTGAGTAGGAAGAGGGAGGGGGAGGGGAAGCCTTGAATAGCTTCATATTTTGTCTATCAAGACATTAGAAAAATCTATGGCTAACATCAACAAATAAAAACTTTTTGTCCAGGAGTGGGTGGAATAATCCCATATCCTCTGGGAAGTCAAACCACAAGTTTTGAGACAGAAATACCACTCAACAGTGTAACAAAAGCCAAAACTGAAACTCCTGCAAAAAGACGGCTGAAGGAGTTCAACCAAAGTCTTTTCCCTTCCACTGCAAACCACAAACAAAATGGCGCCATTAACACATGAAATTTAGTTGTTGATCCCGCCAAAATCGAGATTTCTTCACTAGAAACATAAACTTCTTTAAAACAACTGGAATAAAAACCTAAATGATTCTACTGGAAATGGAATTCAGTACAAAACCAGAGATATTTCACTCAAGACTAAAATCAGCAGAAACAAAAAGGCAGTTGCAGCAATCGAAAATCGGTCCACGGCAAAATGGTGAATGAAACCCGGACTACAGAAAAATGGCCGACATTAACAAATGACAAGACAAACCAGGATTTCTCCCTACCAAACTGACTATACAATTGAGACACCAATTGAGACACCAATTTTAACACTTATCCCTAGACAAACAATTTAGGCTATGTCAATTAGGGCCTATACTGAAATATAGGCATATTTAACTAAACAATATTGGGTGGCACAGTGGTGTAGTGGTTAGCACCCCCGCCCAGCAGAAAAAAGGGCTGCTGGCCCGAATTCCAACCACGACACCACCCGCCCGGTCTCTGCATGTTCTCCCTGCGCCTGCGTGGGTCTCCTCCGGGCACTCCGGTTTCCTCATACACTCCAAAGACATGCTGGCAGGCCAATTGGCCTCCATCCAAAATTGGCCCTAGTACATGAATGCAAACCGGGGACCCCGGACTGCGGGCTCACCGAGGGCAGGGACCGACGTGAGCATGCGATGCACATGTGGAGCCCTGCGCAAACCGATGGGGCTATATGGGTACCTTTAAACAAATATGAGCATCTCATGAGAGAGCATGAGACACAATGCACAGGGACAGGGACAACAGCAGACACACACCCACACTCATTCAGGCTGAACTGGATGGACTGGTGTCTCCACCCAACCCCACCAATCATGCAATTATGTAATATATCCAAAACGCCAAAGTTACAAAAAACATGAAATAAAACGTCTTAAACAATACACTCTTGTCTCAAATACAACACAATATTTGACTCTGAGAGTTAGAAAGTCAACAGAACTCCCCCCATGCTATTACCTAGAAACCTGAGACCCCCCCACAGGGTGTAAACAGCTCCTATTGTGATGTCCCAACAATGCATGGGCACTTGGATATGCGACAGGCATTTCAACTTAAAACCAATATTCAATACAGAAAATGCAATAAATTCCTTGAAAAGTATGTAAACAGTACAAAATAGAATTCACTTAAAAGGAAATCAAAATGGTGCCTAGAAGCCAGATGGTATCTTATAGCACATGGCTTTGCACACACAAAGGAGTCTAGAAAGAAGATGGCAGCTTATACCACATGGCTTTGCACACACAAAGGAATACAAAATGAAGTCTAAAAACAAGATGGCAGTTTATACCACATGGATTTGCACACACAAAGGAAAATTGGAGCAGCTTCCCCTGTAGGAAGGCCCACAGGTCTTCAAAATGGCCGCCGATCCATATGGTGACTACAATAAAAGGAAATAGCAGACAAAAAACATTTTCCTGCCAAAACCAAAAATTTCTCCCCACAAAATTACACATTTGAGATACTAAATGAACACACAAGCATTTAAAAGTGTAATGCCGCGTACACACGGTCGGACTTTACGGCAGACTTTGCCCGGCGGACTTTGACGGACTTTCTGAATGAACGGACTTGCCTACACCCAATCCACCAAAGTCCATCAAATTTGTACGTGATGACGTACGACCGGACTAAAACAAGGAAGTTCATAGCCAGTAGCCAATAGCTGCCTAGCGTGGCTTTTTGTCCGTCGAACTAGCATACAGACGAGTGGACTTTTTGACCGGACTCGATTTTCGACGGATTGATTTAAAACATGTTTCAAATCTAAGTCCGTCCAACTTTTGAGAAAACAAAGTCTGCTGGAGCCCACACACGATCGAATTGTCCGACGATATCCCGTCCGCCGGGCAAAGTCTGCCGTAAAGTCCGCTTGTGTGTACGCGGCATTAGAAGTTACGAAAAAGCACAACTGAGGAACACATGCTATCCAATGAAACAACCAAGTCACATAACCCACAATTACACAGCTGAAACATACCCTTTTTTCTCAAACAAACAATGTTCACATCAGCTTTCACATTAACAAGACATTGAGAGATACAGACAGTGAATGCTTGCCTGTTATTTTCATCTCAAAACAAAACCTTTCTATTGTCCACAGGGAGCAGCCAACTTTCACCATTGCAAAATGCTTGGCCGCCCCTCCCCCAGGCAGCATGCCCACTTGAAAATGCAGCAGCCATCTTCAAACCAAAAAGCTTTCCTATATTCAACTATCAAAATCCACTAACCATATGTGTCTTGAGACAATTAAACACTGTACAAAAGTCATGCAATTTACTTGTCCCATACATAAGTAATAATTATAATTCATCCATTTCTCACATGCATTACAAACTTGTTACACAGCATCAGTCACACCCACATTGCAGGCTGCAAATAATCATACATTTCTATTTCTCATATACTTATTACACAACATACAGTTACTTACACATGCAGACAGCACACAGTCTCCTTACACAAACATTCGAGATACAAACCACACACACACACACACCAGACATACAATCAAGCTTCCAGCATTATTTCAAAAGACGAAAAATTAGTTCTTTTCGCGAAGCAGATACTCCCCAACACATTCACACGATTGTGAAGAAGGTTCTGTTCACTCCTATGAATCTGTCTCGCCATGATTGTTATGGAAATTTGGCTGTAAGCTATGCACAAAGCCAAATCTCCTGTGCTAATAAGCACCCATTTCCATCTTATGATATAATACCAATTTCGTCTAATGAAATAAATGCATCTTACCTAAAAAACCACGCATTCCAAGTAATCAGACATCAGCACCTCCTTACATTCTCAGCTCAGCATCACTCTCTCAGCAAGACTGCCTGCCCAGCAGTGTCCTGGCTCTTTATTAACATAACAGGAAGTCCCAAAACTCGAGGGTTGGGCTTCCAACAGCCAAACACCTCTTACAAAGCTTGTGACCTCACAGGAAATGAACACATAAGGACATGACCAAATAAAGACATGACTTTCAACACAGGAAAATACAACAATCAATTAACCAAATGATGATGACTAGAGTTCCTTGTGGATGGGAGTTTATCTGCAGGTGTATGTCATGGCACCCCAAATATGTTGATTAGGCATACCGGGGTGACAAGAGCAAAGAACCGCTAAACCGATAATGTCTTTGCAGAGCGAACACACCCCCACCAGATGATCGTTCTGTGCATTGCACAGGGGCCCTTTGCTGGCGGACATGTCTTCTCTCCGCAAACACCTCTCTCCAAACACCAGGGAGTTTTCCACTACCTAACAGGTCTCAACCAGCGTCAGTCTGCCCCAGTCAGCTCTTTAGAGTGGGCTGTGAGAGAACAGACACTGGGAGACTCTTATGACAATACATTAATATAAAATTTTCCAGAACATCTCCCCTCTGTGTACCGATCGGTACAGAGGGGGAGGGATCGGATGGTAGCAGCGCTGTGGGCTGGATGTGTAGTGCCCACAGCGCTGCTCTGTGACAAGTGCAGTCACATCCAGCCATCCATCCATCCATGCTCAGCCATCCATCCATGCTCAGCCATCCCTCCATGCTCAGCAATACCCTCCATGCTCAGCAATGCCCTGCAATACTCTGCCATACCCTGCAATACTCTGCCATACCCTGCAATACTCTGCAATACCCTGCAATACTCCATAATACCCTGAAATACTCTGCAATACCCTGCAATACTCTGCAATACCCTGCCATACTCTTCAATACCCAGCCATACTCTGCCATACCCTGCCATACCCTGCCATACTCTGCAATACCCTGCCATACCCTGCAATACCCCGCAATACTCTGCAATACCCCACAATACTCTGCAAAACCCTGCAATACTCTGCCATACCCTGCCATACCCTGCAATACCCTGCAATACCGTTCCATACTCTGCAATACTCTGCAATACTCTGCAATACTCTGCCATACTCTGCAATACTCTGCCATACCCAGCCATACCCTGCAATACCCCGCAATACCCTGCAATACCCCGCAATACTCTGCATTACTCTGCAAAACCCTGCAATACTCTGCAATACCCCGCAATACCCTGCAATACTCTGCAATACCATGCCATACTCTGCAATACCCAGCCATATTCTGCAATACCCTGCCATACTCTGCAATACCCTGCCATACTCTGCAATACCCAGCCACACCCTGCAATACCCTGCCATAGCTGCAATACTGTGCCATACTCTGCAATACCCAGCCATACTCTGCCATACTCTGCAATACCCTGCAATACCCAGCCATCCTCTGCAATACCCAGCCATACTCTGCAATACTCTGGGATACCCAGCCGTACTCTGCCATACCCTGCAATAGGGATCAGCTTCGTGTTCAAGTCGAACCCATGTGTGTTCGGTCGTTCGCCGAATTACGAAAGATATGGTCCATTCGCGCCAAATTCGAGTGGCATGTCACGGCCCATAATTCACTGCGGCATCGCAGTGCATTGCTGGCTGATGATTGGCCAAGCATGCACTATGACCCGCATGCTTGGCCAATCACAGCGCCGTCTGAACAGAGAGCCGTAATTGGCCAAAGCCGAGGAGGCTTTGGCCAATTATGGCTCAGGGGGTTTAGTACATGCCCCACACTATATAAGGCTGCCTGCACGGCGGCCCTGTGTAGTGTGTTCCAGCGTTCATAGATAGAGAGAGAGAGAGACAGACAGTGTCATTTGATTTAAGTTAGATAGAGTAGGCAGGTCGAGTCAGTTAGTTGCAGTTACAGTTTATTGTTTATATATATGCATATCAGGTGTTGTGTATATATATATATATATATATATATATATATATATATATATATATATATATATATATATATATATATATATATATATATATATATATATATATATATATATATATATATATACTGTATTCAGTTTAGCTAGATCCTGTTCTTCTCTTCCTAATATACTGACAGACAGGCAGGTGTTTTTACAGTATTTCCAGCCACTGTACTGTGTACCCTGCAGTCTCATCTACACTATTGCTACCTGCAGCCAGGTGCTTGTGTAGGCTCTTTGAAGTATTTCTAGTTACTGCACTGTGTACCCTGCACAGTCTAACCTACAGTATAGCTACCTGCAGCCAAGTGCTTGTGTAGGCTCATTGAAGTATTTCCAGTAGGGATGAGCTGAACACCCCCTTGTTCGGTTCGCACCAGAACATGCGAACAGGCAAAAAATTTGTTCAAACACGCGAACACCGTTAAAGTCTATGGGACACGAACAGGAATAATCAAAAGTGCTAATTTTAAAGGCTTATATGCAAGGTAATGTCATAAAAAGTGTTTGAGGACCCGGGTCCTGCCCCAGGGGACATGGATCAATGCAAAAAAAGTTTTAAAAACTGACGTTTTTTCGGGAGCAGTGATTTTAATAATGCTTAAAGTGAAACAATAAAAGTGTAATATCCCTTTAAATTTTGTACCTAGGGGGTGTCTATAGTATGCCTGTAAAGGGGCGCATCTTTCCCGTGTTTAGAACAGTCTGACAGCAAAATTACATTTCAAAGGAAAAAAAGTCATTTAAAACTACTCGCGGCTATTAATGAATTGCCGGTCCAACAATACACATAAAAGTTCATTGGTAAAAACGGCATGGGAATTCCCCACAGGGGAACCCCAAACCAAAATTAAAAAAAAAATTATGTGGGGGTCCCCCTAAATTCCATACAAGGCCCTTCAGGTCTGGTATGTATATTAAGGGGAACCCTGGCCAAAATTTTTTTTAAAAATGGCGTGGGGTCCCCCTCAAAATCTATACCAGACCCTTGAGGTCTGGTGTGGATTTTAAGGGGAACCCCGCGCCAATTTTTTTTTCAAAAATGGTGTGGGGTCCCCCCAAAAATCCATACTAGACCCTTATCCGATCATGCAGCCTGGCAGGCCACAGGAAAAGAGGGGGGGACTAGAGAGCGCCCCCCCTCCTGAACCGTACCTGGCCACATGCCCTCAACATTGGGAGGGTGCTTTGGGGTAGCCCCCCAAAGCACCTTGTCCCCATGTTAATGGGGACAAGGGCCTCATCCCCACAACCCTTGCCCGGTGGTTGTGGGGGTCTGCGGGCAGGGGGGCTTATTGGAATATGGAAGCCCCCTTTAACAAGGGGACCCCCCAGATCCTGGCCCAACCCTCTGTGTGAAATGGTAAGGGGGTTTCTTCCTCCATCTTCTTCTTCTTCTGGTTCTTCTGGTCCTTCCTCCGGTGTTCTCGTCTGGCATCTTTCTCCACGGCGTCTTCTTCCCTTCTTCTCGGGCCGCTCCGCATCCACCATGATGGGAGGCCCCTGCTGTGTGACGCTTCTCGTCTTCTGATGGTTCCTAAATAACGGAGGGCGGGGCCACCCGGTGACCCCACCCCCCTTGGAGGCACGGGGTCTTGACGGGGACTTCCCTGTGGCATTCCCCGTGACGTCAGAGGGGGCGGGGTCACCGGGTGGCCCCGCCCTCTGTTATTTAGGAACCGTCAGTAGACAAGAAGCGTCACACAGCGGGAGCCTCCCATCATGGTGGATGCGGAGCGGCCCGAGAAGAAGAACGGAAGAAGACGCCGCGGAGGAAGATGCCAGACGAGAACACCGGAGGAAGAACCAGAAGAAGAAGAAGGTGGAGGAAGAAACCGAAGGAAGATAGAGGATAGAAGAAAGAAGAAGCATTTAAATAAAGGAATTGTCAAAAACTGTCTCTTGTCATTTTTAACATTTTTGACACTTTTTTGTGAAATGGTAGGACCCCCTTGCCATTTCACACAGGGGGGAGGGCCGGGATCTGGGGGTCCCCTTGTTAAAGGGGGCTTCCAGATTCTGATAAGCACCCTGCCCGCAGACCCCCACAACCACCGGGCAAGGGTTGTGGGGATGAGACCCTTGTCCCCATCAACATGGGAACAAGGTGTTTTAGGGGGCTACCCTAAAGCACCCTACCCTCATTTTTAAAATTTTTGACACTTTTTTTTGTGAAATAGAAGGGGTACTTTTGTACCCCCTTACCATTTCACACAGGGGGGAGGGCCGGGATCTGGGGGTTCCCTTGTTAAAGGGGGCTTCCAGATTCCGATAAGCCCCCCACCCGCAGACCCCCACAACCACCAGGCAAGGGTTGTGGGGTTGAGGCTCTTGTCCCCATCAACATGGGGACAAGGTGTTTTGGGGGCTACCCCAAAGCACCCTCCCAATGTTGAGGGCATGTGGCCTGGTACGGTTCAGGAGGGGGGGCGTCCTCTTGTCCCCCTCTTTCCTGCGGCCAGGTTGCGTGCTCGGATAAGGGTCTAGTATGGATATTTGGAGGGACCCCACACCATTTTAAAAAAAAAAATTGGTGCGGGGTTCCCCTTAAAATCCATACCAGACCTGAAGGGTCTGATATAGATTTTGAGGGGGATCCTAGGCCATCTTTTTTTTAAAAATTTGGCCCGGGGTTCCCCTTAATATCCATACCAGACCTGAAGGGCCTGGTATGGAATTTAGGGGGACCCCCACATCATTTTTTTTTACATTTTGGTTCAAGGTTCCCCTGTGGGGAATTCCCATGCCGCTTTTATCAAATTTTTATGTGTATTGTCGGACCAGCAATTCATTAATAGCCGCAAGTAGTTTTAAGTGACTTTTTTCCTTTGAAATGTCATTTTGCTGTCAGACTGTTCTAAACACGGGAAACATGCGCCCCTTTACAGGCATACTATAGACACCCCCCAGGTACGAAATTTAAAGGGATATTACACTTTTATTGTTTGACTTTAAGCATTATTAAAATCACTGCTCCCAAAAAAACGGCCGTTTTTAAAACTTTTTTTGCATTGATCCATGTCCCCTGGAGCAGGACCCAGGCCCCCAAACACTTTTTATGACAATACCATGCATATAAGTCTTTAAAATTAGCACTTTTGATTTCTCCTATAGACTTTTAAAGGGTGTTACGTGGCTTTTGAATTTGCCGCGAACACCACAAATTGTTCGCTGTTAAGCAAACTGGCGAACAGCCGATGTTGGAGTCGAACATGAGTTCGACTCGAACTGGAAGCTCATCCCTAATTTTCAGTTACTGTACTGTGTACCCTTCACAGTCTCACCTACAGTATAGCTACCTGCAGCCAGGTGCTTGTGTAGGCTCATTGAAGTATTTCTAGTTACTGTGCTGTGTACCCAGCACAGTCTCACCTACAGTATAGCTACCTGCAGCCAGGTGCTTGTGTAGGCTCATTGAAGTAGTTCCAGTTACCGTACTGTGTACCCTGCACAGTCTCACCTACAGTATAGCTACCTGCAGCCAGGTGCTTGTGTAGGCTCATTGAAGTACTTCTAGCTACTTTACTGTGTACCTTGCACAGTCTCACCTACAGTATAGCTACTGTTAGGTACCTGGTAGGTGAGCCTGACTGTAGGAGAAGACCTCTCATACAACGCTGGTTCAGGAGCCACTGGAGTGGGAACAGTGGTCTCCTGAGCGCAGTGGGGTAGGAGTGCCTGTTGGAGTGAAGTCTCTGATGTAGAGGTGGAGATCCCTCCCGGGATAGCAGGTCTGCAGGTGAGAGGAGACTGGCACAGAAGCAGGCTGACACACTGGATGGTGAACTTGCAGGTGAGAGGAGACTGGCACAGAAGCAGGCTGTCACACTGGAAGTGAGGGAGTCACTAGGCTGAAGCTGATGGTGCAACAGCAACAGGTAGGCAGGCACAAGCAGAGTCAAACAGTCCGGGTTGGCAGGTAACTGGCACACAGGTGAATACAGCAGGCAAAAGCAGAGTCGTTGAGCAGGCAGAGGTCGGCAACGGTAGCAGATTCAGACAGCAGAGGAGTCAGGCAAGCCGGGTCGGGACAGGAGCAGGTCGGATGGTCAAACAAGCCGGGTCAATCAGGTAACAAGCAATCAGGATTCAGGTTTCAGGCAGAGTCACAGAGCTGAGACGAAGCAGCACTGTTCCCATGAAACAGGGGAACTTTTATGTGCTGGTTGGCGCCAAACCGGCGCTAACGCGGACGCGCGCGCGCCCGTGCCCGTGCACGCGCCCGCGCCGTGCACCCGCGCGTGCCCGAGCGCCGCGCCGACGCACGGCAACGGTGGAGGCTTGACGCTGTGTCTGAACAGGGGCGCGCCGGCTCCTAGACGCATGCAAACGCCCTGATCTGGTGCTGGTGGATCCCTGACATTGCCCCCCCCCCAAGGGGCAGCCTCCGGATGCCCAACAACCTCTTCTTCTCAGGATGAGTAGAGAAATAGGTGCGTACTAAACGCCTAGCATGCACATTACTGTCCGGTTCCCACGAGTTACTTTCTGGACCATAACCTTTCCATTTGATTAAAAATTGGTTCTGCCCTTGCCTTCTTCTACAATCAAGGATAGCCTCAACCTCAAACTCCTCGCTGCCATCAACTACCACAGGTTCAGGAGGTCTTGTCCCTCTATCAGGAAAGGGGTCAGATATAGCAGGTTTGAGCAGAGACACATGGAAAACTGGATGAATTTTCAATGAATCAGGTAAAGTCAGTTCGTAAGACACTTCATTGATCTTCCTTCTAACTGGAAAGGGTCCCATGAATCTGGGTGCCAACTTCTTAGAAGGACATGCTAGCTTGATATTAATGGTAGAAAGCCATACCTGATCGCCAATTTGTAAGTTCAGCTCCCCCCTTCTTTTCCGGTCGAAGATCTTCTTACCATCTGCCTGGGCCTTGGACACTGTTTCCTGCAATAACCGGCTGTTGTGACTGAGGAACTCCACTGTATTCTGTACTGCTGGGACCGAAGACTCTGAAAGGAAATCAGGTAAAAAGGTTAGGTGAAAGCCGTAATTGGCGAAAAACGGGGATTGACCGGTGGCAGAATGTTTGGCATTATTGTAAGCAAATTCTGCTAAGGGTAGTAGGGATACCCAATCGTCTTGTGTGAATGATGTGAAGCATCTGATGTATTGTTCCAGGGTCTGATTAGTCCTTTCCGTCTGACCGTTTGTTTGAGGATGATAGGCCGAGGACAGGGCCAATTCAATCTTTAGGGTTTCACATAGGGATCTCCAGAAACGTGAAGTGAATTGAACCCCTCTATCAGAAACTATGTTTACAGGTACTCCGTGAAGTCTGATGATTTCCTTGATAAATATGCGAGCAGTCTCCGTGGCAGACGGGGTTCCCTTTAAAGGTAAAAAATGAGCCATCTTGGTTAGACGATCCACTACAACAAAGATAACTGAGCATCCTTCGGAGGATGGAAGTTCCACAATAAAATCCATAGAAATCATTTTCCATGGTCTGTCGGGTACCGGCAATGGTTTCAATAGGCCCCAAGCTCGATTCCTGGATGACTTATTCTGGATGCAGATGGGACAGGAACTAACATACTTTTCACAAAAGTCCTTCTTGGTGACGAAGAATATTCCGGCGCCAGCTGGAGAGGTAGAATGGCGTATAAAACCTTTGGCCAGGTTCTCATCTATGTAAGTCTTTAACACTTCCTGCTCTTTCTCAGATAATGGAAAAATGCGTCCAAATGGTATTTCGGATCCTGGCAGTAATTCGATGGGGCAATCGTATGGACGATGAGGTGGAAGGGAGTCTGCCCCTTTTTTACTAAACACATCAAGGAATTCATGATATTGTTTGGGTATGACCTGGCAAAGTTTCTGGTCGGTGTCCAAACAAAGTAGGGTGGAAGAGGAATCCGAATCCTTTTTAAAACAGTGTTCAAGACAGTAAGAGGATGAGAATTTTACTTCTCCAGATGTCCACTGAATGTATGGGTTGTGGGCCTGCAGCCAAGGAATACCCAGGATGATGGGAAACATGGGAGAAGAGATGACATCAAGAACCAGCAGTTCCTTGTGTTGGGAGGAAGTAGAAGCAGGCAGAGGCAGAGTCTCCTTGGTTACTTGTCCTGATCTGATGCGGGATCCGTCCGCTAAAAATACGGCAAGTCCCTGGGTTTTGGCCCGTAAAGGAATGTTATGTTGGCTGGTAAAGTCTGAATCAATAAAGCAACTGCATGCTCCGGAATCAATGATGGCGTTGGTTGTTATAGTCCCCTCTTGCAGCTGTAAAGACAGAGGAATAGAAATGTGGGTAGAGTTTGCAGATAGGGCAGAGAGACTGGTAAACACGACAGACGGGCATTTACTTAACTTGACAGGACAGTTCAGTACGTAGTGTCCAGACCCACCGCAGTAGAGGCACAGATTGTGTTGTCGGCGTCGGGCCCGTTCTTCAGGCGATAATGCAGGTCGCATCAGGCCCAATTGCATTGGTTCCACGGAGTCAGATGAGACATTAGCTGAATTAAGACTGGGTGAAGGTGTATAGCGGGCTGCTGGAAGTGGTGCTCTGGTTGTCATCCAAATCGGGCGGGATTGAAGAGCAGATCGCTCAGATCGACGTTCCCGGATACGTCGGTCGATTTGGATAGTCAAGTTAATCAGGGCCTCGAGAGTGTTTGGTACACCCACTCGGGCAAGTTCATCTTTTAAACCCTCAGATAGGCCCAAGCGGAACTGGTGACGCAGGGCCGCGTCATTCCACTGAGTGTCCGCACTCCAACGTCTAAAGTCCATGATATAGTCTTCCGCAGGTCTGCGGCCTTGCTGGAGTGTAAACAAAGCGGTTTCAGCTGTAGCAGTCTGTTGGGGGTCTTCATATATCTGTGCCATGGCTTCGAAGAAGGAAGATAAGGACTGGGTCAAAGTTGAGTCCCCCTCAAGTAGACGATGGGCCCAGGTCTGAGGTTCCCCTTGTAGGAGGGAGATCACGAATCCCACTTTAGTGGCCTCCAGTGAGAAGGTTCGGGGCTGTAATGCAAAGAAGAGCTTGCATGCGTTGCGAAAGGCCCGGAACTTGGCCCGGTCTCCAGAGAATCTATCAGGAGTGGGAACCTTTGGTTCAGGTGGGAGCATCACTACGGGAGGGCCAGGAACCGACTGTGCCGGGGTTGCAGCTGAGGAGGAGGCCACAGGGTTAGATCCTGCAAGGTGCTGGACTTGTCCCTCCAATCTGCTGTAATTGTCCTGGAGGGATTGGACGGCTTGGCTAAGAGCCGCAAGGTGAGTGCAGATCTCCTTTAATGGAGAGGAATCTCCTGCAGGCTCAGTCATGGCTGCTTCGTACTGTTAGGTACCTGGTAGGTGAGCCTGACTGTAGGAGAAGACCTCTCATACAACGCTGGTTCAGGAGCCACTGGAGTGGGAACAGTGGTCTCCTGAGCGCAGTGGGGTAGGAGTGCCTGTTGGAGTGAAGTCTCTGATGTAGAGGTGGAGATCCCTCCCGGGATAGCAGGTCTGCAGGTGAGAGGAGACTGGCACAGAAGCAGGCTGACACACTGGATGGTGAACTTGCAGGTGAGAGGAGACTGGCACAGAAGCAGGCTGTCACACTGGAAGTGAGGGAGTCACTAGGCTGAAGCTGATGGTGCAACAGCAACAGGTAGGCAGGCACAAGCAGAGTCAAACAGTCCGGGTTGGCAGGTAACTGGCACACAGGTGAATACAGCAGGCAAAAGCAGAGTCGTTGAGCAGGCAGAGGTCGGCAACGGTAGCAGATTCAGACAGCAGAGGAGTCAGGCAAGCCGGGTCGGGACAGGAGCAGGTCGGATGGTCAAACAAGCCGGGTCAATCAGGTAACAAGCAATCAGGATTCAGGTTTCAGGCAGAGTCACAGAGCTGAGACGAAGCAGCACTGTTCCCATGAAACAGGGGAACTTTTATGTGCTGGTTGGCGCCAAACCGGCGCTAACGCGGACGCGCGCGCGCCCGTGCCCGTGCACGCGCCCGCGCCGTGCACCCGCGCGTGCCCGAGCGCCGCGCCGACGCACGGCAACGGTGGAGGCTTGACGCTGTGTCTGAACAGGGGCGCGCCGGCTCCTAGACGCATGCAAACGCCCTGATCTGGTGCTGGTGGATCCCTGACAGCTACCTGCAGCCAGGTGCTTGTGTAGGCTCATTGAAGTATTTCCAGTTACTGTAGTTTGTACCCTGCACAGTTACACCTACAGTATAGCTACCTGAAGACAAGTGCAGGTGTTATCATACTAATAATACTACAGGCAGGCAGTTGATTCTGCTAGCTGCAGTATAATCGGTATATACATACATCCCAGGTTTGTGCAGCTACATCTCACTGCAGGCCAATAGTATGTCTGGAAGGCCAACAAGGAGAGGCAGACAGTCACAAGCCAATAAAAGAGGGCAAGCAGGCTCTGTGTCTAGAGGCAACAGTGCTGGTCGTGGACACGGTGCATCCTCATCAGCACGTGGCCGTGGGAAATGCTTGGCCTTTTTTTTGGCAGCTGCCCGTGTTGAGCCGCAACATGCATAAGACTTGGTCGAGTGGATGACCAAGCCGTCCTCATCCTCCTCATCCTCTCTCACCCAGGCTCAGGGTATTTGTCTGGCAAAGCAGCTGCCAACGCGGCCTCTTCCCTCGGCTCAATGGCATCAGTGACTCCTTCCCTAGCCCCACCATGTCCTTCTGAGGAGTCTCTCGAACTGTTTGATCACAGTGTTGGGTACATGCTCCAGGAGGATGCCCAGCGTTTTGAAGGCTCCGATGATGGTACTCAGCTAGAGGAAGGCAGTAATGTGAGCCCAGACAGAGGGGGTGCCCAAGAAGGACAGCAATCTTGCAGTCATGTTCCCCCTGCTGCAGCATACTGCCAGATTTGCTCCAGTGATGAGGAGGGAGGGGATGATGAGGTCACTGACTCCATGTGGGTGCCTGATAGGATAGAGGAGTATGAGGAGGAGGAGGAAGAGGCACGTCACCAACGAGGCAGGATGCTCTCCAAGGGCCAGCCTAAGGGGAGCACACTGACTGCATCACACCACGGAGTTCCGCATGTGCAGGGCGCTGCTGTTTCTGCGTGTTATTCCAAAAGTTCTTTGGTGTGGGCCTTTTTTGAGACAAGTGCATCAGATCGCACCGCTGCTATTTGCAACATATGTCTCAAGCGTATCTCGCGTGGCCAAAACATCTCCCGCTTGGGCACCACATGCTTGACCAGACATATGTTGACCTGCCATGCAGTTCGTTGGCAAGCATACCTAAAAGACCCACACCAAAGAACAAAGAGGACCTCTCCTTGCTCCTCATCAGCTGGGATCTCCAACCCTACTATACCTTCAATTCTCTCTGAGACCTGCACTGAGAGGAATGAAGGTGTAGAATTAGGTCTGTCACAGCCAAGTTCTTTGAGGGCAATCTGCTATCGGTACACCAATGTCAGATTGTACCAGGCAAATTTCCCTGCCCCAGCTTCTGCACCGCAGAAAGAAGTTCGCTCCCAGCCATCCACATGCCCAGCGGTTGAATGCTAGCTTGGCAAAATTGCTAGCACTTCAACTGCTACCTTTTCAGTTGGTAGACTCTGCCCCCTTCCGTGAGTTTGTGGAATGTGCGGTTTCTCAGTGGCAGGTTCCCAAACACCACTTTTTCTCATGGAAGGCGATTCCGGCTCTCTACCGGCACATGGAAGGCAATGTCTTGGCTTTGCTGAACAGGGCGGTTACCGGTAAGGTGCATATTACTGCTGACTCATGGTCCAGCAGGCATGGACAGGGACATTACCTAAGTTTCACGGCGCATTGGGTGACTCTGCTGGCAGCTGGGAAGGATGCAGGACAAGGTGCAGTAGTGTTGGAGGTTGTTCCGCCACCACGCCTCCAAAATGCCAGTACTGGTGATTCTGACACACCTCTCTCCTCCATCCCCTCCTCTTCTTCTTCCTCCATGGCCTCTTCCTGTGCTTTGTCCTCGGAACCAGCGGTGCTCCGTAGGCATTCAAGGGGCTACGCAAGTACGCAGGCCAAAAGATGCCATGCGGTGCTTGAGCTGTTGTGCTTGGGGGACAGGAGCCACACTGGGGCAGAGATTATGACAGCTCTGCAGGGGCAGGTTCAGAGGTGGTTGACGCCACGCCAACTTAAGGCAGGAATGGTGGTTTGCGACAATGGCACCAACCTCCTCTCCGCTATCCGACAGGGACAACTGACCCATGTGCCCTGTTTGGCTAACGTCCTTAACTTGGTGGTGTAGCGGTTCTTGGGCAGGTATCCGGGCTTATGGGATGTCCTGAGGCAGGCCAGGAAAGTCTGTGTGGGCCATCAATGAGTACCTGTGTGACTATGGCACTAGGACAGGGTCAGGGGAGCTTGTTTTTTTTCCCCACGCCAGTGGGCAATGATCAGGGATCCATGCACTGTCCTGTCACCATTTGAGGAGGCCACGAGGATGGTGAGCAGTGACAGTGCATGCATCAGTGACACTGTCCCCCTTGTCCACCTGTTGGAGCACATGCTGCATGGAATAATGGACAGGGCACTTGAGGCAGAACAGAGGCAGGAAGAAGAGGACTTCATTATCTCTCAAGGCCTCCTTTATCCAGACAGTGTTCCTGCGTGCCCACCGATCACACAGGAGGAGAAGGAGGAGGATTGTGTCAGCATGGAGGTGGAGTCTGGCACTCAGCAGCAGAAGCAGTCTTTAAGGGATCATTTACAGTCCCAAGAAACCCATGGACTTGTATGTGGCTGGGAGGAGGTGGCTGCGGATCATGTCGTCCTTAGTGACCCAGAGGACTCCGGACTGAATGCCTCAGCAAACCTATGCTGCATGGCCTCCCTGATCCTGCAAAGCCTGCGGAAGGATCCTCGTATTCGTGGTATCAAGGAGAGGGATCAATACTGGCTGGCAACCCTCCTTGATCCATGCTACAAGGGTAAGGTTATGGACCTTATTTTGCCATTGCAGAGGGAGCAGAGGATGAAACATCTTCGGGAGGCCTTGCAGAAAGGTCTGTGCAACGTGTTCCCAGAGACTGGGAGATTACAAATCCGGTTCCTGGACAACGTGTTGCTGAGGTTTTGATCAATCAAAGAAGGAGTGGTGGAGAAGGTGGCCTTCTGACCGATGCGTTCAGACAATTTTTTAGTCCGCAGCCCCAAGGTATGATCAGTTACAGCAACCATCGCCAGCGTCTGTTTTACATGGTGCAAAAATACCTAGGGGCAAGATCTGACTTGGACACCTTACCCACGGAAAATCCTCTGGGTTACTGGGTCCTGAGGATGGATCACTGGCCAGAGCTTGCACAGTATGCAATCGAGCTACTGGCCTGTCCTGCATCCAGCGTTCTTTCGGAACGCACATTCAGTGCTGCTGGAGGCTTTGTAACCGATCACAGGGTGCGTCTGTCCACCGACTCGGTCGATCGACTGACCTTCATAAAAATGAATGAGTCTTGGATCACCACCAGCTACCAAGCACCTGAAGCTGATGTAACCGAATCATTTTTTTTTAAATGTCATATCCCTTCAAGACTGCCTATGCTGATGCTGAGTGACTATCCTGTTATGCTGAGTAATTATCCTCTTCCTCCTCAATGATCATGCTGATAGCTTGTAAGAACATTTTTGGTTCTGGGCCCCGCCACCAGTGGCTAAGGCCCTATTTTTCAGCCTTTGTTCAACAGGGGCGTGTAATTACAATTTTTGATGCAATACTTTGCAGCAGGGCTCCTTCCTGCAATTCAACTAGAATGTCTGTGAGGGGTTGCAGTGTTGTGGCACCAGTACCAGTGCCTAAGGCCCAATTTTTCAGCCCCTGTTTAACAGGGGCATGTAATTACAATTTTTGATGGAATTCTTTGCAGCAGGGCTCGTTCTTGCACTCCATCTAGAGTATCTGTGAGGGGTTGCAGTGTTGTGGCACCAGCACCAGTGCCTAAGGCTCAATTTTTCTGCCCCTGTTCAACAGGGGCATGTAATTAGAATTCTTGATCTAATATTTCACAGCAGGGCCCGTTTCTGCACCCACCAAGAGTAATTGTGAGGACTTACAGTGTTGTGGCACCACCACCACCACCAAAGGCCCAATTATTCTGCCCCTGTTCAACAGGTGCATGTAATTACAATTCTTGATCTAATATTTCACAGCAGGGCCCGTTCCAGCGCCCACCAAGAGTAACTGTGAGGACTTACAGTGTTGTGTCACCAGCACCACCACCATCACCAAAGGCCCAATTATTCTGCCCCTGTTCAACAGGGGCATGTAATTACAATTCTTGATCTAATATTTCACAGCAGGGCCCTGTGAGGGCTTACAGTGTTGTGGCAACACCAACATCTAAGGCCCCAATTTCTGCAGAGTATATAGGACAGGCCCCTACTTTCAAACATCCAACTTACAAACGACTCCTACTTGCAAATGGAAGGAGACAACAGGAAGTTAGATGAAATATGGGAAAAACATGTCTCCTCTTCACTTATGCTTTATCACCAATCCTTGTTTCACTAAAACCCCCAAATTTTCAAAAAACATTTGTCATTGGGACAGAAAGTGAGGTGAAATCTTCTGAAGAGGAGCACAGACAGCAAAAGAAATGTCACAGGGGTGATAACCCTTCCCTATGTTTTCCAAAAAGTTTAAAATAGATTTTTTGGCTGGAGCTAAACACGTTAAAAATGTACCAGTTCAAAATTACAAACAGATTCTACTTAACAACAAACCTACAGTCCCTGTCTTGTTTGCACCACCGGTATACTGCTGTTCAGAGTATACAGGGCCTGGGGGCCCCACACCTTTCCTTTTTTTAATATGGGTGTGGGGTTCCCCTTAATATCCATACAAGACCCAAAGGGCCTGGTAATGGACTGGGGGGTACCCATGCCATTTGTCTCACTGATTTTCATCCATATTGCCAGGACCTGACATTACATTAAAGCCGCAAGCAGTTTTAAATGACTTTTATTCCTTTAAAAATGTCATTTTGTGCAGGGACTGTTCTAAGCACGGGAAACACGCGCCACTTTACAGACATACCATACCACTTGCTTACTCGGCACTTAAACCCCCCACCTGTCCAGACCAATTTTCAGCTTTTCGCACTGTGGCACTTTGAATGAAAATTGCGTGGTCATACTACACTGTATCCAAATGAAATTTTTATCATTTTTTTCCCCACAAATAGAGCTTTCTTTGATGGTATTTGATCACCTCTGCGGTTTTTAGTTTTTGTTAAAAAAATTCAAAAAGACTGATTTTTTTTTTTTATTATTTTTTTTTATATTTTGTTATAAAATTTTGCAAACAGGTAATGTTTCTCCTTCGTTGATATACGCTGATGAGGTGGCACTGATGGGCACCGATAGATGGCAGTGATGGGCACTGATGAGTGGCAGTGATGGGCACTGATGGGTGGCAGTGATGGGCACTGATTGCTTAAACTGATGGCAGCACTGCTAGGTGGCACTGATTGGCACTACTGGTGGGCATTGATAGGTGGCACTTGTGGGCATTGATAGGTGGCACTGCTGGGCACTGTGGGCACTGGCACATGGCAATGGCAGGTGGCACTTGCAGGCACAGATGAGGCATATGTGCCTCCTTCCTCTTCGGGACCGATGTCCCTTTGACATAAGCCAGTGATCGGCCTTTTTTTCCTCCTCACGCTGTTAGCGTGAGGAGAAAAAAAAACGATCACCGAGCTTTTGTTTATATCATGTGATCAGCTGTCATTGGCTGACAGCTGATCACATGGTAAGGGGCGGGACCGGTCCCTTACTTGGATCTGTGATCATCCGAGTCTCCGTGACTCAGTGATCACAGCACGCACACCGCGCGCCCTGCAGGGTGCGCGCGGTGCACGTGCACAGGGGGGGACATCCCATGACGGCCTCCTGGAAATTGGGGTCTGCGCTGTGGCAATCATTTGGCTATGGATTATACACAGGGAATGCAGGGAGGAATGGGAAAGGGGACTCTCAATATAAAGAATATCAAGTGGGAAAGCGGTTACATCAGCAATGAGTGACCAGATAGTAATTACATAAAATTACCATTGTATTAATAGATTTAAAATCCACAGGATTGTTGAGGCTGTCACGGAAAAGATGCTTACAGTGTAGGTATGGCAAAACAGCGATTAACAAAAATGTAGCTATACCCAAAACAACAATTAGGACAAACACACATACATGACGATACACGGTCCGGACTTAATATGCTGTTCAGCAGCTGGTAGATCAAATTGATATAAATAAACACAATGGTATTGCAATTATTAATATAATGTAAATTGTGGTGGAATGTGCTGCTGAGGAGCATATATGGGGAGCGGGGAGGAAAGGGGGGGGGGAAACTTGGGTAAGAGTCACTGGGGATAGTTGCCTGGCAGCCGGCTGACGAGAGATGGGCGGTTGGCATGGATTCAGACCTGAATTAGCCTGCGTAAGTAGAGTGTAAATTTAATCAAAAAGTTGATGATGGGAGAAAAACGCTGGTTTAGTCAGGATGATCAGATGGTAGTAGGCAGGAGAGGGTAAATCAGTGGCACAGTTCACAGCAGGTTTTGGCAACCTCAAGGGTTTAGGCACTATATACGGACATGTGAATTATGTATGGAGCCAGTATGATGAACATCAATGGAGGCAGTGTATCACAGCGGTCGGTAATGTGCACTTATCAAGGCAAACATTTGCTGGGGTTGCTCATACTTTGGTTTGTAGCAAGAGATATACAAATAAACCGCCCCTGAATCTCTCTTACTCCACTGCGCCAAAGAAAAGTGCAAAGCTATATAAAAGATGTGTAAATGAATACAAAATATGTATACATCCACAGTGTACAGTGAAAAAAAGCTGCCACTTAAATAAATACATAGACTGATCAAAATCCCAAAACTATACCTCTCACACGTGTACAGATAGAGATAGCGGCGCTAATATAAATTGTGTAAGATAATGGGTCAGAGCAGTATAATGCCTACGACCCTCTACTTATGCATAAAAATAATAATAATAGTGTCATGAAAAATATTAATTTTATCATGAAAAGAAATTTCCTTAACACCCAGTGAAAAGTGTCACTATAAATAATAAATTACAAGAATTGAATGATCAAGTTCAACAGTTGTTTTTCAATCTTCTTGTGAAAAATCTTCTTCTACTCTTCCACCACACCACCGTGATAGTGACACCACTCCCTCTGAAGAGCGCACTCACCAGATTGTATAGCCTCCCACTCTGGAATGGTTACACGGCATTCCATCGCACTGACATTAGATGCCGCTGTCTGAGGAGGACTACACCGATCGGATGGTTGGGTGAGAGATACACCAGTTTACACTTCAGGTCCGCTGTGACCGCGGTGCATCGTTGGATCACTGATCCTGTTGCTTGCTGTGCTTGCTGTGGATTTCTTTTTAAAGGCCTTTATGTTTCAGTTTAAAAGTGAGTGTAACCATTGAAGTGTGTTTGAAGTGATTTTAATAAATCTGTCAAAATAGTATCACGCTATGTGGAGCACTTTATTCATTTTTTCACATATGGAGCCGGCTTGATTGGAGTCACGGTTCATCACATGCAACCCAGGTGTGGTTCAATTGCTGTTTTGCCAAACACGAGAGTGGGAGGCTATACAATCTGGTGAGTGCGCTCTTCAGAGGGAGTGGTGTCACTATCACGGTGGTGTGGTGGAAGAGTAGAAGAAGATTTTTCACAAGAAGATTGAAAAACAACTGTTGAACTTGATCATTCAGTTCTTGTAATTTATTATTTATAGTGACACTTTTCACTGGGTGTTAAGGAAATTTCTTTTCATGATAAAATTAATATTTTTCATGACACTATTATTATTATTTTTATGTATAAGTAGAGGGTCGTAGGCATTATACTGCTCTGACCCATTATCTTACACAATTTATATTAGCGCCGCTATCTCTATCTGTACACGTGTGAGAGGTATAGTTTTGGGATTTTGATCAGTCCTTGCTCACACTTTACCGCTCTTTATAAGCCTGGGGGGGGCAGGTCCGGAGTCGGATCCTCTTGGATAAGTGGCAGAGTCCCGCAGGCATGTAAGAGCGGCAATGTGTCTGCCGCTGATAATGAGAGTCCAACTGTATGACCTGCCGTCTCGTAATGTGCAAACGCCTGTCTCCGTCTCTGATAGGCAAACGCCTCCGGTCAGTGTCCGCATATACTCGTACGCTCAGCTGTTGCTGTCAGCTGTTCCCCTCACTACTCCGCTCGCCTATCGTCACCCGCTCAGTGGAGCGTTACGGCGTCGTTGATGACGTCAACGCATTTCGCTGTACTTGATAGCGTAGCTTCTTCTTCTTCCTGGACGCCGTTTTTAAAACTTTTTTTTGCATTGATACATGTCCCCTGGGGTAGGACCCGGGTCCCCCAAACACTTTTTAGGATAATACCATGAAAATTAGCCTTTAAAATTAGCACTTTTGATTTCGAATGTTCAAGTCCCATAGACTTCAATGGGGTTCTAATGTTCGCGCAAATTTTCGGTCCGTTCGCAGGTTTGGGTGTGAACCGAACCGGGGGGGTGTTCAGCTCATCCCTACCCTGCCATAACCAGCCATGCTCAGCCATGCTCAGCTATACTCAGCTGTACTCGGCCTCTGTATGTGGCCAGGCTGTGGAAGTCTCACACATGTGGTATTGCCGTACTCAAAAGGAGTAGGAGAATCTATTTTGGGGTGTCATTTTTGGTATATACATGCTATGTGTTAGAAATATTGTATAAATGGACAACTTTGTGTTAAAAAAAAAAAGTGTTTTCACCACTTCCCGCCCGCCGTCATATGGCGTCCTTGACTTTGTGCGGGGATATCTGAATGATGGGTGCAGCTACAGGCATCATTCAGATATCAGCTTTTTCAGCCAGTGATTCCCTACACCATAAGAATGATCATAGCAGCTGTTCCACTGCTTGATCGTTCTTACGGGAGGCGAGAGGGGATGCCCCCCCTCCCGCCACCCTCAAGTGCTTCTACAGACTCACCGCTACGATCAAAGCCAGGATCTTTTTCTTTTTTTTTTTATTTCAGGCTTCCCAGCCTAGAGGTGAGATGTGGGGTCTTATTGATCCCATATCTCACTGCAAAGAGGACCTGTCATGCCATATTCCTATTACAAGGGATGTTTACATTCCTTGTAATAGGAATAAAAGTGATCAAAAAAAATATTTTTTGGAAAAAAGCATCAAACCAAAATAAATAAAGTAAAATGAACAATAAAAAAAAAAAAAAAAATTCCCTGTGTCCCTGTGTGCTTGCATGCAGAAGCGAACGCATACATAAGTCCCGCCCACATATGAAAATGGTGTTCAAACCACACATGTGAGGTATCGCTGCGAACGTTAGAGCGAGAGCAATTTTGGCCCTTGACCTCCTCTGTAACTCAAAACATGTAACCAGTAAAAAATTTTAAAGCGTTGCCTATGGGGATTTTTAAGTAGCGAAGTTTGGTGCCACTCCACGAGCGTGTGCAATTTTGAAGGGTGATATGTTAGGTATCTATTTACTCAGCATAACTTCATCTTTCACATTCTTTCTAAATACATTGGAATGTCTTCTTTCCAAAAAGAGGTCATTTGGGGGGTATTTGTACTTTTCTAGCTTGTTAGGGTCTCAAGAAATTAGGCCATCAGTGCTTTAGGTGTGATCAATTTTCAGATATTGGCACCATAGTTTTTGGACTCTATAGCTTTCACAAAGACCAAATAATATACACCGATTTGGGTTATTTTTACAAAAGATATGAAGCGGTATAAATTTTGGCCAAAATATATGAAGAAAAATTACTAATTTGCAAAATTTTATAACAGAAACGAAGAAAAATGCATTTTTTTGCAGAATTTTCGGTCTTTTTTCTTTTATAGTGCAAAGAATAAAGAACCCAGCGGTGATTAAATACCATCAAAAGAAAGCTCTATTTGTGTGAAAAAAGGACAAAAATTTCATATAGATACAGTGTTGCATGACTGAGTAATTGTCATTTAAAATGTGAGAGCACCGAAAGCTGAAAATTGGTCTGGTTATTAAGGGGGTTTAAGTGCCCAGTGGTCAAGTGTTTAAAAACCGGTCTAGTGTGTTTTTTTTATTGACACTTTTTACCCCAGGTGAATGGGTAGGGGTAAGACGTACCCCATAGTCATTCACATAGGGTGGGGGTCCGGGATCTGGGGGCTCCCTTTTAAAGGGGGCTCCCAAATTTCGATAAGCCCTCTGCCCGCAGACCTCGACAACCAACGGCCAGGGTTGTTGGGAAGAGGCCCTTGTCCTCATCAACATGGGGACAAGTTGCTTTGGGGTGGGGGGCCGCAGGGCGCCCCCCTGCTCCAAAGCGCCCACCCCCCATGTTGAGGGCATGAGGCCTGGTACGGTTCAGGATAGAGTTGCCACCTCATCCCTTTAAATCTGAACACCTTTAAATTACACGGGTTCTGAGGCTAATTAAATGCAGATAAGGCACCAAGTGGGTTTAACCTCCCTGGCGGTATGATTCTTTCGGATTTTAGGTGCTGAAAGCGGTACAATTATTTTGCATGGAAATTTGGAGTTTTATATTGTAGGTCTGTAAATCTTAACAATAACACACTTAAATCTGTCCAAACAAGAGTCTAGTAGATATTCCGGGTATGATAAAGTTTGAAACACAAAAACATAAATTATAATATAATAAATAAAAATAAATAATTTTAAAAAATAAAAATAAATAGTAATAAAATAAATTTCCCCACAATTCACTATCGCTCAATTCTGCAAGTGTTCTAATTTACTATCGCTGTTTTCTAGCTGGTCTAAAGCCACTTTTGACGTAAAGGGACACTTTTTGGTTGCTATGGACAATCTCCAGTTTCCAGGCAGAAAGAACAGTTTTTATATATATAAAACTGCATGCAGGACACTGGGCGGACTACTAGGGACAGAGGGGATGTGTCATTATTTGATACAGTACTGTAATCTGTAAGATTACAGTATACTGTATCTGTACTGTGTGTTTCACTTTTTGAATTTGCCGCCGAACTCCCCGCGTCGCACCGCTCGCAGGGAACGGAGCTCGGCACTGTGAATCGAGCGAGACACAGCGGCTCGCCGATCACAGCGGGGAGACATCGCAGGATCCAGGGGACAAGGTAAGTAAACTCTTCCTGGATCCTGCAATGCACGCCCGAGTCTGGCTCGGGGATACCGCTTTTGGTATGAAAAATCCACCACGAGCCAGACTCGGGAATACCGCCAGGGGGGTTAATTACCACCTTAATCAGCCACAGAACCTGTGTAATTAATATGTGTTCGGGTTTAAAGGGATGAGGCGGTAACCATAGTTCAGGAGGGGGTGTGCGCTCGCTCGTCCCCACCCCCTTTCCTGACCGGCCGGGCTGCGTGCTCGGATAAGGGTCTGGTATGGATTTTGGGGGGACCCCCACACTGTTTTTTCGGCGTAGGGGGTTCCTCTTAAAATCCATACCAGACCTAAGGGCCTGGTATGCCCCTGGCGGGGAACCCATGCCAGTTTTTTATTTAAAATTTGCCACGGCGTTCCCCCTCATGATTCATACCAGACACCTGTCAGCAATGCTTGTCGCTCATCGGGAAAGGAAAAAACAGTTTACCTTTCCTGATGAGCGAGCCAGCGCAAGATGTACAGTACCCTGTCGCTGAGAACCAGCGCGATGGGATTGTGCTGGAAACACATTCTCGTGGTCAGGTACTGTATGAATTTCATGATCTGTCCTTGTATGGAGTAAAAAAAAGCTTTGTGAAATGCCAATACTACTGTGTGAACTAGGTATATGAGTTTGGGCAAAATGATCATCTTGAATGAGGCCATTCTCCCCAGTCTGGATAGTCCAGAAACTCGCAGTTGGTGGAGTATTTGGTGAATTTGTTTTTGGAAGGCTCTATAGTTTAAGTCATATAACTGGTTTGGGAGTGGAGAAAGTTTAATTCCCAGGTATGGGACAGCTTGGTCAGTCCAGGTAAAGGGGAGACTCTTTTTAGTAGAGATTCATGTTTGTTGGAGAGATTCAATGGGAGGATTAGGAGACCCCACTATATTAAATAACTACATTCTAGCACCTATCTAGGAGGGTGCTACATATAATAAACACCCCAAATAAATGAATACCCCAAAATACTGACCCCTGATTGCAGAGGTAGGCAACCTTAAAGAGGTGGAGATCTACCTGAACAACATGGGAGAAGTCAAAGATCACCGGGCACAGTGTCATCCAGTGTCGCCTCCTCACACCTGATTCAAACCTCTAATTGCCGTACTACTGTGTCACAATTGTGTGCATATCACCTCCTCACCACCTGTCAAACACACTCAAATTTTCAGAGGAGCAGTAGTGCCTGCTTCACTTCTGAATGAGCCCTTAGTTGTATTCGGTAGCAGCACCCTTATGCCGCGTACACACGGTCGGACTTTTCGTCTACAAAAGTCCAACGGACGCTGACGGACTAAAGCTGGCTGGTAATCCGATCGTGTGTGGGCTTCTCCGGACTTTCAACTGACTTTTTTAGCCTCAAATCCGACGTACTTTAGATTTGAAACATGCTTTAAATCTTTCCGACGGACTCGAGTCTGGTCGAAAAATCCGCTCGTCTGTATGCTAGTCCGACGGACAAAAACCCACGCTAGGGCAGCTATTGGCTACTGGCTATGAACTTCCTTATTTTAGTCCGGTGTACGTCATCACGTAAGAATTCAACAGGCTTTTGTGTGATCGTGTGTAGGCAAGTCTGTTCATTAGAAAGTCCGCCGCAAGTCCGTCGAAAGTCCGCCAAAAGTCCGTCGAAAGTCTGTCGGACAGGCTGTCGGACTTTTGTAGCTGAAAAGTCCGACCGTGTGTACGCGGCATAAGGGTTTGTTGACACGTAAAGTTAGGGGGGTGGTAAAACCCTACAGTTGATTTGCGGTTTTATTGCTCCCAATCCCTACCCACTTTAGCTGCTGAGGCAGCAGCCATAGGTGTACACATGCTGCAGCAGAAATTGGGTCCCCGGTTGCTTTTGGTGGGCGCTATCGTCTGCCAACCGTGACCTATTTAAGTAAACAGGGACACTCTGCAAGCACCCCACAACTGCATGCTCCTGTGGGGTCCAAGGGGGTAAAGCAGGTGGTGAGAAGGCAACATAACGCTGCCTGCTTTAACCCTTTGTTTGCTGTTTTGCACAAGGTTGTAGGGCATTTACAGAGTGGCCTCATTCACTTAAATGGGTCATACTTGGCAGGTGCTACACCCATAAACCATGGCAGGGCATATAACGCTTGCTACAGCTGCAATATGTGTACACTCCTGTCAACTGCAGATAAGGAGAGCATGGTTGGGGTGGTAAAAACACATCTTAATTATAAGGTTTTACCACCCCCCAAACTACAAATGTAAATGAACCCTTACTGTTCTCCGCCCCCTATAAGGCTGCTTTCACACTGATGTGGTGCAGTTTACCTGAACCACGGGTGCAGCGCAGTGCATCCGCAACTTTCCTGGGTTAGCTGCGCTTTGCCGTAGACCTCTATTATATCCTGCAGGTGTGGGGCACTTTCTGAAAGCTTATCAAAACTCCTGCATTCAGAAATTGCACCACACACGCAGGATATAATAGAAGTCTATGGCTAAGTGCAGCAAACCCCCAGAAAAGCTGCAGGTACACTGCACTGCACCCGCGGTGTGGGTAAACTGCAGCACATCACTGTGAAAGCAGCCTAATGCCCCGTACACATGAGCTGAATTTCTGCCAGCAAAAGTCAGATGTGAGCTTTTCGTCGGAAATTCAAACCGTGTGTATGCTCCATTTTGCTGGTGGAGTTTCTGCCAGCAAAAGATTGAGAGCAGGTTCTCTATTTTTCAGACAGAAAAAGTTCCGATCGGAAATTCCGATCGTCTGTGGCAATTCTGATGAGCAAAATTCCGACGCATGCTCGGAAGCTTTGAACTACATTTCTTTATCATACATCACGGGGCACAGAGCACCATAATAATGACTATGTGGGTTATACGCTTTCCTTCAGGTGATTGGACACTGGCAACCAATAGTAAGACGGTTCCTCCCATATAACCCCTCCTATACAGGAAGTGCCTCCGTTTTTTCGCCAGTGTCTTGAAGGTGATGGTCATGGCTGTTGAAGCTCTTCAGTTTCTTCAAAGAAATGTCCCACTGAGGACGTTATAATCGGATCCATTCGGATGGCTTATTAAAGCTAAAGTGGATGGTACCCGAACCTCGGTTCAAGAACGAGGTATTGCTTGTAATGTGTCCTTTTTAGGCGCTGGACCCTTGTTAAAGTTGGTATTCCTGGTCAGTCTTGCCCAAGGAAACCACAAAGGGTGCTTTACAGGTCCAGGGGTGTGGACCCCAATGTATGGGGGACCCAATCCCTGAAGGTCCTTAGAGGCGCTACCCGCCGTGATGGGGAAGATTGGGCCTGGCAAGACAGGCCCTGCTGCTTAGGATGGTGAGTACTCCCCGTTGGGGCTTTATATATATATATATGTATTCCCGTGTTTATTAATCTGCCACAGTGGGCCTTGATCCGTTGTCCAGGGAGGCCGATTGGCGCGCTTTTTAAAAAAAAAAGTTACAGGTGAGCGCGCTCACGCGTGCGCGCCGTGCATCCATCGTGTGCACGCCGCCGACGGCGCTGCTGGTGCGTGTGCGCCGCAATCCACGTCACGGTGGCGCATGCGTCAGTTCGGCGCATGCGCCATACGGCGGCGGGGGCCACCGAGGTGCGCGCTCCATTCCATGCTAGTGTATATAGCATGGAGCTCCTGGCATGCACGGAATGAATGTGGGCACATGAGTCGGACGGTCTTGGAGAGTGGCGACAGGTTAAGGTCTGGGGTAGTTGTGGGGAGTACTCCTTGGTGTTCTCGTATGTAAGCAATGTCTTTCAGAAAACGAGCAACAGGGACCAAGGCAAGCCCAGGGGTAAAGGTCCCTCCACAAATAGCAGTAGACCAACCCCATACTGATGCGGCCTCAGTCTCTACTGAAGGACCTGCGGCTTCTGACCTGGCTGAGCCACTGCACTTGTCAGGCATAGTAGCCAATACTGATGCACCTGCCTCGGCTTATGTTACTAAGGATGATTTGGCATCTGCCCTAGCAGGCCTGGAAGGCAAGATAGCTGGCATGATTGCTTCTGTAACACAGGGGGGAAGGAAGCATAATAGATCTCCCTCCCCTGAGCCTGGGCCAAGTGGTGAGTCACTAGAGCCCCAGGTCTCTTATGCCGCGTACACACGGTCGGACTTTTCGTCTACAAAAGTCCAACGGACGCTGACGGACTAAAGCTAGCTGGTAATCCGATCGTGTGTGGGCTTCTCCGGACTTTCAACTGACTTTTTTAGCCTCAAATCCGACGTACTTTAGATTTGAAACATGCTTTAAATCTTTCCGACGGACTCGAGTCTGGTCGAAAAATCCGCTCGTCTGTATGCTAGTCCGACGGACAAAAACCCACGCTAGGGCAGCTATTGGCTACTGGCTATGAACTTCCTTATTTTAGTCCGGTGTACGTCATCACGTAAGAATTCAACAGGCTTTTGTGTGATCGTGTGTAGGCAAGTCTGTTCATTAGAAAGTCCGCCGCAAGTCCGTCGAAAGTCCGCCAAAAGTCCGTCGAAAGTCTGTCGGACAGGCTGTCGGACTTTTGTAGCTGAAAAGTCCGACCGTGTGTACGCGGCATTATAGCCAGATGGGTCCAGGTGACTTGGAACCAGAGTGGGCAGAGGATCCGGAGGAATTGGCCTTAAAGGACCTGGGGGAGGCTGAGGATTCCTCAGATGAGTATTCTGCGGATTCCTCAACCGGCTATTGCGGCTATTGGGATATGTCAATCCCTAAAAGATCGCTTTAAGAAGGTAGTAAAGAACATACCTTCCCAGGGGGAATCTGCTGAGGATTTATCAGAGATCCCTCATGCCTTATGTTTTGCGGTTGACTCTTTAAAAGACTCAATTCAACAGATGTCTCGTTTTGCGTTGTTATCAGTTCATATGCGCCGAGTATTGTGGCTAAAGAACTGGTCTGCTGAGACGCCATGTAAAAGGCTACTGGCTGCTTTTACTTTTCATGGAGAGCGCCTGTTTGGTGATGATTTGGATAAATACATCCAAAAGATCTCAGGAGGTAAGAGCGCTCTGCTTCCTATTAAAAAGAAGGGGAAGCAGCCCTCTTATAAAATTCCTAATGCCCCAGGGCCTGGTGCCTCTTCTCCTAAGCGGTATCGACGGCCTCAGCCGTCTGGGTTTAAAAGACCACAGGGTCAGAAAAAACCCTGGGCCCAAAAGCCACCTAAGCCCAGTTCCAAGTCTACCTTGTGAAGGGGCGCCCCCGCCCTCACGGGTGGGGGGCAGGCTTCGGCTGTTTGGGGAGGCCTGGGAGGAACTGGTTCAAGACAGATGGGTCATTTCCACTGTAAAGAACGGTTACAGAATAGAGTTCCGGGAGGTTCCCCCGAACCGCTTTCTACATTCAAGGGTCCCGGTGGATCCAGGAAAAAGAAGATGCCTATTTCTAGCTTTACACCATCTGCTGATATAAGGTGTAATCATAAAGGTCCCGCATGAAGAAAGATTCAAGGGGTTTTACTCGAACCTATTTACCGTGCCAAAACCAAATGGGGAAGTAAGGCCCATTTTGGACCTCAAGGCTCTGAACTTCTTTGTAGACGTCCGCTCCTTCCGCATGGAGTCGGTTCGCTTGGTCATAAGGTCCCTGAGAAAGGGAGACTTTTTAGCATCCATAGATATCAAGGATGCGTACCTTCATGTGCCGATCTTCGGGACACACCAAAGGTTTTTACGCTTCGCGGTAGAGGGCAGTCATTTCCAGTTTGTGGCGTTACCTTTTGGTCTAGCCACGGCCCCCAAGGTCTTCACAAAGGTCCTAGCATCAGTGTTGGCTTCCCTAAGATCTCAAGGAATTTCCATAATAGGATATCTGGACGATCTACTGCTAAGGGAATACTCTCGCCCTGCACTAATTCTAAATGTGTCAACTACAGTGAGCGTCTTACAACGCCTAGGTTGGGTACTAAATTTGGACAAATCAGCTCTTTGCCTGACCCAAGCCTTGATGTATTTGGGTCTAGTCTTGGACACCGTCCAAGAAAAGGTGTTCCTTTCACCCCTCAGGGTTGCCTCTATAGTGGAACTGGTACAGAAGGTGATAAAAGAACTAGCCCCTTCTATTCGGCTGTGCATGAGATTACTGGGCAAAATGGTGTCATCTTTCAGCGCAGTGCCATATGCACAGTTCCACTCCAGAGTGTTCCAGAACTGTATTCTAAAAGCCTGGGACAAGTCATTCCGAACCCTAGATCAGCCTATGGTTCTATCTCCACAGGTTCTACGGAACCTCTCTTGGTGGTTAAGAACCAGCAACTTGAAAAGGGGGAAGTCTTTCCCACCTGTAGCCTGGAAGGTGGTAACCACGGATGCCAGTCTTCTCGGCTGGGGAGCAGTCCTAGAGGAAGCATCTGTTCGGGGAGTATGGTCCCAGACAGAGAGGACTCTGCCCATCAACCTATTAGAGATTCGGGCAGCATGTCTGGCCCTGCGATTCTGGACGTCCAGGTTGCGGGTGCTTCCTGTCAGAGTCTAGTCTGACAACTCCACAGTAGTGGCATATATCAACCATGAGGGAGGTACCAGGAGTCGGGCAGCCCAAAGAGAGGTAGATCATATTCTAACCTGGGCAAAAAAACATGTGCCTTTTCTGTCGGCAGTGTTTATCCCGGGGGTGGACAATTAGCAGGCGGACTTCCTGAGTCATCATAAATTGTTACCAGGGGAATGGTCCCTGCATCCCGAGGTGTTTCTACAGATCTGCCAATACTGGGGGACCCCAGATGTGGATCTGTTGGCATCCAGATTCAATGCCAAGCTGGACAGGTTTGTATCCAGGACCAAGGATCTGCTGGCTGTCGGGATAGACGCATTAGTGGTTTCTTGGGATCAGTATTCTCTGATAGGGATGAGCTTCGCGTTTGAGTTGAACCAATGTTCGACTCGAACATTGGCTGTTCGATCGTTCACCGAATTGCGAACGTTATGGGCCGTTCGCGCTAAATTCGTGTGGCGCGTCACAGCCCATAATTCACTGCGGCATCGCAGTGCATTGCTGGCTGATGATTGACCAAGCATGCACTATGACCCGCATGCTTGGCCAATCACAGCGCCTTCGGTAGAGAGAGCTGTAATTGGCCAAAGCCAGGGTGGCTTTGGCCAATTATGGCTCAGGGGGTTTAGAACACGCCCCACACTATATAAGGCCGCCTGCACGGCTGCCCTGTGTAGTGTGTTCCGGCGTGCTCAGAGATAGAGAGAGACAGTGTAATTTCATTTGAGTTAGCTAGATTAGGCATGTTGCATTAGGTGTTGCATATATATATATATATATATATATATATATATATATATATACATACACACTGTATTCAGTTTAGCTTGATTCGTTCCTGTTATCTTCCTACTGACAGGCAGGCTTGTCTTGTTACAGTATTTACAGCTACCTGAAGAAAATTGCTGGTGTTCTTTTGATCCTATTAGTACCACAGTCAGGCAGCTAGACTATTTACAGTTAGTGTAGTGCGTCCTCCTCACAGTGTTCAGTTAAAGCTACAAGTTAGTTTTGTGTAACCTCTGCACAGTGTTCAGTTAAAACTACAAGTTAGTGTAGTGCACAGTGTTCAGCTAAAGCTACAAGTTAGTGTAGTGCGTCCTCCTCACAGTGTTCAGCTAAAACTACAAGTTAGTGTAGTGCGACCTCTGCACAGTGTTCAGCTAAAGCTACAAGTTAGTGTAGTGCGCCCTCCTCACAGTGTTCCGCTAAAACTACGCGTGCACACGAGCAGACTTTACGGCAGACTTTGCTCGGCGGACTTTTCGCCGGACTTTGTCTGCCAGGTGCGCCGGACTTCAAAACGGACGGACTTGCCCACATATGACCGGACTTTCCGGCGGGCTAAGTCCGCCCGTCTTTCCGAAGGACTTTCGCCGGAGTTGCGGCGGACTTTCAGAATGAACGGACTTGCCCACACATGGACAAGTCCATTCATTTTGAACGTGACTCAGGTGCGACGGGACTAGAAAAGAAAGTCGATCTTGCTGCTTTTATCGGCAAGATTTACACCTTGCGAGCCCCACCGCAGGTCATACCAGGCCCTTAGGTCTAGTATGGATTTTGAAGGGAAGCCCCCCTACACCGAAAAAAACAGCGTGGGGTCCCCCCTAAAATCCATACCAGACCCCGATCCGAGCATGCAGCCTGGCCGGTCAGGAAAGGGGGTGGGGACGAGCGAGCGCCCCCCCCCTCCTGAACCATACCAGGCCGCATGCCCTCAACATGGGGAGTGCCTTGGGGGAGGGGGGGCCCTGCGGGGCCCCCCCACCCCAAAGCCCCTTGTCCCCATGTTGATGAGGACAAGGGCCTCTTCCCGACAACCCTGGCTGCTGGTTGTCGGGGTCTGCGGCCAGGGGGCTTATCGGAATCCGGGAGCCCCCTATAATAAGAGGGCCCCCAGATCCCAGCCCCCCACCCTATGTGAATGAGTATGGGGTACATCGTACCCCTACCCAATCACCTAGGGAAAAAGTGTCAATAAAACACACTACACAGGTTTTTAAAATAATTTATTAAACAGCTCCGGGGGGGTCTTCTTCCGGCTTCGGGGGTCCCTCCGGTTCCTCTTCTCCCGGTGTTCCAGTTCTTCGGTCGGCTCCTCCGCTGTCTTCAGGCCGCTCTCTTGCCAGCGGAGGTCCGGACTTCTGGGCATCTTGGCTTCTTGTCTTCTTCCCTCTTCTCCAGATGTTGACACGACGCTCTCTCCGGCTGGACTGCTCTCTGAGGGCTCCGTTGTGACATATATAGGTGGAGACCCCGCCCTATTATGATGTCACAGTCCCTGGGCATGCTGGGACTGTGACGTTTTAGGGGGCGTGGTCACCGGGTGATGTTGACCACGCCCCCTAAAACATCACAGTCCCGCCTATTTAAGTCACAACGGAGCCCTCAGAGAGCAGTCCAGCCGGAGAGAGCGTCGTGTCAACATCTGGAGAAGAGAAGAGGGAAGAAGACAAGAAGACAAGAAGCCAAGAAGCCCAGAAGCCCAGAAGTCTGGACCTCCGCTGGCAAGAGAGCGGCCTGAAGACAGCGGAGGAGCCGGGTGAAGAACTGGAACACCGGGAGAAGAGGAACCAGAGGGACCCCCGAAGCCGGAAGAAGACCCCCCGGAGCTGTTTAATAAATTATTTTAAAAACCTGTGTAGTGTTTTAATTACACTTTTTCCCTAGGTGATTGGGTAGGGGTACGATGTACCCCATACTCATTCACATAGGGTGGGGGGCCGGGATCTGGGGCCCTCTTATTATAGGGGGCTCCCGATTCCGATAAGACCCCCGCCTGCAAAACCCGACAAATAACGAGAAGAGGCACTTGTCCTCATCAACATGGGGACAAGGTGCTTTGGGGTGGGGGGCCCCGCAGGGCCCCCCTTCCCCAAGGCACCCCCCCATGTTGAGGGCATGCGGCCTGGTACGGTTCAGGAGGTGGGGGCGCTCGCTCGTCCCCACCCCCTTTCCTGACCGGCCGGCCTGCGTGCTCGGATCGGGGTCTGGTATGGATTTTAGGGGGGGCCCCACACTGTTTTTTCGGCGTAGGGGCTTCCCTTTATAATCCGTTGGATCAGCATACACACGAGCGGGCTTTCCGCCGAACCAGCACACAGACGAGCGGACTTTCCGCCAGAAACTGAGTCCGACGGAAAGATTTAAAACTTGTTTCAAATCTAGGTCCGGCAGGCTTTTGGGAAAAAGTCCGCCGGAAAAGTCCGCCGGAGCCTACACACGGTCGGATTGTTCGGCGGACTCTGGTCCACCGGGCAAAGTCTGCCGTAAAGTCCGCTCGTGTGTACGCGGCATTAGTGTAGTGAGACCTCTGCACAGTGTTCAGCTAAAGCTACAAGTTAGTGTAGTGCGTCCTCCTCACAGTGTTCAGCTAAAACTACAAGTTAGTGTAGTGAGACCTCTGCACAGTGTTCAGCTAAAGCTACAAGTTAATTTAGTGTGACCTCTGCACAGTGTTCAGCTAAAGCTACAAGTTGGTGTAGTGTGTCCTCCTCACAGTGTTCAGCAAAAACTACAAGTTAGTGTAGTGCGACCTCTGCACAGTGTTCAGCTAAAGCTACAAGTTAGTGTAGTGTGTCCTCCTCTAAAGCTACAAGTTAGGGTAGTGCGACCTCTGCACAGTGTTCAGCCAAAGCTACAAGTTAGTGTAGTGTGTCCTCCTCACAGTGTTCAGCTAAAATTACAAGTTAGTGTAGTGCGACCTCTGCACAGTGTTCAGCTAAAGCTACAAGTTAGTGTAGTGCGTCCTCCTTACAGTGTTCAGCTAAACCTACAAGTTTTTTTTTTTGTGAGCTCTGCAGTGTTCAGCTAAAGCTACCTGTAGAAGGTTGGTGGTGTTTTTTGCTGATCCTATCACTACCGCAGGCAGCTAAAAAAGCTACAAGTTATTTTTTGGTGAGCTCTGCACAGTGTTCACCTAAAGCTACCTGTAGAAGGTTTGTGGTGTTCTCATACTACAGGCAGGCAGTTGATTTTGCGGCACATCACCAATGAAGCAGGATGCCCTCCAGGGGCCAGACTAAGGGCAGCACACTGACTGCATCACACCCCAAAGCTCCGCATGTGCAGGGCGCTGCAGTCTATGCGCATTATTCAAAAAGTTCTTTGGTGTGGGCCTTTTTTGAGACGAGTGCATCAGATCGCACCGCTGCTATTTGCAACATATGTCTCAAGCGTACCTTGCATGGCCAAAACATCTCCCGCTTGGGCACCACATGCTTGACCAGACATATGTTGACCTGCCATGCAGTTCGTTGGCAAGCGTATCTAAAAGACCCACACCAAAGAACAAAGAGGACCTCTCCTTGCTCCTCATCAGCTGAGATCTCCAACCCCACTATACCTTCAGTCCTCTCTGAGACCTGCACTGAGAGGAATGAAGGTGTAGAATTAGGTGTGTCGCAGCCAAGTACTTGTGGGCAATCCGCTTTTGGTACACTGACATCAGCTTGTACCAGGCAAATTTCCCTGCCCCAGCTGCTGCACTGCAGAAAGAAGTTCGCTCCCAGCCATCCACATGCCCAGCGGTTGAATGCTAGCTTGGCAAAATTGCTAGCACTTCAACTGCTGTCTTTTCAGTTGGTAGACTCTGCCCCCTTCCATGAGTTTGTGGAATGTGCGGTTCCTCAGTGGCAGGTACCCAAACGCCACTTTTTCTCACGGAAGGCGATTTCCGGCTCTCTACCGGCATGTGGAAGGCAATGTCTTGGCCTCGCTGGACAGGGCGGTCTGCGGTAAGGTGCATATTACCGCTGACTCATGGTCCAGCAGGCATGGACAGGGACGTTACCTAAGTTTCACCATGCATTGGGTGACTCTGCTGGCAGCTGGGAAGGATGCAGGACAAGATGCAGTATTGTTGGAGGTTGTTCCGCCACCACGCCTCCAAAATGCCACTACTAATGATTGTGACACACCTCTCTCCTCCACACCCTCCTCTTCTTCTTCCTCCATGGCCTCTTCCTGTGCTTTGTCCTCAGAACCAGCGGTGCTCCGTAGCCGTTCAAGGGGCTATGCAAGTATGCAGGCCAAAAGATGCCATGCGGTGCTTTAGCTGGTGTGCTTGGGGGACAGGAGCCACACTGGGGCAGAGGTTCTGTCAGCTCTGCAGGGGCAGGTTCAGAGGTGGTTGACGCCATGCCAACTTAAGGCAGGAATGGTGGTTTGCGACAATGGCACCAACCTCCTCTCTGCCCTCCGACAGGGACAAATGACCCATGTGCCCTGTTTGGCTCATGTCTTTAACTTGGTGATGCAGCGGTTCTTGGGCAGGTACCCTGGCTTACAGGATGTCCTGAGGCAGGCCAGGTCTGTGTGCATTTCCGCTGGTCATATAATGCCAGTGCTCGGCTGGCAGACCTCCAAAAGGAGTTTAACCTTCCCAAGAACCACCTAATCTTTGACATGCCCACCAGGTGTAACTCAATATTGGCTATGCTGCAGCAGCTGCACATGCAGCAGAGGGCCATCAATGAGTACCTGTGGCACCAGGACAGGGTCAGGGGAGCTTGTTTTTTTCTCCCCACGCCAGTGGGCCATGATCAGGGATGCATGCGCTGTCCTGTCACCATTTGAGGAGGCCACAAGGATGGTGAGCAGTGACAGTGCATGCATCAGTGACACTGTCCCCCTTGTCCACCTGTTGGAACACACACTGCGTGGAATAATGGACAGGGCACTTGAGGCAGAACAGAGGCAGGAAGAGGAGGACTTCCTTAGCTCTCAAGGCTCCCTTTATCCAGACAGTGTTCCTGCGTGCCCGCCGATCACACAGGAAGAGGACGAGGAGGAGGAGGATTGTGTCAGTATGGAGGTGGAGCCTGGCACTCAGCATCAGCAGCAGTCTTTAAGGGATCCGTCCCAAGAAACACATGGACTTGTACGTGCCTGGGAGGAGGTGGCTGCGGACCATATCGTCCTTAGTGACCCAGAGGACTCCGGACCGAATGCCTCAGCAAACCTATGCTGCATGGCCTCCCTGATCCTGCAAAGCCTGCGGAAGGATCCTTGTATTTGTGGTATCAAGTAGAAGGACCAATACTGGCTGGCAACCCTTCTTGATCCACGTTACAAGGGTAAGGTTGCGGACCTTATCTTGCCATCGCAGAGGGAGCAGAGGATGAAACATCTTCAGGAGGCCTTGCAGAAAGATCTGTGCAACACGTTCCCAGAGACTGGGAGGTTACAAACTCCTGTTTCTGGACAACGTGTTGCTGAGGCTTCGGTCAGTCAAAGAAGGAGCGGTGGAGAAGGTGGCCGTCTGACCGATGCGTTCAGACTATTTTTTGGTCCGCAGCCCCAAGGTATGATCGGTTCCAGCAACCATCGCCAGCATCTGTTTTACATGGTGCAGGAATACCTAGGGGCAAGATCTGGCTTGGGCACCTTTCCCACCGAAAATCCCCTGGGTTACTGGGTCTTGAGGATGGATCACTGGCCAGAGCTTGCACAGTATGCAATTGAGCTACTGACCTGTCCTGCATCCAGCGTTCTTTCGGAACGCACATTCAGTGCTGCTGGAGGCTTTGTAACCGATCACAGGGTGCGTCTGTCCACCGACTCGGTCGATTGACTGACCTTCATAAAAATGAATCAGTCTTGGATCACCACCAGCTACCAAGCACCTAATGCTGATGTAACCTTATATTTTTTTTTGAAATCTCAGATCCCTTCAAAGACTGCCTATGCTGATGCTGAGTGACTATCCTGAGTAATTATCCTCTTCCTCCTCAATAATCATGCTGATAGCTTGTAAGAACATTTTTGGTTCTGGGCGCCACCACCAGTGCCTAAGGCCCAATTTTTCAGCCCCTGTTTAACAGGGGCAGGCATGTAATTACAATTTTTGATGCAATACTTTGCAGCAGGGCTCGTTTCTGCGTTCCAACTAGAGTATCTGTGAGGGGTTGCAGTGTTGTGGCACCAGCACCAGTGCCTAAGGCCCAATTTTTCTGCCCCTGTTTAACAGGGGCGTGTAATTACAATTTTTGATGCAATACTTTGCAGCAGGGCTCGTTTCAGCATTCCAACTAGAGTATCTGTGAGGGGTTGCAGTTTTGTGGCACCAGCACCAGTGCCTAAGGCCCAATTTTTCTGCCCCTGTTTAACAGGGGCGTGTAATTACAATTCTTGATCTAATATTTCACAGCAGGGCCTGTTTCTGCGCCGACCAAGAGTGAGTGAGGACTTACAGTGTTGTGGCACCACCACCACCAAAGGCCCAATTTTTCTGCCCTTGTTCAATAGGTGCATGTAATTACAATTCTTGATCTAATATTTCACAGCAGGGCCCTGTGAGGGCTTACAGTGTTGTGGCCATGACAACACCTAAGGCCCAAATTTCTGCTGAGTATATAGGGCAGGCCCCTACTTTCAAAATCCAACTTACAAACGATTCCTACTTGCAAACAGAAGGAGACAACAGGAAGTGAGATGAAATCTACCCCTAGGAAGGGAAATTCTCTCCTGTAAGTGTTAATATGGGAAAAACGTTTCTCCTTTCCACTGATGCTTTATCACCAATCCTTGTTTCACAAAAAAACCCACATTTTCAAAAAACATTTGTCATTGAGACAAAAAATGGGGTGAAATCTTCTGAAGAGGAGCACAGACAGCAAAACAAATGTCACAGGGGTGATATGTTATCCAAAAAGCTTAAAATAAATTTTTTGGCTGGAGTTAAACACGTTAAAAATGTACCAGTTCAAAATTACAAACAGATTCTACTTAACAACTAACCTACAGTCTCTGTCTTGTTTGCACCACCTGTATACTGCTGTACAGAGTATATAGGGCCTGGGGGCCCCACGCCTTTCCTTTTTTTAATTTAGGTGCGGGGTTCCCCTTAATATCCATACAAGACCCAAAGGGCCTGGTAATGGACTGGGGGGTACCCATGCTGTTTGTCTTACTGATTTTCATCCATATTGCCAGGACCCGACATTACATTAAAGCCACAAGCAGTTTTAAATGACTTTTTTCCCTTAAAAAATGACATTTTGTGCAGGGACTGTTCTAAGCACGGGAAACACGCGCCACTTTACAGGCATACTATAGACACCCCCCAGGTACGATATTTAAAAGAATATTTCACTTTTTTTTAACTTTAAGCATCATTAAAATTACTGCTCCCGAAAAAACTGACGTTTTTAAAAGTTTTTTTTGCATTGATACATGTCCTCTGGGGCAGGACCCGGGTCCCCAAACCCTTTTTAGGACAATACCATGCAAATTAGCCTTTAAAATGAGCACTTTTGATTTTGAACGTTTGAGTCCCATAGACGTCAATGGGGTTCTAACGTTCGTGCAAATTTTCGGTCCGTTCTCAGGTTCTGGTGCGAACCGAACCGGGGGGTGTTCGGCTCATCCCTATTCTCTGATATATGCGTTTCCTCCAATCCAGATTCTGCCGCACTTACTAAGCAGAATACGGGAGGAAGAGAAGCCAGTGATCTTAGTGGGCCCCAGCACAGAGTATGGAAGTCATACATTTCTTGGTGTGAGAAAAGGAAATGGAACTCTCGTAAGTATACGATTGGAAGGGTCCTCACCTTTCTCCAAACAGGAGTAGACTTGCAGCTCGCTTTAGGGACAATTAAGGGACAGATTTCGGCCTTATCTGTTTTCTTCCAGAGACCAATTGCATCCCATTCTTTGGTGCGGACCTTTGTTAAAGGAGTAACGCACTTGAGACCACCACTTAAACCGCCTTTATGTCCATGGGACCTAAATTTGGTACTTTCAGCCTTACAGAGTCAGCCCTTTGAACCTATTAGGCATATTCCGTTTGTCCTATTGACCAGGAAATTAGTTTTCCTAGTGGCTATAACATCGGCTAGAAGAGTGTCAGAATTGGCCGCCCTTTCTTGCAAGGACCCTTAATGGTTCTTCATCAGGACAGGGTGGCCATGCGCCCTTGTCCCAATTTTTTACCGAAGGTAGTGTCCAAATTTCATCCGAATCAGGATATCATTTTACCTTCCTTTTTTCCAAACCCTAAGACTATCGAAGAAAAGTCGCTTCACTCACTGGATGTGGTGAGAGCGATAAAGGTTTACTTGGAAATGTCAGCTCCTTTTCGGAAAACTGACTGCTTTTTTGTCTTGCTTGAGGGTCCTAGAAAAGGACAGCCGGCAACAAGTTCTTCTATATCCAGGTGGATTCGCCAGACTATTGTCCAGGTGTATGGATTAAAGTGTAGGGTTCCACCCCACGATTTAAGAGCACACTCCAATAGAGGAGTTAGTGCATCATGGGCAGTACGCCAGCAGGTGTCTATGGCTCCGGTTTGCAAAGCAGCCGTTTGGTCTTCAGTTCATACGTTCACCAGGTTTTACCAAGTGGATGTGAGACTGTGTTTGGCCACAGTGTGTTGCAGGCTGCTTTATAATCCCAGGCCCGTCGGGCTTAGGGATAATGTGTCCCTCTCAGTTGCATTGCTTTAGGACATCCCACATAGTCATTATTATGGTGCTCTGTGTCCCGTAATGTATGATAAAGAAAAACAGATTTTTAAAACAGCTTACCTGTAAAATCCTTTTCTTTGAGTACATCACGGGACACAGAGGTCCCTCCCCTCTTTCTTGGATCGTCAATGCTTGTTACAAAACTGAGGCACTTCCTGTATAGGAGGGGTTATATGGGAGGAACCGTCTCACTATTGGTTGCCAGTGTCCAATCACCTGAAGGTAAGCGTATAACCCACATAGTCATTATTATGGTGCTCTGTGTCCCGTGATGTACTCAAAGAAAAGGATTTTACAGGTAAGCTGTTTTAAAAATCATTTTTTTCTCGGCTCCTCGTAGTGTTGTACATCACCGCATTCTTAACAGTCAAAAGTTCAGAGAACTTTTATATGATTGTGTGTATGCAAGCCAAGCTTGAGCGGAATTCCGTCGAAAAAACCACCCAAGATTTTTCTGACGGAAATTCCGCTCGTGTGTACGGGGCATTATACTAATATGATCGGTGTATTGCTTCACATTGACCTGAAGATCTCTTCCTTCTGCTGCTGGCACCACTCTGGAGACCACTAGCCTGGATTGGAGGTGGAGTGCAGTTGGTGTCACTCGGCATGGGACAGAAGCTGGCACTACAGAGGAGACATCCGCTTATGCAGCTCTTGGTCCTTACTACCCCTCCAACTTTACAAGGAGTCCCTCTGTATTGCACTCTGTTTGATGCTCTGAAATGGCGGGTCAGCAAACCCAAACCCTGATCTACCAGTCACTTGTCCACAATCTACAGGTTGCTGACCCCCCCGCTTATTGGATATCAAACCTGAAGAATTCAACTTGAACCCATGGTGAAGGCAAAGCCAAACCTCATGTGTAACACTTTTGAAAAGCCTCATGAAATATTATGGATGTTTAAAATATATTATTAATAATAATAATAATAATATCTGATTTTCAGGTCACAGTATCTCGATGTTCGGATCCCTGTATTCCTGGCACCAGAAAAAAGTTTGGATCTTCAATTTATAAATGTTGCTATGAGTGGATCTCATGTCCAGAAGGAGAGATCTCCAACATTTCTGGTAAGGTTTGTATTTGTCTTTATGAAGTACTGTACATCTCTGTCATCCCCATGTTTTATCCTTTTATAGAACGATTCTGACACTCCTCTCCTACATGTAGAAATCATCATTTTTTTGCTAGAAAATTACTCAAAACTCCAAAACATTTTATATGTTTTTTTTTCTTTAGCAGAGACCATAGGCAATAAAATGGCAGTCATGGGAGTGCGCATGCGTGAAGCTCCCAAGATGGCCACGTAAGCCGGGAGCTCTGCTCTGCCTCAGCCAGCCAGCCGCCCTATCTCCGGATCTGGACCAGCAGGAAGCCTGCGAATAGTGGGAATCGATCGGGGAGCATTGTAGCAGCATCCCCATGCTAGGCAGCTCGGACCTGGGACTGATATTCGCCGCCGAGGGAAATCAGGCCGATTCCAAGATGGCGGGCGCATCTCAGCCACGAGACATACATGCAGGGGGACAAGCAGACAGCAGGCAAGTGATTGCACCAGCCACGCTACCCTACACCCCGCAGGCTATACCAAATATATCCCACGCTGTGACCCCATCACCTGCCTCTACAGAATCGCTCATTGAGCGATCGATTGACAATTACATGATATCCCCAATAGGAAACTCCCCACTTCACCTGGAAACCATAAACACCACAGGAGGACCCGACCATGACATACCTGTTCCTAAAACTGCTGAAATTGCTGGAAAGGGGCCTTGCTCTCACGGCAACCAAGATCACTAATGACATTCGATCAGACTTCCAAAACCTGGGCACTAGAATGGAAGCGATTGAGCACAAGCTCGATATCACAGTCTCAAGGGCCAACCAAAACACGGACCATATTCATGTTATTCAAGAGCAATTAGACACAGCCCTTAGCAGGATCGACAACCTGGAAAACTGCTCAAGGAGGGACAATTTTAGAGTAAGAAGTCTCCCAGAGTCCATCGCAGATGTCCCCACAGCTGTCCAGGACCTTATTAAAGTCCCCATCCCCACAATAGCTCCACACAAACTGGAACTAGACAGGGCACACAGATCCCTGGGCCCCCCCCATAAAAGACAGATCTTCCAGGGATGTGGTAGTGAAGCCACACTACTATGGGGTGAAGGAGGAGATTATGAAAGTCTCACGCCAACAATCTCGCATAAAATTCCAAGGAAATGACCTTAAAATCTTCGCTGACATATCGCCCATGACTATACAAAGACGCAGAGTCCTCAAACCTCTGCTAACAATATTAATGCAGAAAGAAATCAAATACTGGTGGGCCATTCCCTTTGCTTTGAAATTTTCCTATAAAGGCAAAAATTTCTCCTTCACTACCTTTCCAGAGGGCGAAAGGATTCTAATATCTCTGAAATTTATTATGCAAGATCCTTCAATGGACACATCTAATCCTCAAGCAGGATCCTACAAACGTCCCACTCCTACCAGCCCAATTTCACCCAATTGGAAGTCACACAAGAACAGACAGATGAAGGAACCTTTCCCCACCTGAGAACTGCCAAGTATCTTTTACTGTTCTTTCACTCCCCAGGAAGTATTCCTGTTTGACGTTTTTCCACAGGATCTCCTGTCTGGTTTGGGAGTCCTGCCGGACAGCCTGGACTTTCTTCTCGAATACATTTGTCCATAGGTCTATACCCTTACTTCCTATAACCTCTAGTGGACTTGACAGAGGAGCAACTGAAACCCGCTCTGGACAGTACCGTGCTTGCAACGCAACGCCCAAGGAATGCCTCGGGAACCAAGCTGGACTAACATCAAGCTGACGGGAGACACCTCCCACCTCCTCTAACTCGCAGGGGGACACACTCGAGTATAATGTTAGATGGGAAACCTCCTCTTGTTCTTCTTGCAACAAAAGACGGTCAAGGATTACAATTGTTATTTCCCTCCTTTCCACCTCCCTACCTCCCCTTCAACCCCCCCCTTCCACTACCCCCCCTCCTTTCTTTTTTTTTCCTCCCTTACCTCCCTCCCCCACATTTCCTGTTTTGATGAAATCATTTATCTACTGCATTCCTGCTGGTTTGAATCCGTTTACTTCACAATGTTACAGTTATTTTAATCATTATAGATTGCTTTTTATCCAGTGTAAGCTCGCATCTCAGGGATGGCTGTGGCTGGGGCAGCAGTCCTGCTCCTCTGTCCACCTCTCAACTATGGTCTTACCGTTGTCGGGAGATGGGCTAGTAGTTCAATTTGAGGGCTACAAATTTGGTATTTTCAGCGACGATGGGATGGTTTTCACTCCATCCCTACGTCGCAGGCCTAGGTTAGACCCACCTGTATTTCTCTATGCTTCTGTCCTCTCTCCTCTTCTAACCTTCTCTCTCTATTTGCCAGTACACATACGCCGCAACTCCACCACTCCGCTCCAGGTCCCAGGTCCAGCAAGTCGCATCACGCCAGAGTTCAAAGCCTTTCGCCACACGGGGTAAGTGTTATCAGTAAAGTTATATTCCTACCCTCCACTGACCATGCCACATAACGCAACACTACCCCCCGCCCTGAGGGTAGTATCACATAATGTTCAGGGCTTGAACTCCCCTATCAAGAGGAAAAAAAATTCCAGTCTTATCATTCACAAAGAATGGCAGTGGTTCTCCTACAGGAGACACACTTCCCAATACGGTACTCCCCCTCCTTCTTACATGCACAATACCCGCAATTCTTTTTAGAAAGTGCCAATGACAAAACGAAGGGTGTAGCGATACTATTCGCAAAATCCTGTAAAATTAAAACCAGGCAGGTTCATAGAGACCCAGAGGGAAGGTTTATCCTAGTTAAGGGAATTTTAGATGACCATCTGTTTTCATTTATTTCTTACTACACCCCCAACAAAGGTCAAGCAAATTTTTTTCAATCTATGTTTCAGACCCTAGGACCACTATTAGAAGGGACAGTGATATTTGGCGGTGATTCAAATATCGCATTTGACCAGAGTCTTGATAAATCAAAACCTCATTTATCACAGCTTATCCGCCCCTCAAACATTAGTTCCAAGATAGCAAAATTGATTCACCTGCAAGGTTTAGCCGACATCTGGCGAGAATGCAATCCCACAAAGAGGGACTACATACACTACTCAAACCCTCATCAATCTTATTCCAGAATTGAATTGAATTCAAAACAACACACATACCCTTAGTAAAAAAGGCATACATAAAAGACACTGCACTTTCAAAACACTCTATGGTGATCCTAATTCTACAGGGCCACTTCACCAAACCCCCTGCAGCACAATGGAGACTAAACGAAACTTTCAATGACCCCATCACGGTCATAGAACTTGAGAAGGCAACAAAGGAATACTTTCATCTTAACGATACGAATGGAATCTCAGCTGAGACCCTTTGGGCTGCTCACAAAGCTACGATCTGGGGAAAGCTCATTCAAATAGCATCCAAACTTAAGAAAGCAAGAGCCTCAGACCTAGAGAGATTAGAAAGAGACTTTGCAGCTTTACGCAAACAACACAAAAAGGACCCGTCTACAGTCCAAATTGCGCAATTAAACACAGCCCGATTGGCACTGAACCTGGCGCTCACGGTCAAAGCTGAGAATTCCATACGCTGGACAGGCGCGAGATTCTATCTGCAGAAAGACAAAATGAGCACTATATTAGCCACTAAACTCTCCCCTAAATTTCGTTCCTATGCACTCCCAAAAATAAGACTAAAAGATGGTACCACAACCCTTAATCCCCAACGTATCCTAAAAACCTTTCAAGAATTCTACACCACATTATATCAGAAAGACAATTCAGCAGAGGAGTCCACCATAAATTCCTTTCTGGATGGACTACCTATCCCAACCCTTCACAAAGATCATATAGATATTATGGAAGCCCCAGTCACAACAGAAGAAACAATAGAGGTGATTAAAATCTTAAAGGGGGGTCGGCCCCTGGATCGGATGGCTTCTCAGCTCTATACTACAAGACTTTTACTAATATTTTAGCCCCTTCTCTTACAAAATTTTTCAATTCCAAACAAAAAGGCGAACCATTTGATACTCACCTTAATTCAGCTTTTATTTTGGTGATTCCCAAACCTGATAGAGACCCAGGGAGAGTAGAAAATTACAGACCCATTTCATTGATTAACAATAATCTGAAGATACTTACCAAGATTATGGCAAATAGAGTAAGCACCTTTATAGGCCGCTATATACACAAAGACCAAGTGGGATTCATTCCCGGGAGACAAGGCCCAGACCAAGTTAGATGAGCGGTTGATATTATTTCCATTCTCCAGTCTGGATGGGACAGAGGCCCACCCCAGGAAGGACTTTTCCTTTCACTAGACCTGCATTTGATTCTCCCTCCTGGCCTTACCTTTTTGCAATACTTAAAAGATGGGGGTTTGGTGAAAATTTTTTGGGCCTATTGAAATCCCTTTATTCAACTCCAGAAGCGAGAGTCAAATTACAAGGTTATTATTCAGAACCCATTGAAATTGCGAGGGGGACGAGGCAAGGCTGCCCCTTATCACCCTTGATCTTTGCACTAGCAATTGAAACATTGGCCATTTCAATTAGAGCGGATCAAAATATCAGAGGGGTGCATTGCGGACAATCGGTCCACAAATGTGCTTTATTTGCGGACGACATCCTCCTCTTCCTCACCTCACCAATAACATCCCTACCCACCGTAAACAAACTCCTTGAAACTTTCGGGAATATCTCAGGGCTAAAGGTTAACATGACTAAATCCCAAGCACTGAACATTTCATTACACAATACAGTAGTAGATTAACTGAAACCCTCTTTTCAATTCAAATGGAGCAACAATTCACTGCATGATTTGGGAATAAACCTAACCCCCAAGATTGAACTTCTATATCAGGCAAATTTTCCACCCATGTACCGCAAACTTGAGACTGACCTTCAGACATGGTCCCATCACAACATATCCTTCTTAGGTAAAATTAATTCTATTAAGATGACTCTACTCCCCAGACTTCTCTACCTATTCAGGTCTATCCCAATACCGATAAGAAGGGATCACCTCAAATCCCTCCAGGGGAAAATAATTACATTTATGTGGGGGAAGAAAGGTCACAGGCTGTCCCAACGCATTCTATATAGCCCCAAAAAAGAGGGGGCTTAGGTCTACCCCATCTGTTTAGATATTACCAAGCTGCTAGGTTGGCCCAACTCTCATTAATATACTCGAAATATGAGAAACCGGATTGGATAAGTATAGAAAGGCAGGCGGTTCCCTTAAACACCATAGACTACCTACTCTGGTGTCCCCGAAAATCCATACCCTCAGTCTTATCCCCAACACTATCCCACTCCATTAAACTATGGGATGAAGTGAAACACCTTCCATCATTGACTTCTGACATGCACCCACTAGCCCACATATTCCGTAACCCACAATTTAGCCCTGGCATGGATATCAAATCGTTCCAGTGGTGGCTAGACAAGGGGATGTACTGTATTGGCCATTATTTGTCTTCCTCTGGACCACTATCTTTAAAACACTGTATAGAAAAACTAGAACTCCCAGACTCGGAGAAATTCAGACACCTCCAAATCTCCCACTCCTTAACATCTTTATGGACAAACAAACCCAATCCCCCAGAGTTCACACCATATGAGCGGTGGTGTGGCCAAACAAGGGATCAGAAAAGGGGGAATATCCATAATCTACGACTCATTGGTAGAACCAGAGTCCAAACTACCTTACATGGAGGCCTGGGAAAGAGACTTGCAGGATACCTGGGACCTGGAGGAATGGCATAAAACAGGAATGAGAGCACATAAAGGTATTGTGAATCTATCCTTGATTGAAGCAAACGTGAAAGTACTTATGAGATGGTACCTGGTACCCACTAAACTAGCTGTGATGTTCCCCACTTCCTCACTGTTATGTTTCAGAGAGTGTCAAGCCCAGGGTTCCATGTTGCATATATGGTGGGACTGTCCAAAAATCTGGGGTTTCTGGAATAAGATCTTTCATCTCATTCGGAGAGTAACAGGCATCCTGGTAACGAAATCTCCTCAGATAGCTCTGCTGAATGTCCAGGCACCTAAGACCCCAAAATACACTAAAAAATTGATATCATTCATGCTCCTGGGAGCAAAAATCACTTTAGCTAAAACCTGGAAGCAACCAAAGGTTTCTCTAACGGCTGCTAAGAGAAAGATCTCTTGGATCATGTCCCAAGAGAAAATGGTCAGCTCCATAATGAACACTCGCAAACCTTTTGAAGCAACATGGGAACCCTGGGCCAAACATGTAGGAATTTCTCTTATACCTGGAGTCAAGGTGTCATAAATTATGTTTTATGCCCCCAAAAACTGGCACCCCTTTCCCAATTTCTCTTCTCTTTCTGATCTTTTATCACTCATTCTTCTTCATCTTGTTTTCATGTTGAAAGCTATATATAATAAGGAATTATTTTCTCTCATTAGCAATATACATTTCTCAACCCCATCAATTCCACTTTAACAGGCACTCATAAGCTAGTAGGATTACCCCTTGAGGAAACTCAAGGTGTAGACTTTCCTTCAGAGGACATATTCTTGTTATCCACGTGGAGACTTTAATTCAGCTCTGAAAGCTGCTGATATTTCGGAGATGAGTGCAAAGTCAAAGCGGGCAACGTACTTTACTCTTACCTGTGGAGCCAGTCAGTCCCTGACACAGTGTGTGCCCAATAGGGGAGTCTGGACTGACGAATGTCTTAAAGGCAAGATTGTTTTGTATTGCTTTTTTAATAACTCATCAGTCACGTTTAGCTGATGGAGGCTTGATAATAATTAATAATTATTATTTTTTCGATTATTCTGTAAGAATGTTACATGCTCTGCCCCAAGTTGAGTTGATGGCATTAAATAGTATCGTACTTCTTTTCAAAAAAATTATTTTTGAAATAAAAAAAATAAAAAAATGGCAATCATTGCCATTGTCACATGGTATTTGTGCAGCAATTTTTCAAATGCGTTTTTTTTAAGTCTCATGAATTAAAAAAAAAGTAAAGCTAGCCCAATTTTTTTTGTATTATGTGAAACGATGAGTAAATAGATACCTAACATGCCACGCTTTGAAATTGCGCACAATTGTGGAATGACGCCAAACTTCGGTACTTAAAGTTAGGCGAAGTTTTAAATTTTCTTTACAGATTCCCCATTTAAAGTTACAGAGGAGATCTAGTGCTAGAATTATTGCTCTCGCTCTGACGTTTGCAGTGATACCTCACATGTGTGGTTGAATGTCGTTTACATATGCAGGTGCCACTTACGTATACGTTTACGTCTGTGTGCGAGCACGCGGGGATGGGGGCGCTTTAAATTTTGTTTTTTATTATTTATTTTATTTTTATTTTTATATTTTAGAAGGAATGTAAACATTGTTTGTAATAAGAATAGGACATGCCAGTAGTGTTGCCACCTCTCCGGGATTAATGACATTATTCAGACAGAATACTTGCCAGTGAGGTGTCCCCAGTGTCACCCGTGTGTCTTCCAGTCATCTCTGTCCCCATTCCAGTGACCACACACTCTTCTCTATTTAATTCTGCTGGTTTCTGTCCCCCTCACTGACATTCACAGTTTACACCTCAAGGCTTTCAGTGCCCAAAAACAGCAGGCACCCCTCAGGACAGACCACCAGCAGCTAAAGGACCGCTCTTCTCCCTGTCTGTGTGTCTCCTTGATGAAAGGATCGTCCAGCTTCACAGGAGCCCAGTAGAAGGAACAGCGGGTGCAGCCGATTACTCACTGCTTGTAACACATGGGAGCTCCTCACAGCCTACAGAACGAGACAGCAGGAGACACTTATGCAGTCCACCACTGTCGCCTCACTGTACACCCCACTGTCCACCTGACTACTGCCCCCTGTCCATCCCGCTGCCCACCCCCCAGTTCACCCCATTGCCCCCTCAAGTCTTCCCTGCTGCCCCTCTGTGCACCCCAATGCCCCCCTGTCCATCCCATTTCCTCCCTGTCCACCCTTCTGCCCCCTTGTCCATTCTATTGCCCCCTGTCAACCCCTCTGCCCCTTGTCCATTCTGCTGCCCCCTTGTCCATTCTGCTGCCCCCCGTCGCTCCCACTGCCTCCCTGTCCACCCCTCTACCTCCCTGTCAATTCTGCTGCCCCCTGTCCATCCCGTTGCCCCTTTGTCCATTCTGCTGCCCTCAGTCCCTCCTGCTGCCTCCCTGTCCACCCCCCTGCCCCCTTGTCCATTTTGTTGCCCCCATCCAATCCTCTGCCCCCATGTCTTTTCTGCTGCCCCCTGTCCCTCCCTCTGCCAACCTGTCAATCCCTCTGCCTCCTTGTCCATTCTGCTACCCCCTGTCCATCCCGCTGCCTCCATGTCCACCCCTCTGCCCCTTGTCCATTCTACAGCCCCCTGTCCCTCCCACTGCCTACCCGTCCACCTCTCTGCCCCCTTGTCCATTCTGCTGCCCTCCTGTCCATCCTCCTGCCTCCCTGTCTACCTCTCTGCCCCCTTATGCATTCTGCTGCCCCCTTGTCCATCCTGCTGCCTCCCTGTCCACCCCTCTGCCCCTTGTCCATTCTACTGCCCCCCTATCTCTCCCGCTGCCTCCCTGTCCACCCCTCTGCCCCCTTGTCCATTCTGATGCCCCCATCCACTCCTCTGCCCCCTTGTCTATTCTGCTGCCCCCTGTCCCTCCCGCTGCCTACCTGTTCATCCCTCTGCCTCCTTGTCCATTCTGCTGCTACCTGTCCATCTCTCTGCCTCCCTGTCTATTCTGCTGCCCCCATTCACTCCTCTGCCTCCTTGTCCATTCTGCTGCCCCCTGTCCATCCCTCTGCCTCCTTATCCATTCTGCTGCCCCATCCACTCCCCTGCCCTCTTGTCCATTTTGCTGCCCCTGTCCCTCCCACTTCCTACCTGTCCATCTCTCTGCCTCCTTTTCTATTCTGCTGCCCCAGTCCACTCCTCTGCCCCCTTGTCTATTCTGCTGCCCTCTGTCCCTCCCGCTGCCAACCTGTCAATCCCTCTGCCTCCTTGTCCATTCTGCTGCCCCCTGTCCATCCTGCTGCCTCCATATCCACCCCTCTGCCCCTTGTCCATTCTGCTGCCTCCCTGTCCCTCTTGCAGCCTCCCTGTCCACCCCTCTGCCTCCTTGTCCATTCTACTGCCCCCTGTCGCTCCCGCTGCCTACCTGTCCACCCCTCTGCCCCTTTGTCCATTGTGCTGCCCTCCTGTCCATGCTGCTGCCTCCCTGTCTACCCCTCTGCCCCCTTGTGCATTATGCTGCCCCCTTGTCCATCCTGCTACCTCCCTGTCTGCCCCTCTGCCCCCTTGTCCATTCTGCTGCCCCCTTGTCCATTCTGCTTCCTCCCTGTATGACCCTCTGCCCCCTTGTCCATTTTGCTGCCCCCTTGTACATCCTGCTACCTCCCTGTCCACCCCTCTGCCTCCTTGTCCATTCTGCTGCCTCCCTGTCCCTCACGCTGCCTCCCTGTCCACCCCTATGCCTCCTTGTGCCTTTCTACAGCCCCCTGTCCCTCCCGCTGCCTACCTGTCCACCCCTCTGCCCCCTAGTCCATCCTGCTGTGCTCCTGTTCATCCTGCTGCCTCCCTGTCTACCCCTCTGCCCCTTGTGCATTCTGCTGCCCCCTTGTTCATCCTGCTACCTCACTGTCCATCTCTCTGCCCCTTTGTCCATTTGTTCTGCCCTCCTGTCCATCCTGCTGCCTCCCTGCCCACCCCTCTGCCCCTTGTACATTCTGCTGCCCCCCTGTCCATCCTGCTACCTCCCTGTCCACCCCTCTGCCCCTTGTCCATTTTGCTGCCCCCCTATCTCTCCTGCTGCCTCCCTGTCCACCCCTCTGCCCCTTGTCCACTCTGCTGTCCCCCCATCCCTCCAACTGCCCCTTTGTCCATTCAGCTGCCCCCCTGTTCATTCTGCTGCCCCCTTGTTCATTTTGTTGCCCCCTGTCTATTCTTCTGCTCCTTGTCTACCCCCCTGTCCATCCTGCTGCCACTTTAAACAACCCAAAAGTGTCCAAGGTATTTTTACATGTATATTATATAAATAAAAGTAAAACATTGGCGTGCGCCAGTAAAGTGTTTGGATTTAGCTTAAAGAAAAGGTGGCAACCCTACACGAAAGGTCCTCTTTATGGAGAGATCTGGGGTCTATCTCTCCTCCAGGCTGGAAAGACTGTGATCCAAAAAAAAAGCAATTTCAGCCTTTCCACTTGAACACACGGCAGTGTTTACAACTGCTGGGGCCGGACATGATGTCATAACACCACGCCCAGCCTTCGAAGGTCATAGAGACTGCTGGGAACTAAATAATATGGTTATCTTACAGTTCTGTTTATACCTTGCTTTTTCTTGGTGCTTTAATGAGGCTTCGATGGGGCTTTGGTGGGGCTTCAGTAGGGCTTCAAGTGAGCTTTGCCATAGACTTCTATGGAGGCTTTGAAGACACTTTGAAGCACCACTGAAGCTACATAGGGCATAGGGTATAATTTTTGAAGCAAAGCCGAAACAAAGCATAGCAAAAGCAGGTGTAAACAGGACTGTAAGATAACCATTTTATTTAGTGACAGGAGCTTTGACTAGCGTTCAGAGAGCTTTACCAAAGCCTTTCCGAAGCCTTGTTGAAGCCAAAGCAAGTGTAAATGAGCCCTTAAGGTCATTGTCACTACCTACAGTATGCCAACAATATATTAATTATAACAAGGAATATGTAAGGAAATGATGTTAGGTGTATTAGAGTGGGGGTTGGAAATTAAATTTGAGCTGGGCACATATATCTGCAGTGTTTTCTTATCTTTCTTCAAAGCACTAAGTCCCATAGATTTCTCCTGCTCCGTTCTTCTGTTATCAGCATGATAACTTCTGACAAGTTCTCAGACACAGGAGATTAACCTGTTCCCGACCAGCTGCTGCAGTTTTACTGAGGCAGAATGGCACGGGCAGGCGAATTGACGTTATGTTACATTGCTTCCTTAGGTGGCCACTAGGGGCACGTGCGTGCCCGCTGCTTGCCCCCAGAGAGAGAGAGTGCCCTGCGGTATCGATGATCGCTGGTGACATGGTGAGAACCAGGATCTCTGTGTGTAAACATTTCCGGTTCTCTGAGGGGAGGATTTGCAGATCGCCTGTTCATACAAAGTATGAACAGCGATCTGTTATCTCCCCTACACAGTCCCCTCCCACCTTCAGTTAGAAGACACTTGAGGGAACACAGTTAACCCCCTGATCGCCCCCTAGTGTTAACCCCTTCACTGTCATTGACATTTTTACAGTAATCAATGCATTTTTATAGCACTGATCGCTGTATAAATGCCAATGGTCCCAAAAATATGTCAGTAGTGTCCGATGTGTCCGCCACAATGTCGCAGTCCAGATAAAAATCGCAGATCGCTGACATTACTAATAAAAAAAAATAATAATAAAAATTCTATAAATCTATCCTCTATTTTGTAGACGCTATAACTTTTGCGCAAACCAATCAATATACGCTTATTGTGATTTTTTTATGATCAAAAGTATGTAAAAGAATACATATCAGCCTAAACTGAGGAAAAATTAGCTTTTTTTAAAAAAATAAATGGGTATATTTATTATAGCAAAAAGTATAAAATATTGTGTTTTTCCAAATTTGCCACTTTTTTTTGTTTATAGCGCAAAAAATAAAAACCACAGAGGCAATCAAATGCCACCAAAAAGAAAGCTCTATTTGTGGGGAAAAAAGGACGTAAATTTTGTTTGGGTACAGCGTTGCACGACCGCGCAATTGTCAGTTAAAGCGACGCAGTGCCGAATCGCAAAAAATGGTCTGGTCAAGAAGGGGGTAAAATCTTCCGGGGCTGAAGTGGTTAAACCATCCTAAATTTTGTGTCAGGGTGGTATAAATAGATTAGCAGAGAGTTGCTCTACTCACAGCACAGCTCTGAAAGTCTCTGCCTATCAGGAGGAGGGGGGTGTGTGCCGTTCCTCCAATCAGCTGTCTCCCAGTGTACAGCTCCCAACTGTCCCTGATTTCGAGGGACGGTCCCTGATTTGGAGCAATGTCCCTCTGTCCCTCTTTCCCCCTCATTTGTCCCTCATTTAGGTCTGATCCATATAGGTGTATAAAAAATGCACTTTTTATCTTTCAAAAAGTGTTTCTCAGTGCTAAACCTTCCTTCCAAATTCTAAATTGCTGCATTTGTATTTTAAAAGCCAATATAAAGGAATAGTAGTGGTGAAAAAAAAAAAGTCCTTGTGGATTTCATTAACCTTTTCTTGGGTTAATTCTCGTTTAAGGGGGCGTGGCAGGGGGCGTGTCCCATGCCTACATACATTTGCTGGTAGGTGTCCCTCATTCCCATCTCAAAATGTTGGGAGGTGTGCCAGTGTAATCCAAGACTTCTCTCACAGTGCAGGATGAGGAAGTGAAAAATCTAAAACAATCTGAACTTTCTATAGGATAGATAAAGCTGAAGACAGCAGATATAAAAGTAAAACTTATGTAGGGAGATTTGTTTCATCCCTGTGTATCATCTGAGGCTGTTCTCTTCACTGGGTTGTAATATTGGGGGTTATTTATCTTCAGTGTAGAGCTTACCAGTGAGCTGAGTCTACGCCAGTTATGCAGTTTAAGGGCTTTTTTGGCCCATGTTTATTGAATTAAAAGAAAAAAAAAAACAATCCATCCAGGATTCCCACGCAGGAGTTACAACTTCAAAGCAATAATGAAATTAATGGAAAATACCAAGCCACCTGGCTCTCTGCTCGGCAGTGCTGTTCAGGCGTTGACCTCGGTCCTCCTGACCCGGTAACTGTGTCCCTGTTTGGTACCCACTCTGGACCTCTGGTGACAATCTCTCTTACAGCTTCCTGGCTGCTTCAGCCCACCGGCTTGGGCCCTCCGTCTGCTCTGTCAGACTGTCCGGTGCCAACAGACACACTTCTCCCTTGTACACCTGGACTCCTCAGGAGGGTGGAGCCCAGAACCCTGGTCCTGGTTCTGCTATAAGTCCAGGACCCACCTGTACAATCAACAAGCCAGACTCCTGGCTGTTCCAAAAACCCAGTTCCAGGATTGGAGATTCCATTCCACACAGATCACTATGAAATCTCCAGGCTCCAGGTCCCCAACTGGATTTTACAAACCACAGAGGAAAGTGATAAAACAGTTTCCTCCAAATTAAATAATCCTCCTGGAGCCTCTCAACCTGCCTATTTGAGAATCCCGAGTGACAATCACTAGGACAGGGATCCGTACTGTCACTGGGTATATGTGAGGGTTTACATCCACTGTAAATGAAAATGAAAAAAAAATGAAAATGAATATAGAATTAAAAAAATAAATGTGAAAAATAAAAATAAAAGCAAAAAAGAAAATAATAAAAATGAAAAAAAAAAATGATAATAACAAAAAATAATAACAAAAAAATTACAGAATGAAACCATTGGGTGGACATACAGTATCTCACAAAAGTAAGTACACCCCTCACATTTTTGCAAATCTTTTCTTCTATCTTTTCATGTGACAACACTGAAGAAATGAGACTTTGCTACACTGTAAAGTAGTGAGTGTACAGCTTGTATAACAGTGTAACTTTGCTTAGACAAGCAGACTAAGGACAAGGATTACTGGAACCATGTCCTGTTGTCTGATGAGACCAAGATAAACTTATTTGGTTCAGATGGTGACAAGCGTGTGTGGGGGCAACCAGGTGAGGAGTACAAAGACAAGTGTGTCTCGTCTACAGTCAAGCATGGTGGTGGGAGTGTCATGGTCTGGGGCTGCATGAGTGCTGCCGGCACTGGGGAGCTTCAGTTCATTGAGGGAACCATGAATGCCAACATGTACTGTGACATACTGAAGCAGAGCATGATCCCCTCCCTTCAGAGACTGGGCCGCAGGGCAGTATTCCAACATGATAACGACCCCAAACACACCTCCAAGATGACCACTGCCTTGCTAAAGAAGGTGAGGGTAAAGGTGATAGACTGGCCAAGCATGTCTCCAGACCTAAACCCTATTGATCATCTGTGGGACATCCTCAAACGGAAGGTGGAGGAGCGCAGGGTCTCTGTGATGTCATCATGGAGGAGGGGAAGAGGACTCCAGTGACAACCTGTGAAGTTCTGGTGACCTCCATGCCCAAGAGGGTTAAGGCAGTGCTGGAAAATAATGGTGGCCACACAAAATATTGACACTTTGGGCCCAATTTGGACATTTTCACTTAGGGGTGTACTGACTTTTGTTGCCAGCGGTTTAGACATTAATGGCTGTGTGTTGAGTTATTTTGAGGGGACAGCAAATTTACACTGTTATACAAGCTGTACACTCACTACTTTACATTGTAGACAAGTGTCATTTCTTCAGTGTTGTCACATGAAAAAATAGAAGAAAAGATTTACAAAAATGTGAGGGGTGTACTTACTTTTGTCAGATACTGTACATCTATTTCAAAGCCTTGTTGACCCACCTCAGCATAAGCCCAGGGGGTCCACCCCGGCAGGTGAGTGCGCCCTCTGGTGGGAGTCTACACGCTGGGTGTTGCAGTGATTTCCATGGAGCACTTTATATCTTCGGCTCCGATCACATATGAGCCGCATGCCGATCACAGCGGGGGGTCCGGGTACGTCCTGGTTCACCATTTCAGGTCTGATTTTAGGCCGCATTTTGGGCTGAATTTGGACCTAAAACAGACCAAAAGACGCACAGAATCACACCGGACCCGCTGTGGAGATATGTGAACCAGCTCCATAGAGAGCCGGCCAAAATCTCCTGCTATTGTGTACTGGATGTGGGGAATCCGCATCCAATTCTCAATGGTGTGAACCCGGCCCTAACAGTGGAGGAACCTCACATGCACCTTATGCTGATGAACTTTTATGCACTTTTTTCACTGACAACATGCTTTATTTTTTAATCATGGACTTCACATATATCATGTTTTCTTGTTTGATCTCACATTGATGAAGTGCCTTTTCTTTGACTCCACATTGATGAATTATTTGGACAGATTTGTGGATAGTGATGAGTTTTTGTTATTGTATATATAGTATATGGATTTATGGACAGGTTTATTGATGTAATAATAATAGTAAAGCACTTTAGCACTTTATTCCACATATCTAAGTAGAAAGTGCGGCAGTTTACTACTTCAGTTCCCCCCCCGGGGGGTATTACATTTAGTGCTCAGCATCCTAGCAGTGGGGAACCAGGAAATCTGATATTATCCACATGTACAAAACGGTTTTATTTTATTTACCATTTTAGTCTTTCAACACTTTGTGCAAATCACATTAAAAAAAATAATTACAGAAAGATACGTGTTGATCCTGCCAGTAATGCACTCGGCTGGTAATTCCTGTTGTGGGCTGACAACACACAGGCGTTTGTGGACTGAAATCACAAGAAATGGTATCAGCCCTGCCCAGTTGTATTTTGCTACTATTACTAACTCTAATACAACTGCCATTAAAAACTATACAATCCCTCAACCTCTCCTCATTTATTTCTGATGGCATCAGAATCTATCATTTCACATATAAATAACTTTAAACAGATTGTAACAGTGGCAGCACCTCCATAGGGGGCGCACAGGCACCGCCCCCCCATCCATGCGTGCGCCCCCCTAATCTACATGCAGGGCAATTGATCGTATGAATTTCTTCTTTTTTTTTTTTTTTTACTTTTTAGAAGCAAGTGATTAGAGCCTGAGGCTCTAATTGGCTGCAAAAAAGGATGCACTGCTCCCGAGCCCACCCAGTTGTGAGACATTAGAGATTGGCCAGGAGGAGAAGACGGAGGGGGGACATAGAAGAAATGGAGGGGGGACACGGAGGCCGGGACACGGAAGAGATGGAGGGGGGACACAAGGGCCGGGACACGGAAGAGATGGAGGGGGGACACGGAGGCTGGAACACGGAAGAGATGGGGGGGACACGGAGGCCGGGACACGGAAGAAATGGACTGGGGACACGGAGGCCGAGACACGAAAGAGATGGACGGGGGAAACGGAGGCTGGGACACGGAAGAGATGGGGGGGACACGGAGGCCGGGACATGGAAGAGACGGAGGGGGGACACAGAGGCTGGTACATGGAAGAGACGGAGGGGGGACACAGAGGCTGGTACATGGAAGAGACGGAGGGGGGAAGCCACCGCCGATGGATTCAAACACGGTGGAGAGCCTGACCTGCACAGTGTAAGTGAGCCGGAGGGGGGTATGGTGCGCGGTGGTGGGCTGGAGAGATGGGGGTGGGGTCCGTGGTCCGGTCCATCTGCCACCCCCCCAACCAATGGAGCACCAACCACCACTGGATTGTAATAATTGTGGAAGACAAAAAGAAAAACTTCACCTCTCCCAAAACAGCTGAAATGTAAATACTGATCAGGTCCATTACAGATACACTATATTTCCAAAAGTATTGGGACACCTGTCTTTAAACGCACATGAACTTTAATGGCATCCCAGTCTTAGTCCGTAGGGTTCAATATTGAGTTGGCCCACCCTTTGCAGCTATAACAGCTTCAACTCTTCTGGGAAGGCCGTCCACAAGGTTTAGGAGTGTGTCTATGGGAATGTTTGACCATTCTTCCAGAAGAGCATTTGTGAGGTCAGGCACTGATGTTGGATGGGAAGGCCTGGCTTGCAGTCTCTGCTCTAATTCATCCTAAGGTGTTCTATCGGGTTGAGGTCAGGACTCTGTGTAGGCCAGTCAATTTCCTCCACCCCAAACTCACTCATTCATGTCTTTATGGACCTTGTTTGTGCTCTGGTCCAAATCATTTGGTGGAGGGGGGTTATGGTGTGGGGTTGTTTTTCAGGGGTTGGGCTTGGTTTCTTAGTTCCAGTGAAGGGAACTTTTAAGACATCAACATACCAAGACATTTTGGACAATTTCATGCTCCCAACTTTGTGGGAACAGTTTGGGGACGGCCCCTTCCTGTTCCAACATGACTGCACACCAGTGCAAAAAGCAAGGTCCATAAAGACATGGATGAGCGAGTTTGGGGGGGAAGAATTTGACTGGCCTGCACAGAGTCCTGACCTAAACCCGATAGAACCTTTGGGATGAATTAGAGTGCAGACTGCGAGCCAGGACTTGGTAATATAGTGTATATATATATATATAAGTGCTGGAGCTCATGTTATAATTAAGATGACACAGATATCTTCTAGATGTTTTGTCATTGTTTCTGTGTGCTGTAATGTCTGATTCTGATGTGTTTAACCCCTTCAATACCGGACACTTCACCCACTTCCTGTTCTGGAAAATTTTAAGCTTTCAGCGCTCTCACACTTTGAATGACAATTACTCAGACACATTTCTCTTTGTTTCTGTTATAAAATTTTGCAAATAAATAATTTTTCTTCATATATTTAGGCCAAAATGTATTCTGTTCCATTTCTTTGGTGAAAATACCCCAAATCAGTGTATATTATTTGTGTGAAAGTTATAGAGTCTACAGACTATGGGATATTGTATATGTGAAAATCGATCAATCCTGATGTAGTGACAGCCGATCTCATTTCGTGAGGTCCTAAAATGCACTGATTGAAACTCTGACCCCGATGTTCATTGTGTTTGTATTGTTCTTCTTGCAGACAGTGAAAACTGCATGAAATGTCCTGATGAAGAATGGCCAAATGAGAAGAAGGATCGGTGTGTTCCAAAACTGGTGGAATTTCTCTCCTACACTGACACCATTGTTGTAGTATTTTCGGCTGTCTCCATCCTCTGTTGTCTTCTGACTGGTTTAATATTGAGGATATTTATACATTACCAGGACACCCCCATTGTTAAAGCTAATAACCGGAACCTGAGCTATCTTCTCCTGGTCTCCATCATGCTGAGCTTCCTCTGTGTCTTCTTGTTCCTCGGCCATCCAGTAGATGTGACCTGCATGCTCCGTGTCACCTCTTTTGGTGTCATCTTCTCAGTTGCCGTCTCTTCTCTTCTTGCCAAAAGTATCATGGTGTGTATTGCTTTTAAAGCCACCAAACCTGGGAGCCCCTGGAGGAAATGGATGGGAGCCAAACTACCCACTTTTATCATTCGTGTCTTATCACTGGTTCAAGTCTTAATCTGTGTCACTTGGTTGTCTATTTCTCCCCCCTTCCAGGATCAGGACACTCACTCTTATCGGGGGAAGGTCATCATTCAGTGCAATGAGGGTTCCGTTATTGGCTTCTACTCTGTCCTGGGATATATGGGACTTCTGGCAGCTGTGAGTTTCATTATCGCTTTTTTAGCCAGGACATTACCGGACAGTTTTAATGAGGCCACGTACATCACCTTCAGCATGCTGGTGTTCTGCAGTGTCTGGATTGCCATGATCCCGGCCTATCTGAGTACCAGAGGAAAATACATGGTGGCTGTGGAGGTTTTTGCTATAATAGCCTCAAGTTCTGGACTTCTTGGTTGTATATTTTTCCCAAAATGTTACATAATTCTGTTCAGACCTGACCTGAATACAAAAACATATATCCACTAATAAGTATGGACCATGGCTGGGTTACCAGTAGTTATAGCATTATCTCTATTATTGTTAATTGTAGTATTTTGTTAATGTATTGAGAATGAACATTATTAAATCTGAACTGAATTTTCAAGAACCTTTAATAAATTCTGTGATCTTTCCCTATATTCATCACTATCCTTACTGGGACCAAGTTTTTCTTTAATAGCTTTGATCTCAATATCTATTTTGGCCAACTTGGCAGATTTCCTATCAATCAAAAACTGTAAAAGTGATAAGCCTGCTTGGTTAAAATATTTAAACCATTCTTCTAATTCAGTCTCCCCTTTCTGGGGGGAAATCTCCCATCTTAGGCTTCTTGGGACCATTGAATTTTTTATATAGGTACCCAGATAGGCTATATCCCATTGGGTATGGGTTTCAGAGATCATAAGGTTTTTTAACCTCATAAATAACCCTCCCAAATCATTTTCATCCTCCTTATAAACCTCAAAGACCCCATCAGTATTGACTACCTTCCTGGCTCGAAAATCAAAAATATTCATATTGTCTTAGAACTTAATCTAAAAATAATATACCAGCTGCAGTAATACACCAATAGAAATAAAGAAAGAAAAAACTGCGCTAGAAACCAATAAATTGGGCAGCAGCTGTCAGTGGGGTAAACACAAAAAAAAAAATACAAAATGGAAAAGCCGCGCTTAGATTGATAAATACATAAATAAGTGAATAATTAAATAATAACTTGGTGAAAAAAATTATCTGTAGGAAAAAATACTTGTTGATATGAAACTAATAAAAGTCCCCAAAAAAAGGGGAAGAAAATTCAGAACAATTCGACTGTCCAATTAATAACACTCAGTGATTGGATGAAGCAAAATATATTCCCAACTGATGAATGGCATGCTTACCAGATAGCAAGCCAAATCGAGCAGGTGGCTTAAACCCAGCCTGGGCCTTTATGAAACCGGTCACAGTAGGGTATGGCAATTCTCACTCACGTGGGATTGGCGTGGAATCCATGAAAAATTAACCCAAAAAATATAATGACAACATAGCGTAATACTGACATACAATTTAAAAAAAATAAAAAAGAGTGACACTCACATAGTGAGAGGAATAAATATCATATAAAACACCCAGTGTTTAAAGACAGCAGATGGCACACGGAAGGCCTCTTTGCCAATATTAAATGTTTAGTGCAAATCATGCAGGTATGTGGATCCTCGTGAAGAAAACAGTGAATACACCAGTACCACACGGGGGGCCTGCTTACCAGATGATAGATAACAAATAGTGAATCTTGTAATCTTGTGAGGTGTCAACCGAATCTACCAGTGAAGGGGTTAATACGTGCACCAAAACCGCATAAAAAGCCGGCTTACCAGATGTCAGACTTTCGGTGAGCAAATTAACTTATCAACCAGATGAATTGATCAACTAAAGGAGAAAGCGATATAGATCCATCCCCTCAAACATATCAAAGGCTCCACAATTCACATGTTGTATTTATGGAATCCCAAAAAAATGAAATAATGGCAAAATAGTGTGATACCATTACAACTAGTTTATTAAAAAAAGAAAATAACACTTACAAAATGTACTGGATTGGAAAGCGAAGGCGATAAAAACAATGCCGGCCGTCAACAAACGAAATCCCGTCCTCCTCAATGGGGCATGTCCCAGACGCGTTTTGTCATAAGGTGACGTTTTTAATGGGGAACGGGGCAGCGTGCTGAACAACCACCTTATATGTGTACACCAAGCCTCGCTTTGAGTCCCGCAAAGAGAATTTCAAAGTGCCATCTTAGGTGTGGGCATTCATCTAAAATAAGAAAAAAAAATTCTTTCATTAAAAGATCAATACAAATCTAAATTAAATAAATGAAAATATGGTTGAACCAATCACACAAGATAGTAAATGGCTGTTAACACTGAATATTAAACCAGTGTAAAAATTATAAAAAAATATAAAAAATATCTAATTCAATATCTCTAAAAAAAATTGAAAAATTAGTGATATCTCTACAAAAATAAATTATATATATCTCTCCATGAACAGAGAGAAAAAAATATATATTCCATTATTATATGGATATATGGATATAATGAATAGAAGAACTAATAGAAACCTCTGTTGGGACCAAAAATGACCCTAGATGTTAAGAATTATCAATGAAGACGTTAACATCTACATCGACATTTAATCCATAGGGCATATAAATTCTGATCCTATGGATCAAGGACGTCCCAAGTTTGGAAATTTCACGCACCATAGAGCTCCCACGCCAGTGAGGTTTGTATCTATCAATCTCTAAAAAATGGGTGTTGGAGGAGTCTCTATTGTGCACTAAACGGTAATGTTTAGAAACCGAATGGTTCCTGATCCCAGTCAAGATATTGGTAATATGCTCATTGAGCCTAACTTGAAGGGGGCGTTTGGTCTGCCCAATATATTGCAAGCCACACGGGCATTGCAACAAACACATCTAGTGTGCATCTTACCAGTACTTGTGGAGACAAAAGTCTGGGTTCTCCTATACGTGCAACTATTTAAGAAACAGATCCGACATTTCTTACACTGATAAAAACCTGTTAGCTGGTCAAAAAAGTGGTCTTATTCACTGGGGGGTCTAATATATTAGGGGCTACTCTATTCCTGAGTGAAGGAGCCCCTCTAAAAACTATCTTAGGTTTGGGTGGCAAAACTTTACTCAAAATGTTATCATTGTTGACACTATGCCAATGTTTTGAAACTAACTGCTTCACTTTTTTATGCTGGAGGGAATATGTAGTGATGAAGGGTACTCCAAAATCTAGGCCTGAGTTATTCATCCACGTTTTTTTTTTCCTGGAGCAATAGTTCCCTGTCCATCTCCTGCACTTCATTAAACACTGGTAACAATGTATCCATGGTATATCCTTTTTCAAGGAACCTGCCAGTGAGAATGTTACTTTGAGTTAGAAACACTCTTGGATCTGAGCAATTCCTACACAGTCTCATGTATTGACTCTTAGGTATTGAATTGAGCCAAGGCCTATGGTGACAGCTGTCTAATGAGATGTAGGAATTGCCGTCTGTGTTTTTAAAGAAGATGGATGTGGACAAAACACCCCCTTTAATAGTCAAAGTCAGATCCAAAAAATGAAGCTGGGTCTGACTCATCTCAAAATTGAGATGAATGCCCCTATCATTTAAATTAAGAGAGGACATGAACTCATTAAGCTCCTGGCTATCACCATCCCATAGAAGGAGGATGTCATCTATATACCTAGCCCACAGGATAAGATGGGGATTCCTGTGGGCATAGATGACATCCTCCTCCTACTTGGCCATGAACAAATTGGCCAAGCTGGGGTCATATTTAGCCCCCATAGCAACCCCCCAGCTTTGGCGATAAAATTTATTGGAAAACCAAAAGTAATTATGGGAGGCTGCATATTCAAGAAGCTCCATGATGAAAGAAATCTGACGTTCAGGGAGTCCTGAATCCCTAACCAAAGAATCCTTTACAGCCATCAAACCCAAATTATGAGGAATTATGGTATATAAGGAGGTGACCTCAGCCGTCACCATCCATAGACCTGGTTTGATGTTAATCCCTGAAAGGAGGTTTATCACCTGTCGTCTGTCTTTGATATAAGAGGGCATCTTTTTAACTAAGGGTTGGAGGTAGAAATCAATATATCTGTATATATATATATATATATATATATATATATATATATATATATATATATATCAATATATATAGAGAAGAAGGAAGAAGAGAAGAAGATGAAGAAGAAGATGAAGAGAAGAGCGGGAGCCTCCCCCCATGCCATGGGTGCGGAGCAGCCCGAGGAGAAGAAGATAGAAGACGCCGCAGAGGAGATGCTGGACAAGAACGCCGGAGGAAGAACCAGAAGAGACAGAAGAACCAGAAGAAGATGAAGGAAGATAGAAGAAAGAAGAAGCATTTAAATAAAGGAATTGTCAAAAACTGTCTCTTGTCATTTTTAACATTTTTGACAGTTTTTTAGTGAAATGGTAGGGGTAAGTACCCCCTTACCATTTCACACAGGGGGGGCCGGGATCTGGGGGTTCCCTGGTTAAGGGGGCTTCCAGATTCCGATAAGCCCCTCGCCCACAGACCCCCACAACCACCGGCCAGGGTTGTGGGGATGAGGCCCTTGTCCTCATCAACATGGGGACAAGGTATTTTGGGGGGCTACCCCAAAGCACCCTCCCAATGTTGAGGGCATGTGGCCTGGTACGGTTCAGGAGGTGGGGGGGCCACACTCTCGTCCCCCCCTCTTTTCCTGCGGCCTGCCAGGTTGCGTGCTCGGATAAGGGTCTGGTATGGATTTTTGGGGGGACCCCACGCCGTTTTTTTTTTGGCGCGGAGGTTCCCTTAAAATCCATACCAGACCTGAAGGTTCTGGTATGGAATTTAGGGGGAACCCCACGTCATTTTTTTTTAAATTTTGGCCGGGGTTCCCCTTAATATCCATACCAGACCTGAAGGGCCTGGTATGGAATTTAGGGGGACTCCCACGTCATTTTTTTTTTAATTTTGGTTCGGGGTTTCCCTGTGTTGAATTCCCATGCGGTTTTTATCAATGAACTTCTATGTGTATTGTCGGCAATGCAATAGCCGCGGGTAGTTTTAAATGGAATTTTTCCTTCCAAATGTCATTTTGCTGTCAGACTGTTCTAAACACGGGAAACATGCGCCCCTTTACAGGCATACTATAGACACCCCCCAGGTACGAAATTTAAAGGGATATTACACTTTTATTGTTTGACTTTAAGCATTATTTAAATCACTGCTCCTGAAAAAAACGACCGTTTTTAAAACTTTTTTTTGCATTGATCCATGTCCCCTGGGGCAGGACCCGGGTCCCCAAACACTTTTTATGACAATAACTTGCATATAAGCCTTTAAAATTAGCACTTTTGATTTCTCCCATAGACTTTTAAAGGGTGTTCTGCGGCATTCGAATTTGCCGCGAACACCCCAAATTGTTCGCTGTTCGGCGAACTTGCGAACAGCCAAAGTTCGAGTCGAACTTGAGTTTGACTCGAACTCGAAGCTCATCCCTATTCAAGACCTGCAACCTGGATATCAGGTACTGTTGCACAACCTAGGGGTGGCGGGAAAGCATAAGCTGGCTGATCGATGGCTCCCCCAGCCCTATATTATCTGCAAACACTTACCTGGGCTTCCCATGTATCAGATCCACCCTGAAGGAAAGATTAGACCCCTAAAAACTTGGCTTCAAAACCATTTGCTGCCTATATCTGAAGCTATTCAAGTGCTCCCACCTCCTTGCTCAGAAATTAGAAACCAACAATCAGTCTCCTATGCTAAGATCGAGGATTTTTCGGGGTGGTGAACCCATACCTCAAGAGGAGGAGACTGATGAGGAAGAACTAACCCTTGATCGGCTATGTGTTCCCTCATCAGGATGACCCTACCGTTTCTCAAGTTCCTTGAGAAAACAGTAATGAAACGTCCCCCTGGAGAAAGACCAAACTTCTGCTGTCTGAAGTTGAAGTGCCTGTGCACATCCCTGCAAGAGAGAGTAAGGAAGTTAAGATGGAGTCAAATGACCATTTAGAGGCGTCAGATGCTGTGGAAACTCCTGCTCCTCCTAATAATGAAATAGAAAGTGATAATGTTCCTGAAACCCTGGAGAAGCCAGAACCTGAGCCAGAACCCATATGTAGTTTTTGGGGAACAAATCGTGAGCCGGAGCCATTGGAAAGTATCTATTCTAGGTTGAGACATAAGATCTGCCCTCCTAAAAGACTGATTTATGATACCTTTGGGGAGAATTCGGATGAACTTATTACTACTGCTCAACGTTCTAGTCAAGCACTTGCCTCCTTTATCGAACCTTTGATAAAGAATGACCTTGATCCCACGCCTGACACTACTGGATGGGCCACTAATTTACCACTGGCCTGCCACCAAAATGATATGACCCTGCCTGATAATGTATATAGTTTATTAGAATTAAAATTAGACTTGAGAAAATTAACATATATAAATCACCGGGACCAGATGGCTTGCATCCGAGGGTACTTAGGGAACTCAGTCAAGTAATTGCCAGACCGTTGTTCCTAATTTTTACAGACAGTCTACCAACTGGAATGGTACCAGCTGATTGGAAAAAAGCCAATGTAGCACCAATATTTAAAAAGGGCCCAAAATACATCCCTGGGAATTTCAGACCAGTTAGCCTAACATCAATAGTATGTAAACTCTTGGAGGGGATGATAAGGGACTATATACAAGATTTTAGTAATGAGAACGGTATCATTAGCAGTAATCAGCATGGATTCATGAAGAATCGTTCTTGCCAAACCAATCTATTAACCTTCTATGAGGAGGTGAGTTGCCATCTAGATAAAGGAAGGCCCGTAGACGTGGTGTATCTGGATTTTGCAAAAGCATTTGGCACAGTTCCCCATAAACGTTTACTGTACAAAATAAGGTCCGTTGGCATGGACCATAGGGTGAGTACATGGATTGAAAACTGGCTACAAGGGCGAGTTCAGAGGGTGGTGATAAATGAGGAGTACTCGGAATGGTCAGGGGTAGGTAGCGGGGTTCCCCAGGGTTCTGTGCTGGGACCAATCCTATTTATTTTGTTCATAACCAACCTGGAGGATGGGGTAAACAGTTCAATCTCTGTATTTGCAGACGATACTAAGCTAAGCAGGGCAATAACTTCTCCGCAGGATGTGGAAACCTTGAAAAAAGATCTGAACAAATTAATGGGGTGGGCAACTGCATGGCAAATGAGGTTCAATGTAGAAAAATGTAAAATAATGCATTTAGGTGGCAAAAAAATGAATGCAATCTATACACTGGGGGGGAGAACCTCTGGGGGAATCTAGGATGGAAAAGGACCTGTGGCTCCTAGTAGATGATAGGCTCAGCAATGGCGCGCAATGCCAAGCTGCTGCTAACAAAGCAAATAGAACATTGACATTAAAAAGAGGATCAACTCCAGAGATAAAACAATATTTCTCCCGCTCTACAAGACTCTGGTCCGGCCGCACCTGGAGTATGCTGTCCAGTTCTGAGCACCAGTCCTCAGGAAGGATGTACTGGAAATGGAGCAAGTACATAAAAGGACAAAAAAACTAACAAAGGGTCTGGAGGATATTAGTTATGAGTAAATGTTGCGAAAACGGAACTTATTCTCTCTGGAGAAGGGACGCTTGAAAGGGGATATGATTTCAATTTATAAATACCGTACTGGTGACCCCACAATAGGGAGAAAACTTTTTTGCGGAAGGGAGTTTAACAAGACACGTGGCCACTCTTTAAAATGAGAAGAAAAGAGGTTTAACCTTAAACTACATAGAGGGTTCTTTACTGTAAGTGCGTCAAGGATGTGGAATTCCCTTCCACAGGCGGTGGTCTCAGCGGGGAGAATCAATAGTTTCAAAAAACTATTGGATAAGCACCTGAACGCTTGCAACATAAAGGGATATACAATGTATTGCTGACATATTATCACGCACATAGGTTGGACTTGATGAACTTGTGTCTTTTTTTAACCTCACCTACTATGTAACTATGTAACTACATAACTATGTCTACGTCCTGTCCACATCCACAATGACACCCAGAAGACACGGTCCAATTCAAAAGCCTGTATGCATCCAAGATTATAATCTTTACATAGGAGGAGGGGGAGGGGTGGATTTCAATGATCAAATGCTAAAGCCCTATATGGCTGGTATAAAAAAATTACAATTTATCTTATTCCTTAAGGCATTTATAACGTCACCTACACCAAATCCACAGAAAGACCCCTTGCTTTACCCAAATTCATAGAAGAAATCGTCATATCCCTCATCTTCCAGCAAAGATACCCCCAAGAAAACCTTCACTGTGATGCTTTTAGCAGACTTCTTGAGCGCCATTCCACCCACAGAAGCACCCAAAAGACAAAGTGTCCCCAGTGTCCCTCCTAACATGGCCTAAAAGGCTGTGTCAGATGACATCATGATAGCTTCCTTCTGTGCCTACTCCATCTATCACGAGACTCTGAAAACCACCATCACCCCCGGATAGGGATGACTCCACGCTTCCCAGTTGCAGTCACGGATCTCTGCACCCAATATGGCTGTTAACCATTGATGTCCCTATACTTATCCACCATCCAGTGAGTGTATTACCTTCAATAAAAGCCAATTGTATCATTGCTACACTTAGATTGGCACTGCTCCTCTCTCCTTTTTCTTCCACATATACAGAGTCTCTTCTACTCTCCAGTGGGCTGCCTAAGTGTGCGATGAGAGTTTGTCTCCCCTGTTGGTATTACCCAGGACTAATGGACCACTGCATCCTGTAAGGACTTGCCCCTGTCCCTCACCTTTTGGTTCATTGCTTTTAATTTACCCACTTTTGTATTCCCTGCTAGAGGTGCTCCTGCTCTAGCTACAGAGTTCCTAGTGCTTCAATCATCCTCCCGATTGTTTATCCACCACATTTCTGCCTTTCATGTGAACTGACCTTGGCCCATTAATTAACCATGTTTTTTGCCTGCCGCCTGGACTGATCTTTTGCTCTGCTACTGTATTAGTGGGATCCATGATAACACATGGGTCTTACATATGTGAGGGGCTCCAGAATAGTTTTTTCTGGATAGAGAAAACACATTTTTTTTGGTTTTCTCAGAGTTTTGTAATTCCCAGATTATGGTCTGGAGACCAGATGCTTCAAAGAAATTTGGGTGGGAGAAGTCTCTACACCTGTGCCCAGGTCTTACCTGACCGAGGCCCTAAGCTTGACATTTCTGCTTGCTGCTGACTTACTGCCATCATGCCTCTGCCTGTCGCATGAACTGACAACAACTCTGCCTGCTACCTGTACTATGGTCCATGTTTCTGCCTACTAGAAGGACCAATATTTTGGCTGTGCTGACCATGTCTTTGCCTGGACAATTCTTTTGGCTGTTGCTGACCACATTACTGTCCGCTACACGGACCAATACTTTGGCTGTGCTGACAGTATTTCTGCCTGCTGCCTTTACTGACTATGGACAATAATTCTGCCTACTGCATAGACAATACCTTTTGCTGTCACCGACCACGTCCCTGCCTGCTGCTGAGACAAATTCTCCCCGCTGTGGACAACTGCACTATTAAAACTACAGTTAATCATTTGTTTACCCTTTGCTCAGCAGAATCTATTTTGGGATGTAATTATTGGTATGTACATGCTATGCGTTAGAAATATGAAGGGCCTTCAAAAACACCTGATGCTGCTCTTTGTATGCTGGGCTTCTCTATGTGGCTAGGCATGTACATGCTATGTGTAGGAAATATCTTATAAACAAACAACTTAAAAATACGTTTTCATTTTCTTTCCAAATTTTTCAAAAACATGTGGAAAAAAATTATGTTCAAAAGACTCATTATCTTCATAGAATATATGTTGGGGTATTTGCTTCTCAAAATAGGGTAATTTTGTGGCCTTCAAAAGTCTAATAGGTAGTAATTTACTGTATGTCCCTAGAACACCTGACGGTGCTCCTTGCATGTTGGGCCTCTCTATGTGGCCAGGCTGTGGAAAAGTCTCACAAATGTGGTGGAGGAGTAGCATAATGTATTTGCGGGTGTAATTTTTTGTATGTACATGCTATGTCTTGGAAATATCTTTAGAAATGGACAACTTTGTGTAAAAAAAAATATGGTTTTATTTTCTTATCACATTTTTCCAAATACTTGTGGATAAAAATGACTCATTATGCCTCACAGAATATATGTTGGGGTGTTTTCTTCTCAAAATGGGGTCTCTTTGTGGGTATTTCCATTGTCCTGGTGCTTCAGGACCTTCAAAAATATGATAGGTAGTAAAGAAATTAGATGTGGAATTATGTCCCAACACCTGACGTTGCTTCTTGCTTTTTGGGCCCCTCTATCTAGATAGGCTGTGAAAAGGTCTCACACATGTGGTATCTCCATACTCAGGAGGAGTAGCAGAATGCGTTTTAGGGGGTATTTGCAATTATGCCTGTGCCGTGTGAGAGAAATGACCTGTTATGACAATGTACTGTAACAGTGGATTACCGTTACTTTATTATGCAGACAACCCCCTGTATTCTCAGTCTATTCCAGTGTTCCCCTAGTACTGGGCTCTAGTAATTGTCATCATATCAGTGAGCAAAACTGGAATGATTGTGGGACTAGCAGTCTTTTGGATTAGCTATTTGCATGTTGTGATATTACTCTTGGACTACACATCCCAGAGATCCTACTGCAACATGAACAGACCACTGGGAGGGACTACAAAAGGCCTGGCAGATCAGCTCCATGCTCTCTCTTCCCTGGGTCTGATGGTGTGAGCACCTCTCTGCTGCTGAGAGAGAGGGCTGCGGCCTACCACGCAGTGATTGAGTGACTCCAGCCTGGCCCCGGAGGGCCCAACTTTGCTTCAGGGGACCTCAGTGAAGGAGCTAGTTGAGCATCCCGGAGGAAAACTGCGCTCCAGAGCTAGGAAGGAATCAAAGAAAAGGGAAAAAATAAGTCATCTGCTACCCCTTCCCCTCCCTTGCCTGTTAAAAAGAAAAATGAGCCCCCAGGGAAGGGAAGACGGACACGGGAAATCAATGCACACCTTTCTGATCAAGTTGTTAAACAGACTCCACCGCCACCAAAGAAGCTGATCAGGGCCCAGACTATAGAGTCACCAGCTGGAAATCTGCCAAGTAACTTGGTAGGGCCTTCTCCAATAGTTTTGTTACAAGTAGAAGGTATTTATACTTAAGCTTTCCTGGACACAGGAGCTCAGGTGACCTTGTTGTATCTGGACTTCTATAACAAGCACTTAAGGCACATCCCTCTGTGTAAGCTTGAAGAGTTGGAGATCTGGGGTATAGGTACCCGGAAGTGCCCATATGATGGATATATCCCTATAAAGATAACATTTGATCCTTCCTTGGCTGGAAAGCCAGAGTCTTTCAACACTTTGGCCGTTGTCTGCCCTCGACCACCTGGGGCAAGCCACAATTTTTTGCTGATAGGCACCAACACCAATCTTGTGAGGAGATTACTCAGGCCATTGGCTCTGGAGGGCGCTCTGGTAGGGAAGATCCATCCTCTGTTGAGACAGGCTTTTCAGCATGTGGCCCTCATCGAGGGTGTAGGGAGACTGTGGCAATTGAGTGCCACCACCCCAGTGACGGGCAATGACTTAATCCGGAGGGAAAATGGGAGAGAGACCACTGTCAAGTGCCCTAATATGTCTCCCAGATGGGAAGAGAGGATCAAAGCTCAGCTAGCTCGATGGAAGAAGATGTTCTCCAAAGATGACTTTGATGTGGGTTGCGCCAAGAGTGCCCAACACAGTTGGCTGAGTGAAGACAAGCCTTTTAGAGAAAGAGCTAGATGAATACCTCTGTGTGACCTGGAAGACCTTCGGGAACAGTTGGCTGAATCGAAGAAGTCAGGGTTATTTGAGAATCCAGGAGCCCTTATGCATCCCCTATTGTGGTAGTGCGAAAGAAAAATGGATTCCTCTGGATGTGTATTGACTACAGAACTTTGAATCGGAGGACTATTCCGGATCAGTATATAACTCCTCATATAGAAGAGGCCCTGCAATGCCTATCAGGACAGGAGCTACAGTAAATGGTTCAGTGTTCTGGATCTGAAGAGTGGATACTATCAGATACCCATGCATCCAGATGACAGAGAGAAGACAGCCTTTATCAGCCCTTTAGGATTCTTTGAATTTGACCACAAGCCACAGGGGTTAACAGGGTCCCCCGCCACCTTTCAGAGATTGATGGAGAACATGGTGGGTGACATGAATTTGATAGAGGTTCTTGTATACTTGGATGATGTCATCGTTTTTGCAAGACATTGTAGGAGCATAAAGCTTGATCAGAGAAAGTCTTTCAACGATTACACACTGAAGTTGTCGTTAGAGAAGTGCCAATTCTATCAGACTTCAGTCACCTATCTCGGACATGTAGTCTCAGCTGAGGAAGTAGCCACGGACCCTCAGAAGTTGTAAGCTGCTACCTCCTGGCCTCGAACAAGCACTGTCACTGAATCGAGGTAGTTTTGGGGGTTCTGCTCCTACTATAGAAGGTTTGTAAATAATTTTGCACAGATTGCAAAACCTCTAAATGAGTTGCTAAAGCAGACAGATGAGGACTTGCAGAAGACCAATGCCAGGGGTTCAAGGAAGCCTCGTGAGTCTATTCAAGAGCAATGGACAATAAAGTGTGAAAAGGCTTTTGTGCCAGAAACCATGAAATCAGGCCGAAACAGAAGTACAGTTAAATCACACTTGTTTAATAATAAAAGTAAAAAGAACAAAAACGTAATCAAGACATAGCCAAAGTCCAGTAACCGGAACGGATAGTCAGCCAAGCCACAAGTCAGGGATCAATGTAGTGGAACAGCAAGCAGGATCTGGAGCCAGAAGGGATGTCAGCAAAGCAAGTCTTGAACAGGTAAATGTAGTGATAAACCCGCGCAGTGGAAGTAAATATGAGTGTAGATTTTTAAACAGATTTGGAACTGCTGCCCCCCAACACGCAATCACCATATAAAGTGGAGACAGCTATCTCCACTTTATATGGTGATTGAAGTCTTGAACATGATCACAGGAGAGCGTCTCAGTTTCTGTCATGTTGACCAAGGCCAAAGCAAAGCTCCTCTGGACCGGACGGCTTAGGTAGGCAGGACTGATGAGCAGAATATCATCAACAGCTGAGTAACTGCGGAGAGATAGGAACTGGCAATTAACCGACAGATTAGCAGCCAGATCAGAGAAGGAAGGGCTGAGCCCAGCCCTGACAGTACCCCCTCCTCAATGACCCCTCCCCCCCGGAGGACCACCAGTCTTGAGGGGAATATGTCTATGGAAATTACGGAGGAGGACAGGGGCATGTACGTCCGAGGATGAGACCCAAGAGCGTTCCTCCGGACCATACCCTTTTCAATGCAACAGGTACTGTATGCGCCCACGGAACCTACGGGAGTCAACAATGGACTGTACTTCATACTCTTCATGGTTCTCAACCTGTACAGGGTGAGGACGTGGCACCGAGGTGATAAAGCTGTTGCAGACCAAAGGTTTTAATAAGAAGACATGAAATACATTTAAAATACGCATATTAGAAGGAAGGTCTAATGCGTAAGTCACTGGGTTAATCCTGCGAAGAATACGGAAAGGCCCAATAAACTGAGGTGCAAACTTCAGTGAGGGAACACGAAGTCGGAGGTTGCGAGATGACAGCCAGACCCTGTCCCCAACCTGGTAGGAAGGCACAGGCAGGCGTCTGCGGTCAGCATGGAGTCTGTACCTATCATTATCATTCCTCCAAAAACATCCTGCTCTCTAGCTCCCTCATCACCTCCTCCCATATCCGCCTCCAGGACTTTTCCCGAGCCTTGCCCATACTCTGGAATTCCCTACCCCAATCAGTCAGACTGTCTCCGAATTTATCCACCTTTAGGCGATCCCTGAAATCTTAAATAATAACAAAAATAGCAGCGCTGATAACATAAAAGTGAGTAATAGTGTATAGATATGGAAGTAACCTTAAATCATTCCCATAAAAAATATTCACATAGGAGTGTGTATACAAATAAACTTGATGTAATAGCCAACACTGATTGGATAATACAACATTAATACAGTGAAAATAAGTCCATGAAAAAAGTGTGTAAGAAGGCCTTAGGTACGAATCCCGGTCCTCTTGGTGGAAATGACTAAATGCTTGAGTGAATAATTCCTCCACCGCACCACCGTGATAACTCAATAAAAAGTGCGCGCTTACCACAAGGCAAGCTCAAAGGAGCTTGCGACCTTAACCCGGTCGGGGCCTTTAACTGGATGGACTGGTGGGACGACACTACTCCACTGCCTTGATTGAGAGGGGATGGTGACAAACACTGCTCCACTCAGCCACAGGGGATCGGTCACACCATGGAGGGATGTAAATGCAACTCCAAGATAGAGGGATAATTACCAGTCAGAGGTTCCCCGGGAAAAGAAAGGGAAACACCATAGCGTAATCCTGGTAACTTATACTAAATTGCTGGAAGAAAAAAAGAATCCCTTGAGAGAGTACAACACTGGGGGTACAGTGTTAGCCAGCACTGGCGACTATGTCGGAGTCCGTCTGGGTTCAAGCCTCTCCCAGCACACAGTCCCACATCTTAGGCTGCTAAACGCACCAACAAGCGAGAGATGCTCTTCTAATGCAGGAATACTCTGCGGAACAAACGGGTTAGGCAGCATGGGAGGTCGGAAACCATAATTTACTATAAACGGGGACAATCGGGAAGCAGAATTCAAGTCACTGTTGTGAGCAAACTCTGCCCACGGTAATAGGTTTGACCAGCTGTTATCATTGTCCGAAATATAGCAACGTAGGAATTTCTCCAAGGACTGATTGGCTTGTTCTGCGGCCCCATTAGACTGTGGGTGATACGAAGAGGAGAAAGCATGCTGAATTTCTAACTGTGCACAAAAGGCTCGCCAGAACCGGGACACAAACTGATTACCCCTGTCTGAGACAATTACCCTGGGTAGCCCATGTAAGCGAAAGACCACCCGAGCAAAAATGGAAGCCAGTTCCTTAGAAGTGGGCAACTTCTTAAGTGGAATACAATGACACATCTTTGAGAACCGGTCAACCACCATAAGGATAACTGTGTTGCCCTGGGAGTTGGGTAACTCCACAATGAAATCCATAGACAGGTGGGTCCATGGCCTCTCCATTGGGTATGGGTTGTAGGAGGCCCACTGGAAGGTGTCGTGGAGTCATAGTTACATAGTTACATAGTTACATAGTAGGTGAGGTTGAAAAAAGACACAAGTCCATCAAGTCCAACCTGTGTGTGTGATTATGTGTCAGTATTACATTATATATCCCTATATGTTACCGTCATTCAGGTGCTTATCTAATAGTTTATTGAAGCTATCAATGCTCCCCGCTGAGACCACTGCCTGTGGAAGGGAATTCCACATCCTTGCCGCTCTTACAGTAAAGAACCCTCTACGTAGTTTAAGGTTAAACATCTTTTCTTCTAATTTTAATGAGTGGCCACGAGTCTTGTTAAATTCTCTTCTGCGAAAAAGTTTTATCCCTATTGTGGGGTCACCAGTACAGTATTTGTATATTGAAATCATATCCCCTCTCAAGCGTCTCTTCTCCAGAGAGAATAAGTTCAGTGCTCGCAACCTTTCCTCATAACTCAGATCCTCCAGACCCTTTATTAGCTTTGTTGCCCTTCTTTGTACTCGCTCCATTTCCAGTACATCCTTCCTGAGGACTGGTGCCCAGAACTGGACAGCATACTCCAGGTGCGGCCGGACCAGAGTCTTGTAGAGTGGGAGAATTATCGTTTTATCTCTGGAGTTGATCCCCTTTTTAATGCCAATATTCTGTTTGCTTTGTTAGCAGCAGCTTGGCATTGCATGCCATTGCTGAGCCTATCATCTACTAGGACCCCCAGGTCCTTTTCCATCCTAGATTCCCCCAGAGGTTCTCCCCCCAGTGTATAGATTGCATTCATATTTTTGCCACCCAAATGCATTATTTTACATTTTTCTACATTGAACCTCATTTGCCATGTAGTCGCCCACCCCATTAATTTGTTCAGGTCTTTTTGCAAGGTTTCCACATCCTGCGGAGAAGTTATTGCCCTGCTTAGCTTAGTATCGTCTGCAAATACAGAGATTGAACTGTTTATCCCATCCTCCAGATCGTTTATGAACAAATTAAATAGGATTGGTCCCAGCACAGAACCCTGGGGAACCCCACTACCCACCCCTGACCATTCTGAGTACTTCCCATTTATCACCACCCTCTGAACTCGCCCTTGTAGCCAGTTTTCAATGTACTCACCCTATGGTCCATGCCAACGGACCTTATTTTGTACAGTAAAAGTTTATGGGGAACTGTGTCAAATGCTTTTGCAAAATCCAGATACACCACGTCTACGGGCCTTCCTTTATCTAGATGGCAACTCACCAGAGTCTTACTCTGAGCACACACGTAACAGGTAGCTACAAAGGCAGTTACATCAGCACGTAGACTAGGCCACCAGAATTGTTGGGAAATGGCCCAAAAGAGTTGATTCTTCCCAGGGTGGCCAGCAGTCTTGAGAGAATGGTAAGTCTGGAGCACGGCAGTATGGAGACTCTCTGGGACAAAGCAGCAGTCATAAGGTTTTAAGGTTTTTCAGGATGAGCATGGTCCTGAGCAGCAAGAATTTTGTCACCCAAAGGAAAAGTGAGACTGGTGCGAACCTTAGCCAGAATACGATCCGGAGGAATCACTGGAACTAGAACCGACTCCAACTTGGAAGTGGAGGAAAATTGTTGTGACAAGGCGTCAGCCCTAACATTCTTATTACCGGGTAAGAATGAGACAATGTAATTGAAACTTGACAAGAAAAGAGCCCATCACGCCCTTTAGGGAGAGAGGCTGTAACGACACCCCATGTATGAAAGGGGTTAAAGCCGTTTAGGGCATTCCATTTCCAAACACAGGCAACTACCGAACACTCTAACCAGCCAAACAAGAAACCCATACGAATAATTCTTCCCTCCAAGTACGAGACGAGGCTCTGTACGGAGTGTCAAACAGGAATCAGACTCTTTATTAAAACCAAAATTACAAGTCTTTATATAGAGTTAAAGAGGAGGTTCCCCCCTCCTGCTCATATTTCTCTAACAATACAACTGTAACCAGAAACCTAATTAACATGAGCTTGTTTTCTAAATCATTTACCCAGACTAGGTGACTCAGAGACATGACCGTTAGGACAGACTTGTGGTCACCGAGCTTCACACATTAGTATAAACACAGGACACCTTCTCTCAATAGCAGGAGCTAATTACAATTAACAATAAAAACAGTGATCCCCCCCCCTCCTCAGCCTAGTAGGCAACAAACTATAGTAGGAGTAGACTGTCCGGCTCTTACCCAGTTCTAGAGGGCAATGTGATCAGCTCTCCCAACTAACATGTTGAGTTCAGAATCAAACAAACCAAGAATAGTCTTTACATATATCCTGGGAGATATTGTGGATAAATATTACTGTCCCATTTTAAGTAATCCAATCATATTCTCATGGTTCATTCTTTTCTTGGTCACCCTGCGCCCAATAGTGACCCCCGTCACATGGCTCCCTCCTTGTGGGACACTCCAGCAGACCCGGCTTGATCCTTTTCGGGTCAACTTATCTCCGGAACTAGGAGGCCGGATCAATGTCTATTTGCCGGGACAACCCATCAGTATTACCATTTAGCTTTCCTGGGTCGGTAGTTGGTGGTGAAATTGTAAGGTTGCAGGGCTAAGCTCCACTCTACTCTCCTGAGTAGGGATGAGCTTTGTGTTCGAGTCGAACCCATGTTCAACTCGAACATCGTCTGTTCGCCCATTCGCCGAATTGCGAACAATATGGGCTGTTCGCGCCAAATTCGTGTGGCGCGTCACGGCCCATAATTCACTGCGGCATCGCAGTGCATTGCTGGCTGATGATTGACCAAGCATGCACTATGACCCGCATGCTTGGCCAATCACAGCGCCGTCTGAACAGGGAGCCATAATTGGCCAAAGCCAAGGAGGCTTTGGCCAATTATGGCTCAGGGGATTTAGTACACACCCCATATTATATAAGGCCGCCTGCACGGCGGCGCTGTGTAGTGTGTGATCCGGCGTTGAAAGAGATAGACAGAGAGACAGTGTCATTTGATTTAAGTTAGATAGATTAGGCAGGACAGTCAGTGAGTTAGCTGCACTTACAGTGTATTGTGTATATATATGCATCCCAGGTGTTGCATATATATATATATATATATATATATATATATATATATATATATATACACTGTATTCAGTTTAGCTAGATCTGTTCCTGTTATCTTCCTACTGACAGGCAGGCTTGTCTTGTTACAGTATTTACAGCTACCTGAAGAAAATTGCTGGTGTTCTTTTGATCCTATTAGTACCACAGTCAGGCAGCTAGACTATTTCAAGTTAGTGTAGTGCGTCCTCCTCACAGTGTTTAGTTAAAGCTACAAGTTAGTGTAGTGCGAGCTCTGCACAGTGTTCAGCTAAAGCTACCTGTAGAAGGTTGGTGGTGTTTTCCTGATCCTATCACTACCTCAGGGAGCGAAATACGCTACAAGTTAGTTTTTTGCTAACTCTGCACAGTGTTCAGCTAAAACTACAAGTTAGTGTAGTGCGACCTCTGCACAGTGTTCAGCTAAAGCTACAAGTTAGTGTAGTGCGTCCTCCTCACAGTGTTCAGCTAAAACTACAAGTTAGTGTAGTGCGAGCTCTGCACAGTGTTCAGCGAAAGCTACCTGTAGAAGTTTGGTGGTGTTTTCCTGATCCTATCACTACCGCAGGCAGCTAAATAAGCTACAAGTTAGTTTTTTGCAAGCTCTGCACAGTGTTCACCTAAAGCTACCTGTAGAAGGTTGGTGGAGTTTTCCTGATCCTATCACTACCGCAGGCAGCTAAATAAGCTACAAGTTAGTTTTTTTCAAGCTCTGCACAGTGTTCAGCTAAAGCTACCTGTAGAAGGTTGGTAGTGTTTTCCTCATCCTATCACTACTGCAGGCAGCTAAATAGGCTACAAGATAGTTTTTTGCGAGCTCTGCACAGTGTTCACCTAAGGCTACCTGTAGAAGGTTGTTGGTGTTTTCCTGATCCTATCACTACTGCAGGCAGCTAAATAAGCTACAAGTTAGTTTTTTGCGAGCTCTGCACAGTGTTCACCTAAAGCTACCTGTAGAAGTTTGGTGGTGTTTTCCTGATCCTATCACTACCGCAGGCAGCTAAATAAGCTACAAGTTAGTATTTTGCAAGCTCTGCACAGTGTTCACCTAAAGCTACCTGTAGAAGGTTAGTGGTGTTTTCCTGATCCTATCACTACCGCAGGCAGCTAAATAAGCTACAAGATAGTTTTTTGCGAGCTCTGCACAGTGTTCACCTAAAGCTACCTGTAGAAGTTTGGTGGTGTTTTCCTGATCCTATCACTACCGCAGGCAGCTAAATAAGCTACAAGTTAGTTTTTTGCGAGCTCTGCACAGTGTTCAGCTAAAGCTACCTGTAGAAGTTTGGTGGTGTTTTCCTGATCCTATCACTACCGCAGGCAGCTAAATAAGCTACAGGTTAGTTTTTTGTGAGCTCTGCACAGTGTTCACCTAAAGCTACCTGTAGAAGTTTGGTGGTGTTTTCCTGATCCTATCACTACCGCAGGCAGCTAAATAAGCTACAAGTTAGTTTTTTGCAAGCTCTGCACAGTGCTCACCTAAAGCTACCTGTAGAAGGTTAGTGGTGTTTTCCTGATCCTATCACTACCGCAGGCAGCTAAATAAGCTACAAGTTAGTTTTTTGCGAGCTCTGCACAGTGTTCACCTAAGGCTACCTGTAGAAGGTTGGTGGTGTTTTACTGATCCTATCACTACCGCAGGCGGCTAAATAAGCTACAAGTTAGTTTTTTGCAAGCTCTGCACAGTGTTCACCTAAAGCTACCTGTAGAAGGTTGGTGGTGCTTTCCTGATCCTATCACTACCGCAGGCAGCTAAATAAGCTACAAGTTAGTTTTTTGCGAGCTCTGCACAGTGTTCACCTAAAGCTACCTGTAGAAGGTTGGTGGTGTTTTCCTGATCCTATCACTAACGCAGGCAGCTAAATAAGCTACAAGTTAGTTTTTTGCGAGCTCTGCACAGTGTTCAGCTAAAGCTACCTGTAGAAGGTTGGTGGTGTTCTCATACTACAGACATTGATTTTGCTAGCTGCAGTATCAGTATATATATATATATATATATATATATATATATATATATATATATATATATATATATATATATATATATATATATATATATATATATATCCCAGCTTAGTGCAGCTACAGGCCATTAGTATGTCTGGAAGGCCAACAAGGAGAGGCAGACAGTCACAAGCCAATAAAATAGGGCAAGCAGGCTCTGTGTCTAGAGGCAACAGTGCTGGTCGTGGAGACGGTGCATCCTCATCAGCACGTGTCCGTGGGACACGCTTGGCCTTTTTTTCGGCAGCTGGCCATGTTGAGCCGCAACATGCGGAAGACTTGGTCGAGTGGATGACCAAGCCGTCCTCATCCTCCTCATCCTCTCTCACCCATGCTCAGGGTACTTTGTCTGGCAAAGCAGCTGCCAACGTGGCCTCTCCCCTCGGCTCAATGGCATCAGTGACTCCTTCCCTAGCCCCACCATGTCCTCCTGAGGAGTCCCTCAAACTGTTTGACCACAGTGTTGGGTACATGCTCCAGGAGGATGTCCAGCGTTTAGAAGGCTCTGATGATGATACTGAGCTAGATGAAGGCAGTAACGTGAGCACGGACAGAGGGGGTGCCCAAGAAGGACAGCAATCTGGCAGTCATGCTCCCCCTGCTGCAGCATACTGCCAGGTTTGCTCCAGTGATGAGGAGGGAGGGGATGATGAGAAAGTCACTGACTGAACATGGGTGCCTGATAGGAGAGAGGAGGAGGAGGAGGAGGCGGCACATCACCAACGAGGCAGGATGCCCTCCAGGGGCCAGGCTAAGGGCAGCACACTGACTGCATCACAACCCAAAGCTCTGCATGTGCAGGGCGCTTCTGTCTCTGCGCGTTATTCCAAAAGTTCTTTGGTGTGGGCCTTTTTTGAGACAAATGCATCAGATCGCACCGCTGCTATTTGCAACATATGTCTGAAGTGTATCTCGCATGGCCAAAACATCTCCCGCTTGGGCACCACATGCTTGACCAGACATATGTTGACCTGCCATGCAGTTCGTTGGCAAGTGTATCTAAATGACACACACCAAAGAACAAAGAGGACCTCTCCTTGCTCCTCATCAGCTGAGATCTCCAACCCCACTATACCTTCAGTCCTCTCTGAGACCTGCACTGAGAGGAATGAAGGTGTAGAATTAGATGTGTCACAGCCAAGTACTTGTGGGCAATCTGCTTTCGGTACACCGACGTCAGATTGTACCAAGCAAATTTCCCTGCCCCAGCTGCTGCACCGCCGAAAGAAGTTCGCTCCCAGCCATCCACATGCCCAACGGTTGAATGCTAGCTTGGCAAAATTGCTAGCACTTCAACTGCTGCCTTTTCAGTTGGTAGACTCTGCCCCTTCCGTGAGTTTGTGGAAAGTGCCGTTCCTTAGTGGCAGGTACCCAAATGCCACTTTTTCTCACGGAAGGCGATTCCGGCTCTCTACCGGCATGTGGAATTCAATGTCCATGCCTCGCTGGACAGGGCAGTCAGTGGTAAGGTACATATTACTGCTGACTCATGGTCCAGCAGGCATGGACAGGGACGTTACCTAAGTTTCACCACGCATTGGGTGACTCTGCTGGCAGCTGGGAAGGATGCAGGACAAGGTGCAGTAGTGTTGGAGGTTGTTCCGCCACCACGCCTCCAAAATGCCACTACTAATGATTGTGACACACCTCTCTCCTCCACCCCCTCCTCTTCTTTTTCCTCCATGGCCTCTTCCTGTGCTTTGTCCTCAGAACCAGCGGTGCTCCGTAGCCGTTCAAGGGGCTATGCAAGTATGCAGACCAAAAGATGCCATGCGGTGCTTGAGCTGGTGCGCTTGGGGGACAGGAGCCACATTGGGGCAGAGGTTCTGTCAGCTCTGCAGGGGCAGGTTCAGAGGTGGTTGATGCCATGCCAACTTAAGGCAGGAATGGTGGTTTGCGACAATGGCACCAACCTCCTCTCTACCCTCCGACAGGGACAAATGACCCATGTGCCCTGTTTGGCTCACGTCCTTAACTTGGTGGTGCAGCGGTTCTTGGGCAGGTACCCGGGCTTACAGGGTGTCCTGAGGCAGGCCAGGAAAGTCTGTGTGCATTTCGGCCAGTCATATAATGCCAGTGCTCGGCTGACAGACCTCCAAAAGGAGTTTAACCTGCCCAAGAACCGCCTAATCTGTGACATGCCCACCAGGTGGAACTCAATGTTGGCCATGCTGCAGCGGCTGCACACGCAGCAGAGGGCCATCAATGAGTACCTGTGTGACTATGGCACCAGGACAGGGTCAGGGGAGTTCGTTTTTTTTCCCCACGCCAGTGGGCCATGATTAGGGATACATGCACTGTCATGTCACCATTTGAGGAGGCCACGAGGATGGTGAGCAGTGACAGTGCATTCATCAGTGACACTGTCCCCCTTGTCCACCTGTTGTAGCACACGCTGCGTGGAATAATGGACAGGGCACTTGAGGCAGAACAGAGGCAGGAAGAGGAGGACTTCCTTAGCTCTCAAGGCCCCCTTTATGCAGACAGTGTTCCTGCTTGCCTGCCGATCACACAGGAAGAGGACAAGGAGGAGGAGGAGGAGGAGGAGGATTGTGTCAGTGTGGAGGTGGAGCCTGGCACTCAGCATCAGCAGCGGTGTTTAAGGGATCAGTCCCAAGAAACACATGGACTTGTACATGGCTGGGAGGAGGTGGCTGCGGACCATGTCGTCCTTAGTGACCCAGAGGACTCCGGACCGAATGCCTCAGCAAACCTACGCTGCATGGCCTCCCTGATCCTGCAAAGCCTGCGTAAGGATCCTCGTATTCGTGGTATCAAGGAGAAGGACCAATACTGGCTGGCAACCCTCCTTAATCCACCTTACAAGGGTAAGGTTGCGGACCTTATCTTGCCATTGCAGAGGGAGCAGAGGATGAAACATCTTCAGGAGGCCTTGCAGAAAGGTCTGTGCAACGCGTTCCCAGAGACTGGGAGGTTACAAACTCCTGTTTCTGGACAACGTGTTGTTGAAGCTTTGGTCAGTCAAAGAAGGAGCGGTGGAGAAGGTGGCCGTCTGACCGATGCGTTCAGACAATTTTTTAGTCCGCAGCCCCAAGGTATGATCGGTTCCAGCAACCATTGCCAGCGTCTGTTTTACATGAGGCAGGAATACCTAGGGGCAAGATCTGACTTGGACACCTTTCCCACCGAAAATCCTCTGGGTTACTGTGTCTTGAGGATGGATCACTGGCCAGAGCTTGCACAGTATGCAATTGAGCTACTGGCCTGTCCTGCATCCAGCGTTCTTTTGGAACGCACATTCAGTGCTGCTGGAGGCTTTGTAGCCGATCACAGGGTGCGTCTGTCCACCGACTCGTCGATCGACTGACCTTAATAAAAATGAATCAGTCTTGGATCACCACCAGCTACCAAGCACCTGATACTGATGTATCCAAATATTTTTTTTTAATTCTCAGATCCCTTCAAAGACTGCCTATGCTGATGCAGAGTGACTATCCTGAGTAATTCTCCTCTTCCTCCTCAATGATCACGCTGAGAGCGTGTAATAACATTTATGGTTCTGGGCACCGCCACCAGTGCCTAAGGCCCAATTTTTCAGCCCCTGTTTAACAGGAGCATGTAATTACAATTTTTGATGCAATACTTTGCAGCAGGGCTCGTTCCTGCATTCCAACTAGAGTATCTGTGAGGGGTTGCAGTGTTGTGGCACCAGCACCAGTGCCTAAGGCCCAATTTTTCTGCCCCTGTTTAACAGGGGCATGTAATTACAATTCTTCATCTAATATTTCACAGCAGGGCCCGTTTCTGCGCCCACCAAGAGCGAGTGAGGACTTACAGTGTTGTGGCACCAGCACCACCACCACCACCAAAGGCCCAATTTTTCAGCCCCTGTTCAAGAGGGGCATGTAATTACAATTCTTGATCTAATATTTCACAGCAGGGCCCTATGAGGGCTTACAGCGTTGTGGCCACAACAAAACATCCCGATTGGCATGACCTTAGACTAATACAGGCCAAGCGGGGTGACAAATGCCGACTTGGGGATAGCATCCTCAGCCAGGGGAATCTGCCAGTAGACCTTACACAGGTCTATTTTAGTTAGATAATGTCCCCTGGCTATACAATCTACAGTAAGTCTACCCTGGGCATCAGGTAGGCATCAGTGGTGGTCTTCTCATTGCGTCACCTGTAGTCCACACAGAACCGGGTAGTTCCATCTTTCTCCTAAATTAATCATCTCCTGTATCTCCTTCCGCATTCATTCTTGGACTGCTTCAGGGATACGGTAGGGGGGCTTTAGAAGGGGTGCTTGTCCAGGGGTCTCTACCTTATGCACAGCCAGGGTCGTGTAGCCCGGTTTTTGGGAGAAAGTCACCTGTTTCTCCCACAGAAGCCGCTTAGCCTGTTCCTTCTTTGTGGGGCTTAACCAGTCCCCTAGTTGTACGAGGCTAATGAGGTCAGTCTGGGGGTCTCTCTCTAGTAAGTCAGGGAGGGGTAAACTTTCTGAGTCGTCCGCACCAGGGGCACATACTGCAGCAACATCCTCCTGCCATACTCCTTCAGCATGTTCACATGAAAGGTTCGCTGGATTCTTTCATCTGCACAGCTGGCAATAACATAGGTAGTATCACATACCAGGGCTACTACTTTATATGGGCCCTGCCAAGATGCCTGCATCTTGACGGTCTTCACAGGCTTGAGCACTAAGACATTTTGCCCAACCTGGAAGATACGCTGTCGGGCCCCCAGATCGTACCATCTCTTTTGTTTCCCCCCAGGGTGCCTGGAGATTCTCCCTTACCATCAGAGACAGTTGTTCCATGCGGTCTCTGAGTTCCAGAACATAGGGCACTATGGGGGTCCCCTTCTGCTCTGTCTCTCCCTCCCAGTGTCTTACCTACCCATTGACATGTGTCACACGTTTTGAAGTACTGACGCACATCCTGGTTAAAATTGGGCCAAAAGGGGGCGTGGCCTGACTTCAAGAGAAGATGGCAGCTTGAATTCTATGCTCCCGCTGACAGAGAGGATAATCTGACTAAAACAGAGGTTTAGTGCTCGCCTGCGCACACGAGAACCATGGGATCCACCTAGAGATGTGATTTGCAATATAATCGACTACCAGATAAAAGAAGAGATTTTACAAAAAGCCTGCATCAATACACAGATCTCACATAATGGTGCGGACATTCGCCTATTCCAAGACCTCTCTACTATAACGCTGCAATGTCGAAGAGAATTGCGCCCCCTTTTGGAAGTCCTGCGTACCAAGGGGATTCCATACAGGTGGAAGTTCCCCTTCTGCCTGTCAGCTTCATCTCAAGGCCGCTCCTCACTCCTCAGAGTGCCAGAGGATCTGCGCTATTTCTGTGAAACCCTAGACATACCCTTCACAGAGGTGTCCGAGTGGTACGCGGAGTTCCGTCCCCCAGCCTCAAGAAACACCCCACCTAACAGCGAACCCAAGGAGACCCAAACTCAACGCTACAGGAGACAGCGTTCTCCGTCAGAAACCCTACCGCATCATCCAGTGCTGGGATCGAACCACGGCTCCAGCCCATCGAAAACCCTGCAATCCAGGAGAGCGCGGTGAGACCGCTGAACGACAATGATAGATCTTGCAATACCCAGCTGACTTAACTTTCAGTTGCCCTTCAATCCTCCTGGTTTCAGCTAATATCTTCAAAGGTCCTCCTGGTTAATGAAATGACTTGTTCATCCCATACACTATCAACATGTCCTCCCTACGTCCTAGGATTTCATCCCTGCCTACCATATAACACAAAGGTTTACAAGACTTTGAAGGTAAGCCCTTCCCGTGGAGCATGATGCAGACCTATGCACTGCTGCCACACACGAGAGATCAAAACAGTCCAACAATCTTTATTCCACAGGAGCTACTGGACGGTAAGAAGATAACAGACATATCCCCTTGCACTTCACAGGCCATTTACTATAGAAACATATGAGCCCAACACGTATCCTTCCTTATCCTTACCTCCTACCCTCCCCTTGCTCAAAGGTGGAGGAAGTGGAGACTGTTGTATGTTTTTATTTAACAAAATTCTTTTTTCACAACGTTTTACTTTTTTGTCAACGATCTAGATTTGCATGACAAGTGGTGGTAGGGGTGATGATCCGCGGGACTATACAAATTCATTACACAATACATCAATACCCCTTTGCAAGCTGTAACAGTCCTCGTGGACAGACATATACATTTCTAAAACTGCACATAATGACTAGGGATGAGCCGAACACCCCCCTGTTCGGTTCGCACCAGAACATGCTAACAGGAAAAAAGTTCGTTCGAACACGCGAGCACCGTTAAAGTCTATGGGACACGAACAAGAATAATCAAAAGTGCTAATTTTAAAGGCTAATATGCAAGTTATTGTCATAAAAAGTGTTTGGGGACCTGGGTCCTGCCCCAGGGGACATGGATCAATGCAAAAATTTTTTTTAAAAACGGCCGTTTTTTCAGGAGCAGTGATTTTAATAATGCTTAAAGTCAAACAATAAAAGTGTAATATCCCTTTAAATTTCGTACCTGGGGGGTGTCTATAGTATGCCTGTAAAGGGGCACATGTTTCCTGTGTTTAGAACAATCTGACAGCAAAATGACATTTTGAAGGAAAAAAGCCATTTAAAACTACCCGCGGCTATTGCATTGCCGACAATACACATAGAAGTTCATCGATAAATTCCCCAAAGGGGAACCCCGAACCAAAATTAAAAAAAAAAATGATGTGGGAGTCCCCCTAAATTCCATACCAGGCCCTTCAGGTCTGGTATGGATTTTAAGGGGAACCCCACGCCAAAAAAAAAAAAAAAACGGCGTGGGGTCCCCCCAAAAGTCCATACCAGACCCTTATCCGAGCACGCAAATTGGCAGGCCGCAGGAAAAGAGGGGGGTACGAGAGTGCGCCCCCCCTCCTGAACCGTACCAGGCCACATGCCCTCAACATTGGGAGGGTGCTTTGGGGTAGCCCCCCAAAACAACTTGTCCCCATGTTGATGAGGACAAGGGCCTCATCCCCACAACCCTGGCCGGTGGTTGTGGGGGTCTGCGGGTGGGGGGCTTATCGGAATCTGGAAGCCCCCTTCAACAAGGGGACCCCCAGATCCCGTCCCCCCCCTGTGTGAAATGGTAAGGGGGTACAAAGGTACCCCTACCGTTTCACTAAAAAACTGTCAAAAATGTTAAAAATGACAAGAGACAGTTTTTGACAATTCCTTTATTTAAATACTTCTTCTTTCTTCTATCTTCCTTCATCTTCTGGTTCTTCTGGTTCTTCTGGCTCTTCTGGTTCTTCCTCCGGCGTTCTCGTCCAGCATCTCCTCCGCGGCGTCTTCTATCTTCTTCTCCTTGGGCCGCTCCACACCCATGGCCTGGGGGGGAGGCTCCCGTTCTTCTCTTCATCTTCTTCATCTTCTTCTCTTCTTCTTTTCTTCTCTTCTTCTCTTCTTCTCTTCTTCATTTTCTTCTCCGGGCCGTTCCGCACCCATGCTGGCATGGGGGGAGGCTCCCGCTGTGTGACGTTGCTCCTCGTCTGACAGTTCTTAAATAACGGTGACCCCGCCCCCCTCTGACGCACGGGACTTCCCTGTGGCATTCCCCGTGACGTCACAGGGAAGTCCCGTCAAGTCACCGTGCGTCAGAGGCCCCACCCCCCGTTATTTAAGAACTGTCAGACGAGGAGCGCCGTCACACAGCGGGAGCCTCCCTCCATGCCAGCATGGGTGCGGAGCGGCCCGGAGAAGAAAATGAAGAAGAGAAGAAGAGAAGAAGAGAAGAAAAGAAGAAGAGAAGAAGAGAAGAAGATGAAGAAGATGAAGAGAAGAGCGGGAGCCTCCCCCCATGCCATGGGTGCGGAGCGGCCCGAGGAGAAGAAGATAGAAGACGCCGCGGAGGAGATGCTGGACGAGAACGCAGGAGGAAGAACCAGAAGAACCAGAAGAACCAGAAGATACGGTTCAGGAGGGGGGCCGCACTCTCATCCCCCCTCTTTTCCTGCGGCCTGCCAGGTTGCGTGCTCGGATAAGAGTCTGGTATGGATTTTTGGGGGGACCCCACACCGTTTTTTTTTTTTTTGGGGGCGGGGTTCCCCTTAAAATCCATACCAGATTCAGGTCTGGTATGGAATTTAGGGGGAACCCCACGTCATTTTTTTTTTTTTTAATTTTGGCCGGGGTTCCCCTTAAAATCCATATCAGACCTGAAGGGCCTGGTATGGAATTTAAGGGGACTCCTACGTCATTTTATTTTTAAATTTTGGTTCGGGGTTCCCCTTTGGGGAATTCCCATGCCGTTTTTATCAATGAACTTCTAGGTGTATTGTCGGCAGTGCAATAGCCGCGGTAGTTTTAAATGAGTTTTTTCCTTCAAAATGTCATTTTGCTGTCCGACTGTTCTAAACACAGGAAACAGCGCCCCTTTACAGGCATACTATAGACACCCCCCAGGTACGAAATTTAAAGGGATATTACACTTTTATTGTTTGACTTTAAGCATTATTAAAATCACTGCTCCTGAAAAAATGGCCGTTTTTAAAAACATTTTTTGCATTGATCCATGTCCCCTGGGGCAGGACCCAGGTCCCCAAACACTTTTTATGACAATAACTTGCATATTAGCCTTTAAAATTAGCACTTTTGATTTCTCCCATAGAATTTTAAAGGGTGTTCCCCGGCATTCGAATTTGCCGCGTACACTCCAAATTGTTCGCTGTTCGGCGAACTTGCGAACAGCCAATGTTCGAGTCGAACATGAGTTCGACTCGAACTCGAAGCTCATCCCTAATAATGACCAATTGTCATTGGTTGTCTCCACACAAACAGCTCTCGATATGAGAGACTACACGCCTAAATGTGGCACCAATATCAATACCTATTCATGCCCACCCACCCCCTGGTTTATAGTCAGGGAGGTTGGAGCCCTGCGGATCATCACCACCTATGATACTATATGGCCCACTGCATTCTTAAGGAATAGACACTGGGGTGCCTCGATTAAGGTTCAGATTTATTGTGTTCACTGCTCCGCCGATACTTGCTTACCAAAATATACCTACATCCCCGCGTGGTGGGGGCCGCTCTGAAGGGTACACAGCACCCACATCCTCAGCTGCACCACTTAAATGCAACTGGGATTACACCCTTACGATACAAATGGATCACGCCCTGTGTTTCTAACTTCATTCAGACGCTTCCCAATTTTGCTGGGGTTCCTCACTCCATGACAATATTCTACAAGGGTGGCTGAAGGGCTAACCGATTCCACCACACAAAATGTACCCCAGCAGAATTGGACTCCCCTTTTCTTTTTCCTTTGCAAAAGGAAAGGGGGAAAAATTTTATTTATTTTGACAGAGCGACTCCCCAGATGCTTCTCTCACTTTAAGTGGATACTCTCTGAAAACACACTGCATGTTTATATTGATATGGCAGGCAGACACTACAACTTGAAGACCCCAACACACATTTACGACACATGCTGCATCCCCATCTGCCAGCATCTAGTATCCCCATAATCGGTTAGCAGATGGATCCCCAACGGGCCCCTAACCCTTCAAGTTGGGAGTAACAACCCCTGTGGACTGCATGGCATGCTTGGTAGGTGGATCACCCACCCTCCTACCTCAAAGTTCTTACTCCAGTTCCTACCTCCCCAATGACCGAAAGGAAAACAGGCTTACTCAGCTTCAGATACCCTACACACTTTTTGACCCACCGCAGGACATGGCACAGGGCCCTGACTCGCTTACCTCACGAACAAGGTGAAAACTATATCAAGTCCTATTAGGTAGGACAACGATGAGCGCAAATCTTACATGAGATACCGGTCTGTTGTGTTTTGTTTCACATACCCCATCAGTTCCTAATTGTTGTTAAGAGTTGCTTAAGACTTTTTATTACATCCTGTTGTTAAACGCTTTATATGGTTTGCAATCTTATTTTCGGTTGAACAGTGGCCTATAGGGATAACCCAAAAATTTACTCCCTCACCTGATGGGTACACTAACTGGTCACACAGAGTACACTCCCACTCCAAACTATATGCTCTACCCCATGCATAAATCACCTCCCTCTCTCATAACACCACCCATTCTTTCACCTGCAATCTATATCCCGATCACCTAACCATACGGCTTCCGGGTTACACCTCAACACTAGTCTGATACCCTCCTTAACCTCCTCATCTTGCTCACATCACATCCCTCTCTGTCTAGCAGACAGTAACTCCTCTTCGAACCTCACCTCTTACCACCGAATTCAGCTGCTCCCCCCTCAGTGGCGTTTTTCTTTATAAATCTCAATATATATATACATCTGCCCTTACCTCCCGCCACTGATTCGGGTATGCCTAAACACAGGTATATACTCCCTGCGGACTAGTGAGCAGGCTCTCGCTATTCACCGGAAACGATCACCTACCCACACGGGCACACTTCAATATCTTCATTCACAGATGCCCCCCGATTGAGATTGATAAACATACACAACTTTCTCTCCTAACCTCTCTCCTCGTTTTACCCTCCTACACTTTACCAAAACCTCTCTACATAGGACAAAAATTTTCTGTTCTTTGGTTTCCATTTCCCTACTCCATCCCTCCTCCTCCTCCGATGGGCATCCATATCAATACACCAACCACCTCTCTCTGTTTGCTAGCACTCCAAGACCTGAACCATCCCCACAATATGCCGCAAAAGTCACGCACTAAACACAAAACAATCAAAATAATATCCCTAAATGTTCGAGGCCTTAACCTACCAGAAAAACGCTCTCAATTACTACTTTCTTTACAAAAAAATAATGCGGACATTGTCTTTCTTCAAGAGACCCATTTCAGAACAGGCTTCCCCCACAAAACTCTCCAACTCCCGATTCCCAACCTTCATTCACGCAACTAACCTCTCTATAAAAACCAAAGGAGTCTCTATTCTATTTGCAAAAAACTGCCCGTTTCAAATCAAAGACACCTACGCAGATGAGGAAGCACGCTTCCTTTTTGTGAAAGGCACGCTACTTGGAAAACGTATCACCCTCGCCAACCTTTACGCACCCAACACAAAACAGGTCCCCTTCTTCAAGTCCACTTTACAAAAACTCTCCTCGTTCCAAGAAGGCCTTCTTGTCCTAGGAGGGGATTTCAACGTCCCTCTGAACCCCCTACATGATACCTCGGCAGGTACCTCAACTATGCCATATAGCGCGTTACGAGCCATTAAAACACAACTAAAGGAGCTGTCATCACATGACTCATGGCGTACACTTCAACCCGAATGAGAAGAATTTCACATTTTACTCGTCTCCACATAACCGATACTCTAGACTTGACTACCTATTCCTATCACAAAAGGACCTGCCGATGTTAATCAAAGCCACCATTGACCCCATGTTTCTTTCGGATCACCACCCTATATCCATGACCCTTGAATTCACAGATGCCCATCCCAGATCCCTAATTTGGCGCCTGGACCCCTCGCTTCTCACAGACACCGTCATAATGACTGACATATACAAACGCCTCTCGCTTTACTTCCAGGAAAATGACTCCCCTGACGTTTCACCCATGATGCGATGGGAGGCTCATAAAAGCACCATCCAGGGGGAACTAATAGCAATCTCAGCGAAACGAAGGAAAGACAGACAGGCACACATTATTAAACTGACTTCCCGTATTCAAGCACTGGAAAGTGCTCATAAAAATTCCCAAGCACTAACATCCCTTCCAAAACTACTCCAAGCCAGGACTGACCTTCTAGAGGCCCTAAACAAGCAAACGAAACGAAATTATATACTCTCCCAAAAAGTATTCTACGAATATGGCAATAAGTCCGGTAAAATCTTAGCAAGAGCTCTCCAAACCAAGAAAGCATCCACAACGATCCACTCAATAACAGACGCTAAAGGGCAAAAAATAGTATCAAATGACCAAATAGCAGATCAGTTTGTACACTATTACACTCAGTTATACAATCTACACCCCACTAACCCACAGACGGATAGTACTCAAAGAACATAATCCATCAGAGACTTCCTCACACAATACAGTCCCGAACCCCTATCTACTGAAGCAGCTACTGACCTGGAACAACCTATATCACCCGCAGAAATAGACATAGTACTCAAACAACTAAAACCAGGCAAAAGCCCCGGGCCCGATGGTTTGAGGACAGGATACTACAAAACATTCATTGAAACTCTCAAACCACACTTCCTGACTGCGTTCAACTCCCTATCTTCTGACAACCCCCCACCTCGAGACCTACTAACAGCACACATAGCTGTAATACCTAAGCCAAATAAAGACGCATCTACGGTATCTAACTATCTACCAATATCCTTATTGAATGTCGACCTCAAAATTTATGCCAAGGTCTTGGCTAATCGTCTCTTGCCCCTACTACCCAAACTCATCTCATTAGACCAGGTGGGCTTTATACCTGGTAGAGAAGCAAGAGACAACACGATCAAGGCAATCAATATTCATAAATGGTTAACCTCCACCCAACAACAAGGGTTTTTTCTATCTCTGGATGCGGAGAAGACATTCGACAGGGTGGCATGGGACTATATGTCTGAAGTACTCAAAATGATTGGAATATGAGACCGCATGTTACAATTTATAATGGCCCTTTATGCTTCCCCAACCGCACAGGTCCTTGTCAATGGCCACCTGTCGAATGCCTTCTCCATATCAAACGGGACCCGCCAGGGATGTCCGCTTTCACCCTTAATATTTGTCCTCACACTGGAACCACTTCTCCAGCAACTAAGGTCTAATCCAGACATCAAAGGAGTGTCAGTCTCCAATAATACATACAAGCTGTCTGCCTTCACAGACGACATCCTCTTATTTTTGACAGATCCACACACTACATTACCCAACTTACTTATGGACTTTGCCACATTTAACTCATTGGCCAACCTACAAATTAACTTCGCAAAATCGGAAGCCCTAAATATTTCCTTACAGAAGGAGACCCTTACAACCTGTCAATCTAACTTCCCCTCCAGATGGAACCGAGATGCGATCACATATCTAGGGATCCACCTACCGGCTCACCTATCTGACCTATATTCCAAAAACTATCTGCCGATCCTCCAACATATTCAAAAGGACCTAAAGTCCTGGTCGTCAGGAATGTTCTCTTGGTTTGGGAGGGCATCAATAATTAAAATTAACATTCTACCAAGAATATTATATGTTCTGCAAACAGTCCCCATAAAATTACCGAAAGCCTTCTTTACCTCGTACTGCAAGGCATGCAGCGACTTCATATGGGGCAAGGATCACCCTAGACTCAGCTTTGATAGGCTAACCTTACCCACATTGAAAGGAGGCATAGCTCTTCCAGACTTTACCAAAAAAAAACGTTGCCGCACCATGCGCATGCGCAGTACGAGTTATTGCGGAGTGCAGGACGGCATGTACTCCGCAGTATAATTAAAACGCAGCGACGTCATGTTGCACACTTCCGGCTACAAGGACACGCGGCCATGTTGGTGTGATGCCCTAAAGGGATGCATTAGGTGGTATAGAGGCTTGTAACGCACACGGGTCCGCCATTTTGCCGGACCCGGAAGTGACAATTGTGATGCCCTAGGGGGATGAACTAGGGGATATAGAGGCTTGGAACGCACGCGGGTCCACCATTTTGATGGACCCGGAAATGACAATTAAATAATTTTAAGAGCTGGATTCTCATCACAGGGACCTTGGCATCTATATAAAGGAGTATGGCTGCAGTGGGTAAGTACCCCAGACGAAGTCCTGTGTGACGAAATGCGTCAGGAGGACTCCACTGTCGCCATTTATATACACATAAGCGCTTTTTATACATCTGAAATGTAAGTGTTTCTCTTTAAATAAAATTTTACGTTTTTTACGGAATTACACTATATGGCCCCTTCTTCATTCTATGTGAGTTATGTCCGAGGACGTTTTTGACTTCTATATGGAGAAAATATCTGTGTGAAGGAACCACTGGCTTCAGTTCGCCTTCGCGGCTCCCCTGGTATTTGCCAGTTGGCAATTCAAGCCTGTTTGACTCGCACAGTATATGCTTTGTGAGTCCCAACTCTCTGGTAAGCCTCCATTCACTTGGGTGGTGGTATTTGCACAATCCTAAGTTTCCTTACACTGGATTCCTTTGAAGGCTTTCAAGAATATATATGTGCTTCAGAGTGCCGCTAAATTTGTTTGACCCATATGGTATACATCAGTTCTTGGGTCTATTACTTCTGGAACACCTTCATCCACTTTTGGGACATTCCTGTCAGCATTTTAGTTGTTTTGTCACGTGGTGATTACAACTGTTTATACAAAAATGGACTTTTTATTTTAATGACCAATTATCTTATATGGATATGTATCAAGTGTTTAAAAATATTTGTTAACATCATATTTCTATTTCACAATTTTCTATCTTTGCATCACTATTAGCGCTAACTATTCTTATATATATATATTGCCAATTGTCAAGAATCGTTGACTGGAACGTCCACTCCCATATGAAAGCCTGGACACAAATTGAAAATGAATTTTCCTCAATCCCTATCCGACAACTGCCTTGGATCTCCTCAATAAAGGTCCCTCTGGCCTGCAATCAACATCCCTTGATCTCCAACACACTAAGTTCCTTCAAGATAGCGTGCCGTAAACATCACATCTCCTCCACACCAGGCCCAATGACACCAATCCAAAACAATCCAGATTTCCCATCGGGTCTATCGGCTACATTCCTTGCAGACTACTGCCCTCACACTGCTTTACGTGCAGAACATTTCTTCTCTGGAAAAACCTTTCTAACCATTCCTAATTTACCCACACATACATCTGGACGTCCCTTCCCGTTATGGACATACTTTCAAATACGTCACTTTCTTAACCACCCCCACAAGAGCTCCGACTATTCCAGACAACTCACACCTTTTGAACTACTGTGTACCAAAACGGAACCACAAAGACATGTGATCTCAGATATATACGCTCTCCTTTTCTCTGAACACAATCCTAAATCTAACATAGCCACTCGCAGTTGGGAAAGAGAATTATCGATAGACCTATCAGAAGAACAATGGGAAAATATATACTCCTATATCCACAAAGGATCAATTAACGTGTCGATGCAAGAAAATGGTTTCAAAATATTCTCTAAGTGGTACAAGACTCCGCTTAAACTTCACAAAATTTCCCCCAATATCCCCTCCACTTGTTGGAGATGCTCAGAGGGAGAAGGTTCCCTTGTCCACATATGGTGGTCCTGCCCATCCATTCAACGTTTCTGGAAAGAGGTCCATCGCATCACCACTAACATTACCACCTACCAAATTGAATTCACTCCAGCCCAAATGCTGCTACACCACTCCTCCATCCCAAAAAAGGGCTACCAATTTTCTCCTGGCCTACACCTGATAAACGCTGCAAAAATGTGCATTCCGACTCTCTGGAAGTCCTCAAAGCCCCCTACTATAGCTGATTGGCTCAAACGAATAACTAAAGTAGCAGAAATGGAGGAACTGATCCACCAAGCCAAAAATACGCCGTCCAAATTCAGGAATATCTGGTCTTGCTGGCAACATTTCCAAACAACAGACGAATATGCTGGTCTAATGTCCTAAGGACTTACACTGGCTTTCGGGGCCTAGTCGGAGGAGGAAACATTAATATCTATTCTATCCATCCAACTCCCTTAACCTCGCTACTCCCTATGTCCTACCCTTCTTTACTATCCTCCCCCACCTACAGGGTTACTACATGATGCTAGAGATGACATTACCATTCTCACCAACCCACTCTACACCTTCTCCTTGGACCTATTCTTTCCAAGCCCACAATCTCCATGTCCTAATCTACATAATTTTATACCTTTCTGACTAACCCCTCAAAGGATTGCTAGTGGTCCATTGACCGCAATCCTACCACACATTAACCCATTTAGAGGCAATACACAATCATCAATAGAATTCTATGCACAGATAACTCACCGAGCCCAAACAAACAAACAAACATCAGTTTAGCTTATGACTGAACGAGCCTATACACATTCTCAATTATAGCCATAATCCCTGAAGACCCCTAATCTTTACCTACATTATTAAAACGGCTATCTATTAGGAAACAAGACGGCTTACAGTAACCCAGACAGGCTCGATGGAACACATCATTAGGTTACATTATTAAACATACAAAGACCTAACAGGACCCCAGTAACAAGAATGTACTCACTACATTAATTCAAGGCATAGATGCCCCTGTTCAAATGTTCAATACTTGTTTATGATTGCTTACTGTTATACCATACTTCAGTTCCTAAGTATAAAAGTTAATTAGAGTATATAATACAAAAATGGAGCTTACTGTATCGCATACTCTATACGACAGCATTGTATTAATCCTTGTATGTTATCATTCTGTATCGCTATTGTGTACTATGACTTTTATTTACAATAAACAACAATTTGGAAAAAAAAAAAATTGGGCCAAAAGAAATTCTGTGTAATTCTATGGGCTGTGCGATGGGACCTTAGATGTCCTGCTAGTGGTACATCATGCCCGATTTGCAGAATCTCCAGCTGGTATTTCTTAGGTACCACCAGCTGTGGTTTTTGTGAAGGGGCTTTACTTCTAGGGGATGGTTTAGGGATCCTATACAGTCTATCCCCCACCCATTCATAAAGCTCCCCATCTATTCCCCTTTCCTGAGTATCTGCCTTAGCCCTATACTTGTGTAAGGCCGGGTCCTCCCGGGTTTCCTTTCCGAATGCCTCTGGGGTATCCCAGCCTAGGGGAGCCTGATCTAAGGTACATGTCTGGGAAGATATTCTTACCTGGGTCTCAGCAGCAAGCGGGCCGGTTCCAACAGCATGGGTCTGGGCACAGGTAGCCACTTGGTTGGCTTCAGCGAGGCCCATCGGGGCGTAAGCAGAAACGAGGGGGGCCAAATCATTCCCCAGTAGTACATCTACTGGCAAATCCTTCATCACCCCCACATTCACGTGTCCCGAACCAACCCCCCAATCCAGGTGAACACAGGCAACAGGTAGCCGGAAGACGGTGCCTACTACTACCCTTACAGCTACAGTGTCTCCGGTGTGTTGACTCACTGGGATGAGGTTCTTCTGTAGTTGGGTCATGGTGGCGCCAGTGTCACGTAGGCCATTGGCTACCTTTCCATTAACCCGGACAGTCTGCCTGAGTTGCTGCATGTTATCCTGGTTAGCTGCTTGTACTGTATCAGCCTCGTGCAGGACACCCCAATGTTCTTCCTCCTCAACGCAGTGAGCCGCAGGCATGGATGTGCGAGATTTCCCCCCTGCTGGCTCTCTCTATGACTGGGACTGCCTGGCTGAATTCAATGGACAGTCTGGCTTTTTGTGCCCTAGCTGTTTATACCCAAAACACCTGATGGGTTGTGAGTAGTCCTGGGAGTTGAACCTGGGCTGCTGAGAATAAGTGGCTGCTAGAGGTGGTGCTGTAGGGTGGTAGGCGCCAGCTGGAGGGGGTTATCCAGTTTGTGGGCGTCTGTGTATTCATCTGCCAGGCGAGCTGCTTCAGACAAGGTGAAAGGTTTTTGGTCCCGGTCCCACTCTCTGACTTCTGGGGACAGCTTGTCAAAGAAGTGCTCCAGCAGGAACAGCTGCAGCACCTCTTCCCCGGATACTGCTTGGCATCCAGTGACCCAGTGGGATGCCGTGTGGTGTAGGCGGCATGCCCACTCGGTATATGAGTCTCCAGTCTGCTTGCTCGTCTCTCGGAACCGCCTCTGGTGTGATGGCATACCTGGCCAAAAGTGCTTCTTTTACCAGCCCATAGTTCATAATCTCCTCATCTGGGATGGTCCTGAACGCTTCACTGGCCCGGCCGGACAATTTCCCAGACAAAATGGTAACCCATTCCTCTGTGGGCACCTGGTGTAGGGCACATTGCTGTTAAAAATTGGCAAGGTACTCATCAATCTCCCCTTCTGTTTCAATGACATTTTTAAAAGCAGCAAAATGTACCTTTCTCCTTTCAGTTGGTGCTGCTGGGACTCCTGATGCTGCAGAACCTCTTTGCTGTAGCCAATTTGCCTCCACAGCCACTATAACTCGGTCTATGATCTCCGCTGTAGGGTTAGGGCAATAATGTGCCAGTCTTATGTTAACAGCCTGATCAAAACTTGCCTCTTCAGGTGTCCTGTCTGTTATGGTGAGCCTTTTGGTTATGTTGAGTCTTTCGGTTCTATCCATTTCGACTAGTTCTGCGATAATGTCCCTCTTCTTACGGTTGTTGGCCGGTCAGCCCCGGTTCTCCAGTAAGTCCTTGAGGGTAGAGCACTTTAGCCGTTCATACTGTTCTTCCATTGGCCTGTGTCCTCTTCTAGCTGTCCTTCTGGGCTGTGGGAATCATCCCGCTGCTTGCCACCAATTGTAATGACACCCCGAGCATGAAAGGGGTTAAAGCCGTTTAGGACATTCCATTTCCGAACACAAAGGCAGCTACCAAACACTCCAATCAGCAGAACAAGAAACCCATACGAATAATTCTTCCCCCCAAGTACAAGACGAGGCTCTGTACAGAGGGTCAAACAGGAATCAGAGTATTTGTTAGAACCAAAATTACAAGTCTTTATATAGAGTTAAAGAGGAGGTTCCCCCCTCCTGCTCATATTACTCTAACAATACAACTGTAACCAGAAACCTAATTAACATGAGGTAGTTTACTAGATCATTTGCCCAGACTAGGTGACTCAGAGACATGACCTTTAGGACAGACTTGTGGTCACCGAGCTTCACACATTAGTAGTACATTAGTAGTACAGGACACCTTCTCACAATAGCAGGAGCTAATTACAATTAACAATACAAACAGTATCCGACCCCCTCCTCAGCCTAGTAGGCAACAAACTATAGTAGGAGTACACTGTCCGGCTCCTACCCAGTTCTAGAGGCCAATGTGATCAGCTCTCTCAACTAACATGTTGAGTTCAGAATCAAACAAACCAAGAATAGTCTTTACATATATCCTGGGAGATATTGTGGATAAATATTACTGTCCTATTTTAAGTAATCCAATCATATTCTCAGGGTTCATTCTTTTCTTGGTCACCCTGTGCCCAGCAGTGACTCCCGTCACAGAGGCATTTAGCCTCAGACAAGAATGTGAGATTCTTATGGTCAGTAAGAATGAGAACCGGAACAGTGGTACTTTCGAGGAGATGTCTCCATTCTTTCAGGGCTAAAATTATCGCCAACAGCTCTCTGTCACCAATCTCGTAATTGCAATCTGCAGGTGACAATTTCTTGGAAAAGTAGCCACAAGGATGCATAGCGCTCTTAGATGTAGGATGTTAAAACAGAAGGGCGCCAACACCAGTCTCAGCAGCATCAACCTCAAGGATAAAAGGTAATGCAGGATGTGCCAGCCTTGAGACTCTCAAAGGCCTTAATGGACTCCGGAGACCAACTCTCTGGGTTACCGTCCTTTCTGTTCATATCAGTCAGGGGCTTGACCAGAGATGAGAAGTTACAAATAAACTTACGATAATAGTTGGCAAAGCCCAGGAAACGCTGCAGAGGATGTAAATCCATGGGTCGGGGCCACTGTAGAACTGCCAAAAGTTTATCTGGGTCCATCGAAAAACCAGCAGTGGAAATGACATAACCCAGGAATTTAACCTGTTCACAATGGAACTCACACTTCTCCAGTTTACAATAGAGATTCTTCTCTCTTAGTTTCTAAGGCACACGACAGACATCTGTGTGGTGGCTCTCCAGGGACTTGGAAAATATGAGGATATCATCAAGATAAACCACCACACACAACTGCAACAAATCTTGGAGGACATCGTTAATAAATTCCTGGAAAACTGCCGGGGCGTTACAAAGGAAAAAAGGCATTACAAGGTACTCATAATGGCCTGTTCTGGTATTAAACACAGTATTCCACCTGTCGCCCTCCTTAATCCTCACAAGATTGTATGCCCCTCTCAAATCAAGCTTCGTGAGGGCCCCATTGTTCCAAGCAACTTCTGCTGCCAGAGTATGGAATTCAATGGCGGAGTCAGCAACAGTTGTCATACTCTGTTTTATGGACATGAGGCACTTGGCAGCAGAAGCTGAGCGTGCGGGAATGTCAAATACCCTCTTAAACGAAGTCACAAACTCAGGGTAGCTCAAGACAACAGGTTTTTGCGTCTCCCATAGAGGGTTTGCCCAGGCCAAGGTTTTCTCAGAAAGCAAATATTTTACAAAACCAACTTTGCTTTTGTCCGTGGGAAACGCCTGGGGCAGCATCTCAAAGTATATCTCAACCTGGTTGAGAAACCCTCTGCATTGAACTGGATCACCCCCAAATCGCCAACAGCTCTCTGTCACCAATCTCGTAATTGCAATCTTCAGGTGACAATTTCTTGGAAAAGTAGCCACAAGGATGCATAGCGCTCTCAGATGTAGGATGTTAAAACAGAAGGGCGCCAACACCAGTCTCAGCAGCATCAACCTCAAGGATAAAAGGTAACGCAGGATCAGGATGTGCCAGCACAGGAGCAGAAACAAAAGCAGCCTTGAGACTCTCAAAGGCCTTAATGGACTCCGGAGACCAACTCTCTGGGTTACCGTCCTTTCTGGTCATATCAGTCAGGGGCTTGACCAGAGATGAGAAGTTACAAATAAACTTACGATAATAGTTGGCAAAGCCCAGGAAACGCTGCAGAGGATGTAAACCCATGGGTCGGGGCCACTGTAGAACTGCCAAAAGTTTATCTGGGTCCATCGAAAAACCAGCAGTGGAAATGACATAACCCAGGAATTTAACCTGTTCACAATGGAACTCACACTTCTCCAGTTTACAATAGAGATTCTTCTCTCTTAATTTCTAAGGCACATGACAGACATCTGTGTGGTGGCTCTCCAGGGACTTGGAAAATATGAGGATATCATCAAGATAAACCACCACACACAACTGCAACAAATCTTGGAGGACATCGTTAATAAATTCCTGGAAAACTGCCGGGGCATTACAAAGGAAAAAAGGCATTACAAGGTACTCATAATGGCCTGTTCTGGTATTAAACACAGTATTCCACTTGTCGCCCTCCTTAATCCTCACAAGATTGTATGCCCCTCTCAAATCAAGCTTCGTGAGGGCCCCATTGTTCCAAGCAACCTCTGCTGCCAGAGTATGGAATTCAATGGCGGAGTCAGCAACAGTTGTCGTACTCTGTTTTATGGACATGAGGCACTTGGCAGCAGAAGCTGAGCGTGCGGGAATGTCAAATACCCTTTTAAACGAAGCCACAAACTCAGGGTAGCTCAAGACAACAGGTTTTTGCGTCTCCCATAGAGGGTTTGCCCAGGCCAAGGTTTTCTCAGAAAGCAAATATTTTACAAAACCTACTTTGCTTTTGTCCGTGGGAAACGCCTGGGGTAGCATCTCAAAGTATATCTCAACCTGGTTGAGAATTCCTCTGCATTGGACTGGATCGCCCCCAAATCGCTGAGGAAGCAGAGCGGAACCAGACATACCTCTTATAGAGGTAATACTCGAGGCGGGTGCCTGCACAGAGACTGGAGCAGTGGCAGGGTCGGCCTGCAGCATAGGTTGTACCAGGGAGGCCACAGTGGGAGATTCCAGGTGATCCATGCGGTGATCCAGGTCATCCAATCTGGAAAAAATATTACCAAGTGGATTGACTGAATCTTCTGAATTCATGGCCTTCGTCTACTATCAGAAACCATGAAATCAGGCCAAGACAGAAGTACAGTTAAATCACACTTGTTTAATAATAAAAGTAAAAAGAACAAACATAGTCAAAACATAGCCAAAGTTCAGTAACTGGAACGGATAGTCAGCCAAGCCAGAAGTCAGGGATCAATGTAGTGGAACAGCAAGCAGGATCTGGATCCAGAAGGGATGTCAGCAAAGCAAGTCTTGAACAGGATCACAGGAGAGCGTCTCAGTTTCTGTGATGTTGACCAAGGCGAAGACAGAGCTCCTCTGGACTGGACGACTTAAGTAGGCAGGACTGATGAGCAGGATATCATCAACAGCTGAGTAACTGCGGAGACATAGGAAGTGGCAGTTAGCCCACAGCTGAGCAGCCAGCTCAGAGAAGGAAGGGCTGAGCACAGCCCTGACATTTTGAATGTTTGAAGGGGAGCCTTATTGAAGCGCTTATGTTGGCCAGTGCTGATCCCTCCAAATCTTAGACTACATTTGGATGCTAGCAGAGATGGGCTAGGGATCATCCAGCTCACGCCCACAGTAGGCAACTGGAGGATAAGGATAGTAAGGGAATAAGCCATGGTCGGGGCCACAAGCAGACAAGGACAACAGAGTTCACACCAACGGTTCAGGGTCACAGTCAAACAGGGAAAGTCGGGGACACGCCAAAGGTCAGGGTCACGAGCAGACAGGAATAGTTGAGAACACGCCAAGGTCGGTAACAGAAATAAACGTAGAGCACACGGCAAGCAGGAACAGGAATCCAAACACACAAAGGATAAACAATGGTTGATCAGCACTGCTGGCTTGCAGTGCACAGGTTAATATAGGGTTCCCTGATAGGGCCTGGGGTGGGGCCATGCTTAGAGGAGAGGTTCTAAAACCAGCCAGGTGTGAGTGGCTGGCCTCTTAGTCTGAAAACATGAGGAGCAGGTAAGCTGACAGAGAAAAATTACTGCATAACCATGACAGTACCCCACCTCTTATGAGGCCTCCCCCTCCCCCGCCTGGACCCAGGCTTAAAGGGAAACTTCAGATGAACCTCCTCAACAGATGAGGTGCAAAGATCTCAGATGCAGTGATCCAAGACCTCTCCTCAGGACCAAACCCTTCGCAATGTACGAGGTACTGAAGAATGCCTCTATGGCACCAGGAATCCAGAACTTGACTAACCTCGTACTTAAGATTATCCTCAGAGACCGAAACCGAGGTAGGGAGAGGACAAGAGGACTTATTGAGGGCTAAAGGCTTCTTAGGAATGGGTAAGGGCATAAGAAGACCATCAGGTGTCTGAGCAGGGTCCCCCAGACCCTTAAAGATGAGCTGGACATCCAGCACAGGATCATCAGACTGGGCAGAAGTCAGTGGATCCCTGAGACCAGGTTGGTTAGAAAGTAATGTGTCACAGAAATCAAGCTGGATAGCTTCACTGGGCATAGGCTGAACTGGTGCCGAGGCCGACTGAACAGCATTGCCAGGTGCAGCGACCACCAGAATCGCATCACAGGGCGTAGCGACTGTGGAACTGGTGGACGAGTCAGCCTGGGTGTGCGTCCAAGGGGGTCCAAGGACAGGTAAAGATAAATGGCCATTCAAACTGGAGTGAAGGATCGGCTCAAGTTCACAAGTTCACAGGTGGGCTCCTTGTCCAGAGTGCCACACGACCCAGAGAGTGCCTCAGCCCGACTATTGCAGGAGACATTCCTGAAATCACTATATGCAGTGGGAAGAGCAGAAGATACTGGGATGGTGGCAACAGGAAGTTTCTCTTTTGGGGTAGCCTAGAGTAGGCAGGAAGAGGAACAGGAAGAACCCCAAGCCGGGATCCGTCCAGCAGTCCAGTCAATGTGTGGAGAATGGCACCGTAACCAAGGAAGACCTAATATGATAGGAGATGAAGCCTTAGGTAAGACAAGAAAGGATATCCACTCTTGGTGGAGTGTCCCTACTGACATCTTAACAGGGAGGGTCTGGATGCAGATAGGGCCCCCTGGGAGAACAGTGCCATCAATCGCCAAGACCACCAATGGCTTTGAAAGGGGCAAAAGTGTAAGTCTCATGGAAGATGCAGTTTCCCAATCCATGAAATTGCCAGCAGCTCCAGAATCCAGATGTGCCGAGACCTAATGAGAGGAAGTGCTGACATGAAGGAACACAGAAAGAAGAAGACGAGAAGGTGAAGGTTATATTTTAGGGTCTAACACTCCACCTTCCAGATATAATAGCCCCAAGCGTTTTTCCGGACGAAGAGAACAAGTGTCACGAAAATGACCTTTGGCCCCACAATAGAGGCTCAGGCCCAGAGTTCTACGCCTAGCGCGTTCTTTGGAAGATAACTTGGTCCAGCCCAGCTGCATAGGCTCCTCAGCAGGCAGGGGGTTCTCCTTGGATCGAAGAGAAGGGACTGGGAGCTCAGGCTGCCTAAGGAACGGGGAGTGCTGGCGTCTTTTTTCCAGGGCAAACAGGAATAGTCGGGGACATGCCAAAGGTCAGGGTCACGAGCAGACAGGAATAGTTGAGAACACGCCAAGGTCGGTAACAGAAATAAACGTAGAGCACACGGCAAGCAGGAACAGGAAGCCAAACACACAAAGGATAAACAATAGTTGATCAGCACTGCTGGCTTGCAGTGCACAGGTTAATATAGGGTTCCCTGATAGGGCCTGCGGTGGGGCCATGCTTAGAGGAGAGGTTCTAAAACCAACCAGGTGTTAGTGGCTGGCCTCTTAGTCTGAAAACATGAGGATCAGGTAAGCTGACAGAGAAAGATTTCTGCATAACCATGACAAGTGGGCTGTGGTACACAAGCTACGAGACTACCTATATGCGGCCACATTCGTGGTTAAAATGGATAATAATGCTCTGACTTAATTGCTGTCTACTGTCAAACTGCCGTTGCCACTGTACATCAGTGGTTTTCCACCTTCTCTGAGTTTTGATTCAGTTTAAAAAATACCGGCCAGGGGTGGGAAACCGAGAGGCTGATTGCCTTTCCTGAAGACCTTACGCCACTGATACTGGCTGGATCCATTTGCCTCTAGAGGGAGTACTCGCTGTATGCCAAGGAGTAGAGAATAGGCATAAGGGGGTCCCAGTAGAAGTCTGATGACGAAACGCGCGTAGGGCGGGATTTATGAACATCTTGTAGCACCTCCAGACAAGCTGTCAACACGCTCGTTTTTATGCCTGATTTTTACCTTGCAAATGTGAGTACCACCATTTATTAGATACAATAAAATTCTTTATGCAGTTTTACACTACTGGCATTCCTCCTTCCTTTCACATGTAAACGGCACAACATACAAAGCACGGATCGGGGACATCCAGGGATGCTACACAGTGGCATATACTGTGACTGACTGCACCCCTGCAGGGGGAAGTTTATCCGGTGAGTGCAAGCAAAATAGGAGCACGCTGCAGAGGCACCACTAACCAGCCAACACCTGGACAAGAAGCTTCCCATATCAATTTGTTTCCCAGAGAGGGGGCTCCCCTCAAAGCCATTCCAAAAAGAACTTTTTTATATAATCAATGGAAATTTTCTTATCCAAAAAACACTGGTTTTATACACACGAGTCACTTTATTGTATGATTTAGCACAAGTCAGTTTTAGCACATTAATGCACAAAATTGCATGTTGCATTTGTTTATAATATTCTTTTATATTTGTTTCACATTATTAAGTGAAGAACTGAAGCACTTTACATTGGGGTTTTTTCCCATATCACAAAGAGATAATATCATAGTCTGAAATTAAATCACGCCCACAATTAAAAGAGATTAATACCCTTCAGATACACAGAAATTTTCATTACCTTTTTATTACCCTTAGTTTCAGCACAAATATCACTCAAGACCCTCGATATATAAGTGTTACCAACAAAAAGAAAACAATTTTTCCTCTTTTCTTGTGTTTTTTCTTTTCTCCCCGTAAGGGCAGCACCATACCTACTTTTATTTTTCACACTAATCTTAATACACTCCACTTAGGTGGATCTGGATATGCAGGGGCAGCAGCCCTATTCTCTAGGGAAGATCTAACCACTGCGCGGAATCACTCTTTACAAACTGTGGATTACTGTTACTTTACTATACAGGCAACCCCCTGTATTCTCCATCTATTCCAGTGTTCCCCTAATAATTATTGTAACGAGCCCCTGCTCGCTCGGTTCCACTCTCCCGACACTCCTCTGCAGCTATAGAATCAGATTGCAGATCGCAACATCTGATGGTTCGGTCATCCGATGCTTCGGAACTAGAACTACAGCTATGTGCCGTTCTAATCCAGTTGTGTAGCTCAGAACAAACACCAGGCAGGCTGTATGTAAGTTCAACCAGGAATCTCTTTTATTGAAAGGAATACAGGCTCTTTTATACAGTAAAAGAGGAGGTGCCTACCTCCGCCTCATATTACTCTGAACATACACCTGTGACCAGAAACCTAATTAACATGGGCTAATTAACTAATCCCTTTAGACAGCCTAGATGACTCAGTCATGACCTTTAGGCCAGACTGGCCGTCTTGTAGCTCAGAAAACACAATCAACATTATCACAAATCAGCACAACTCTTCTTCACACAATGGCAGAGTTAATTAACACAAACAACAATGGGGATCTAATGACTCTTAGATCCCATACTAGACTTATTTACAATACACATTCTAGCAGGCAACAGATAGGTGGCTGGAATTGACATCAGCATCTCCTAACAGTATTTGTCCCAGCATTATGAATCAGCCACTATTTCTAATATGGCAAATCCAGGGTCCCCAGAGTTTGTGTGTCCTGGGGGACCAGGACCCGAATCCACAGTAATACCACCTCAAGGGTCCCCAGGCATACAGCTCACAAAGAGCACCATTCCCCCAAATGCCAGGGCCCACGATCGATCGGCAAGAGGCTAGCATTCAGTCCCCTCCAAACGTCTCTCTCCCAGCTAGGTCTGTCACAATTGTCATCATATCAGTGAGCCAAACGGGAAGGATTGGGGGACTAGTAGTCTCTTGGATTAGCTATTCACATTTTGTGATAGTACCCTTGGACTACACATCCCATAGATCCTTCTGCAACATGAACGGACCCCTGGGAGGGACTACAAAAGGCCTGGCAGATCCGCCCCGCGCTCTCTCCTCCCTGGGTCTGATGGTGTGAGCACTTCTCTGCTGCTGAGAGAGAGTGACTCCAGCCCGGCCCCGGAGGGCCCAACTCTGCTTGCTGTTCATCAGACATCCACGCAGCAAGAAAAATGTTTTTTTTTTTCTAAATTTACCATTTATAGTGCAAAAAACCCAGTGGAGATTAAATGCCACCAAAAGAAAGCTCTATGTATGTGTAAAAAGAATAACTGTCATTCAAAGTGTTAGAGCACTTAAAGCTAAAAATTGGTCTGGGTAGGAAGGGGGGAAAAGTGCCAAGTAGGCAAGTAGGTAATCTAGGAATCTGTCAGGTAGGCAAAAAGATAAAGTTATAGCAACAGTAAGAAGATTGAATGCCCCGTAAAAAGCCCTCCTGCAACAGAATACATCTATGAGATGCAACAGTAAGGGAATTAGAAGCTGAGGGAGTATAAGAAACTTGATTTCATCAAATAATTCATTAAAATTATCAACAAATAAAGTTAGCAATACAGCAGAAAATCTGTGGCCCAGGGTTAGACAAACCTATCTGTTCTCAGATTCCTCCTGTATTTGGGAGTCTTAAGAGTCCTTTCTCTGTCACAGGTGGACTGGAGAAGCAGTAGGACTGTGACCCTGGTATAATCTGTGTGGATCTGGGGGTGGTGAGCTGGGGTGAGAAGACCTACAGCATTATTGTTTGGGGAATTGCACACCCACCTGGTCATCAAGACGAAGAGATTGTGTGAATGGGACCGAGTGGTATTCACAGTACCTTTATGGAACCTGGTTTAGAGGAATGTCCAGGCATTCACAGAAATGGGTAAGGACCTCCAGGAGTCTCAAGAGGGCCGTGCAGCCTGCTACAGAGGCAGAAAGGCTGAAGGGGAATTTCCATGTGTAATGGATTCCTCAAGCCTGTAGAATATCCAGCAGGGGTCAGAGGTCTTTTTGGTGTTGCAGAGTCATGGGGGACAAATCCTGGTAGATCTTGATGTCAGCATTCTCATGAGAGTTGGATCTGATTACGTGCTTTCCTGAAGATATCTTCTGTGAAGCGAAAGCTGGTCAAGCAGCACAGTCTCTCTAAAAGATTACTGAAGATGGCCATCACAGCTTGCCACAGTTGAACTTGTTCCACTGTTTCTAGAAGGACGAGGACTCACAGATTGTTGCAATGCCCGTGGTTATCCAGGTCTTCTAGATGTCTATGAATATCCTGCAGTTGCAGGGTATGAGCATCCTGGACAGTCAAGAGCTTATGTATGTGAGCTTCCTGGTGTGTGGTCATCATAAAAACTTCATGTACCCTATCCACTATGGCTTGTATGTAATGGTGGAGGTCCACAATAGCTGCTGAGATAGGGTGTCCTTTATGTCAGCCGGCATGCTGTGCAGGTCGCTCAGGCTAGGAGAGAGCTTGGAGGCAAGGAACAATGGAGGAGGTGAGCCTCTAGCTGCCACATTTGTATGCTCTCTCTGTGTACAGGCCGCATATGTGGAAGTTGCCGAGGATGCCACCATGTTAGAGGGCTGAGTGGGGAAGATTTCTGGATTTTGGTGGCTAAGCTGCATGCCCTGGTCCCCCCAGCTGCTGCGGGATGATTTCCACATATGTATACCTGGTTGGGTCTCGGCTGGAGTAGAAGACAATCCATATGTCGGCTGGAGCTCCTGGTCTAAGTGGCCATTTAGGTCTTTGGTCAGGCCATGCCCTGACTCATTCATTCCTATTGGATTTTCACTTTCTGTCCTGCAATATAAAAATATAATTTTATCAGAAAAATATATATTTTTTTTAAGAAGTATATATTGGAAATGAAGAAATATAATTCCGAACGACTAAAAGTGTGCTGAATATGAAATAAAAGAATAAACCAACTTTATTAGCTCAGTTACACTTTATAATATATATTTTATATTTTCAGATTGAAGTTACTATTATTCCGTTCTTTGTTCTGTAGTGTAAATTGGTGGCAGTCGATGTGTATAAATCTCCGGTGATTGCGTCTCCTCCTGAGCAGAGCTGCCGGTGACTGAGAAGATCTGCTGTGTGACATGAAATGTTCTCCGGTGTTCTGTGTCTGTTACCTGCTGATACTCCTCCTTCCCATCACCTACTATGGAGTAGTACTGACCCGGAACTCAGTGCCTGGTTGTAGAATGAATATGGTAAAGCCAATGTTTGAGTATGAATATTACCAGGAGGGAGATTTCATTATCGGAGGATTAATTTCTGCTCACATGTGGAGCAAGCATCTGTTAGATTTGAGCAAACCCCCTTTTGATGCGTCTGACTCATCTAGAACCTTTTCTCATTGTGATGAGTAAGTTTTGTTTTATCATCTTTGCTCTCTCTGTATAACCCAACAAAGAGAAAATATAACGGTTTATCTTCATTTTTACTGTAATATTTTATGAGAGTTTGCAAATGTTTCTACTGTTGTTTTATATTTTCTCATTATTAGACTTAAGTCTTTATGCCACCAATATACAAATACTACTAAACAAAGAAAATAATCTGCACTATGTGTTGTGATCTAAAATCAGTGATGAATGATTAATAAACAGCTGCACTCATTGTATTGTACATCCCAATACTAAAACATAACCATCAAAAAAATAGTGTTGCCCTGTGAATATACTCAAACAAGCATATACAGGTACTCCTCACTTAACGACCAGGTTCTGTTCCAACGACCAGGTCATTAAACTAATTGGTTGTTAAACGAGGAATCACAAGTAATCAATATTTTAAGCATTCTTAACTACTGTACTGTATTGTATTGTGAAAAAAAGGTCTAAACATAAAACTGCAGCTCAATGACGTTGTTTTAATTTGCATAAGTACAGAACAAACAGGAAAATTCTGTACTGTACAATACAATGATGTATATAGGCGACGTTAGAGGGGGGAGAGCTGGTCGTAAGTCCGAATGGTCGTTAAATGACGAGTATCTGTATTCAAATAATCAGAATCATATAGAGCTCATACACTGATGAGAAAAAAGTGCTATAAGTTCAAAAAAAGAAACTCATCCATATATACATGTAAAGGTGTAAACATGTGCATTCATCAATAATAATATTCTATAAAGTGCCAGGTGAGGTATACAGATTGAATATTTTCAATTAACCACTTCTGGATCAAGCCTATATCTGACCCTTGTTGTTTACACGTTAAAATCATTTTTTTTGTTTGCTAGAAAATTACTTAGAACTATCAAACATTATATATCATTTTTTTAGCAAAGACTCCAGAGAATAACATGACGGTCATTGCAATATTTTGTGTCTTTAAAACCCATTTTGTTTGGAAAAAATACACTTCACTGAATTAAAAAAATAAGAAAACAGTAAAGTTAGCCCAATTTATTTTGCATATTGTGAAAGATGATGTTATGCCGAGTAAATAGATACCCAACATGTTACGCTTTTAAATTGCGCCCGCTCGTGGAATGGCGACAAACTACGGTACTGAAAAATCTTTATAGGTGATGTTTAAAACATTTTCTCCAGTTTAGAGTTACAGAGGAGGTCTTTTATGAGAATTATTTCTCTCACTCTAACGATCGCAGTGATACCTCACATGTGTGATTTTGAACACCATTTACATTTGCAGGCGTGACGTAGGTATGAATTTTCTTTGGTGTCTGAGAACGCGGGGATATTTATTTTATTTTTTTATTTTATTTAACCTTGTCTTTTTAAAAAAGAAAAATCTGATCACTTTTATTGCTGTCACAAGGAATGTAAACATCCCATGTGACAGTAATAAGTGGTGACAGGTCCTCTTTATGGAGGGATTGGGGGTCTAAAAAAACCCAAATCCCTACCTTGTACTTAAAAGTATTCAAAACGCCAAAATCTGTGTCTCTGAAAACTGTCATTTTTTTTTAAATCAGATCCATTTGCAGCCGAGTAAATTGGAAGTGGCATTGTGATGTCCCCTCCGGGTTTTTGCATCGGAGACCCGATCAGAGCCGAATCCGGCTTCATTTGGGTCTCCGATCAGTCAGCGGATGTGCCGGTTGGTCGCTCGGGCCTCCTGGTGGGACGGGAGACCCGGGCAGAGCGGCGGAAGGAGGCGGGAGGCTGTCCCTTCCCACTCCTTGCGATGGCGGTCGATCGGCTGCTGAGCCGCATCATTTGTTATCAATAGATAGCCGACCGCCTGCTCTAAAAAACAGTCCCGGGGTGAAGCCTGCAGCTGCATATCATCCCGGTACAACCACTTCAACACAATGACGTGCAGGTACATGATTTTGTGTGAAGTGGTTAAAGTGCCAATTATTCTGTACAAAGCATAAAAAACCTCAAATAATGTCCATAGACAGAGGAATCCCAACTCCAAATACTGGGGGTGACACAGGTGCTCCACACGGCTTAATTACAGTCCAAAAGTTCTCCAAGTGACCCCTTGTCTGTTCTCCACCATATATAATAATGAATGGAGGCTTACCAGATGAGGAGACCCCGAACGAGGTCCACACATTAGTGGGCAACAACCCCCCCCCCACTGTAGGTATGCAGGTAACACTTCCTTCACATCCCTGGGTTGGAGGACATAGCAGTGATGCCAGCGCGCCCGCCGGGAAGCCGGGTGATCATTTCTGAATGTATGATGTATTCATTTTATTTGTGAATGACTACAACTAAGAGGCTGCATTATTATATTATATTTATTAGTATTATTATCTTTGGATGGCACATCTATAATACGGGTCCTGTGAAGGGAGTGTTACCTACATACCCACAGTGGGGGGTGTTGTCCACTAATGTGTGGCTAGACTTCGTTTGGGGTCTCCTCATCTGGTAAGCGTCCATTCATCATTATCTATGGTGAAGCACGGTCAAGGGATTACTTGGAGCACTTTTTTTTTTTTGTTTTTCCTACATGGTTAGTAAGGTTGAATAAAGACACCAGTCCATCCAGTTCAACCCAAGTGAGTGTGGGTGCATGTCTACAATTGTCCCTAACCCTGTACATCGCACACTCACATCAGTCCCTACCCTCAATCCAAGGTCCCCATTCATATACCATTCATATACTAGAGCCAATTCTGGACAGAAGCCGATTAACCTACCAGCAAGTCTTTGGAGTGTGGGAGGAAACCGGAGGGGGGAGGAAACCCACGCAGGCACAGGGAGAACATGCAAACTCCAGGCAGGTAGTGTGATGGTTGGGATTCAAACCAGCGACCCTTCTTACTGCTAGGTGAGAGTGCTACCCACTACACCACTGTGCTACCCACTACACCACTGTGCTACCCACTACACCACTGTGCTATCCACTACACCACTGTGCTACCTACTACACCACTGTGCTAGCTACTACACCACTATGCTACCTACTACACCACTGTGCTACCTACTACACCACTGTGCTACCTACTACACCACTGTGCTACCCACTACACCACTGTGCTACCTACTACACCACTGTGCTACCCACTACACCACTGTGCCGCCTTTTGGAATTGGTATTCCTCTATCTATGCGATTTACCAATTTTATATTTGAAGATTTGAATGAACATTATTTGAGTTTTTTATGCTTTGCACAGAATAACTGGCACTTTCATTAGAAAATATTCAATCTGTATACCTCACCTGGCACTTTATTGAATATTATTATTGATGAATGCACATGTTTACACCTTTACATGTATATATGAATGAATTTCCTTTTTTGCACTTATAACACTTTATTCTCATCAGTGTATGAACCTTCATGATTTTGGTTATTTGAATATACACTATATTGTCAAAAGTATTGGGACACCTGTCTTTACACGCACAAAGCAAAGTCCATAAAGACATGGATGAGCGAGTTTGGGGGGGAGGAACTTGACTGGCCTGGAGAGAGTCCTGACCTCAACCCGATAGAACACCTTTGGGATAAATTAGAGCGGAGACTGTGAGCCAGGCCTTCTCGTCCAACATCAGCCTGACCTCACAAATGCGCTTCTGGAAGAATGGTGAAATATTCCCATAGACGCCCTCCTAAACCTTGTGGACAGTCTTGCCAGAAGAGTTGAAGCTGTTATAGCTGCAAAGGGCGGAGCCAACTCAATATTGAACCCTACGGACTAAGACTGGGAGGTCATTAATGTTCATGTGTGTGTAAAGGCAGGCGTCCCAATACTTTTGGTAATACAGTGTATGTTTGTTTGCGTATATTTACAACCCAACACAATTTTTTTGACTAATATACATATAATAAATGGGGCTTCCATCATATTTTGTCATCAGGCCATGATGGAACTTCTGATAAATATGTTTTGTCCTTACAGATGGCTCCTGCAGACTGAAAAGTAGACTAGATGGTCCTTGTTTCTGCCAGGAGAGAGGGATGGAGCTGTGCTGTCATTTATTGCCTTGTGTATGAGATCTCCTACTATTCAGGTCTGTTCACAATAAAGGCTATTCACAGCATAGTAGAAAGTCAAATACATCTCCTGTGCAGAGCTACATATATACTGTAGACTTGACATCATAATACTGAAAAAAATAAACGCAATCAAGAAACATAATGATAGCAGTCCTAAAGGTCCACACTGGGGCAATAATGTGTGAAATGGCACTCCAAATGCCAGGCTGAGAAAGTGATTTTGTGAATCCCATGCCAGACGTGTCTCCACCACAAGACAAACATGTTACAGAGAAATCAGAATGTACTTATGTCCAATACTCCACCAAACTTCCAACCACTATCCACCATATTGGAATCAAGGGGGATATCACTTTAAACATCCATCTCCAATGGTCACTCGAAATACTCCTTCATGTCAAAGAGAAAAAACAGACCAAGAGCTCCACACCTGATATGTTTTTTATTAGAAAAATATAAAATGCACTTACAAGTATAGAAAATGGAACAGCACCAGGGATTATTTTCATTGGAAACGCGGGGGAACACAGTTCTGGCACCTCCAGCACTGACTGTATGTTGGTAATGGTAAGGGGTACTGGGGTGTGCTACAGGGTTTATTAACCACTTAAGGAACGCTCACCATCATTATACGTCGCTACTTTGATGTTAAATACCATTGTTATGGCAGCAGCTAGAAGCCATAACTCCGGTATTTTTAGAAACAGCCAGCGGTCCTCTTTCAGATAAAAGTGGTCTCAGCGGTGGATTCCCTGCGAGATCGTTTTTAAGAGGAGTGGGAGTGGGCCCTCCTCCCGCTGCACTCCGGTCATCCCTGCTGTTAACCGGAGCCGTCGGTAGTGGCGGAGATGATCGGGTCCTTTCCCCTCACTGCCTGGATGCTGAGTGAGGAAAAAATGCCCCAGCTCGGCTCCATAGCATTGGACTTCGCTTGCGCCAATGCTCTTAAAGGGAATTTTTTTATTTGAATATTCATGCCATGTATCTAGGGATGAGCCGATCACCCCCGTTTCAGTTTGCAGCAGAACATGCAAACAGGCAAAAAATTTGTTTGAACACGCGAACACCGTTAAAGTCTATGGGACACAAATGTGAAAAATCAAAAGTGCTCATTTTAAAGGCTTTTATGCAAGTTATTGCCATAAAAAGTGTTTGGGGACCCGGGTACTCCCCCCAGGGAATATGTATCAATGCAAAAAAAGGTTTTAAAAACAGACACAAGAGCGGTGATTTTATTAATGCTTAAAGTGAAACAATAAAAATGAAATATTCCTTTAAATATTGTGCCTGTGGGTTCCTTTGTATGCCTGTAAAGTATCTTTCCCATGTTCATAACAGTATCACAGCAAAATGACATTTCTAAAGGAAAAAATGTCATTTAAAACTGCTTGCGGCTGCATTGTCAGGTCCCGGCAATATAGATAAAAATCATCGAAAAAACTGGCATGGGTTCCCCCCAAAATCCATACCAGACCCTTATCCAAGCACACAACCTGGCAGGCCGCCCCCCCTCTCCTGAACTGTACCAGGCCACATGCCCTTAACACGGGGAGGGTGCTTTGGGGTCCACCCCAAATCACCTTGTCCCCATGTTGATGGGGACAAGGGCCTCTTCCCCACAACCCTTGCTCGGTGGTTGTGGGGGTCTGCTGATGGGGGGCCTATCGGAATCCAGAAGCCCCCTTTAACAAGGGGGGCCCCCAGAGCTTGACCCCCATGTAAATGGGTATCGGGTACATTGTACCCCTACTCATTCCCAAAAAAAAGTGTTAAAAAAGTTAAAATATTGGATAAATATATATGTGGTGCTACCTTGTCTGCAATCAAAATAGCCAATGATAGAATAAGATAATCAATAAAAGTGATTGAATAAAAAATCTTCAATGTAGCGTGCAATAATCAAGTAAGTAGCAATGACATAAATGATGTGCAAAAAGATGTATAATAAAGTGACCTCACTAATCAAAACGCATTGTGTGGATAGACCATAAATAAACGTAATGTGTGGACTCTTAATATAAAACTGATAGAATGCACAAAATATGCTCCATGTAGCGTGCAATAATCAGGTAAGTAGCAAAAGCATAGAAAATGTGCAAACACTATAGTAAAGTGACCATACTAATCAAAGTGCAATGTGCATATAAAACAATAATAAACAGTAGAATCTACCAAATGTGTAAACTCCTAATAACATTACCATACACATAAAATCAAAATAATATATAATCTAGAAAAACTATCAGCCCAAGAGGTTATACTAACAGGTGATATAAAAGTGCAAGTGCAATAATGAATGTGCAAACAAATGCGGATGGACTGATAACACTGAAGCTAAGGAATAAATGTCCAAACAAACCTAAAGTGCAGTTCAAAAATGGTAACGTGCGACTCCCGATGACAGCACGATACAGATCCTCTGAAGATGATAAAAAAGTGCAAGTGCAGTGACCAAAACTCTGTGACGACCAGTGTCCGACAGTGAGTCTATCGATCCAATCAAGTTCCGGAGTGCGCTGATTGTTTCCCCCAGCCTCTCACCTGTAGTTGCGGCCCCCAATGGGCCGAATCGAGCAGGTACCCACAGGTAGTGGAACAGTATGCCGGGGACGAGCTTCCGGTCCTTGTCACAGCCTCCAGAGACACAGCTACGCTGGCCACAGTTCAACACTCTCCCGCAGTAGGTGGATAACCTCAAATACCCTCAGATGGATGATGGAAAGAGAGAGGATGACTACTAGTGTAGTATATTAGTATATTAGAATTTATTCATAAAAGAATTGTAGCAACTTACATTAAAAATACATGCATTCCACAGTAAAATCAGGAGCTTCCAGGTTCGGCCGTACCCGGAAGCAGCGGCACCTGGCTCCTCCCTTGGTAAAAATGACATGACTTCCGTGTTTTTGCTTGGTCAGCTGTTATATAGGCAAGGGCGGGGCCACCTGGTGATGTAACTGGGTGGCCACGCCCCCTTCTGGCATCATGTGACATCACGTGATGTCATAGGGGGTGGAGTCACACATTTACATCACCTTTTGGCCCGACCCTCAGCTATATTACAGCTGTCATCGAAAAAAGGCTATAAAGGCTATAAAAATGTATATTGCCGGGATCCGACAATACATTACAGCAGCGAGCAGTTTTAAATGACATTTTATCCTTTAGAAATGTCATTTTGCTGCTCTCATTCATTACACTATGTACATCTGCCGTGTAAGCAGCCTTACATAGTATGGGGCATGGACTTACCCCCCCCGAGCCACGATCGATCAAAGGCACCCTGTATTTGTCCAATCATGGCTCTTAAAGCAGAGCGCACTGTGATTGGCCAAAGCATGCAGGTCAGGTGCATGCCTTGGCTAATCAGCAGCCGTCAATGCACTGCAATCTTTCAGTGCATTCACCATCTTGCAGTGCATTATGGGCACTCAAATTTCCCGCGAACGCCCCATAATGTTTTTAATTTGGCAAAACTTATGTTCGACTCGAGCATCGGGCTCATCCCTACTGTTCATCCTTGTACTTATGGGGACCCTTGTCCAACACTGCTCCCATCTGCACTAACTGCAAAGCTCTTCCCACAATGTTCATCAGTGCACCCCTCTACCAACACTGCCCACCCCTTCCCCCTCTGCACCCCTCTTCCAGCACTGTTCATCTTTTGCACCTCCAGGGCACTGTGCAATAAAACTTTCTAAATTTTGCAAAGTTACCATGATTACCGGATGCCATTAGCAGTTTACGGTTTGTAATTGATTTTGTCTACAATTGCCTTATTGTTTTCAGTAAAAGAGAAAGGCCCATAGTATAACCCCAAGGCAATAAACGGAGGGCCAGCATGACAGGGGTTAACGGGGGCTTAGGTTACAGGGAGTTAATGGTAAGATGGGGCATTTCAGGTATTAGTTAGGGCTGTTCAGAGTGGGTTATGGGGATGGGGTGGAGCTTTGGAGGGAAGTGAGTTGGGGACGGAAAAGGGGGTGGTCTTCAGTTGGAAGGGAAAGAGTGTGGAACAACTTCCCATCCTCCCGCCCTACATTTTGGGGGGCATTTTTGTGTTTTGTTTTGGGGGAATTGAGCATCCTAGGGAGCAGTTTGTGGCACTTGACGGGGTGCAAGGTCCTTGTAGGTCATATGGGCACATAAAAGGTATGGTGCAGGGACCCTGTGACAGACCTAGACAGGACAGAGGCTTTTGGAGAGGACTGAATGCAAGCCTCTTGCCTTTTGATTATGGGCCTTGGATTTTAAGGGACCAATACTCTGCGAGGTGAATGAGAAGTCCAGTCTTTACTAATCAGACTCAATCTTGTATATATATGTATATATTGTATGTTGTCTCATTCTGTTGTGGACTCTTTGCTGTGATCATTTGGGATGTGTATCTCTATGGAGGGAGGGGGGGATTCCTCCAGCAGCCCCCCTGCTGATAAGACTGTTTACTGAGGAGAAGTTTGAACACACCTGACCTGTGTGTCTATTGTCTTTGGACAGTTTAACCCGCCCTCTTTTCGAAGGGTGGGGGGAAGAGTCTCTGAGTTATTTTATCTGTTGTGTCCATGTGTGATAATAAATGAGTCCATGTTAGCAGCGGAGCAAGTCTTGTTTTGTGCTTGGAGCGGTTGGAATATCTGATATCTATATTCAAACTAGGAGGAAGCGGTATATGATGGAAGCACTCAAGCGGAGTGGGACGTTCCGTCACAGACCCGTCTGAGGTACAGTTGGTGTATGGGTACCTGTTAATTGTCTCTGACTCGGTGGTTTTGTGACTGGAGGCCTTAAAAGTCACTAGCAGGTACAGTTCTGGTTTTATGCCTATTAGGACCTTGGGCTCCATTTTCTTTAATAAACTGTATGTTATGTTTAGAAAGGTTATTGATATGTTAATTATTGGATATTTATATTTGGTTAATAAAATGGCTGCTATGGCCAATTTACTCCAATTATGTGTGGTGTGGTCATTAGATGAAAGGGTGGGGTTATTGGTATAGCAGGTAACAAGCCATAGTTAATACCATAGTCATGTCAGTTTTGTGGGATGTGGCCAAACTGAAATCTCAGAAGTAACCATTTTTTGTGTCATTTGAAAACCTCTCAATATCCTGCAGGGTTGACATTGAAGAATACAAAAGCATCTTGGCGATAATGGAAGCTGTCTGGGAGCTTAACAATTCCCCCGATATCCTGCCCAATGTGACCCTGGGCTATCATATATTCAGTACTTGTAATGATCCAATGAAAACTTTGGCATATGTCATAAGGATATTGTCCAGAGAAAAGGAAGCTCCTAACTATTACTGTAAGGGACGTGGACAATTTGCTGGTTTTATTGGTGACAGCACTTTCCATACAAATAATGCCATGGCCCAGTTACTTAGTATGTATCGGTATACACAGGTAAGTGATCATTTCAATATATTATGTGTGTAACACGTGTGTTCAATAGATGTCTTAGTACAGTCTTGGTGGAATATTTTTAGCATTACTTTTCTTTAATGAATGCAGATCAGAATTAACAGACATTTGAATATTTCAGGTACAGAACATTGTATCTAATGGACTTAGCCCCCTGAGCCATGATTGGCCAAAGCCAATCATGGCTCAGGGGGCTAAGTCCACACCCCACACTATGTAAGGCTGCTTATATAGTTACATAGTTACATAGTAGGTGAGGTTGAAAAAAGACACAATTCCATCAAGTCCAACCTAAGTGTGTGATTATGTGTCAGTATTACATTATATATCCCTGTATGTTGCGGTCATTCAGGTGATTATCTAATAGTTTCTTGAAGCTATCAATGCTCCCGCTGAGACCACCGCCTGTGGAAGGGAATTCCACATCCTTGCCGCTCTTACAGTAAAGAACCCTCTACGTAGTTTAAGGTTAAACCTCTTTTCTTCTAATTGTAATGAGTGGCCACAAGTCTTATTAAACTCTCTTCTGCGAAAAAGTTTTATCCCTATTGTGGGGTCACCAGTACAGTATTTGTAAATTGAAATCATATCCCCTCTCAAGCGTCTCTTCTCCAGAGAGAATAAGTTCAGTGCTCGCAACCTTTCCTCATAACTAAGATCCTCCAGACTAGGGATGAGCCGAACACCCCCCTGTTCGGTTCGCACCAGAACATGCGAACAGGAAAAAAGTTCGCTCGAACACGCGAACACCGTTAAAGTCTATGGGACACGAACATGAATAATAAAAAGTGCTAATTTTAAAGGCTTATATGCAAGTTATTGTCATAAAAAGTGTTTGGGGACCTGGGTCCTGCCCCAGGGGGCATGGATCAATGCAAAAAAAGTTTTAAAAACGGCCGTTTTTTCAGGAGCAGTGATTTTAATAATGCTTAAAGTCAAACAATAAAAGTGTAATATCCCTTTATTTTTCGTACCTGGGGGATGTCTATAGTATGCCTGTAAAGGGGCGCATGTTTCCCGTGTTTAGAACAGCCTGACAGCAAAATGACATTTCGAAGGAAAAAAAGCCATTTAAAACTACCCGCGGCTATTGCATTGCCGACAATACACATAGAAGTTCATTGATAAAAACGGCATGGGAATTCCCCACAGGGAAACCCCGAACCAAAAAAAAAAAAAAAAAAATGAAGTGGGAGTCCCCCTGAATTCCATACCAGGCCCTTCAGGTCTGGTATGGATATTAAGGGGAACCCCGACCAAAATTGAAAAAAAAAATGACGTGGGGTTCCCCCTAAATTCCATACCAGACCCTTCTGGTCTGGTATGGATTTTAAGGGGAACCCCGCGCCAAAAAAAAAAAAAAAAACGGCGTGGGGTTCCCCCAAAAATCCATACCAGACCCTTATCCGAGCACGCAACCTGGCAGGCCGCAGGAAAAGAGAGGGGGGGACGAGAGTGCGCCCCCCCCCCTCCTGAACCGTACCAGGCCACATGCCCTCAACATTGGGAGGGTGCTTTGGGGTAGCCCCCCAAAACACCTTGTCCCCATGTTGATGAGGACAAGGGCCTCATCCCCACAACCCTGGCCGTTGGTTGTGGGGGTCTGCGGGCGGGGGGCTTATCAGAATCTGGAAGCCCCCTTTAACAAGGGGACCCCCAGATCCCGCCCCCCCCCTGTGTGAAATGGTAAGGGGGTACTTACCCCTACCATTTCACTAAAAAAGTGTAAAAATAGTTAAAAATGACAAGAGACAGTTTTTGACAATTCCTTTATTTAAATGCTTCTTCTATCTTCCTTCATCTTCTTCTTCTTCTGGTTCTTTTGGCTCTTCTGGTTCTTCCTCCGGCGTTCTCGTCCAGCATCTCCTCCGCGGCGTCTTCTATCTTCTTCTCCTCGGGCCGCTCCGCACCCATGGCATTGGGGGGAGGCTCCCGCTCTTCTCTTCATCTTCTTCTTCATCCTCTTCTCTTCTTCCTTCTTCTCTTCTTCTCTTCTTCTCTTCTTAATTTTCTTCTCCGGGCCGCTCTGCATCCATGCATGGAGGGAGGCTCCCGCTGTGTGACGGCGTCTCCTCATCTGACGGTTCTTAAATAACGGGGGGCGTGGCCACCCGGTGACCCCGCCCCCTCTGACGCACGGTGACTTGACGGGACTTCCCTGTGACGTCACGGGGAATGCCACAGGGAAGTCCCGTCATGTCCCGTGCGTCAGAGGGGCGGGGTCACCGGGTGGCCCCGCCCCCCGTTATTTAAGAACCGTCAGATGAGGAGACGCCGTCACACAGCGGGAGCCTCCCTCCATGCATGTATGCGGAGCGGCCCGGAGAAGAAAATTAAGAAGAGAAGAAGAGAAGAAGAGAAGAAGGAAGAAGAGAAGAGGATGAAGAAGATGAAGAGAAGAGCGGGAGCCTCCCCTCATGCCATGGGTGCGGAGCGGCCCGAGGAGAAGAAGATAGAAGACGCCGCGGAGAAGATGCTGGACGAGAACGCCAGAGGAAGAACCAGAAGAGCCAGAAGAACCAGAAGAAGAAGAAGATGAAGGAAGATAGAAGAAGCATTTAAATAAAGGAATTGTCAAAAACTGTTTCTTGTCATTTTTAACTATTTTGACACTTTTTTAGTGAAATGGTAGGGGTAAGTACCCCCTTACCATTTCACACAGGGGGTGGGCCGGGATCTGGGGGTCCCCTTGTTAAAGGGGGCTTCCAGATTCCGATAAGCCCCCCGCCCGCAGACCCCCACAACCACCGGCCACGGTTGTGGGGATGAGGCCCTTGTCCTCATCAACGTGGGGACAAAGTGTTTTGGGGGCTACCCCAAAGCACCCTCCCAATGTTGAGGGCATGTGACCTGGTACGGTTCAGGAGGGGGGGGCGCACTCTCATCCCCCTCTCTTTTCCTGCCAGGTTGCGTGCTCAGATAAGGGTCTGGTATGGATTTTTGGGGGGACCCCACGCCGTTTTTTTTTTTTTTTGGCGCGGGGTTCCCCTTAAAATCCATACCAGACCTGAAGGGTCTGGTATGGAATTTAGGGGGAACCGCACGTAATTTTTTTTTTTAATTTTGGCCGGGGTTCCCCTTAATATCCATACCAGACCTGAAGGGCCTGGTATGGAATTTAGGGGGACTCCCACATCATTTTTTTTTTTATTTTGGTTCGGGGTTTCGCTGTGGGGAATTCCCATGCCGTTTTTATCAATGAACTTCTATGTGTATTGTCGGCAATGCAATAGCCGCGGGTAGTTTTAAATGTTTTTTTTTCCTTCGAAATGTCATTTTGCTGTCAGACTGTTCTAAACACGGGAAACATGCGCCCCTTTACAGGCATACTATAGACACCCCCCAGGTACGAAATTTAAAGGGATATTACACTTTTATTGTTTGACTTTAAGCATTATTAAAATCACTGCTCCTGAAAAAACGGCTGTTTTTAAAACTTTTTTTTGCATTGATCCATGTCCCCTGGGGCAGGACCCAGGTCCCCAAACACTTTTTATGACAATAACTTGCATATAAGCCTTTAAAATTAGCACTTTTGATTTCTCCAATAGACTTTTAAAGGGTGTTCCGCGGCATTCGAATTTGCCGCGAACACCCCAAATTGTTCGGTGTTCGGCGAACTTGCGAACAGCCAATGTTCGAGTCGAACATGAGTTTGACTTGAACTCGAAGCTAATCCCTACTCCAGACCCTTTATTAGCTTTGTTGCCCTTCTTTGTACTCGCTCCATTTCCAGTACGTCCCTCCTGAGGACTGGTGCCCAGAACTGGACAGCATACTCCAGGTGCGGCCGGACCAGAGTCTTGTAGAGCGGGAGATTTATCATTTTATCTCTGGAGTTGATCCCCCTTTTAATGCATGCCAATATTCTGTTTGCTTTATTAGCAGCAGCTTGGCATTGCATGCCATTGCTGAGCCTATCATCTACTAGGACCCCCAGGTCCTTTTCCATCCTAGATTCCCCCTGAGATTCTCCCCCCAGTGTATAGATTGCATTCATATTTTTGCCACCCAAATGCATTATTTTACATTTTTCTACATTGAACCTCATTTGCCATGTAGTCGCCCACCCCATTAATTTGTTCAGGTCTTTTTGCAAGATTTCCACATTCTGCGGAGAAGTTATTGCCCTGCTTAGCTTAGTATCGTCTGCAAATACAGAGATTGAACTGTTTATCCCATCCTCCAGGTTGTTTATGAACAAATTAAATAGGATTGGTCCCAGCACAGAACCCTGGGGAACCCCACTACCCACCCCTGACCATTCTGAGTACTCCCCATTTATCACCACCCTCTGAACACGCCCTTGTAGCCAGTTTTCAATCCATGTACTCACCCTATGGTCCATGCCAACGCACCTTATTTTGTACAGTAAACGTTTATGGGGAACTGTGTCAAATGCTTTTGCAAAATCCAGATACACCACGTCTACGGGCCTTCCTTTATCTAGATGGCAACTCACCTCCTCATAGAAGGTTAATAGATTGGTTTGGCAAGAACGATACTTCATGAATCCATGCTGATTACTGCTAATGATATCATTCTTATTACTAAAATCTTGTATATAGTCCCTTATCATCCCCTCCAAGAGTTTACATACTATTGATGTTAGGCTAACTGGTCTGTAATTCCCAGGGATGTTTTTTGGGCCCTTTTTAAATATTGGTGCTACATTGGCTTTTCTCCAATCAGCTGGTACCATTCCAGTCAATAGACTGTATGTAAAAATTAGGAACAACGGTCTGGCAATCACCTGACTGAGTTCCCTAAGTACCCTCGGATGCAAGCCATCTGGTCCCGGTGATTTATTAATGTTAAGTTTCTCAAGTCTAATTTTAATTCCGTCCTCTGTTAACCATGTAGGTGCTTCCTGTGTTGTGTCATGAGGATAAACACTGCAGTTTTAGTTACTTAAGCCCCCCGATTCACTCGTGAAGACTGAGGAGAAGAATAAATTCAATACCTTCGCCATCTCCCCATCCTTTGTAACCAGATGTCCTTCCTCATTCTTTATGGAACCAATATGGTCTGTCCTCCCTTTTTTACTGTTTACATACTTAAAGAATTTCTTGGGATTTTTTTTGCTCTCCTCCGCTATGTGTCTTTCATGTTCTGTCTTAGCCGTCCTAATTGCACCCTTACATTTCTTATTGCATTCTTTATAAATTCTGAATGCTGAGGATGATCCCTCAACCTAGTATTTTTTGAAGGCCTTCTTCTTTGCTTTTATATGCATTTTTACATTGGAGTTAAGCCATCCAGGATGTTTGTTCACTCTTTTAAATTTATTACCAAATGGGATACATTGGCTAATGCCCTTATTTAATATGCTCTTAAAGCAAACCCATCTCTCCTCCGTATTCTTTGTTCCTAATATTTTATCCCAATTTATGCCTTTTAGCAAGGTTTGTAGTTTAGGGAAGTTGGCTCTTTTGAAATTCAGTGTCTTTGTGTTTCCTTCATGTTTCCTATTTGTGTGATTTATACTGAAACTAATTGACCTGTGATCGCTGTCACCTAAATTGCCCCGTATTTCCACATCTGTGATCAGGTCTGTATTGTTGGTAATCAGTAGATCTAGTAATGTTTTTTTTCTAGTTGGTGCGTCTACCATCTGACCCATAAAATTGTCCTGCAAGACATTAAGGAACTGGCGAGCCTTAAATGAATGCGTGGTTCCCTCCGCCCAGTCTATGTCTGGATAATTAAAATCCCCCATTATGATAACACTTCCCATCCTTGCTGCTAATCCAATTTGTGATAGGAGATCCGTCTCCACTTCCTCCCTCAGGTTAGGGGGCCTATAGCATACTCCCAGTATTATTTTCCCCTTAGCTTCATCCCTTTGGAGCTCTACCCATAAAGATTCCACCTCCTCCCTAGCCCCCTCAGTGATGTCATCTCTCACATTCACTTGTACATTATTCTTGATATATAGGCATACCCCTCCCCCTTTTTTACCCTCTCTATCCTTGCGGTATAGGGTATACCCTTGAATGTTTGCCAGCCAATCATGAGAACTGTTGAACCAGGTCTCTGAAATTCCCACAAAATCCAAATCCTACTTGTACAACAGTATCTCTAGTTCACCCATATTGTCCGCCATGCTCCTGGCATTGGTGAACATGCCACATAGTTTAGACCGGTCGCATATTGTGCTCGTATTGAGTGTTTCAAGATTGCAACTAGGACTTGCTACTATACTCACCTTGTGTTTTTGTGCTTTGGTTAACCTACCACTAATGCCCCCAATACTACCCTCTGGAATATCTTCCGCGCTGGCTATCACTGTCTCTGGACCCTCCCCCCTATTGCCTAGTTTAAAAACCCCTCTAACTTTTTGGCCATCTTCATTCCCAGCAGATCTGCACCCTCCTCATTTAGGCGCAGTCCGTCCCTTCTATAGTACCGGTTACCGACTGAGAAGTCGGCCCAGTCCTCCAGGAACCCAAACCCCTCCTTACTACACCAGCTCTTCAGCCACTTCTTTACTTCCCTAATCTCCCTCTGCCTTTCTGGTGTGGCTCGATGTACCGGTAGTATTCCTGAGAACACTACCTTGGAGGTCCTTTTCCTCAATTTAGCTCCTAAGTCCCTAAAATCATTCTTTAGGACACTCCATCTGCCTCTGACTTTGTCATTGGTGCCAACGTGCACCATGACAGCCGGGTCTTCCCCAGCCCCTCCCAGTAATCTGTCCACAAGATCCGTAATGTGCCGAACCCGAGCGCCCGATAGACAACATACTGTTTGGCGCTTCTGGTCTTGGTTACGGATTGCCCTCTCTGTCCTTCTAAGAATTGAGTCCCCTACCACCAGAATCTGTCTTTCCTTTCCCTTTGCTGCCCCCCCCCACTCTCACTGGAGGAGTTCTTCCCCTGGCAGCTAGGAGAGTCCCTCATCTCCAGCAGTGCTGGTCCCTGACTGGTTTCACCAATGTCACTCAATGGAGCGTACTTATTGGGATGCTCCAGTCCTGGATCGGCCTCTCTGGCACTTCCCCCTCTACCCCTTCTGACTGTCACCCATCTACTCTTTGCTAGTGCCTGCACCTCTTTGTCTCCACCCGCCTCTGTGCTGGCCCCTGCCGGCACCTGCCGTGTACGTTCCTGGCTCACCTTTAGTATGGAGGGACTTCTCAGTGCTGACAGTTGCTTCCCCAGATTCAGAACCTGGGCTTCCAGGGAAACAATGTGCTTACATTTTGCACAGCAGTATTCGCCCTCGATCGGATGATCAAGGAACGCATACATGCGGCAAGATGTACAAAGAGTCGCCTCTCCACACCCGCCGGGCATCGTACCTATTAAATTTAGTGAGGATTTGGGGATTTTACCCTGTCCAAATTACCTAACAGCTAGTTTCCTGGCACTAATACTCAAGACAATACACAGGTACACGACAATACACAGGTACACAACAAGACAATACACAGTTACACAACAAGACAATACACAGGTACACAACAAGACAATACACAGGTACACAACAAGACAATACACAGGTACTCACAGACCTGCGTGCGCTCGCAATACACAAGTACACAGTACACAATACACAAGTACTAACGATCCACACACACTACTCAGACAACACTCAGATACTCACACTACACAGGTACTATGACCCCTGTTATGACCTCCTGTTTTAAACTCTGGTTTTTTAACTCCCACTTATTCCAGCTCCACTTACACCAAGTTCCACAGCTTCAGACTGAGCACGCTCAGACTGAGTCCTACAACCAGTTAAATAGGCACCTGTGAGCAATTAACCACACCCCTTAATTGATAGACTGATGAAACCAGAGAAAAAAAAATATTTAAAAAGTGACAGCAAAAGGCAAAATAAAAACTAAAAGGAAAAGCCCCAAAAATGCAACCCAGCAAACAAACAGCAAACAAACAGCAAACAAACAGCACACAAACAGCAAACAAACAGCAAACAGAAAACAAACAGCAAACAAACAGCAAACAAACAGCAAACAGCAAACAAACAGCAAGACTTGTACACTCTAACTCTGTTTTTTTAACTCCCACTTATTCCAGCTCCACTTACACCAAGTTCCACAGCTTCAGACTGAGCACGCTCAGACTGAGTCCTACAACCAGTTAAATAGGCACCTGTGAGCAATTAACCACACCCCTTAATTGATAGACTGATGAAACCAGAGAAAAAAAAAGCTATTTAAAAAGTGACAGCAAAAGGCAAATTAAAAACTAAAAGGAAAAGCCCCAAAAATGCAACCCAGCAAACAAACAGCAAACAAACAGCAAGCAAACAGCAAGCAAACAAACAGCACACAAACAGCAAGCAGCAAACAAACAGCAAACAGCAAACAAACAGCAAACAGCAAACAAACAGCAAACAAACAGCAAGCAAACAGCAAGCAAACAGCAAGCAAACAAACAGCACACAGACAGCAAACAGCAAACAGCAAACAAACAGCAAACAGCAAACAAACAGCAAACAGCAAACAAACAGCAAACAAACAGCAAACAAACAGCAAGACTTGTACACTCTAACTTCATTTTAACCACTTCAGCCCCGGAAGGATTTACCCCCTTCCTGACCAGAGCACTTTTTACAATTCGGCACTGCGTCGCTTTAACTGCTAATTGCGCGGTCATGCAATGCTGTACCCAAACGAAATTTGCGTCCTTTTCTTCCCACAAATAGAGCTTTCTTTTGATGGTATTTGATCACCTCTGCCGTTTTTATTTTTTGCGCTATACACGGAAAAAGACCGAAAATTTTGAAAAAAAATGATATTTTCTACTTTTTGTTCTAAAAAAAATCCAATAAACTCAATTTTAGTCATACATTTAGGCCAAAATGTATTCGGCCACATGTCTTTGGTAAAAAAAATGTCAATAAGTGTATATTTATTGGTTTGCGCAAAAGTTATAGCGTCTACAAACTAGGGTACATTTTCTGGAATTTACACAGCCTTTAATTTATGACTGCCTATGTCGATTCTTGAGGTGCTAAAATGGCAGGGCAGTACAAAACCCCCCCAAATGACCCCATTTTGGAAAGTAGACACCCCAAGGAATTTGCTGAGAGGCATGTTGAGCCCATTGAATATTCATTTTTTTTGTCCCAAGTGATTGAATAATGACAAAAAAAAAAAAAAAAAAAAAAATTACAAAAAGTTGTCACTAAATGATATATTGCTCACACAGGCCATGGGCATATGTGGAATTGCACCCCAAAATACATTTAGCTGCTTCTCCTGAGTACGGGGATACCACATGTGTGGGACTTTTTGGGAGCCTAGCCGCGTACGGGGCCCCGAAAACCAAGCACCGCCTTCAGGATTTCTAAGGGCGTACATTTTTGATTTTACTCCTCACTACCTATCACGGTTTTGAAGGCCATAAAATGCCCAGATGACATAAACCCCCCCCAAATGACCCCATTTTGGAAAGTAGACACCCCAAGCTATTTGCTTTGAGGCATGTTGAGTCCATGGAATGTTTTATATTTTGACACAAGTTGCGGGAAAGTGACAATTTTTTTTTTTTTTTTTTGCACAAAGTTGTCACTAAATGATATATTGCTCACACAGGCCATGGGCATATGTGGAATTGCACCCCAAAATACATTTAGCTGCTTCTCCTGAGTACGGGGATACCACATGTGTGGGACTTTTTAGGAGCCTAGCCGCGTACGGGACCCCGAAAACCAAGCACCGCCTTCAGGATTTCTAAGGGCGTACATTTTTGATTTTACTCCTCACTGCCTATCACAGTTTCGGAGGCCATGGAATGCCCAGGTGGCACAAACCCCCCCCAAATGACCCCATTTTGGAAAGTAGACACCCCAAGCTATTTGCTGAGAGGCATGGTGAGTATTTTGCAGCTCTCATTTGTTTTTGAAAATAAAGAAAGACGAGAAAAAAAAATTTTTTTTTTCTTTTTTCAATTTTCAAAACTTTGTGACAAAAAGTGAGGTCTGCAAAATACTCACTATACCTCTCATCAAATAGCTTGGGGTGTCTACTTTCCAAAATGGGGTCATTTGGGGGTTTTTTTTGCCACCTGGGCATTCCATGGCCCCCGAAACTGTGATAGGCGGTGAAGAGTGAAATCAAAAATTTACGGCCTTAGAAAGCCTGAAGGCGGTGCTTGGTTTTCGGGGTCCCGTACGCGGCTAGGCTCCCAAAAAGTCTCACACATGTGGTATCCCCGTACTCAGGAGAAGCAGCAGAATGTATTTTGGGGTGTAATTTCACATATTCCCATGGCATGTTTGAGCAATATATCATTTAGTGACAACTTTGCGCAAAAAAAAATAAAAAAAATAAAAAATTGTCTCTTTCCCGCAACTTGTGTCACAATATAAATTATTCCATGGACTCAACATGACTCTCAGCAAATAGCTTGGGGTGTCTACTTTCCAAAATGGGGTCATTTGGGGGGGGTTTGAACTGTCCTGGCATTTTATGCACAACATCTAGAAGCTTATGTCACACATCACCCACTCTTCTAACCACTTGAAGACAAAGCCCTTTCTGACACTTATTGTTTACATAAAAAAATAATTTTTTTTTGCAAGAAAATTACTTTGAACCCCCAAACATTATATATTTTTTTTAAAGCAAATGCCCTACAGATTAAAATGGTGGGTGTTTCATTTTTTTTTTTCACACAGTATTTGCGCAGCGATTTTTCAAACGCATTTTTTGGGGAAAAAACACACTTTTTTACATTTTAATGCACTAAAACACACTATATTGCCCAAATGTTTGATGAGATAAAAAAGATGATCTTAGGCCGAGTACATAGATACCAAACATGACATGCTTTAAAATTGCGCACAAACGTGCAGTGGCGACAAACTAAATACATTTTTAAAAGCCTTTAAAAGCCTTTACAGGTTACCACTTTAGATTTACAGAGGAGGTCTACTGCTAAAATTACTGCCCTCGATCTGACCTTCGCGGCGATACCTCACATGCATGGTGCAATTGCTGTTTACATTTGACGCCAGACCAACGCTTGCGTTCACCTTAGCGCGAGAGCAGGGGGGACAGGGGTGCTTTTTTTTTTTTTTTTTTTTTTTTTCTTTATTATTATTATTTTTTTATCTTATTTTTAAACTGTTCCTTTCATTTTTTTTTTTTTAAATCATTTTTATTGTTATCTCAGGGAATGTAAATATCCCCTATGATAGCAATAGGTAGTGACAGGTACTCTTTTTTGCAAAAATTGGGGTCTATTAGACCCTAGATTTCTCCTCTGCCCTCAAAGCATCTGATCACACCAAGATCGGTGTGATAAAATGCTTTCCCAATTTCCCAATGGCGCTGTTTACATCCTGCGAAATCTACGTCATAAAATGCTCGTAGCTTCCGGTTTCTTAGGTCATAGAGATGTTTGGAGCCACTCTGGTCTCTGATCAGCTCTATGGTCAGCTGGCTGAATCACCGGCTGCATTTTCAGGTTCCCTGTTGAGACAGGAGAGCCAGAGAAAAACACGGAAGATGTTGGGGGGGGGGGCATTCCCTCCCACTGCTTGTAAAAGCAGTCTAGAGGCTAATTAGCCACTAGGATTGCTTTTACATGAAAGCCGACCGCTGGCTGAAAAGAATGATACCAAGATGATACCTAAACCTGCAGGCATCATTCTGGTATAACCACTCAAAGTCGTGAATGGCATACCTGAAGACAAAAAAATGGTTAACAATAAAGCACAGTAAACGGTAAGGTATAAAAAATTGCATACCTGAAAAGCAAACATGATAAAACATAATAACAATAAAACATTGCAGAATAGAATACAGTAAAAAAGAGCAGAACAATAGAGAGAGAATAGAGAGAGAGAGAACAATAAAACGACAACTATTTTTATTTTATATTTTTGTTTGTGTTTTTTTTTTTTTTACACTTTTTTTTGTAACTAACTATAATAACTGTAACCGGTTCCAGGTTCGGGTCTCTCAAAATGCGATGGCATCTCGGGAGACCCTGTGAAAGTGCGCCTAGTCTGTGCAATGCTGTACCCTACGCTAATACTCAACTAGTGCATGGTAGCGTTCAAAACATTCACCAATGCAAAGACCAGGATTGTCAGGACAGGAGGGACAATAATAGCGGGTGTCACGCCTATATCCGCGCTTGCTGCAGACACAACATATTTTTTGGGGGGTTCGTTGGGTAGGGGTACTCGGGAGGACATAAAGAAAATGCCTCTCATGCAGCCGACTGCATTTGGTTGGGGATGTGAATGGGGGAAGTACGGGCGCTGCAGAAGCGGTGGGTTCCCAATTATTAGGATTGGCGAATGCAGCAGGAAGGGCACTATGGGCACGACGGGCCTGTGTTTGTCTTTTTGGTGGCAGCGGGACACTACTTGTGCTTGCCACCTCACCAGCTTGAACTGCACTTATGGGACTCGCCACGTCACCAAGTGTTACTGCAGTGCTGGTTTGACTACGACCGGGGTGTACTAGGCCGCTGGTGCTTGCCAGTTCACCAAAACGCTACCAAAAAAACTGTTAGCGATCGCAGGGATCAGGCCTGACTCTGCGAACGCTGCAGTTATGCGTTTAGAGTTTTGTAAGTGTCAGTGATCGATCGATACTGCACTTGGGTGGGCTGGGCCGGGCCGGGCGGAGGGGCAAAACGCAGGTGCTAGCAGGTATCTGGGCTGATCCCGCTAACACTGCGTTTTTGGGAACCCTAAACTGCTGGGGACGCTAGTATAGATCTGATCGGATCAGATATTGATCTGTTCAGATACTATACCACTAAGGGAGGCGTATGCTGCGTGCGTGGGTGTTAGCGGTACTGGCGCTAATCTGACGCTGCCTGGGGCTGGTGCTTGCCAGTTCACCAAAATGCTACCAAAAAAACTGTTAGCGATCGCAGGGATCAGGCCTGACTCTGCGAACGCTGCAGTTATGCGTTTAGTGTTTTGTAAGTGACAGTGATCGATCGATACTGCACTTGGGTGGGCTGGGCTCGCCTGGGCGGAGGGGCAAAACGCAGGTGCTAGCAGGTATGTGGGCTGATCCCGCTAACACTGCATTTTTGGGAACCCTAAACTGCTGGGGACGCTAGTATAGATCTGATCGGATCAGATATTGATCCGATCAGATACTATACCACTAAGGGAGGTGTACGGTGCGTGCGTGGGTGTTCGCGGTACTGGCGCTAATCTGACGCTGCCTGGGGCAACGCATATCACCGCCGGGCGATCAGGGGGCTAAACCTTTATTCGGTAATAAACGGCGGGTGCCCTGACACTATAAAAAATAAACTAACTAACCAGCGTCACCCGTAACAGTTATACGGTGATCAGTGGTGAAAGGGTTAACTAGGGGGCAATCAAGGGGTTAAAACATTTATTAGATAGTATATGGGGGTCCCTGTCGCTATAAAACACTGACGGCGAACCTAAATATTTACGTCCCTAACTAGCGTCACCAGCGACACTAATACAGCGATCAGAAAAATGATCGCTTAGCGACACTGGCGACAGGGGGTGATCAAGGGGTTAAAACTTTATTAGGGGGGGTACTGGCGCTAATCTGACGCTGCCTGGGGCGACGCATATCACCGCCGGGCGATTAGGGGGCTAAACCTTTATTCGGTAATAAACGGCGGGTGCCCTGACACTATAAAAAATAAACGAACTAACCAGCGTCACCCGTAACGGTTATACGGTGATCAGTGGTGAAAGGGTTAACTAGGGGGCAATCAAGGGGTTAAAACATTTATTAGATAGTATATGGGGGTCCCTGTCGCTATAAAACACTGACGGCGAACCTAAATATTTACGTCCCTAACTACCGTCACCAGCGACACTAATACAGCGATCAGAAAAATGATCGCTTAGCGACACTGGTGAGGGGGGGTGATCAAGGGGTTAAAACTTTATTAGGGGGGGTAAGGGGGGTACCCTAGACCTACAGGGGGGTTACAGTAACTGTCCTAACACTGCTAACTGTCACAAACTGACACTATGCAGTAATCAGGAAAAAAAAAAAAAAAAAAAAAAAAAACCTGCTTGGTGTCAGTTTGTGACAGGGGGGGGGGTGATTGGGGGGGGATCGGGGGGCGATCGGGGGGGGATCGGGGGTGTAATGTATGCCTGGCATGTTCTACTGTGTGTGTTTGTGTTGTGCACTTACTTACATGTCATCTCTCCTCGGCGCTGGAACGGAAACTGACAGCCGAGGAGAGATGACATCACATCCTCTGCCTGTGTGTACTATACAGAGGCAGGGGATGTTCGTCAGTGGCTGGGAGCGATCGCGAGGGGGGGGCCACGATCGGATGGTCTCCCCCTCGTCTGTCATCGCTCCCAACCAAATGCCGACCGCAGCTGGCACCGGGGGGGGGTCCGATCGGACCCCCCACCCGCGGGAAGGCAATCACGTACTAGGTACGTGATTTTGCCTGCCCGTGCCGCTCTGCTCACGTATATAGGCGTGAGGCGGTCGGCAAGTGGTTAAAAAACCCAGTCCATTACCAGGCTCCTCAGGTCTGGTATGGATTTTAAGGGGAACCCAATGTCAAAATAAGAAAAAATGGCATGGGGGATCTCCCCCAAAACCCACACCCATCTCTTATCCGAGCATGCAACCTGGCAGGCCACAGGAAAGGGGGGGTGAGAAAGCACCCCCCCAACTGAACCATACCAGGTCACATGCCCTCAACATGGGGAGGGTGCTTTGGGGTAACCCCCAAATTACCTTGTCCCCATGTTGATGGGGACAAGGGCCTTATGCCCACAACCCTTGACCGGTGGTTGTGGGTGTCTGCAGGTGAGGGGGGTTACTGGAAACAAGTAGATTGCAACTACTGCCAGAGGGTGTAGGGTGATGGTGCTGGGTGTGTTGAGTACAGTTAAATAAGGGAGGCCCAGGGTTTGGGGAAATATCTCCAGAGGCTAGGAGAAGCAGAAGAGTAAGGGAGGTAATATGAGAATAAGATTTGTATGAGGGGACATGCTTCGGTATCCTGGGGGGTTTGTTAGCAAGTGAGCTTAGAGTTAGAAAGAGGTGATGAGTGCAGTAATGGGGGGAGGGGAGAAGTGAGGGTGATATGTACAGATTGTGGGGTGGAGCAGAGGGGCAAAGAAAAGAGATTTTGAGGAGAGAGTAAAAAGGAGCGATTGTGAAAAGGAGGAGAGGTAAAGAGTGCAGGTTTCAGAGAGGAAGGTGAGATAATATGGAAATGAGGTCACCTGCAGTCTGCTGTGGTTTGCTTTGTGCAAATCGCTGAAGTGCAAGAGCGTAAGTGCCACTTATTTAAAGAACCCCACTTCTTTGGAAGAACCCCTGTATGTGCAGCCCCCTGTATGTGGTCCCCCATAAAGAAGGCCTTGTTTTTATACTGTGTTGGGTGTGGATAGAATCTGGCAACTAATCAATCAGGAGGCGATATTAGGCACACAAGCTAGCAGAGCAAAAATTTCACATCACAATCGAAGTGCAAGGGGACTAAAATGCCAAAATTGTAAAGATAAGGGAACCCATAATTTAGGTGAGACTTAATAGCTAAATAAACATTGAAATAATGATGGAGTTGAAACAGTGGTGACAAACACAGATTTACCAAATATGCATTTGGGCAGTCAGTCAATGTTCGGTTTAAGGTATATGGAAGTATAAACGCAGATTTACCTGTGAAGAGAGAAGTAAAATGTTCAGATGGATGGTGCAAGAGCTGAAGTGCCACTTATTTAAAGAACCCCACTTCTTTGGAAGAACCCCCTGTATGTGCAGCCCCCTATTTTGTATGTTTTTATTGAGGGGAATTAACTTGGGTGGGGATTGGGAAATATGGGATGCCCACTGGATTGTAGAACTTTGTTGGGACAAACTATATAGACCTAAGGTTATAAACTCCCGATTTCACTCAAGCACAACTCTTTGTTGCAGACTATCACTCCTCAGCTCCCCCAGCACTTCACTTGCTTAGGTTCCCAGGATCAGCTAGCACATATTAGTTAGGCCTGACACTGGCTCAGCCTTGCCTTAGTGATTGCCCTTTGCAGGCAGGGACCGCGGGCCACTATAGTGCAGCAAAATAGTAAGGTCCTGATGCTAGCTGTCCTACATACAGATACTGAGCCCTGTTAGCCCTCTTCAGGCCCTGCCAGCCCTCCTGGCTGCAGTTGCCCTTCTCCACTGCCCGTGCCACCACAGTCCACACTGCGGGTTCTACACCCATCCCAGACTGCACTCTCCCAGTCCTCTCAGGCATGCCTCCCCAGTCCTCCTGACTGTGCATGTCACTCACAAGCCCTCTTGGCTGCAATAAGTGGTTCCTCCCTGGAGATTTGCCCAGCAGTGGTCTCTTCCACTGTCCTCTCTTGCTCCTTCTGTGCCTCCTGTCCAGGACACCCCCACGTTTTCTTGGAGGGCCCCATCCACAGGCCCAAGCCCAAGGGCACCCCACTCAGACTGGGGAGCTCCCTCAAAGACCCGACAGCCTCAGCGCTCCATCTCCAGCTCTTCCACCCGACAACTCCCTCCAGCTATGCTGACCCTGGGTATTTAACCACTCGACAACTGGGCACTTAAACCCCCTTCCTAACCAGACCAATTTTCAGCTTTCAGTGCTCACACATTTTGAATGACAATTACTCAGTCATGCAACACTTTACCCATATGAAATTTTTGTCCTTTTTTTGCACAAATGGAGCTTTCTTTTGGTGGCATTTAATCACCGCTGGTTTTTTTCATTTTGTGTGCTATAAATGAAAAAAATACATTTTTCTTTGTTTCTGTTATAAAAATTTGCAAATTAAGAATTTTTCTTCATAATTTTTGGCCAAATTTTATACTGCTACATATCTTTGGTAAAAATAATCCAAATTAGTGTATATTATTTGGTCTGTGTGAAAGTTATAGAGTCCACAAGCTATGGTGCAAATCACTGAAAATTGATCACACCTGAAGTACTGACGGCCTATCTCATTTCTTGAAACCCTAACAAGCCAGAAAAGTACAAATACCCCCCAAATGACCCCTTTTTGTAAAGTAGATATTCCAAGGTATTTAAAAAGAGGCATGGTGAGTTTTTTGAAGCTGTAATTTTTTTCCCACAATTCTTTGTAAAATCAAGATTGTTTTTTCTTTTTTCATTTTTTTTTCACAAAAGTGTCATATTATCAGGTTATTTCTCACACACAGCATATGCATACCACGAATTACACCCCAAAATACATTCTTTTATTTTTTAAATCTTTTTTTAAGGTATGCGGGTTACACAAAGTGGCATAATATCACATACATTGATCAACTACATCAAATGATAGGCCATAACAGTAGCCCTTCAAAAAATGATAACAGTAGCCCTTCAAAAAATGCTAAGTACATTATTGATATAACAGTCAAGGTTCAATTATAGTGTCATGGTAATTAAGGAAACTGTGGTCTAAAAACTCTGCACCATATATATCCTGTAGGTGGGAACCACCTAGCTGTAAAGAGGGCTAAAGTTATTGGACATATGTAAATCATGAATAGGAACTATAAGGAGAAAGAATGACAACCTGAGGGGCATAACACCTTAATACCTAGCTAACAGGTACTAAGCCATTGTAATCCAGGGGACTAAAACTAGGCATTATAACCTGATATAGAGTGTGGCTCTTGGTCCTGGATTTGCAGGTGCAGCGCCAGTGGAACACCTCAAACCTAGAGAATTTTCTCTTTTTTAGGGAAGGAAAGTGGGCGACACCAGAGGTGTCAATCAGGAAAAGAAAGATCAGAAAAGCTACAAGAAGGAACAGTTAGTGAGGGAGGGGGGGGTAGAAAGTTCTGGCAAGGCTGACGGCCCAAGGCCTTCAGCTTCTCTTATAGCGAATCACTCAAAAGTAAGACTTGTATTCGTCTGAGAATTGGAACAGATCCCAGTGTGTCCAGCGAGTGTTGTGTTCCTCCTCTCTATCCCCTAGGGCAGCTGTAAGATGCTCCATCCGCTGTATATCGCACACCCTGGCAAACCACTGTGACACCACCGGTGGAGATTGTTGCTTCCACATGCTAGGTATACAGGCCCTGGCTGCATTCAAGAGGTGTTTCAGTAAAGATTTGCGATATCGCTTACAAGACATGGGTGTCGGGTTTAGGAGTACTGCTGCCTGGTTATCCCGAAGAGAGGCGTCGGTAATCTTGTGAATGATCTGTAGAACTTGTCTCCAGAAAAGGGACAGCTCTGGACATTCCCAAAAGATGTGAAGAAGAGTTCCACATCTCCAGCACAGAGAGCTATGTCCTGGGAATATTGAAACTAACACTGATGGAGTCTTATACCAGCGTGTCAGGATCTTGTAGGTGATCTCCTGATACTTGCTACACAAGGAAGACTTATGTGCAAAGAAGGATATACAATTCTTTTGATCCTCAGTAAATGTAATGTTGAGATCTCTCTCCAATTTTTTCAAATATGGGGGTCATGTTGTGATGTGTGAGCAAGTAAGATGTTGTAGGAGTAAGAAAGGGATTTCCTTATGGGCTCATCTCCCAGGTACAGGTCTTCAAAGGATGTAGGCTGTCTATAGAAACCTCCGGTTTCGGGGAGGGATCAGAGGAAGTGGGAAAGTTGTGCGATCTTCCACCTGCCCAAAATGGAGGAATTAAGGATAGGATATAAGCTTGAGGGGTCCACCCACTCAGAGGGGCCAAGAAAAGAAGAGGCTCTAACCAAGTTCTGGTCTGACTGGAGCCAGAAGGACCTATCAGAAATACCTGGTGCGAAGTCCGAGTGTCCAATAATGGGTGTTAACGGGGAGGGAAAGCTGGCCGTCTCTGCTATCCTGAAGTATCTGTGAAGCTCCTGCAAAGTGGGCTTGATTAGAGGGTGTGGGGAGGAGAATCATGAGAACTGGGTCCCACTCCAAGGTAGGCCTGCTAAGGGAATCAGCATCGTTTCCTGTTCCAGGCGGACCCATAATTTATGGGGTAAATGCCTACACCAGTCTACTACTCTGTTCATGTGGACCGCTGTATAACAGAGGGCTGGATCAGGGAGGCCAACCCCGCCTCTGAGTTTTGACCACTGTAGAAGTGATCTCCTAAGCCGCGATGGCTTGCCCTGCCAGACATAGTTAATGAAAATTGTACGTAGCTTACTAAAGAAGCTCTGCGGTATCTTAACTGGCAATGCTTGTAAAAGGTAGAGCAGCCTCGTCGTGAAGTTCATCTTTAAGATATTACATCTACCGAACCAGGAAACCGCCATGTTCTTCCATCTGTCTAAATCTGAAGAAAAAACGTTCAGGAGGGGCTGAAAGTTAAATTGTTAGATGAGATATAGGTTAGGAGGGATCTTAGTGTCTAAGCATTGGATAGCCTGAGTCCACCGGAAAGGAAAATTGTTACTAAGACGAGCCTGAGAGTCAGGAGTGAGGGATATGTTGAGTGCTTCTGATTTTTGTAAATTGATTTTGAAGTCCGATAGATCACAATATTGGTGCATTGCAGAGAGGAGGACCGGGAGAGATGTATGCGGTTCTGAAACGTAAAACAGAAGATCGTCCACATAGGCTAATGTCAGGGTTAAGCCTAATGTGTTGTAATAGGGGGTTTAAGGAGAGTATGAAGAGGAGTGGGAAAAGCTGACACTCCTGTCTTGTGCCATTACTTATGTAAAAAAGACTAGAAGCGTCTCCATTTACCCTGACCGTCGCAGTCAGGGTAGAGTAGATGGCAGAGATCCAGGACAAAATGGAGTTCGGCATCCCCAGGCGTCGCAGGGTGGCTTGGAGGAAAGTCCAATTCACCCCATCGAACGCCTTTTCAGCGTCTGTAGACAATAAAATAAATGGAATGTTAAGACGTTTGGCTCTTGCCACAACATCTATTGTCCTTGTTGTGTTATCTTGCGCTTCTCTGCTGTGTATAAATCCAACCTGATCTAGGGGGACTATGCGCTGGAGGACAGAACCTAATCTCTCGGCCCAAATTTTTGTGAACAACTTAAGGTCACAATTAAGCAGGGAAATAGGCCTGTAACTTGCACAAAGAAGTGGGTCTTTTCCTGGCTTAGGGATAACCATGATGCTTGCTTGCAAAAGATCCGGTGGCATGGCATGGTTGTCTAAAATCGCATTGAAGGCAGAGACAAAGTGGGTTGCCAACTGTGCTTGAAAGGTTTTATAATAGGAAATTGTGAAGCCGTCCGGGCCGGACGTTTTCCCCTTCGGAGACCCAGCGATAGCGCTTGTGAGTTCATCTGTGGTTATAGGCTGCGAGAGCAGTTCTACCTCCTCAGCAGCTGAGAGAAGGCAGGATTGCCGCTGCAAGATAAGCTTCTATTGCCTCCAATCTATCCTGGGGACCGTCTGCCAAAGGGTGGGGGTGCAGAATATAGAGAGCTGCACAGAAAGCGCGGAAGGACTCTGCCATCTCCCTGGAATCAGGAATTTTAACTCCCGCTGAGGTGGATAAAGTAGGCATGTAGGATAAGTTGCGTTGGGTTCGAATGGCATTTGCCAATGTTCTGCTGCATTTGTCTCCGTATTCATAAAAGGTCCTACGCGCCTTCAGAAGTCTGTTCTTAGCTTAGTAAGGAGTGTTCCCGGATTTGTTCTCGAAGACTGGTTACTTATGCTTCCAGGACCCTGTCTGGATGTAATTCATGGCGTTTTTCACAGTCATGGAGTTTCGCAAGTAACCCAGACAGCGTTTTCGCTCTGGCCACCTTAAGTCTGTGACCATGTTTAATGAACATTCCTCTAATGTAGCACTTATGTGCTGACCAAACAGAGAGAGAATTAGGGACCGAGTCTTTGTTACTCTCGAAAAAGTGTCCCAGTTCCCATAGAATATCTGCCTTGACCTCGGGGTCCTGTACGAGGGACTCATTTAGTCACCACGTGGCTGATCTAGGTGCAGGGTGTTGTGAGGCCAGGACTAAGGAGATAGGAGCATGGTCCGAGAGCACGATATGGCCAATTTGGGCACCGGAGACAAGTGGGATCGTGGCATGAGAGACTAGGAAAAGATCTATCCTGGAGTACGAGCTATGAACCGCCGAGAAGAAGGTGTAGTCCCTCTCCTGCGGATGAAGGATACGCCAAATACCCACTAACTGATGTGAGTGCAACAATTCTCTAACTCGATTTCGAAATCTCTGGGAAAGGGCCGAGGAGCACGTTGAGGAGTCTGTGCGGGGATCAATGGTGAGGTTGAGGTCACCCCCAATACTAACGTTCCCTTTGCAAAAGAAGCCAAGGCAGCTAGGCATGATTCAAGTACTGGAAGTTAATCCACATTCGGCAGGTACATATTAGCCAGGGTGAATGTTTGCGTCTGGAGTGTACCTTTAACAAAAAGGTATCTGCCCTCATGGTTGGTATGGAGGTCTAGCAGCTGCCAGGGTACAGTTTTGGCCAGGAGAATTGTCCTGCCCTTTGATTTTGTGGAGGGTGACACACTGTGATATGCTGTTGGGAAGTGCTTATTGCATAATTTAGGGATCCTGTCTGCGTGGAAATGGGTTTCTTGTAATTTGGGCAGTACTTTTATTAAATATCTCCGTCAAGCCAGTTTGATTTGCTACTTTAGCTTCTGTCTCCCATGTGCAAGCTATTCTCCACGTTCCTTCACTGCACAGTAGTGGGCCATAATCGTGCAGAAAAGTTTGCCATACTTTTAAATCAAAAGTCCCTTCAGATTTTAAAGGTTTAGCTGTTCCCTTTGTCCATTCTACCCATTTATCTAGGGGCTCAGTATAGGCGGAACCGTACCTTCGGTTCATATATTCTCTAGCGCTCATCTTGCGCTGGGCATTTTCTGAAGGCCTCTCTCCCTTCATTCCCTTAATTAATTTAATGCCCATAATGACTGGCCAGTCTTCTCTCTTCTCTACTTCTTGCGCCTATACCCTCTTGCCTCTAAAACAAATAGTACAGCAAATCTGCAGATTTACAAGAATAGTCTCCACTTATATACGTGGATAGAAGGGGTTTATGACTATAGACAAAACACTCATTAAGAGACCCTCCTCGTCTCTTCTCTTCTCTGTGAGTTTTATCTGACCCTACCATGCGCCTCTGACCCAGGTCGCCCACAAGGAATCAACGCAGGGAACTGCAGAGGATTTTCCCTATCCACGCACAGTCCAACCCGTGAAGGGGGACACAAACACATTCACACACACACACGTTACCCAACCAGAAAGGTCCGAGAGTGGTCTGGTTTCCTTGAGAACCGACAGATAGGATACATAGGAAAAGGCAGAAATATAGCAAGCTTAAGGCCAGCTTACCTAGCCGGCATTTGAGGTCTGCGTTTCCCGATGATCCCGATCGAAGCGCGGTTCCTTCTGGAGACTCTGCCAAACTCCTGTTATGGCTCGCCAAGACTGATATGACTGATTTCTGATTGGGACTCTAAAACAAAGTTAATACTGCAGCTGCAGGAACAGATTCACAGGACTCAATCACTGTGTTTAAAATGTCCGTTCAGTGAAAAATGTATTATTACATGTTATTTTATACATAGATAAGAAAGGGGTGGTGTGAGATGTTATTAAAAACTAACAAATAGAAATATATTATTAAAAACTAGCGAATAGAACAATTGCAAAAGTAAAACCTTGAAAAGGGAGGGGGGAGTAGAGAGCGTTTAGTAGGAGAAGTGTCTGTGTGTTAGGTGAAGGTTACAGAACACATTTCAACAGAGAGAACAAAATGGATTCTCTTGTGCTTAAATGAACAGTACAATGAATGTCCATGTCAAATACTACTTTAGGCCTTTGTCTCCAGAGTTCAATTAGACAACTGGAGCACTTTTCTGGAGCGTTTAGGCCCTTCACCTTCCAGGACACAAATTTCAATGACATTGTTAGAGGGGTGGGGTTGGGCCGTCAAACCTCGCCAGAACCTGGGACAGTTGGTAACATGGAGAGGGGGGGTGGGAGGGGAGATCAGACTAAGGACAAGCAATGTAGAAGAGAGGGGTGAAAAGGACTACAAGAAAGGACCTGAGTGGAATAGGGTGGAGGGGGAGGGGAGGTGTAGGAAAGATGGGAGAAATCTAAATCTCCTAGTGGAGGAGTACTGCCAGTTAGGGCAGCTAAGGCCTAGTGGGGGATGAGGTAAGGCACTTCAGAGGTTGAGCCCCCGATGCGCGGGAAGCCCCCAACAGCCCCCCCGCTGAAGGCGGTCCAGGTAGAAACCGCATTGCAATAGTAAACGTCTCAATAACGAAATAACGAAAACAAAAAAAAATATTTCACTACAGGGAGTGGTAACAAAAGTGAAACGTTTGCAGATAACATTATAAAAGCATCACAAATTTTGATGATTGGAGAGACTGTTCGCTCCCTGAGAGTCAATGCTCATTGAGAGCGAACCGTGGCTCCGTTGCCTAGTCAAAGACAGCTAAATAAATTTAAGCCTAGACAAGAACATCTTGTGGGCCCCAGTGAGGGGCATACCAGAGGGGAGCATACCGGAGGGGAGGTGACCTTAGTGTTACATGAACCATGGTCACCCAGAGGTGAACTAAGTAAGGGGCATGTTTTGCTTGCGTCTATCTGACATGGTTATTTTGTGGTATAAGCAAAGGAAGCTGAGATTTCTGCAGTGTGTAAATGTGCTTTTACTATACAAAGATGCTGTACATACAAAACTATTACAATATTAGGAATACAATACAAGACTGACAGATATCTATAAAAAGAAAAATGCCTAGCAAATGAACAGCCTATGATCTATATCAGTACAAATACACTTAAAGGTTACTTATCTTCTGTTACTGTATGTTTGTGATCTCCATTGGCAATGATTCTTCTGAAAATCAGGCACTGTTCTTGTGTCATGAGTGGCTTCTGATCTTCAAATCATGATGATGTGTGTGTGTCCCTTCCCAGTCTCTACTCATTCTTTTTATTTGTACAAGTTTGTTGACAAAAGTTAATGGTTACAAACTTGTTTCCATAACAACCTACTAACAGTCATTCTTTCAGTTTGATAGCCCCTCTTACCTGTTTGCTGCAGCTATAGAGACAATAGCCTATTCAAAAACTGTAAATTGAATACAACAATGGTATCTATGTACCCACTGTGTGCAGCATTTGTTTGAGAAATCTACTCAAGCCCAAAAACTGACAGTAATCTGATCAACTCACTATTGTAATATTGTCCCATGTATCTTATGTCTGATTAATATAAAAAAAATAATGTTTTAACAAACGCAACACATTCCGCCCTAGATTTTTTTTCTTTCAGACTCCATACAGAAAATCACTTCATTACTAAGAAAACTCATTCTAAACATTAATTTTCCTTGAATGCAACACCTCCCATATTTCTGTCATTGAGAAGTAGGGATGAGCCGAACACCCCCCTGTTCGGTTCGCACCAGAACATGCGAACAGGAAAAAAATTTGTTCGAACACGCGAACGTCGTTAAAGTCTATGGGACACGAACATGAATAATCAAAAGTGCTAATTTTAAAGGCTAATATGCAAGTTATTGTCAATAAAAGTGTTTGGGGACCCGGGTCCTCCCCCAGGGGACATGAATCAATGCAAAAAAAAGTTTTAAAAACGACCGTTTTTTCAGGAGCAGTGATTTTAATAATGCTTAAAGTCAAACAATAAAAGTGTAATATCCCTTTAAATTTCGTACCTGGGGGGTATCTATAGTATGCCTGTAAAGGGGCGCATGTTTCCCTTGTTTAGAACAGTCTGACAGCAAAATGACATTTGGAAGGAAAAAACTCATTTAAAACTACCCGCGGCTATTGCATTGCCGACAATACACATAGAAGTTCATTGATAAAAACGGCATGGGAATTCCCCACAGGGCAACCCCGAACCAAAATAAAAAAAAAAAATGATGTGGGGGTCCCCCTAAATTCCATACAAGGCCCTTCAGGTCTGGTATGGATATTAAGGGGAACCCCAGCCAAAATTTAAAAAAAAAATTGACGTGGGGTTCCCCCTAAATTCCATACCAGACCCTTCAGGTCTGGTATGGATTTTAAGGGGAACCCCGCGCCAAAAAAAAAAAAAAAACGGCGTGGGGTCCCCCCAAGAATCCATACCAGACCCTTATCCGAGCACGCAACCTGGCAGGCCGCAGGAAAAGAGGGGGGGACGAGAGTGCGCCCCCCCCTCCTGAACCGTACCAGGCCACATGCCCTCAACATTGGGAGGGTGCTTTGGGGTAGCCCCCCAAAACACCTTGTCCCCATGTTGATGAAGACAAGGGCCTCATCCCCACAACCCTGGCCGGTGGTTGTGGGGGTCTGCGGGCGGGGGGCTTATCGGAATCTGGAAGCCCCCTTTAACAAGGGGACCCCCAGATCCCGCCCCCCCCCTGTGTGAAATGATAAGGGGGTACTTACCCCTACCATTTCACTAAAAAACTGTCAAAAATGTTAAAAATGACAAGAGACAGTTTTTGACAATTCCTATATTTAAATGCTTCTTCTTTCTTCCTTCATCTTCTTCTTCTTCTGGTTCTTCTGGCTCTTCTGGTTCTTCCTCCGGCGTTCTCATCCAGCATCTTCTCCGCGGCGTCTTCTATCTTCTTCTCCTCGGGCCGCTCCGCACCCATGGCATGGGGGGGAGGCTCCCGCTCTTCTCTTCATCTTCTTCTTCATCCTCTTCTCTTCTTCATCTTCTTCAAATGTCATTTTGCTGTCAGACTGTTCTAAACACAGGAAACATGCGCCCCTTTACAGGCATACTATAGACACCCCCCAGGTACGAAATTTAAAGGGATATTACACTTTTATTGTTTGACTTTAAGCATTAATAAAATCACTGCTCCTGAAAAAACGTCCGTTTCTAAAACTTTTTTTTGCATTGATCCATGTCCCCTGGGGCAGGACCCGGGTCCCCAAACACTTTTTATGACAATAACTTGCATATAAGCCTTTAAAATTAGCACTTTTGATTTCTCCCATAGACTTTTAAAGGGTGTTCCGCGGCATTCGAATTTGCCGCGAACACCACAAATTGTTCGCTGTTCGGCGAACTTGCGAACAGCCAATGTTCGAGTAGAACATGAGTTCGACTCGAACTCGAAGCTCATCCCTATTGAGAAGGTGTTTCAGTCTTTAACTAAAAAAGTTCATTACAAAGTCCATTCTAAAGTTCTTTAGAAACAAGTCCAGGCTTGTAATACATCAAATGCCTTGCTCTCAAAAGCTCTTGCGATCTTCTGTCATTCTTTCCATCATGTCCTATGGATCAAATCAGAGACAGCCTGTGGAGTAGAAAACAAAGTGGATTATCTGTTCCTTCTAATAATACATAAACAGTAGATCCAAGCCCTTCAGCTACAATCTCTCCTCTAAATGGCTTCTTGCCTGGATATCTGACTAACACTTTGCCCCCTGCCTGTACTCACTTCTGACCCTCCCAAAGAACATCAATAAGGAGGAGAGGAAATATACTGATATTTCCCAGAAGATCACTGCTGTTTATTTTGGAAGGTTTGATGTTATGTAGCCTCACTTTCCACTCTTGCTGAGAAGTATCCATTAACCAGTCAGAGTCCCAGCCACTGTCTTGAAGCTCATCTGCTAATGCAAATGTAACTTCAAACCTTCCTGCCAGATTCCCTCTAATTCCTAGATAGCTTCAGCTTCAGATACGTCACTCTTGGTTTCTATGTCATTGGAAGCAGTAACATGGTATCTGTTAAGCCCTGTTCTTTCAGGAACCTTACATAAAATACTGAACTCTGCACTCCAGCTGTGGAATCTGTGCCCCAGCCCCTACCATCCTCTCATATGGTGTGCTTTTGGCTATTGGCCTTGAATTTAATAACATGACTGCTTGTGTGAGGACCCGATCCCACCGCCTTAGTGTATGTGTGGGTGTAAGTTTGCGTATCTGGTCCTTCAATAGCCCATTGTATCTTTCAATCAAACCAGATGCCTGTGGATGGTATAGGATGTGGCACAATCAGTACACTCCAGAATCTTTGCTCCACTGTTGATCCAGTGAAGTGTAAGCCATTATCACTATAAACTTGTTTGAGACAACCATAAGCAACAATAAGTTTATGGAGCAGTTGAAGCATTATGGCTTTATCTGCATGTTTGCAAGGATGAACAAGCATAAGTCCTGAATAGGTGTCCACTGCAGTGCAACAATATCTCAGTCCATTGTTTCCCCAGGGCAGGGGACTTATGAAGTCAATCTGCCAGATCTCTGCAGGCCTCTCACCCCTCCTAATCAACCCGGTGGATTACTTTTTCAATGGCCATTGTCGCACTTCTCCACACACTGTACAGTTCCCTATTACAGTATTTATCATGTCCATGGATATAGGCAATCCTCTCTGCTGTGCCCATTCATATGTTGCTTTCTGACCCAAATGTCCACATTGCTTGTGGGCCCAGTTGGCCAAGTTCATCAAGACAGGATCAATTGGCACAACTGCCTTCACTTCATTTCATCTGCAACTCTGTTATAGTTCTCAAAGTCTGGGACTAGGGGCACATGTGCATCAACATGCCCCACTTTTATGGTGCGGGAGTGATCTTCCTTCCAGATGTAGTCCCAGACTTCCTTGTCTCCCTACACCACCTTTCAATGAATCATCCATTCATTGGACTTCCACGTGGGCATCCAAGTTGTCAGTCCTTTAAAAAACACCCAGCTGTCAGTGTAGATAGTGACTAGGGATGAGCTTCGAGTTCGAGTCGAACTCATGTTCTACTCGAACATTGGCTGTTCGCAAGTTCGCCGAACAGCGAACAATTTGGGGTGTTCGCGGCAAATTCGAATGCCGCGGAACACCCTTTAAAAGTTTATGGGAGAAATCAAAAGTGCAAATTTTAAAGGCTTATATGCAAGTTATTGTCATAAAAAGTGTTTGGGGACCTGGGTCCTGCCCCAGGGGACATGGATCAATGCAAAAAAAGTTTTAAAAACAGACGTTTTTTCAGGAGCAGTGATTTTAATAATGCTTAAAGTCAAACAATAAAAGTGTAATATCCCTTTAAATTTCGTACCTGGGGGGTGTCTATAGTATGCCTGTAAAGGGGCGCATGTTTCCTGTGTTTAGAACAGTCTGACAGCAAAATGACATTTTGAAGAAAAAAACACATTTAAAACTACCCGCGGCTATTGCATTGCCGACAATACACATAGAAGTTCATTGATAAAAACGGCATGGGAATTCCCCACAGGGCAACCCCGAACCAAAATAAAAAAAAAAAAAAAATGATGTGGGAGTCCCCCTAAATTCCATACAAGGCCCTTCAGGTCTGGTATGGATATTAAGGGGAACCCCAGCCAAAATTAAAAAAAAAAATGACGTGGGGTTCCCCCTAAATTCCATACCAGACCCTTCTGGTCTGGTATGGATTTTAAGGGGAACCCCGCGCCAAAAAAAAAAAAAAAACGGCGTGGGGTCCCCCCAAAAATCCATACCAGACCCTTATCCGAGCACGCAACCTGGCTGGCCGCAGGAAAAGAGGGGGGGATGAGAGTGCGGCCCCCCCCCTCCTGAACCGTACCAGGCCACATGCCCTCAACATTGGGAGGGTGCTTTGGGGTAGCCCCCCAAAACACCTTGTCCCCATGTTGATGAAGACAAGGGCCTCATCCCCACAACCCTGGCCGGTGGTTGTGGGGGTCTGCGGGCGGGGGGCTTATCGGAATCTGAAAGCCCCCTTTAACAAGGGGACCCCCAGATCCCGGCCCCCCCCTGTGTGAAATGGTAAGGGGGTACTTACCCCTACCATTTCACTAAAAAACTGTCAAAAATGTTAAAAATGACAAGAGACAGTTTTTGACAATTCCTTTATTTAAATGCTTCTTCTTTCTTCCTTCATCTTCTTCTGGTTCTTCTGGCTCTTCTGGTTCTTCCTCCGGCGTTCTCGTCCAGCATCTCCTCCGCGGCGTCTTCTATCTTCTCCTCGGGCCGCTCCGCACCCATGGCATGGGGGGAGGCTCCCGCTCTTCTCTTCATCTTCTTCTTCTTCTTCATCTCTTCTTCCTTCTTCTCTTCTTCATTTCTTCTCCGGGCCGCTCCGCAGCCATGCTGGCATGAAGGGAGGCTCCCGCTGTGTGACGGCGTCTCTTCGTCTGACGGTTCTTAAATAACGGGGGGCGGGGCCACCCAGTGACCCCGCCCCCCTCTGACGCACGGTGACTTGACGGGACTTCCCCGTGACGTCATGGGGAATGCCACAGGGAACCCAAAAATTTTTTTTTAAATTTTGGCTGGGGTTCCCCTTAATATCCATATCAGACCTGAAGGGTCTTGTATGGAATTTAGGGGGACTCCCACATCATTTTTTTTTTTAATTTTGGTTCGGGGTTGCCCTGTGGGGAATTCCCATGCCGTTTTTATCAATGAACTTCTATGTGTATTGTCGGCAATGCAATAGCCGCGGGTAGTTTTAAATGTGTTTTTTCCTTCAAAATGTCATTTTGCTGTCAGACTGTTCTAAACACGGGAAACATGCGCCCCTTTACAGGCATACTATAGACACCCCCCAGGTATGAAATTTAAAGGGATATTACACTTTTATTGTTTGACTTTCAGCATTATTAAAATCACTGCTCCTGAAAAAACGGCCGTTTTTAAAACTTTTTTTTGCATTGATTCATGTCCCCAAACACTTTTAATGACAATAACTTGCATATAAGCCTTTAAAATTAGCACTTTTGATTATTCATGTTCGTGTCCCATAGACTTTAACGGTGTTCGCGTGTTCGAACAAACTTTTTTCCTGTTCGCATGTTCTGGTGCGAACCGAACAGGGGGGTGTTCGGCTCATCCCTAATAGTGACATGGGAAGAAGGATCCTCCTGAAGAGTCATCACTACAGCTTTCAACTGGACCCTCCAATTTCGGTCTCCTGCTGGACTGTGTCTGTACTTGGGTTGTAGGCTGCTGCTGTCCATTTACACCCAGACGAGGCGACTATGGCTGAGCCATCAGTGAACCACGCTGACTCCTTCATGCCTTCTGACAGAGACTCAAAGGGTGGAGCCTCTTGAATGGGGGGTGACTGCAGCACAGGATTTTCTTCTTCTGGCCAGGTGCTGGTAAAAGTAACAAGCCCTGCCAACTGTTTTGAAATGTCTCTAAGATCCCCAGCTGCAATATCCCCTCTTTCTCCAAGGTACCACTTCTATTTCACCAGTGTCTGGTTTTGGGCTACAGCTGCCCTAGTGGTCAGTCTATTATCTCTCACCCATCCTGCTATTGGCAATGCAGTATGGATGGTGACTGTGTCCTTTCCTGTAATGGTCTCTACATGTTGAAGTGCTGTGTAGACCCCAAGCAGGTACATCTCTAGGGTTGTGTATCTCTCCTGTGCCCCTGTCAGTTGTTTGAACCAAAATCCAATGGGTATTGCTCTCAGTCCTTTCTTTTCATTTGGCTGCCACAGACTCCAAGATATGGTACCATTCTGCTTCACTACATCCAGCTGAAATGGTACTCCTTGTCTCACGGGTCCTAATCCCTGATGCTGCAAAATAGCTTTTTTAGCAGCCAGGAATGCAGTACGCTGCTCTGAACTCCATGAGAACTCTGTCTTTTTTCTGGTGACATTATATATAGGCCTCAGAATCAGTCCAAGATGTGGGATGAACGATCTCCAGAACCCCACAACTCCAATGAACTTCTGTGCTTCCTCTTTGGTAGTAGGGGGCAACAGAGCCTGGATAGTTTGCACAACTGTCTCTGGAATTTTCCTCTGTTGCCCAGTCCACATCATTCCTAGGAATTTCACCTCTGTGGTAGGTCCTTGGACTTTGTCTCGGTTGATAGCCCACCATCTGTTCTCTGTGTGATCTGTGTGATGTTTCAACAGGTGCAGTGCTTCAGTTACATCTTCTTTTGTCCCAGAGATCATGATGTCATCAAAGTAGTGAAACACAGCGACTTTCAAATTCAGGGTACTTAAATCTCGGGCAATCAGTCCATGACAAATCATTGGAGAATGAAGATAGCCTTGCGGAAGGACAGTGACAGTGTACTGGCAGCCATCCCACACCATAGCAAACTGGTCTTAACACTCTGGGTCTATCAAAATTGAAAAGAAAGCATTAGCCAGGTCTTTCACAGCATGATATTCTCCTGCATCATTAGCAATTTTCTCAACAATTGAGATAATATCTGGTACAGCTGACTTCAATGGAGGTGCCACTTTGTTTAGACCTCTGTAATCCACAGTCATTCTATATGTGCCATCAGGTTTCTTTACTGGGCACACCGGAGACGAGAAAGGACTTACAGCAGGTCTAAGGATCCCTACTCTCAACAGTTCTTGAATGGTCTCCCCAATTTCTTTGTGGCCTCCAGGAAGGCTGTACTGCTTGAGACAGACTGGATTCTCTGGTGGGGGAATGTAGATAGGGGTCCATTTTGCATGACCTCAGCCTTCACCGCCCTTACCAGATACACTTTATCAGGATTCCCGAATGTGAATGTACCTCTTTCAGTCTGAATTGACTGACCTTGAAGTACATCCATCCCAAGAATATTTTCGGGTAACTCTGATACCAAAACATTTGTCATAAATCCTGATCCTTTGCCAATAGCCAATTTCACCCGTATCATAACTGCTGGTGTAGTTTGCCCTCCCAAACCTTCTACATAAATCAATTCTCCTTTGTGATGGGAAGGATTTCCTTGCAAAAAGTGTAACTTCGGCTCCGCTATCAACTAAAGCCATTACATGTGTAGGAGAAGATGACTTCCCCCACCATACAGTGACAGGTGCATATGGGCGTCAGTCTTCTGCTGTCACTACCCTCATGGCTATTACAGGAGACTCACCTTCCCTTCATAAAGGATAAGGAACCTCCCAATCCCCTTTTCTGATTCTCTCTAACTCCTCCTCAGGATAAAGTGTTTTGGGATTTGGTTCATGTTCTGTTTTGGAATTGGTTTGGGGCTAACAGGATAGGTCTGTTCTGTTTTCTCTAAGTCTAGGCTGATGTTATCTTCACTAGGAGTAGTGTTTCTAACCCTGACAGTTTTCCCTACTAAATGTTTCCACCTCTTCAGCATTTCTGCAGTAGAAATGCCATCTATCTCATCTTTAGGTACTCCTGCCTTTAATAGGACCACCCACATTTATTTCCTAGAAATAACTAGCCTGGTTTACTCTTCACCTCCTGTCTTCTCTACCCCATTCCCTTTCTTCTCTGTTCTTTTCTGCTTGTATTCTTCCTGTCTGGCCTTGACCTTATCTACTGCCCTGACAGATTTTGTTTTAGCCTCGTCTAGCTCCCCCAACTGGCTTAAAAAGGTTGTGGCTTTATGAACCTTGCTGTTTAATCCCAGGCCTCCCAACAAGGACAATAATGGAGCCCTGAGATTAAATGGTGCAGACTTCATCAGCTTAGAGCGCAGAGCAGACGTAAAGGGTTCCATACCTGGACTCATCCATTCTGGAAACATATTTAATCAGGTTATACAAACCATCTCACGTAACCTGGAAATACCCTTTCCTATTGACCTCCAGGAGTAGGTATTTTCTAGGTCAGTAGGACTAGCGTATACTTGGACTGTTCCATCTCTCACGAGGTCTAACAGTGAAAAATTCATGCTAAACTCTCGGACTTTTCGCATTGCCTAACGCAATTGTGGATCATGGGTTAACACTCCCATAGTCACTGCTTCCTTACCTGACAAAACAACACCGTCCGCCCCTTCATCCCATAAACGAAGGAGCCAACTCAATAGGGGTTCCCCAGACCTTTGTTTGTATTGTTTTGCCAACTCATGGAGTTCAGTTTGTGTAAACTCTTGTACTTCTTCAAATTCAACATCTCTGGGGTTGCAATAATGCACCTTCCCATCTCCCATATCCTCTCTATCATGTTGCCGTTTCCTATGCTTAGTATTGAGAGGTCTGGCATACTTTTTCTTTAGCACTAGCAGATCATCATGCAAAATATCATACTCTATCTCCTCATTAGGGATGAGCTGAACACCCCCCGGTTCACACCAGAACCTGCGAACGGACTGAAAATTCACACGAACGTTAGAGCCTCATTGACGTCTATGGGACTTGAACGTTTGAAATCAAAAGTGCTCATTTTAAAGGCTAATTTGCATGGTATTGTCCTAAAAAGGGTTTGGGGACCTGGGTCCTACCCCAGGGGACATGTATCAATGCAAAAAAAAAACTTTTAAAAACGGACGTTTTTTCGGGAGCAGTGATTTTAATGATGCTTATTGTAAAAAAAAAAAAAAAAGTGAAATATTCCTTTAAATATTGTACCTAGGGGGTGTCTATAGTATGCCTGTAAAGTGGCACGTGTTTCCCTTTCTTAGAACAGTCCCTGCACAAAATGTCATTTTTCAAGGAAAAAAAGTAATTTAAAACTGCTTGCGGCTTTAATGTAATGTTGCGTCCTGGCAATATGGATGAAAATCAGTGAGACAAACGGCATGGGTACCCCCCAGTCCATTACCAGGCCCTTTGGGTCTTGTATGGATATTAAGGGGAACCCCACACCCAAATTAAAAAAGGAAAGGTGTGGGGCCCTCAGGCCCTATATACTCTGAATAGCAGTAAGCAGGCAGTGCAAACAAGACAGGGACTGTAGGTTTGTTGTTAAGTAGAATCTGTTTGTAATTTGGAACTGGTACATTTTTAACGTGTTTAGCTCCAGCCAAAAAATCTATTTTAAGCTTTTTGGAAAACCTAGGGAAGGGTTATCACCCCTGTGACATTTGTTTTGCTGTCTGTGCTCCTCTTCAGAGGATTTCACCTCACTTTTTGTCCCAATGACAAATGTTTTTTGAAAATGTGTTTTTTTGTGAAACAAGGATTGGTGATAAAGAATCAGTGGAAAGAAGAAAAGTTTTTCCCATATTAACTCTTACAGGAGAGAATTTACCTACCTAGAGGTAGATTTCATCTCACTTCCTGTTGTCTCCTTCCATTTGCAAGAAGGAGTTGTTTGTAAGTTGGATGTTTGAAAGTAGGGGCCTGCCCTATATACTCAGCAGAACTTTGGGCGTTAGGTGTTGTTGTGGCCACAACACTGTAAGCCCTCACAGGGCCCTGCTGTGAAATATTACATCAAGAATTGTAATCACATGCCCCTGTTGAACAGGGGCAGAAAAATTGGGCCTTTGGTGGTGGTGGTGGTGCTGGTGGCACAACACTGTAAGTCCTCACAGATACTCTTGGTGGGAGCAGAAACGGGCCCTGCTGTGAAATATTAGATCAAGAATTCTAATTACATGTCCTTGCTGAACAGGGGCTGAAAAATTGGGCCTTAGGCACTGGTGCTGGTGCCACAACACTGGAACGCCTTACAGATACCCTAGTTGGAGCACAGGAACTTGCCCTGCTGCAAAGAATTGCATCAAAAATTGTAATTACACACCCCTGTTAAACAGGGGCTGAAAAATTGGGCCTTAGGCACTGGTGATGGTGCCAAAAAACTGCAACCCCTTACAGATACTCTAGTTGGAGCGCAGGAACTAGCCCTACTGCAAAGAATTGCATCAAAAATTGTAATTACATGCCCCTGTTAAACAGGGGCCAAAAAATTGGGCCTTAGGCACTGATGATCATGCCACAACACTGCAACCCCTCACAGATACTCTAGTTGGAGCGCAGGAACTAGCCCTGCTGCAAATAATTGCATCAAAAATTGTAATTACACGCCCCTGTTAAACAGGGGCTGAAAAATTAGGCCTTAGGCACTGGTGCTGGTGCCACAACACTGCAACTCCTCACAGATACTCTAGTTGGAGTACAGGAACTAGCCCTGCTGCAAAGAATTGCATCAAAAATTGTAATTACACACCCCTGTTAAACAGGGGCTGAAAAATTAGGCCTTAGGCACTGGTGGCGGCGCCCAGAACCAAAAATGTTCTTACAAGCTATCAGCATGAACATTGTGGAGGAAGAGGATAATTACTCAGCAAAACAGGATAGTCACTCAGCATCAACATAGGCAGTCTTTGAAGGCATCTGACATTTCAAAAAAATGTATTCGGTTACATCAGTATCAGGTGATTGGTAGCTGGTGGTGAACCAAGACTGATTCATTTTTATGACGGTCAGTCGATCGACCGAGTCGGTGGACAGGCGCACCCTGTGATCAGTTACAGAGCCTCCAGCAGCACTAAATGTGCATTCCGAAAGAACGCTGGATGCAGGACAGGCCAGAAGCTCAATTGCATACTGTGCAAGCTCTGGCCAGTGATCCATCCTCAAGACCCAGTAACCCAGAGGATTTTCGGTGGGAAAGGTGTCCAAGTCAGATCTTGCCCCTAGGTATTCCTGCACCATGTAAAACAGACGCCGGCGATGGTTGCTGGAACCGATCATACCTTGGGGCTGCGGACTACAAAATTGTCTGAACGCATCGGTCAGACGGCCACCTTCTCCACCACTCCTTCTTTGTACTGATCGAAGCCTCAGCAACACGTTGTCCAGAAACAGGAGTTTGTAACCTCCCAGTCTCTGGGAACGTGTTGCACAGACCTTTCTGCAAGGCCTCCCGAAGATGTTTCATCCTCTGCTCCCTCTGCGATGGCAAGATAAGGTCCGCAACCTTACTCTTGTAACGTGGATCAAGGAGGGTTGCCAGCCAGTATTGTTCCTTCTCCTTGATACCACGAATACAAGGATCCTTCCGCAGGCTTTGCAGGATCAGGGAGGCCATGCAGCACAGGTTTGCCGAGGCATTCAGTCCGGAGATCTCTGGGTCACTAAGGATGACATGATCCGCAGCTACCTCCTCCCAGCCACGTACAAGTCCATGTGTTTCTTGGGACTGTAAATGATCCCTTAAAGACTGCTGCTGATGCTGAGTGCCAGGCTCCACCTCCATACTGACACAATCCTCCTCCTCGTCCTCTTCCTGTGTGATCAGCGAGCAGCAGGAACACTGTCTGGATAAAGGGGGCCTTGAGAGCTAAGGAAGTCCTCCTCTTCCTGCCTCTGTTCTGCCTCAAGTGCCCTGTCCATTATTCCATGCAGCGTGTGCTCCAACAGGTGGACAAGGGGGACAGTGTCACTGATGCATGCACTGTCATTGCTCACCATCCTCGTGGCCTCCTCAAATGGTGACAGGAAAGTGCATGCATCCCTGATCATGGCCCACTGGCGTGGGGAAAAAATAAACAAGCTCCCCTGACCCTGTCCTGGAGCCATAGTCTCACAGGTACTCATTGATGGCCCTCTGCTGCGTGTGCAGCCATTGCAGCATGGCCAACGTTGAGTTCCACCTGGTGGGCATGTCACAGTTTAGGTGGTTCTTGGGCAGGTTAAATTCCTTTTGGAGGTCTGCCAGCCGAGCACTGGCATTATATGACCAGTGGAAATGCACACAGACTTTCCTGACCTGCCTCAGGACATCCTGTAAGCCCGGGTACCTGCCCAAGAACCGCTGCACCACCAAGTTAAGGACTGTTGCCTCTAGACACAGAGCCTGTTTGCCCTCTTTTATTGGCTTGTGACTGTCTGCCTCTCCTTGTTGGCCTTCCAGACATACTAATGGCCTGCAGTGAGATGTAGCTGCACTAAGCTGGGATATATATATATATATATATATATATATATACTGATACTGCAGCTAGCAAAATCAACTGCCTGCCTGTAGTATGAGAACACCACCAATCTTCTACAGGTAGCTTTAGCTGAACACTGTGCAGAAGTTGCACTACACTAACTTGTAGCTTTAGCTGAACACTGTGCAGAGGTCGCACTACACTAACGTGTAAATAATGTAGCTGCCTGCGGTAGTGATAGGATCAGGAAAACACCACCAACCTTCTACAGATAGCTTTTGCTGAACACTGTGCAGAGGTCGCACTACACTAAAGTGTAAATAATGTAGCTGCCTGCAGTAGTGATAGGATCAGGAAAACACCACCAACCTTCTACAGGTAGCTTTAGCTGAACACTGTGCAGAGGTCGCACTGCACTAACTTGTAGCTTTAGCTGAATACTGTGCACTACACTAACTTGTAGCTTTAGCTGAACACTGTGCAGAGGTCGCACTACACTAACTTGTAGCTTTAGCTGAACACTGTGCAGAGGTCACACTACACTAACTTGTAGCTTTAGCTGAACACTGTGCACTACACTAACTTGTAGCTTTAGCTGAACACTGTGCAGAGGTCACACTACACTAACTTGTAAGTTTAGCTGAACACTGTGCAGAGGATGCACTACACTAACTTGTAGCTTTAGCTGAACACTGTGCAGAGGTCACACTACACTAACTTATAGCTTTAGCTGAACACTGTGCAGAGGTCGCACTACACTAACTTGTAGCTTTAGCTGAACACTGTGCACTACACTAACTTGTAGCTTTAGCTGAACACTGTGCAGAGGTTGCACTACACTAACTTGTAGCTTTAGCTGAACACTGTGCACTACACTAACTTGTAGCTTTAGCTGAACACTGTGCAGAGGTCGTACTACACTAACTTGTAGCTTTAGCTGAACACTGTGCACTACACTAACTTGTAGCTTTAGCTGAACACTGTGCAGAGGATGCACTACACTAACTTGTAGCTTTAGCTGAACACTGTGCACTACACTAACTTGTAGCTTTAGCTGAACACTGTGCAGAGGTCGCACTACACTAACTTGTAGCTTTAGCTGAACACTGTGCAGAGGTCACACTACACTAACTTGTAGCTTTAGCTGAACACTGTGCACTACACTAACTTGTAGCTTTAGCTGAACACTGTGCAGAGGTTGCACTACATTAACTTGTAGCTTTAGCTGAACACTGTGCACTACACTAACTTGTAGCTTTAGCTGAACACTGTGCAGAGGACGCACTACACTAACTTGTAGCTTTAGCTGAACACTGTGCAGAGGTCACACTACACTAACTTATAGCTTTAGCTGAACACTGTGCAGAGGTCGCACTACACTAACTTGTAGCTTTAGCTGAACACTGTGCACTACACTAACTTGTAGCTTTAGCTGAACACTGTGCAGAGGTTGCACTACACTAACTTGTAGCTTTAGCTGAACACTGTGCACTACACTAACTTGTAGCTTTAGCTGAACACTGTGCAGAGGTCGTACTACACTAACTTGTAGCTTTAGCTGAACACTGTGCACTACACTAACTTGTAGCTTTAGCTGAACACTGTGCAGAGGATGCACTACACTAACTTGTAGCTTTAGCTGAACACTGTGCACTACACTAACTTGTAGCTTTAGCTGAACACTGTGCAGAGGTCGCACTACACTAACTTGTAGCTTTAGCTGAACACTGTGCAGAGGTCGCACTACACTAACTTGTAGCTTTAGCTGAACACTGTGCACTACACTAACTTGTAGCTTTAGCTGAACACTGTGCAGAGGTTGCACTACATTAACTTGTAGCTTTAGCTGAACACTGTGCACTACACTAACTTGTAGCTTTAGCTGAACACTGTGCAGAGGACGCACTACACTAATTTGTAGCTTTAGCTGAACACTGTGCAGAGGACGCACTACACTAACTGTAAATAGTGTAGCTGCCTGACTGTGGTACTAATAGGATCAGAAGAACACCAGCAATTTTCTTCAGGTAGCTGTACTGTAAAAACACCTGCCTGCCTGTCAGTAGGAAGATAATAACAGGAATGGATCTAGCTAAACTGAATACAGTGTATATATATATATATATATATATATATATATATATATATATATATATATATACAACACCTGGGATGCATATATATATACACAATACACTGTAAGTGCAGCTAACTGACTGACTGTCCTGCTTAATCTTTCTAACTTAAATCAAATGACACTGTCTCTCAACGCTGGAACACACTACACAGGGTCGCCGTGCAGGTGGCTTTATATAGTGTGGGGTGTGTACTAAACCCCCTGAGCCAAAAGTGGCCAAAGCCACCTGGCTTTGGCCAATTACAGCTCTCTCTACAGACGGCACTGTGATTGGCCAAGCATGCGGGTCATAGTGCATGCTTGGCCAAACATCAGCCAGCAATGCACTGCGATGCCGCAGTGAATTATGGGCCGTGACGTGCCACATTAATTTGGCGCGAACGGACCATATCCTTCGCAATTTGGCGAACGATCGAACAGCCAATGTTCGCATCGAACATGGGTTCGACCCGACCACGAAGCTCATCCCTACTCCTCATCCTCACTATCATTTGAGGAGAGCACATCCTCACAATCCTAATTTTGGGATGTGAAAATAGCACATACCCTGGCTTTTCCTACAGGTTTACGGCTCTTCCTTTTCCTTAAGGCATTAATTGATTTGGTCATGAGGGCTGCACACCGCTCTTGAAAATCATCAGCCCGACTAGCAGTTGAACGTACATTCTCTAAAGCAACTGTTAGCTGGTCTTTTAATACCTTAACTTCTGCCTTTGCCTTCTCCCTTCTATGTGATTCAGTGTAAATAGCATGAAGAAAATGCCAGCCCACTGTGGACACTGTCCTCTTCTCTTTTTTACTTAAATCCAACCCCTTAAGGCTAAAATCTACAAAATGATCTGAGACTTTATCACCTCAAGTCAGCTTCAAGGGAGAAGCATACTTCACAAATTCTCTAGCAAGAGGCTCCCGATCATTGTCTGTGGCCCAGATAAGTAAGCTGCACACTTCCTTCTGGCCACCAGAACCCTCTGCAGCCTTGCTTTTCCTTAAAAGCTTACGCAGCATTTTACCTATCACAAGCTACAAAACACACTACAGAAAAAAACATTGTCTGCTTCAATTGAATTATAGCACAGATTGCGGCACGAGCCCCCAAATGTTTTGCTTGCATCTATCTAACAAGGTTACTTTGTGGTATAAGCAAGGAAGCTGAGATTTCAGCAGTGTGTAAATGTGCTTTTACTATACAAAGATGCTGTACATACAAAACTATTACAATATTAGGAATACAATACAAGACTGACAGATATCTATAACAAGCAAAATGCCTAGCAAATGAACAGCCTGTGGTCTATATCAGTACAAATGCACTTAAAGGTTACTTATCTTCTGTTACTGTATGTTTGTGATCTCCATTGGTAATGATTCTTCTGAAAATCAGGCACTTTTCTTGTATCATGAGTGGCTTCTGATCTTCAAATCATGATGATGTGTGTGTGTCCCTTCCCAGTCTCTACTCATCCTTTTTATTTATACAAGTTTGTTGACAAAAGTTAATGGTTACAAACTTGTTTCCATAACAACCGACTAACAGTCATTCTTTCAGTTTGATAGCCCCTATTACCTGTTTACTGTAGCTATAGAGACAATAGCCTATTCAAAAACTGTAAATTGAATACAACAATGGTATCTAGGTACCCATTGTGTGCAGCATTTGTTTGAGAAATCTACTCAAGCCAAAAAACTGACAGTAATCTGACCAACTCACTATTGTAATATTGTCCCATGTATCTTATGTCTGATTAATATAAAAAAAATCATGTTTTAACAAACGCAACACAGGGGATAGTGTGCAGCTATGGAAAAGGGTGACAGATCGATGTGCCCACCACCAACATTCAGAGTGGCCTCTCACCTGTTGACATGGACCCTTTAATTACAGAGGGTCATATTAGGCATTCCCTTAAGGGTCATATGGGTGTGAAGCACAGCGGTTCAGCATACAGCGTCCTCTGTGATGACGCTGGATCAGGACACTCGGACAGTGCAGTGGCTGTCTCCATGTGTTCATCTCTGAAATCCTCTCGTGGGACAGTTAAGATCAGGGAAGTCCCCGTCAAGTCCCCGTGCGTCAGAGGAGGGCGGGGTCACCGGGTGGCCCCGCCCTCCATTATTTAAGAACCTTTAGAAGACGAGAAGCGGCACACAGCGGGAGCCTCACATCATGGATGCGGAGTGGCCCAAGAAGAAGAAGAAGGGAAGAAGACGCCACGGAGGAAGATGCCGGACGAGTACACCGGAGCAAGAAGCAGAGGATCGAAGAACTTTTGTACCCCCTTACCATTTCACACGGGGCTTACCATTTCACACCATTTGTTAAAGGGGGCTTCCAGATTCCGATAAGCCCCCCCGCCTGCAGACCCCCACAACCACCGGCCAGGGGTTGTGGGGATGAGGCCCTTGTCCTCATCAACATGGGGACAAGGTGCTTTGGGTGGTTACCCCAAAGCACCCTCCCAATGTTGAGGGCATGTGGCCTGGTACTGTTCAGGAGTGGGGGTGGCGCTCTCTCATCCCCCCTCTTTTCCTGCGGCCTGTCAGGTTGCGTGCCCGGATAAGGGTCTGGTATGGATTTTTGGGGGGACCCCACGCCAATTTTTTTTTTTTATTTTGGCGCAGGGTTCCCCTTAATATCCATACCAGACCTGAAGGGCCTGGTATGGAATTTAGGGGGACCTCCACGCCAGTTTTTTTTTAATTTTGGTTCGGGGTTCCCCTGTGGGGAAATCCCATGCAGTTTTTATCAATGAACTTTATGTGTATTGTCGGACCGGCAATTCATTAATAGCCGCGAGTAGTTTTAAATGACTTTTTTTCCTTTGAAATGTCATTTTGCTCTCGGACTGTTCTTAAAACGGGAAACATGCGCCCCTTTACAGGCATACTATAACCCCCCCAGGTACAAAATTTAAAGGAATATTACACTTTTACTGTTTCACTTTAAGCATTATTAAAATAACTGCTCCCGAAAAAAACGTCCATTTTTAAAACTTTTTTTGCATTGATCCATGTCCCCTGGGGCAGGACCCAGGTCCCCAAGCACTTTTTATGACAATACCATGCATATAAGCCTTTAAAATTAGCACTTTTGATTTCTCCCATAGACTTTTAAAGGGTGTTCTGCGGCTTTTGAATTTGCCGCGAACACCCCAAATTGTTCGCTATTTGGCGAACTGGCGAACAGCTGATGTTTGGAACTCGAAGCTCATCCCTAAGCTGCACAAAACTGGGATATATATATATATATATATATATATATATATATATATATATATACTGATTATACTGCAGCTAGCAGAATCAACTGCCTGCCTGTAGTATTATTAGTACCAGCACTTGTCTTCAGGTAGCTATACTGTAGGTGCAACTGTGCAGGGTACACAGTAGACTAACTGTAAATACTTCAAGAGCCTGCCTGTGCTATTAATAGGATCAGAAGATGAACACAAGCACTTGTCTTCAAGTAGTTATACTGTAGGTGCAACTGTGCAGGGTACACAGTAGACTAACTGTAAATACTTCAAGAGCCTGCCTGTGCTAGTAATAGGATCAGAAGATGAAGACAAGCACTTGTCTTCAAGTAGCTATACTGTAGGTGCAACTGTGCAGCATACACAGTAGAGTAACTGTAAATACTTCAAGAGCCTGCCTGTGCTATTAATAGGATCAGAAGATGAACACAAGCACTTGTCTTCAAGTATCTATACTGTAGGTGCAACTGTGCAGGGTACACACTAGACTAACTGTAAATACTTCAAGAGCCTGCCTTTGCTAATAATAGGATCAGAAGATGAACACAAGCACTTGTCTTCAAGTAACTATACTGTAGGTGCAACTGTGCAGGGTACACAGCAGACTAATGCCCCGTACACACGGTCAGATTTTCCGATGGAAAATGTGTGATAGGACCTTGTTGTCAGAAATTCCGACCGTGTGTAGGCTCCATCACACATTTTCCATCGGATTTTCCAACACACAAAGTTTGAGAGCAGGATATAAAATTTTCCGACAACAAAATCCGTTGTCGGAAATTCCGATCGTGTATACACAAATCCCACGGACAAAGTGCCACGCATGCTCAGAATAAATAAAGCGATGAAAGCTATTGGCCACTGCCCCATTTATAGTCCCGACGTACGTGTTTTACGTCACCGCGTTTAGAACGATCGGATTTTCCGACAACTTTGTGTGACCGTGTGTATGCAAGACAAGTTTGAGCCAACATCCGTCTGAAAAAATCCTAGGATTTTGTTGTCGGAATGTCCGAACAAAGTCCGACCGTGTGTACGGGGCATAACTGTAAATACTTCAAGAGCCTGCCTGTGCTATTAATAGGATCAGAAGAAGAACAAAGCACTTGTCTTCTCGTAGCTATACTGTAGGTGCAACTGTGCAGGGTACACAGTACAGTAACTGCAAATACTTCAAGAGCCTGCCTGCCTACCTGTCAGTACAGTACCTGACCGCGAGATTGTGTTTCCAGCGCGATACCATCGCGCTGGTTCTCGGCGACAGGGTACTGTGAATGTCGCGCTGGCTCGCTCATCGGGAAAGGAAAACTTTATATTTATATTTTATATATATATACACACACTGTATTCAGTTTAGACCTAGATCCGTTCCTTTTATTCTCTTCCTAATATACAGTAGGTGACCGCGATATTGTGTCAATCTCGCCGCACTTCTCGGCGAGATTTGACACCTACGAGCCCCGTCGCAGGAGCCAGCGCCGAGATGGCTCACTCATCGGGAAAGGAAAACTTTGTTTTCCTTCCACGATGAGTGACAGGCAGCGCTGACAGCTGTCTAGTATAAATCCTGAGGCGGGAACACCGCGCCAAATTTTAAATGAAAAAAACGGCGTGGGTTCCCCCCTCAGAGGCATACCAGGCCCTTAGGTCTGGCATGGATTGTAAGGGGAACCCCCTATGCCGAAAAATCGGCGTGGGGGTCCCCCCAAATCCATACCAGACCCTTATCCGAGCACGCAGCCCGGCCGGCCAGGAAAGGGGGTGGGGACGAGCGAGCGCCCCCCCCCCCCTCCTGAGCCTTACCAGGCCACATGCCCTCAACATGAGGGGGTGGGTGCCTTGGGGGAGGGGGGCGCCCTGCGGCCCCCCCACCCCAAAGCACCTTGTCCCCATGTTGATGAGGACAAGGGCCTCTTCCCGACAACCCTGGCCGTTGGTTGTCGGGGTCTGCGGGCGGGGGGCTTATCGGAATCCGGGAGCCCCCTTAATAAGGGGGCCCCCAGATCCCGGCCCCCCCACCCTGTGTGAATGAGTTTGGGGTACATGGTACCCCTACCCATTCACCTAGGGAAAAGTGTCAATATAAAAAAAAACACACTACACAGGTTTTAAGAGTAATTTATTAGTCAGCTCCGGGGTCTTCTTCCGACTTCGGGGGGTCTCCTTCCGACTTCTCCCGGTGTTCGGCCTCTTCTCCCGGTGTTCGGCCTCTTCTCCCGGGCCCCGCTGCTATCTTCTTCCAGCTCTATTGCCAGCGAGGGGCCCGGTCTGCTGCCGCTGTCTTGCCACCGCTGTCTCGCCGCCGCTGTCTCGCCGCCGCTGTCTCGCCGCCGCTGTCTCGCCGCCGCTGTCTTGTCGCCGCTGTCTTGCCGCCGCTGTCTCGCCGCTTCTTCTTTTCTTCTTCCCCGATGTTGACACGACGCTCTCTCCGGCTCGAATGCTGTGTGCGAGCTGCGGAGCCATTTATATAAGTGGTAACCCCGCCCCCTTACGACGTCATGGTCCCAGCATGCGCAGGGACTCTGGCGTCATAAGGGGGCGTGGCCCCAGAGTCCCTGCGCATGCTGGGACCATGACGTCGTAAGGGGGTGGGGTTACCGCCTATATAAATGGCTCCGCAGCTCGCACACAGCATTCGAGCCGGAGAGAGCGTCGTGTCAACATCAGGGAAGAAGAAAAGAAGAGAAGAAGCGGCGAGACAGCGGCGACAAGACAGCGGCGGCGAGACAGCGGCAGCAGACCGGGCCCCTCGCTGGCAATAGAGCTGGAAGAAGATAGCGGCGGGGCCCGGGAGAAGAGGCCGAACACCGGGAGAAGAGGCCGAACACCGGGAGAAGTCGGAAGGAGACCCCCCGAAGTCGGAAGAAGACCCCGGAGCTGACTAATAAATTACTCTTAAAACCTGTGTAGTGTGTTTTTTTTTATATTGACACTTTTCCCTAGGTGAATGGGTAGGGGTACCATGTACCCCAAACTCATTCACACAGGGTGGGGGGGCCGGGATCTGGGGGCCCCCTTATTAAGGGGTGCTCCCGGATTCCGATAAGCCCTCAGACCCCGACAACCAACGGCCAGGGTTGTCGGGAAGAGGCCCTTGTCCTCATCAACATGGGGACAAGGTGCTTTGGGGTGGGGGCGCCCCCCTCCCCCAAGGCACCCACCCCCCATGTTGAGGGCATGCGGCCTGGTACGGCTCAGGAGGGGGGGCGCTCGCTCGTCCCCACCCCCTTTCCTGGCCGGCCGGGCTGCGTGCTCGGATAAGGGTCTGGTATGGATTTGGGGGGGACCCCCACGCCGATTTTTCGGCATAGGGGGTTCCCCTTACAATCCATGCCAGACCTAAGGGCCTGGTATGCCTCCGAGGGGGGAACCCATGCCGTTTTTTTCATTTAAAATTTGGCGCTGTGTTCCCGCCTCAGGATTCATACTAGACAGCTGTCAGCACTGCCTGTAACTCATCGCGGAAGGAAAACAAAGTTTTCCTTTCCCGATGAGTGAGCCATCTCGGCGCTGGCTCCTGCGACGGGGCTCGTAGGTGTCAAATCTCGCCGAGAAGTGCGGCGAGATTGACACAATATCACGGTCACCTACTGTATATTAGGAAGAGAATAAAAGGAACGGATCTAGGTCTAAACTGAATACAGTGTGTGTATATATATATATATATATATATATACAACACCTAGGATGCATATATATACACAATACACTGTAAGTGCAGCTAACTGACTCGCCTGCCTACTCTAACTTAAATCAAATAATACTGTCTCTCTGTCTATCTATGTCTCTCCGCCGCCGCAACACACTACACAAGGCCGCCACGCAGGCGGCCTTATATAGTGTGGGATGTGTACTAAACCCCCTGAGCTATAATTGGCCAAAGCCACCCTGGCTTTGGCCAATTAGGCTCTCTGTACACACGGCGCTGTGATTGACCAAACATGTGGGTCATTGTGCATGCTTGGCCAATCATCAGCCAGAAATGCACTGTGATGCTGCAGTGAATTATGGGCCGTGACGCGCCACTCAAATTTGGTGCGAACGGCCCATATCGGAGGCAATTCAACGAACAGGCGATGTTCGAGTCAAACATGGGTTCGACTCGAACTCGAAGCTCATCCCTAGTGCTGGGCAAACATTGGGCGAGCGGCGGGGCACAGTGGGAGCATTGATATGGCACGGGGGCAGCATTTGATGGTACAGTGGGAGCATTTGATATAGCACAATGGCTGCATTTGATGGGCACAGTGGCTGCGTTTGATGGCAGAGTGGCAGCAATTGATGGGCACAGTGGCTGCATTTGATGGCACAGTGGCAACAATTGATGGGCACAGTGGCAGCGCTTGATGGCACAGTGGCTGCATTTGATGGCACAGTGGCGGCGTTTGATGGCACAGTGGTGGCGTTTGATGGCACAGTGGCTGCGTTTGATAGCACAGTGGCGGCAATTGATAGGTACAGTGGCTGCATTTGATGGTACAGTGGTGGCAATTGAAGGGGACAGTGGTGGCATTTGATGGCACAGTGGCGGCGTTTGATGGCACAGTGGCTGCGTTTGATGGCACAGTGGTGGCAATTGATGGGCACAGTGGCTGCATTTGATGGCACAGTGGCGACAATTGATGGGCACAGTGGCGGCGCTTGATGGCACAGTGGCTGCATTTGATGGCACAGTGGCGGCATTTGATGGCACAGTGGCGGCATTTGATGGCACAGTGGCTGCGTTTGATGGCACAGTGGCTTGCATTTGATGGCACAGTGGCGGCAATTGATGGGTACAGTGGCTGCATTTAATGACATGGTGGCGGCAACTGATGGGCACAGTGGCGGTAATTGATGGGCACAGTGGCGGCAATTGATGGGCACAGTGGCGGCAGGGCTGGTGCAAGGATTTTTGACTCCCTAGGCGAAACCTCATTTTGCCGCTCCACCCCCATTGGCTCCACCCCTGAATCCATCCCCTTTGCCCTGCCCATGTGAGAGAAGGAGGTGCTATACAGGAAGCATCGGCTCTGCTTCCTCTAGGGCTGCCCCCAGTGCTGCACTGCACCTCTAATTATCGGTCAGATGGAGCAGCTGCCTGAGACTGAGTTAGTTACCTGCTGTAGCCTGCAGAGCATGCAGACGCGGAGGGAAACCCGTGGCCGGGTGCCCCTAGGCAGCAGTGCACCCTAGGTGGCTGCCTAGTTTGCCTAGTGGTAGCACCGGCCCTGAGTGGCGGCAATTGATGGGCACAGTGGCAGCGTTTGATGGCAAAATTGCTTTTATTAATTAATATCTCTGACTTACCAAATCACTGGTGTTCCGTCAGAATCAGCACGCTGTCTGTGTTAACTGGAAAGGACGTTTCATCACCGCCATCTTGGTAGACTCATCCTCAGCAAGCGGACTTTGGTGGGTGTAAAAAGATGTCCGCTTGCCGACTTCTAAGTATAGCCTCACTGCGGACGAGAGTACCAAGATGGTGCTGATGGTACGTCACTTCCATGCGGTCTCTCCTCTCCTGGAAGTGACATCTCGCTAGCTGAGATGGACGGACTCTGGCGTAACACAGTAACTTCAGGTCCGTCTTGGCCAGCATTCGCGACCCCCTGGCAAATCGGCAATCGACCCCCAGGTTGAGAACCACTGGTGTACACCAACATAAGTGTAATAACAACTATGGGTGCACTGTGTGTATTGTGTACACCACCAGGAAAGTAGTAGCAACTGCACTATGGGTGCACAGTACTGTGTACACCAACAGAAGTGTAATAACAACTATGGTTGCACTGTATGTATTGTGTACACCACCAGGAAAGTAGTAGCAACTGCACTATGGGTGCACAGTACTGTGTACACCAACAGAAGTGTAATAACAACTATGGTTGCACTGTATGTATTGTGTACACCACCAGGAAAGTAGTAGCAACTGCACTATGGGTGCACAGTACTGTGTACACCAACAGACATTTAATAACAACTATGGGTGTACTGTATTGACCACCAGAAAACTGAATACAGTGGATATATATATATATATATATATATATATATATATACGAGACTGACTGTATATATGTATTAAATACCCTGCAGCTAACTGAATAACCTGCCTGTCTGCTCAATGACTCTCTCTCTCCGTCCACGCCAACAACACACTACACGGGGCTGACATGCAGGCGGGCTTATATAGTGTGGGGCATGGACTTAGTCCCCCTGAGCCATGATTGGCGAAAGGAACCCTGCCTTTTGCCAATTATGGCTCTCTTAGCTGAGGGTGCTGTGATTGGCCAAAGCATGCAGGTCATGGTGCCTGTTCTGGACAATAATCATACAGTAATGCACTGCGCTCCTGCACTCAAATTTGGCCCGAACGGCCCATAATGTTCGTTTTTCGACGAACAGGCAAACAGCCAATGTTCGAGTCGAACTCATGTTTGACCCGAACAAAAAGCTCATCCCTACTCTACAGGCAATAGTGTTGGTGTTTTTTTTCAGTATGGAAGAGGTTTTTCTATACCTCGGACCGGATTTCTAGTGCTCCTCTCATGCATATTCCTGTCAGTGGGACAGGCTGGGCTCCTTAGCTGAGGGAGAGGTAGTTAGTACCTGAATCCACTCTTTTGGCAAGAAAAATACCTACCTGGTCTGATGACCCTTACGGTGTGGATCTTTGAAAGTGAGCTCATAGTGCAGGGTAGCTGGAACACTGACATTTAGTCAGGTATCATAATTATAATAATGATGCCATACTGAGACATGAGCAAGTACATATCTATTTGCTAGGTAGCAGGAAATGGCCCTAGACGCAGGGTTTGGGAATATCTGTGAATGCCCTATCTGTAAGCTGCTTGGTCTTTAAACCCATGTTTCTCAACTCTTCTGCATGCCTCCCACTCCTGGCAACCTTCTCACCTTGCCCACTTCCAAGATGGCTTCCAGGCAATCTTGCCCCACTCCAAGATGGCCACCGGGGAAGTACTTGTCAAAACCAAAGCTGGCCCCCTTGTGAGCTCTATCCACTTGACTTGTTCACCATAATGCATTATTCCCTTGAATGTAGACATTTAGCTTTCTCTTCCACAATTGCCACCAGAATGCATACTGGAAGATGCTGCAGCTGCAGCCCATCCGAGAGGAGATGTAACACACAACTTATGAGGTCATTCACAGATAAATTCCACAAATGGAGAAGACATACTTGTCTTGGAAATGCAGTGTCACAGTTCCATGAATCCACTCACTTCTGGGAGGCAGACACTGACAGCTGACCTCTTCTGAGGAACATACTGTAGGCTGCACTGCTGCATGCAGGGCTAGTAAACACATGAAAACAAAAAAATATATACTGCGCTACCACTAAATATTGAACCCCCCAAAAGCATCAGTTAAACAGTGAGATGTGCACCAAAATATCAAATGGAAAAAAGAAATAACCGCGCTAAATATTGATGAAACACGTGAAGTAATCTTAAAAACTTCCGTTAGAAAATGCATATGTGTGTGAAAAACATTAAAAAATAAAAATTGAATGAAAAGCATAAGTCCATACATATATCTATGAAACAAAAGTTACTGTCCATATGTATTGGATAGAAATCATATGTGAAGTGATTATCCAAAATCAGTCCAAAGGAGACATATTGAGTAAACACAACAAAAATCAGTGGTAAGGATGAAAGAGACACCGCATACAGTGATCTGCCACCACACAAATATTGCGCTTGGTATGGATTTTAAGGAGAACCCCGCGCCAAAAAAAAAAAAACTGCGTGGGGTCCCCCCAATGATCCATACCAGACCCTTATCCGAGCACGCAACCTGCCAGGCCTCAGGAAAAGAGGGGGGATGAGAGTGCGGCCCCCCCTCCTGAACCGTACCAGGCCACATGCCCTCAACATTGGGAGGGTGCTTTGGGGTAGCCCTCCAAAACACCTTGTCCCCATGTTGATGAGGACAAGGGCCTCATCCCCACAACCCTGGCCAGTGGTTGTGGGGGTCTTCGGGCGGGGGGCTTATCGGAATCTGGAAGCCCCCTTTAACAAGGGGACCCCCAGATCTCGCCCCCCCATGTGAAATGGTAAGTGGGTACTTACCCCTACCATTTCACTAAAAAACTGTCAAAAATGTTAAAAATTACAAGAGACAGTTTTTGACAATTCCTTTATTTAAATGCTTCTTCTTTCTTCTATCTTCCTTCATCTTCTTCTTCTTCTGGTTCTTCTGGTTCTTCCTCCGGCGTTCTCGTCCAGCATCTCCTCCGCGGCGTCTTCTATCTTCTTCTCCTCGGCCGCTCCGCACCCATGGCATGGGGGGAGGCTCCCGCTCTTCTCTTCATCAAAATCACTGCTCCTAAAAAAACGGCCGTTTTTAAAACTTTTTTTGCATTGATCCATGTCCCCTGGGGCAGGACCCAGGTCCCCAAACACTTTTTTATGACAATAACTTGCATATAAGCCTTTAAAATTAGCATTTTTGATTTCTCCCATAGACTTTTAAAGGGTCTTCCGCGGCATTCAAATTTGCCGCAAACACCCCAAATTGTTCGCTGTTCGGCTCGAACTCGAAGCTCATCCCTAATGGCCAGTTTCTTTTTATTTACATGCCTGTGAGATGGAAGTCTGGAGTCCTTAATATATCCTTCCAGTCATGCTGCATGCAATCTAAACACACCATCTGGATTTTCCATACCAGGACGAGATACATGCTGTTTTTTGCTTGCCTTGTGGTAAGCGCAATATTTGTGTGGTGGCAGATCACTGTATGCGGTGTCTCTTTCATCCTTACCACTGATTTTTGTTGTCTTTACTCAAGTGTCTCCTTTGGACTGATTTTGGATAATCACTTCACATATGATTTCTATCCAATACATATGGACAATAACTTTTGTTTCATAGATATATGTATGGACTTATGCATCTTTTCATTCAATTTTTATTTTTTAATGTTTTTCACACACATATGCATTTTCTAACGGAAGTTTTTAAGATTACTTCACGTGTTTCATCAATATTTAGCGCAATTATTATTTTTTTTCTGTTTAGTAAGCACATTATATTTTCCCTAAGATCCACAGAAGGGGCTCCCTGCCTTATCAGAGCATTTTGCGTCCCAAGGTCAGGGACTGCGCTACATGAGAGGCTGAACCTGAGCAGAAAACCACCAAAGGTGGCAGGTAAGGGCTTCTTCTCTTCACACTGGCTCTGAGTTCCATGAGGACAAAAAAAAAGGGAATGGGCTGTTGTGTGGGTGTTAACTTTTTATATCTATGCACTGGTCCTGTGGGCGGAAGTAGGTGGAGCTACTATCACATGTATGCTGCCATGGAGGCACCAGGAAAACATTTTTGCCTTTAGTTATTTTTAGTAAATCAGCCTTGATGATTGTGTGATTTTTTCATATTTAGGTTTCTATGCATTACTGCTGAGAAACCGTTCCAAAATGGTAGAGACTCCTCCAAATCGTTGATTATATTTTTACATTCCTTAACCACTTACGGACCTCCTGCCGTCGTTATGCATCGGCAGATTGAAGAGGAGTGAGGGGTAGAGACTACTTTAACCATTACATTACCGGTTACCACTTAACCCTTGAACTTCCAGCCTGTCCCCTATGGACTAAGTTGCTCAGCCTTTTATATCTCCTGTTATATATGGACTTGTGTGTTTGCGCTTACAGTTACCAATACTCATATTGAAGAGGAGTATCGTTGTTATGGCAGCAGCTAGCTACCATAACCCTGGTATCCTCTTCTTCAGCGGGTGGTCCACTTTCAGATAAAAGTGGTCTCTGTGGCAGATTCGCCACAAGATTACTTTTATCAGGGGTGGGAGAGAAGCCCCCCTCCTGCCACTCTCCCGTCATCTCCGCAGCTTACTGGGGCCGTCGGTAGCCGCGGAGACGATCGCGTCCGCATTTCTCTGAGCCTGGATGCCGAGTGAGGGAAAGATGGCACCTGCTCGGCTCCATAGCATCGGAGGGCAGAAGCAACGTCACTTCTGACCAATGCTCTTAAAGGGGATTTTTTTTTTTAAATTGACATTATTTTTTTAATTGTATTTTAGTGTAAATATGAGATGTGAGGTCTTTTTGAGAGGTCCTGTCATGCCTTTTTTTTCTATTACAAGGGATGTTTACACTTCCTTGTAATAGGAAAACAAGTGTCCCAACATTTTTTTTTAAAGGACAGTGTCAAAATAAAAAAAAGTAAAGTAAATAAAAAAGAAAAATTAAAGCCTCCCCATCCCGCCGAGCTCACACGCAGAACTGAGCGCATACATAAGCCGTGCCCGCATATGAAAACGGTGTTCAAACCACACATGTGAGGTACTGATGCGATCGTTAGAGTGAGAGCAATAATTCTAGCCCTAGACCTCCTCTGTGACTCAAAACTGGTAACCTGTAGAAATTTTTAAATGTCGCCTATGGAGATTTTTAAGGGTAAAGCTTTGTTGCCATTCCACGAGCGGGCGCAATTTTAAAGCGCGATATGTTAGGTATCAATTTACCCGACATAACATTATCTTTCACAATATAAAATAAAATGGGCTAACTTTACTGTTGTATTGCAGCAACCGTCATTTTATTCTCTAGAGTGTCTGGAAAAAAATATATAATGTTTGGGGCTTCTAAGTAATTTTCTAGCCCTAGTGTGTTCAAACGATCCGGTAAGCCTTCTCTTCATCCTGTGGTGGTCTTTTTTCCACGAGTGTACATATTCACTTTTTGCAAAGACTTCACTGCACTTGGCTGGGAACAGATTTTTACTTACCTTACCTATTTATGGACTTATTTTGAATGTGTATATCTTCATTTTCACTTTATACATGTTGTGCTTAATTGTGCGTATCATGATTTATATTTTACATTTTTTGTCATTTTATTGTTACTTTTGGTATTGGTTTGAATTGCATCAGTGCACTTCTATTTCTAGCGCTACACTTTGTTATTTCAGTTTTATTTTCCATTTTTTTAATGTGGTGTGTTAGCTGCTAAAATATTGGGAGCAGTGCAAACATTTTTTGGTTTATTTTCTATAAAATAAAATGAGCTAACTTTACTGTTGTCTTATTTTTTAATTAAAAAAAGTTAATTTTTTTTGACAGAAAGTATTGCAGCAACTGCCATTTTATTCTCTAGAGTGCCTGAAAAAAATATATAATGTTTGGGGGTTCTAAGTAATTTTCTAGCATAAAAAATGATTTTAACTTGTAAACACTGAGTCTGAAAAATAGGCCCGGTCCTTAAGTGGTTAAATACCTCATGCAGTAATACCAGATGGGTAATACCTGGACCGAGACTTATTTAGCTAATGCATTTGTTTATTTATGTATTTCCTTTAGGGAATTGACTGAGCTCTGTTTTATTAGTTATTTACCTCGTGTTTTTGGCTTGTGAGGTATGTAACCCATGAGGTGATAATGAATTGATATTTTCAGCATCTCATGAGATAATTGGAGAAAATGTGTCACCTGATTCAGGCTTCAGTCAACACTTTTTCAAACCAAAAGGCTTGCAGCTTTCACCCCCCTGATCCAGCCATGTTCCTTGTGCCCTGGTGGCTCTCTGCTCCCTGCAGTTCTTACCCCCCAATGTGCCATGTGCCCTGGTGGCTCTCTCCTCCTGATCCAGCCACCAAGTGATCTCACCCCCTCGATCCACCCCCCCAATCCAGCCATGTACCCTGATGGCTCTCTGGCTCTTGAAGTTCTCACCCCTGGTGTGCCATGTGCCCTGGTGTCTCTCTGCCCCCCCAGCTCTCACCCCCTGGTCCAGCCATGTACCATATGCCCTGGTGACTCTCTGCCCCTCGCAGCTCTCACCCTCCAATCCAGTCATGTGCCCTGGTGGCTATTTGCCCTTCACAGTTCTCACCTGCAGATCCAGCCATGTGCCCCGGTTGCTCTCTGCCTTCCATAGCTCCCACCTCTTAATCCATCCATGTGCCATGTGCCCTGGTGGCTCTTTGCCCCCCCGCAGCTCTCACCTCCCAATCCGGCCATGTGCCATGTTCCGTGGTGGCTCCCTGGTGGCTCTCTGACCCCCCCGCAGTTCTCACCACCCGATTCAGCCATGTGCAATGATCCCTGGTGGCTCTCTGCCCCCTCTGCAGCTCTCACTTCCCAATCCAGCCATGTGCTATGAGCCCTGGCAGCTCTGCCCCCCACAGCTCTCACCCGCCAATCTAACCATGTACCATGAGCCCTGGTGGCTCTCTTCCCCCCAGCTCTCACCTCCTGGTCCAGCCATGTGCCATGTGCCCTGGTGACTCTGCCTCTCAAAGCTCTCACTCCCTGATCCAGCCATGTGCCCTGGTGGCTCTTTGCCCCTCACAGTTCTCACCTCTCAATCCAACCATGTGCCCTGGTGCCGGGCTGGTGCAAGGATTTTTGACACCCCAGGCGAAAACCTCATTTTGCTGCCCCCCAGGCTCTGCCAAGGCTTCTCGCAGAACCCCGGATGAGAAACACTGGTCTGTATAATGCCATTAAAATTGTTCTCAATATCTTATCCAGATCAGTTATCGAGCCACCGACCCTCGCCTGAGTGATGGGAAAATGTATCCAACTTTATTCCGTCTGACCCCAGAGAATCGGGTCCATTATACAGCCCTTATAAAACTTTTGCAGCATTTTGGCTGGAACTGGGTTGGAATATTAACAGCATGGGACGGCAGCGGTGATGAGGAGGCCCAAGAGCTGAGTAATATGATGAGCCAACACGGGATCTGTACAGAATATATCATTCAAATCCAAGAAGTTTCTAAAGATGATATTCAGAGAAGGAGGATTCTTGACAAATCAACAGCTAAAGTTGTCATAGTGTGTGGAACTTCCACAATGCACTTTTTTACTTCTTATACATCCTCGATTTTAAATCGGGTCACATTGATTTTCCCACCTTCATGGAATAAAATATATAATAAGAATGAAAATAACGCTATAGCAATTAACTGCAGCTTCTTTTTTTTTTGGCCACTACAAACGCCCGTAAATGTCAATATATATCCCCGTGTTTTCAACTTCTCCGAATGCTTACATGACCCGATAATGGAAGATATTTGGATTTATTATTTTCAGTGTCTTTCCCCAAACGAAAAGAAAAATTATATATTTTTTTTAGAGTATTCTATTTTGCCAGAATTTTGTACAGGTTTAATAGATGTGTCCTCCATATTTGCTCGTAGTACACCATTACCTTTCTTTGCATACACGGCTGTATATGTTCTGGCCGGTGCTCTACACATGTACTACATGAAAAAAATATCTGAACACAATGGATTTCAGCACAGAGTAAGTTGGATAATAAGTGTTTATATTACTCTGACCCTGTCCTATATTATATAATAATTATCAGAATGATCAGCCATCTCTCTCCTCTCTCACTGTCTGGGCAATCAGGAAAAATACAAATGTGATGGGAAATTTTTGGTCTTTTATTCATATATATTTATTCATATATATATATTTTTTACTAATTGCTTTGTATACACCATTTAGGAGACAGATCAAAGAGGAACTGCAGTCTGCTCACATAATTTGTAATAAAAACATCTTTGCCATTCTGAAGCTTCCCTCCAACCACTTTGCATATTATTTTATATATACTCTGATTCTGTACTTTCCAAATATGCTGCAGAAATCTCCCTCCACTGAGTCTGGGTGCATCCATTTTAACTGTGGGCAGCTGAGGCTGCTGCCTGTTCACTTCCTGGATTTACACAGACACACAGAGGCACACCTCCAGCTCTGCAGCTTTCATTGGACCTCTTATGACTCACCCCCCCTCCCTTCCTGGCAAACTCTCACGAGAGAGAGAGAGCTGTGCATGATGTCATAAGACTAGGCGAATGACCAGACAAGAAACAGGAAGTGGGCTGTATAAGGGATTTACTATTCGAAACTAAAACAACAAGGGCAGAAGATTTAAATCAATTGTTTTTTATTCATGTTTTTCACATATAACAGATCAAATAAGTAAATAAAATCTGTCGTATAGAGCAAGGTTGTAAAACAACAACATGTAAATAAATGTGTATGAGGAAACAGAATGATAGCAAAGTAGGATAATGTTATCATTATATACAGTGCCTCGCAAAAGTATTCAACCCCCTTGGTTTTTTACCTATTTTGTTACATTACAGCTTAATGTTTTTTTATCTGAATTATATGTGATGGATCAGAACACAATAGTCTAAGTTGGTGAAGTAAAATTAGAAAAATATATACATAAAACTGATAATTGGCATGTTGCGTATGTATTCACCCCCTTTGTTATGAAGCCCATAAACAGCTCTGGTGCAACCAAATACCTTCAGAAGTCACATAATTAGTGAAATTATGTCCACCTGTGTGCAATCTAAGTGTCACATGATCTGTCATTATATATACACACCTTTGTGAAAGGCCCCAGAGGCTGCAACACCTAAGCAAGAGGCACCACTAACCAAACACTGCCATGAAGACCAAGGAACTCTCCAAACAAGTAAGGGACAATGTTGTTGAGAAGTACAAGTCAGGGTTAGGATATAAACCCATATATAAATGTGAAAAAAAGTTTATTCAATGAGTGTAAAACCAAAAAATATGTAAAGGAAAAACGTTTCCAGAGACTGAATAATGTCCGTATAGATGACATCCACCAGGGCAAGCTTCATATAGGAGGGAAAGGTCCTTCAATAATACATCGGGGATGCGGTCTTCACAATTTACTTTAATCAACAAAGGTAAAGAGAACTGCTTACCAGATGCGTAGGACCCCTATTACAGAGATTGTGAAGGCTCAAGTATAATGGATCATCAAACAGCAACCTATTGTTATTATAATGTTATTTTTATTTTATATTTTATATACTGTCAATTTTTATGCACATATTTTTGAATGCAATTGTTTTTCATATATTCTAAATATGTTATTATCCTATGGGTAACGTTCTGCTATTTGTATATTGTTAAGTTCTGTTGCTGACCAAGATAATATCAGCCAGCATGTTCCGCCCACACTGGGAACTGATTGGTAATTGATCCCAATCATGTTTCCGGTGTCACTCTCCTGGAGAGGTACCTATATAGTGTGGTGTGTGACGTCTAGCCCCAGCCTCCTCTCCCAGTCGATGCCACATACGGAGAAACGCAGCGTCAGGTGGACCTGAAGGACCTGACATCACCACATACCAGCTGGCTGGCTGGCTTTGCCGGGGCCGAGTGATTTGTTTGTTACTGGTTGCTTGTAATGCTTCTCAGGATGTCAGCTGTTCTATGAAAGAAAATAAAGGAGTTTTTAAACTTGCTGCACTATGGAGCATCCTCTTTCCTCTTTCCCTACCTAACAAATGCCACGAGTGGTCCCTTCTGGCTTAAGGAGATAAGAAGATTATCACAGCCCGCTTCATTAGCACTACAGTATCCGGACCTGCCTAAGTAGGAGAGAGCCCTGTCAGAAGTCTGGATCAGCTGTCTGTGTGTCGGAAGCCCGAATAGGTTGCTGTTTGATGATCCATTATACTCGAGCCTTCAGGATCTCTGTAATAGGGGTCCTATGCATTTGGTAAGCAGTTCTCTTTACCTTTGCTGATTATAGTAAATTGTGAAGACCGCATCCCCGATGTATTATTGAAGGACCTTTTCCCCCTATATGAAGCTTGCCCCGGTGGATGTCATCTATAAGGACATTGTACCTCAAAGGCTGGCGATCCGGCTCCGCACTGTATAGACCACAGTCTCTCACTCCTGGTCACACACACACACAGACCTCCTGCTGGCAGGTATTGAATGGAATCCAGAGAGGCTGAAAGATGGCCACACATATCCTTTTATTACTGCCCCCAGTGCTGTGCGCTTTGCATTGTCTGTATTGTAGTTCAGGGCTGATCCAGCTAGCAGAGTCACTTTCTCCTCCAAACTACATCTCCCACAATGCTTTGCTGCGTTCCTTCTCAGGAATTAAAAGAAAGTCCTAACAGCATTAAGAAGACACTAGAGGGAGCCAAACTCATTTGCAACAATAACAACTGTAATACCTTATATTAGCTAACCCTTGGCTACACACTCCCCCCACTTAAACTCTTTGGTCCCCAGACATGAAGATCACCACTTCAACTTTCTGAAAAGAAAGAGTAAATTATTGACAATTTCTTTTTAATCACAATCCAAATTTAAGAAATACTGACACACATTTTGAAACCATTTGTACACACTATCAGTAAGTTCATAATCAGTTTTTGAACAGGCCAGTCAATTCCCTTGTCCCACCCATTGGTGTCAGAGGTTAGAGCAGAGTCAACCCCTACCAAATTAACAGTGGGAAGTGTAGCTTCAGGAGCTGACCTGCGACTGGTATGAATAAGCTCTTCAGAACACTCTCCCAGTGTGTCATACGTGAGTCTCTTGGGAGGGTGCACATCCCTCCTCAACCGCATGGGTGAAAATGTTCCAGCAGGCTGTATTGAATCTTTGGCTGTTTCCTTGACATTGGTCTGAACACTCAATTCAATGGAGGGCTCTTTAGTTGGAGTTTCAGGAACTAATGATGGCTCCTCATCAGGAAATGGTAACACTTCACTGGAGAAGTCTATAAAATCTCTATTCTGGCTCAGGAACAACTTCTACAGCCCTGGTTCTTTCCACATCCTGCTGAGGTGACCTTGTCTGAAACTCTGGCCCAAGGGACCTAGGGACCGTCTTACATATCTCCATTTGCTGTTGAGGTACCATATTGGCTGTTTCTTTTGGTTCTTGGGGTACTACTGTGACTATTTCTTTTGGCTGTTAGGGTACCATTCTGACTGTTTCTTTTTGGCTGTGGTGGCAATTCTCTAATAGTTTCCATCTGTTTGATTCTCTCCCGTATTCTCTTCAAAGGACTGGCTACTATTGAGCATTCTTCCACAGGCCAAAACCAGGCAGGCACAGTCACCATCTCATCCTTCTCAATCCTTCTTCTCCTTGGTGAAGACACCGGACTAGAAACTTGAAAATATGCATAATCTTCTCCAAATTCCTCATCCTCTTCATCAACCCCCCTTTCTCCTGATGAGGACACTGGACTAGAAATTCAGGATTACACATAATCTTCTCCAAATTCCTCATCCTCTTCATCCGTTACATCAGCTACAGTCGGCATTTCCTTCTCTGAGCGTGTGCGAGGTAGAGTTGGCTTTGGGGGAGGTAATAGAGGTGCTTGAGGCACCCTCACTGCATCTGATAGTGGTAGCAAGTGATTCCTGTGCCACATCTTCATTGGTCCCTTCTCTCCATCAGGTCTGATCTGATACACAGTTGAATAAGGAAGTTGTTTACACACAATATAAGGCTGTGGGCTCCATCGATCTGCCAGCTTGTGTTTTCCAGGTACTCCTAGATTTTTCAGTAGCACTCGATCACCTGGTTGCAAGTCCTGAATCTTGGTAAAATATATAGACACAGTGCTCACAAACAAAAACCCATAATAAGTGATAACAAAAAACATAAATTTCATACAAAACTATAACGGTGCTTCACAAATAGTGTGTAAAAATGCAAGGAATGCTTCACATCTGGTGTGCAGAAAGTGCAGAGAAAATGTTGCAGAGAAATTTTCAGGTGTACCAAGACACCCCCACATGTGTCCCCACTCACCAAATCACAACGACACCCAGCTTTTCAGTCTGGGGGTCAGTAAAGGCATGTAACGATATCCAAAGAATGTTGCAGGATGGCAGGTTCACTGATAAGATGATAAACGATCCTTCAACATTAGTACTCAGCAAAACAAAAAACAGGTACCCAAAAAGGAAGAAAAAGGGGGGACCAATAGTGAAGTATGCTAAGATTGAAAATTTGTTGTGCATAAAAGGTTATACTTACAAAAGTAAATTAAAATCAGGAAAAAAGAAAGGGACTTTGGACTTTTTAGGCACAGTAACACCAAATATGTAGCAAAAAATAATTTATTGAAAAAACACATATAAAATGGAACACCAGTTAAAAACCACAAATCATATAGATACACAAAGATATTCAATAGAGCTGTTGCTATACAAAACCATCTAGATACATGATGACTCGGACATGAGGATAACCATCCAAAGTAAATACAGGTCCAAGAAAATGGCTGGATAGCAGATGAACAGAAGGTTGCTTTATATCAGAGAAATGCTCAACATGTTGCACGTGTCTTCACGCTTCTTCAGGAGCAGAAAATGTGTTGTGGTAAGGTAAATATATATGATCATATAATATGACCCGCAGATGTAGAGGGAAGGGACAGTACAAATAAGCACCACACGTGTGGTCCAATGAAGGTATATAAATTATTATTAACGTAGCCACTAGCTGGGTTGCTCAGAAAAGTAAATATAGTAGGAGCGATTGATCCTAATAGGGCTAATATGGGTAGGTATATATACGTCAGAAAGCCCAGAGATCTGGGCTTCCTCAGTGTCTGGCAGAGATATTCACTACTCTCTGATGCCAGCAGAGCATAATAACGAATCACATCAGAATTCATTGCAGCAAGCAACCTGAACCAAAATGGTTCCTCTGTGTAGCCACTTCTGGTCAGGGATGGCCTTAGTTTACTGTCATGTACAAGGTGTGACCAGAACTGCGTGGATGGCTACAGAGGAATACCAAACACATGTAAGTGAAAATATAAATGATTTATTAAAGTAAGTGAATAATATAAGTACAACCACCTCCAATATGACACAGTGCAATAACCAACCAACAGACCCACAAATAACAACAGACAGATAAGTACAATAAATGGGAAATACCAGAATCATAATCAATAGTCAGGCCAGGGTAATACACAGCAGATCAGCAGATGGACAGGGGATGTTCCAGAAACATAAACGTAAGCAAAGCCAGGGTCATACACAGGAAGATCAGCAGATAGGGTAAGGAACACAGGACAGGGAGAGGATGGATGGATAGACTGTAGGCAGGGATGCAAGTTACCCGGTGGGACAGGATAGGGATCAGGACAGGGAGACGTGATCAGATACGCGGGTCACAGGAACAGGTTCAGGATCAGGATCAGGATCAGATCACAAGCTAGCAGGTCAGGAAGAAACCAACGCAAACATGTGAGTGCTTGCCGGGTATTTACAGGCCTGCTATTGGCCTCAAGCGACACCTGATTGTAGGTGGTACTGTCTGCTCCACACTGTCAGGATCCATCCGCTGGTGGACGCCAGTACTGCAGACCAAAGATGACATAACATCAGCAGGGAAAAGCTCTGACAGTTCCAAACTGCCAAGAGACACCTGCTGGTGGACCTCAGTACTGCATGCCAAATGACAGATATTACCAGCGGATGGAACATTTCCTGACATAGGAGCAGAAACCCAGGAAAGATCTCAACTCGATTACAGTTCTTGGTCTAGGCCAGGTAGTGACAGCCTCCAACCTCTGAGGATCCGTGGTGACTCCTCCTGCAGAAACCACATGACCCAAGTAAGTAACTGAAGTTCTATAAAACTGGCATTTCTCCAGTGACAGCTTCAGTCCTTCCTCATGAAAACAAGTGAATACCTTTTCCAGTCGGGCCTCATGCTCTTCTAGGGTCTTCCCAAACACAATGATGTTATCCAAGTATACCAGGACTTCTACAAGATTCATGCCTCCTACTGTTCTTTCCATCAAACGTTGAAAGGTAGCAGGATCCCCCAACAGGCCCTGAGGCATCCGGCTAAACTCGTAGAATCCCAATGGGCATATGAATGCCATCTTCTGATCTTCTGGGAGCATAGGAATCTGGTAATACCCGCTCTTCAAATCAAGCACACTCCAGTAAGGCACTGCAGAGCATCTTCAATACGGGGTGTGGTGTACTGGTCTGGGATGGTGCGCCGATTTAGGGTTCAATAGTGGATACACATGCGCAACGACCCATTCTTCTTACTGTTGTAATATGTTCACCGATTTATGTGGGACATTATAATATTATATGTATGTACACATACAGTCAATATTAACCAGGCCAGAATTGAGTTGACAATGGTCGATTTGTCCAAGCCAACTCAATTTTAATATAACAGCTGAAGACCCTTTGATGTGTTGGTCTTATGCAAGTCTACCTAGGGGTGTGAGGTATGGGCTGTTAACCTAATTGAACATTTCAAAGGGTACATTGTTTAAAGGACCATAGAAGAAGTATTTATTGATGGTAATTAGACTTGAGGGGGTAACAATGGGATCAAGGAGTGTATTGGGTTGGCCTAGCGGAGGCTCCCTCCTGGGGAGGCTAATATATCAGGGGGGCTTGTTGATATTAATATGCAAGAATACAGATTAGGAATGTAGGTATTCCAAGGGCTCAAAAGGGTATTCAGGTGGTATCTGTTAATCTAATCTAATTACACATATCTAAGGGGACTTGTTGATATGCGGGAGTGCAAATTGGGGTGGTATATGACTGCAGCTGTTGACGGCTGGGAGTTGTCTGTCTGAAAGACTAAAGTATATAAAAGACCTGAATGGAGATGGCCAATCAAATTGCTCAGCCATTCAGTGTCTAGTGAATATAACACGGCATTCAGTCTATAGTTGAAGTTAGGCTTGTCTGTGTGTGAACACACAGACCTAAGAACATGGGACTTTGAATTATATACTCTGTCGGATTTTTTGTCATCTGTGGACTTTGGACTTTCTTCTGTGTTGGAAGTCAATAAAGTGCATCTCTCTGGAAGAATTGGGTTGCTGCGGAAGAGTACTTACTAATTCATTATCATACCCACTATACTATACCACAATATTATACTAAATCACTACATTGGTGCCGTTCAAGTGACCAGAAGAGCATTTTCGGACTTAGTAACAGAAGTCAGTGGTGACAACAATCCTGTGAGGTGGACAGAAGTCTGATGAAGAACCAAGAGCTGTGCTGTGACTCTAATGTCTGGTTGTGACATAAGAGAGTCTGATCTACAAAATTTAACAAGTTGGGAACCCCAGGATTATTCTCTGGAGACTGGAAACAACAAAAAAAGGACTGTGTCGTATACCAGAAGACCTGAAGTGGAAGCTGAAGGAGTAACTAATGCGGTGAGTAAAATATTTCCTTTTTTTTTAATTATTAGTAATATAGTCAAAATGCTTACTCAGTGTGAAGCTAGTGTCAGTTCTGATAAAGTTAACAGATGGGTATTAAAATGTATTAAGCGGGGGGGCGTGGCCGGCTAGCACGGGAGATGGCTGCTTGATACTGCTGCTCTGTGTACAGCCAACTCGCCGGAGCTCACAGCACTCGTACAGTGCCAGGAAACCCAGCGGTTTAAGTCACATCCAGGTCGGGCACAACCACAGTACATGGCCCGCAGGAAAAAAGAACACAGATGTCCAGGAGAATGACGGACTTTTACTCACAGCCTCGCGGCTCCTCTATCCAAGATGGCGCTGGCAAGCCTCATAACAACAAGCGCGGCTTCCCCAGCACAACAGAGAGACGCTTGCAGCATTTATCCCAGGACTTCTGCCGCTCTCCACAGGCAAGTGGACGGATCTCACAATCCTCCTCATGCTCCTCCAGCCCAGTTAAGGCTAAGTACAAGCAACAGGAGCCATCTGACTCTGTCCTGGAGGTAAGTGATATGGCAGGCTCCCTGGACGACACCAGGGAGCTCCAAGACTCCATATCAGAGTTCCCCACTGCAAATCAACCAGTGCTAAACACAACATTGAAAGACATGTTGGTATCCCTGAGAAGCACCCTCCATGCAGACATTTTGTCACTAGCCCAGCAGTTTAAATCAGATGTGACAGAAATCGGTAATAGAGTGTTGCATATTGAGGATAAAATGGGGGATTTTGCTTCCGCTATTAACAATGTGATTGATGCCCATAACGCTCAGGAAGATGACATTATGTGGATGAAGTCGAAAATTGCAGACCTGGAGGACCGCTCCAGGCGCAATAATGTAAAAATCAGAGGGGTCTCAGAGTCGGCTAAACAGGCTGATCTGGTGCCCTTTTTCACAGATGTGATGAAAGCAGCCTTGCCAGAACTCCCTTTAGAGGAATTACTAATTGATCGAATTCATAGACTTCCAAAACCGAAACATATTCCTGCTCACCTACCCAGAGACACCATCGCTCGTATACATTTCTACCAAACTAAAGAAAAATTAATGGCTGCTTTCCGGCAAGTGGATCAACTTCCAGAACAACTACAATCACTTTCATTGTTTATTGACCTGTCAGCGCACACCACACAGCAACGTAGGCAGCTGGCCACTATAACGAAACCACTAAGGAACCACCACATCTCCTATCAATGGAGGTATCCGGCTAAACTCCTCATTACTAAAGATGATCGATTGTACACGATTAATTCTTTAGCAGATGGCATCCGCTTACTATGAGATTGGCAAATCCTAGAAGCTGAAAATTCCACATCAGAGGGATCGTCACCTCCTCATCAAGAATTGCAAAAGCGAACATCCTCCACCAAACACACGCCTGTATGACTCATAACATACCTAAGCTACTATGGCTCCGGCGAGCTTGTATTGTACATACAATAGTCATTGATATTTTACTGTTGCAGTTGCTCCCCAGAAAATTGCGGTTTACACTCCGCTCAGATTCCGGCTGGAATCATACTTTTTTTTCTGTTTCCCGTTTTGGTTAGTTAATTCCAAACGGAATTCTGTATTCGGTTTCTTACCTTACAAACTGTTTTTCCCTCACCCAGATACTCGATCTTCATACTTCTTCACCTCCCATTGCTTGAAAACGCTCCGCAGCCTGGACCATACGCCTAGTGTCAGGATACATTGCATAACGACCGCTGGCAGTGCAATCTCTACTGGGTCACCTTTTGGTGCCCCCAAGGTTGATACCCTGCAAGATGCAGTTTAAAATTTCTTCTTTAAACGTTAAAGGCTTAAACAATCCCGCTAAACGTCATATGTTATGGAAAGAGGCGCAAAGGCTCAACTGTGACATTCTCTGCTTACAGGAGACACATTTTTCTTCACAGAAACCTCCTGTTTTCCACCACAAGAAGTTCCCCCATGTGTATCAAGCTAACGCTTCCTCCAAGAAAAGGGGAGTTTTAATTGCAGTTAAAGACACTGTCGCTTTCACGTTGATCTCACAAGTATCGGATCCGCAGGGTCGTTACTTAATTCTAATATGTCAAATAAATAATGTGCTATACTCTATTATCAATGTCTACCTATCAAATGTCAGACCAATCTCCTCAATAAGAAAAATTTGGAAGAAAGCACAACCTATCTGTCAGGGGCACATTGTGATGTGCGGTGACCTCAATGCCATGGCAAATCGTCAGATGGACACTTCTGTTTCCTCGCCGAGTCGGTCCCATAGAGCAACCCTGTCAAATTTCTTGGACTCCTCCTCTTTATTCGATGTATGGCGATGTCAACACACCACAGAAAAGGATTTTACTTTTTTTTCTCATGCTCACAAAACCTACACCCGTATTGACTTTTTTTAACAGATAAGTTTCTTTTACAGAACATACAGAGGTCAGAAATAGGTAACATCACGTGGTCAGACCACGCACCGCTGTCTATCACAGTTAGGGAGGGGGGGCTGGGGACGAGAGCAAACAGATGGCGTAATGATACTGTGCTAATGGCTCGCCCTGAGCACAAGCATCAGATACAACAAGCGCTATGAGAATTTTTCGATCTGAATGCCTCGTCCACAGAAGACCCCTTCACATTGTGGAACACTCACAAGGCATTCATACGTGGTATTTTAATACAGCAGAGCTCCAGAGCTAGGAGGCTTAGGATGCAGCGGCTGAATGATACACTAACCTCTATAAAACATTTAGAACAATCCCATAAACAAAACTCATTACCTCATACTCTAACACAACTTAATCAAGCAAGACTAGACCTTAGAAACATCCTACTGAGTCAGCACCACTCACAGGTAAAATCTCTAAAAGCAAATTTTTACATTCATGGCAATAAAGCGGGTAAACTGCTAGCCCACCAACTCAGAGATAGAACGTTTAAACAAAAATTGCCTTACCTCTACCACTCCCATACAGGTGAGAAATTATTAAACCCACAAGATATGGCAGACGCCTTCAGTGCATATTATAGCTCACTGTATAACTTAAAAAACCAAGCAGGTACACCACAACCCATGCCAAATCTAATAGACGAGTTTTTGAACTCAGTAACCCTGCCTTCATTGTCATCAGAAGATAGGTTAATTTTGAACAAGCCTTTTACACAAAGAGAAATTCTTAAAGCTATTCAAACACTCCCACATAACAAGGCCCCTGGCCCGGACGGATTTACATCCGAATACTATCACCTGTTCCACCATATATTATCTAAACACTTAGAGGAGGTGTACAACGCTGCTATGTCTAGGGCTTCCTTCCCAGCAGAAATGTTGACTGCAAATATAATCACTCTACCAAAACCGGGCAAAGACTCTACACAGGTACAAAACTTTAGGCCTATATCGTTATTGAACGTTGACCTAAAGATTTATGCCAAAATTATATCCACCAGACTGCAGTCCTTTGTACCCACCCTTGTAAAGCCAGATCAGGTGGGATTTGTGCAGGGCCGTCAGGCCCCGGACGCCACAAGACGGGTCATAGATCTCATGCACAAAGCTGGATCCTCTCGAAGGCCTTCTCTACTATTGACACTGGACGATGAGAAGGCCTTCGATAGGGTCCATTGGGGTTACCTGTCCAGGGTACTGGAGAAATTCGGTATCCGAGGTGAGATCTTTTCAGCCATTACAGCTTTATATACAGTCCCCTCAGCATATGTATACACAGAGGGGCTATTTTCTAAAAACTTCACAATCTCAAATGGCACGAGGCAGGGCTGCCCCCTGTCTCTGCTCATTTTTGCATTGGTAATGGAACCCCTGGCGGAGAGAATTAGGTCCCATATTGACATCAAAGGTATAATGGCAGGAGTGGAACCACACTCAATAACACTTTTTGCAGATGACATTATATTGACATTAGATGATCCAGCACAATCATTACCAGCTATTCACCAGGTCCTTAATGAATTCAATGCAATCTCTTACTATAAAGTAAACTAATTCAAATCAAATATCCTAGGAATAAATATTGATAATTATCTGAAGAGCACCTTACAATCCCAGTTCTCTTACCCTTGGGCCTCCAACTCATTATCATATTTAGGAATTACATTGACTTATCCCTTATCCAACTTATACAAGGAAAATGTTGCCCCATTACTAACAGAAACCCAAAAAGACACCTCTAGAATGGGTAAACAATATTTGGCATGGGCGGGTCGTCTAGCAGCATTTAAAATGTCTATACTTCCCAAGATTTTGTATGTCTTTAGGACACTGCCAATTCAAATCTCACTCACCTTCTTCTCAAATATAAGGAAAATTATTTCCAAATTCCTCTGGTCCAATGGTAAATCTAGATGCGCCCATGATATACTACGTAGGCATAGAAGGGTGGGTGGAATGAGGGTGCCCGACATTCAAGATTACTATACAGCCACTTTGCTAGACCAACTTAAATTCTGGTTTACACAACCAAACACAAAACCATGGTGTTCCCTAGAGCAGGAGGCAATACCATTAGGGAGCCTGCAATCTCTTTTACATGCCATTGCAATATCCCCTAATATCAAAATTGGCATGGATCATCCTACAATATCGACCTCCATACTAGCATGGAAATGTTTTTTACAAATCGGTAACCATTCGAATAAGCAAATAAAGGTCCCGATCCATTTGGGAGCATTGAGATTCATTAACCCCAATATAGCAACTCCTAGATGGGAAGCAAAGGGGATAAATGATATACCAACAATTCTTAGGAAAGGTAAACTCATTCCCTACAAAGAATTGTCCTCAAGCTTTACTTTGCCAAAAGGAGAATTCCTAACATATGCCCAAATAAAATCCACATTACTGCCTAATACGATATCAGAAATAGAGATTTCCCAAGAAGCGTGGAAATTTTGGTCATCTTTGAACCCCAAACGAAGGGGCATTTCCTTTTTCTATAATTGCCTACATGACAAACTTGACTTTAAAGTATCAAACCCCTTGCGGAAATGTGCTGCAAAACTTAATGTCACCATCACGGAGACCCAGTGGCAAAAGGCGATTGTGCATAACCTGTCTGCCTCGAAATACTCCACGTATTGGGAGATGGCACAGAAGTTACACCTTAGGTGGTACTACACACCTTACTTGTTGGCTAAATTCAAGGCCGAGAAATCCAATCAATGCTGGCGGAATTGTGGTCTAGTGGGCACATTATCTCACATGTTGTGGTACTGCCCTAATATGCGCAGTTACTGGAACTCAGTGTTTAAACTTATAACTAAATTGACTGGGTTTATATCTAGGCCCGACATCAAGCTGGCTATCCTAAGCATTGGAACAGAAAAATTTCCCCCAGATCTTAGACACTTGGTCATGCATACGCTTTTTGCCGCACGTTTAACACTTATGCGGAAGTGGAAATCAGATATGGCCCCGAATGTAAGTGAAGTAATAAATCTCATTTCGGAGACTTACTCCTTTGAACAAATTATGGCGTACAAACATGGCATGCTAGTCAAATTTTTCAAGCGGTGGTCTCCATGGAGAGCTCACCAAGGAGAGGTGTAAAACAAATTCCATATATACAGGTGGTTTAAGAGCACACATATAATAGGTCTTGATCAGAGATATCTGGGTACACGTGAAGCCCCATTCCTTTTCCTTTCCCTAAAATTTCCTGCTCCTTATGTTGGTTAACCAGCATATAACTTACAAGTTTATAAGAGTGGTAGATATATCCAACAAGTTATTAGACAGTTATAAAAAATTTTTTCATGAAGTCTATAACACACTTAACTATGGATCCTAACTCCTCTGAGCATGTGGTGGGGTTGGCCGTGTTGTCTCCCTCCTTCGGACACAGCTTGCTCCCGGATGGGGTATCTGGTCGAGGGGGCGATGCTCCAGCTGATCATTTAACGAGATAGCCTCACTCTCTGTACGGATGTAGTGTGATTTATGTAGCTTCATAGTAAATCATTCACCAATTCTTTGTTATACGATTTTGTATTTAACATGATCTTAAACTTTTTCTGTTTATGTTTGTACTTTATTTCTTTTGAAAATTTAATAAAAATTTATTGAATTAAAATGTATTAAGCGCCATGGCAGTCCTTTTGAAATTCCAGAAAAATGTAAGCAGACGTGGACGATGATGAAGGAATTTTTAGAGAAAAATGTTTTTGATAGCAAAATTTCAGAAAGTAAAAGAAAAGGTTGTATTATACAGGGCTTGTTATCTTGCTGTTTAACAATGGAAAGTTCTTTCCATTGAGGAAATTACCCAGTTACAGAAGGCAGTTGATAATAGCAACAATGTTTGTGAGAGGTTACAAAACAAAATCAGACACTGAGACAGTAAATTTAAAATTGCATGCGGTTACCATTGGGGAAGCTTTGCTTGAGAAATCTAAATGTTGTGATGAATTATCAGAGGAAAATGAGAGATTAAAATTAAGAATTATGGAATTAGAGAAGATATCTCAGGAATGCAGATATGCATCAAATCTTGGATTCAGCAATCTGCAGCAAACAGAACCTCATATTAAATCTGATAATTCATTACCAGCTGCCCCCACTGTGACTACCACAGTTTATAACAATAATAATAATACAGGTGAAGTTCAGCTTGTAATGAAGCCTTTGAAACCAAAAGAATTAGACGCAATTCTTAAAGAAATAGGAATGGTTCCATACCATGATTAAACAGATTTTTAAAATGGTTTTGTGACGTGCAGCAGGTCAGAGATATGTACAATCTCAACCCATCTGACTTAGAAAGAGTCATACAACATTCTTTAGGAAGTGGTCTTTGGATGAGAATTAAACAGATCTGTATTCAGCCTCTGAGGACAAGGGACATAATACTGGAATTATTATGTGTTTTGTACGGTGTACGTTCTGATGTTACCATTCATGGGAAGATCCAACAGATGCAAAATGAATCTCCCTATGAATTGTCACACAGGATAGCAACTATTATGGAATTATTGGTCGGTAATAATCTTGCATTTGAGCGTGGTGGCTTGATGCATATGAGTATGTTTCTAGATGCGTTGCATGAAGATATCAAACAAAATATTTTATTAGTTACCCCAAATCCTCATGATTTAAAATACATATTGTTGAGAGCAGACCATTTATGGAGAAAGTCAAATGAGCAAGCTGTCCAAATTGATTTAGCCACATTGTTTAGGACAAATACTGAATATAAGGATCAGAAGATAATATCCTACGATAACACCCAGAGAGGACAAACCGGGTCATACATAGATGATAATTATATGAAAAACAGAGCTGACCAAAATAATAATAAGAAAAGGTCCAAGACTTGGATACCGTTTTCTCAGTTAAAACAGAAATATGACCACCTGAAGATTGAGTATGACAAGATGAGTGGGGAACGTTATAAATTATTAGAGCAGCTGAAGGGGGTACAAGATGTACATTCTCCAGATCTGTTTTTGAATGCAGATGACACTTCTCTAGCAGTGGGGGTGAATTAGCTCCAAACTGTAAACGTGTAAATAGTGCTTTGTTTTAACTTCAAACAACGTTTAAGGACCTCGCTAATGAGATTTTGTTGGAGAGTTTTGTCTTTCAGGTACGTCTGGAGATGCTGGTTTGCATGTGAATAGCAGAAGCACAGTCTGAAATTGCTGGCTAGTGGGGGAGAAACGCTGAATAGACAATATATCTCTATACAAGGAATTATAAAGCATCAAGCAATGGACCTTTTTCCTTTTTCTTCAACGCCCTAATTTTAAATTTTTCTCCCTTTTCCTGATATATTTTGCTTTTCATTTTTTATTTTCTTTATGTTTTATTTTCTTGAACTTTATCTTAAAACCAAAGAGAAGCATTTAAACCTAAAATAATTTTCATGACATTTGTACATATTACATAATGCGTATTGATCAATATATTTGACATCTAAGGTGAGATGCTGCACAATGGCGTGGCATAGCATAAATTTTAGTATGTTGGGTGGTTTTCCTAAATTTATAAGAGGGGTGAGTGAAATTCATCACTCTAGTCATGATTTGAAACTTTGTTGATTCAGTTGTTTATAATATGCTAAAGGCTATGACATATATGGATGAAAAAGACCTTTCTACCTTTCATGGTGAAAATACTGGCAAAAATTTCCACTGCCGCTTTGTCTGGATAGAAGATCTGATAAACACTGATGTCAAGCTGATTCTATCTGAACCATCGTGTGGGGGTATATGTATATGTTGGTATACCATTCAGGTGTAATTGTGGACTGAATGATCCAAGTAACTGCTCTATTGAAGGCAATGAGGGGTCGGTCTACAGCAAATTACAAAAGCAAATTGTGACTGGCAATCAACAAAGATGGACTCATGAATGTCAAGTGCAAGGAAATAGTTTGCAGCACAGTTTTTACTGCCATATCCAAACCTTTTCTACCTTGAAAGTGAGTGCTGGTACATTGATAGTTCTTCTTACTATAAAGATGAAAGTAGAGTGTTTGCGTAAAAGCATCTTTAAAAATGGAAAGCTTGAGCCTGGAGATGAAAAAATCCTGGACTTATGTGGATTGGAGTTCCCAGAGCATACCAAGTTTACTTTCAGTGAGATGGTGAGAGATGTGATGAAGTCAGACCAAAGGATGGACTGTGACATCAGCTCGTCTTTGCGCAATATTCAAGATCTTGATGTGATATAATAAGGCCTAACAGCTATATGGGCCACTGACGTTTACCAAATCCTTTTCCAGTCATAGTCTAAAAGTTATATTATCTAATAACTGTTTCATGGGGATATTTTAGAGGCTGGCGAAGAGAGATCTAACCAGTTTCAACTTCATATTTTATATGAGCCATTGTAAAGCATCCAGTACCTTAAATCAAAATGATATTTTTTGTTGTTTGATTTATGGGTCAGTTCTAGTAGTTAGAACCGACCCAAGTGGGGGTATATGTTGTATATGTTGTAATATGTTCACCGATTTATGTGGGACATTATTATATGTATGTACACATACAGTCAATATTAACCAGGCCAGAATTGAGTTGACAATGGTCGATTTGTCCAAGCCAACTCAATTTTAATATAACAGCTGAAGACCCTTTGATGTGTTGGTCTTATGCAAGTCTACCTAGGGGTGTGAGGTATGGGCTGTTAACCTAATTGAACATTTCAAAGGGTACATTGTTTAAAGGACCATAGAAGAAGTATTTATTGATGGTAATTAGACTTGAGGGGGTAACAATGGGATCAAGGAGGGTATTGGGTTGGCCTAGCGGAGGCTCCCTCCTGGGGGGCTAATATATCAGGGGGGCTTGTTGATATTAATATGCAAGAATACAGATTAGGAATGTAGGTATTCCAAGGGCTCAAAAGGGTGTTCAGGTGGTATCTGTTAATCTAATCTAATTACACATATCTAAGGGGACTTGTTGATGTTGATATGCGGGAGTGCAAATTGGGGTGGTTTATGACTGCAGCTGTTCACGGCTGGGAGTTGTCTGTCTGAAAGACTAAAGTATATAAAAGACTTGACTGGAGACGGCCAATCAAATTGCTCAGCCATTCAGTGTCTAGTGAATATAACACGGCATTCAGTCTATAGTTGAAGTTAGGCTTGTCTGTGTGTGAACACACAGACCTAAGAACATGGGACTTTGAATTATATACTCTGTCGGATTTTTTGTCATCTGTGGACTTTGGACTTTCTTCTAAGTTGGAGGTCAATAAAGTGCATCTCTCTGGAAGAATTGGGTTGCTGCGGAAGAGTACTTACTAATTCATTATCATACCCACTCTACATCATATCACCCAGTATATATTAAATCACTACACTGACAGAAGACCGTGAGGACCCAGGAAGGAAGTTCTAGGAAACCTAACAATTGGTAAGTGTGCCTTGTTCATTATTTTTTAAATAGCAATTTTTTTTTTGTTGTCATTATATTCTTTACAATGGCTTTGGCTGTGTCTGGTGGTGGCAATAGCACTAAGGGAGAGGATGTGAATATATGGCTGCTAAATTATATAAAAAGTCATGGGGGGCCTTATGAGATTCCCCAAGAATATAGACAGTCATGGGATTTAATGAAATGCTTTTTATCCAATAATGTCTTTGATAAGAAAACTAAAGAAAAGAAGCGTAAGGGTATCATTATTCAGGGACTACTGTCTTGTAGTACAGAATTACTAGAGGAGATTAAGGAAAAAAAGCAGGAAATTCTAGAACAGACTCAGAGATATGAGGAAATGGAGAAAGGGTTGAATGAGAGGATATCAGATTTCAGGTTGCATGCTATCACTACTGGGGAGGCATTGATTGAAAAGGCAAAATTATGTGATGATTTAAGTCGGGTAAATGAGGAATTGTCAGTAAAAATACAAATTGTTGAGAAACAGTTGGAGGAGTGTAAACATGCTGCTAACATTGCTTTTGATAAATTGGCAGAAAAATCAAGTTACACGCATCAAAATGATACCTCTAAAATAAAGCCTGATGCCAAAGATTATAAGCCAATATATCCCTGGGATGAGTTACATGCAGCCCCATGCATACCAGGAGCTCCTACCACTACAACAACTGTATTGAACACTGACGATTTAAGGGAAATTAAATTGATTACAAAACAACTAAAGCCACAGGAGATGGAAGCTATTATAAGGGAGATAGGTCAGGTACCCCACTATGATGTAAACAGGTTCATGAAATGGTTCTGTGATTTGCAGAGAGTCAGAGACACATACAACTTGAATGTGGAGGACCTCACTAGAATTTTGCAGAAAAGTGTAGGTAACGGATTGTGGGCACGGATTTTGCTAAATTGTGGCCAGCGTCATAAAACTAAGGATGTTTTAAAGGAATTATTGAAAGCATTGTATGGTGTGACGACAAATGTGTCCTTGTCAGGAAAAATTAGGCAAATGAAGAATGAACGCCCATATGAACTTGCAGATAGAATTAGCATTGTGATGGAATATGTGATGACTGGGAATCCCGGTTTTGAGCGTGGTGGTATGGTTCATAGGGCAATGTTATTAGAAGCATTGGATGGTGATGTCAGGGAAGGCACTTTATCTGTTACACCTGATCCTAGCGTTTATAGTGATATTGTGTTAAGAGCGGATAATGTGTGGAGGAGAAAGTGCAGAGAGGACAGTCTTGCGGTTGATGCAGCTAGAATTTTTAGAGTCGGGGGGCAGCAAAATAGAGATGATTCAGGACCATGGAGAGGAAGATCTTATAACACTTCAGGTAGTTATAGGAGGCCAGAATCCAGAGGAAAGCCTAGTAAACAGCCTTGGGTGTCGTTTAGTGAAATAAGAAGTGAGAGAGATCGTTTGCAGGAGGAGCTATATAAGATACAGGAAGAAATGAAAAAAATAAAAGCAGGAGGGGTCCAAGTAGCAACAGTAGAAAAGGAAAGTGCTGTGTCTCCTTCTACCAGTCATTGTTAGGGGTTCCGAGCCCCCCACGCCCCTTCCTGACGATTCTTAACTGATTTAACATTAGACTCCTGGGGGCGGCCCACTGTTGATGTAACATTAGGGGGAACTCGTGTAAATGCGCTGTTAGATAGTGGGGCAGCCATTAGTTTTAGTAAATCAGTTGTCCCTGGAAATGAGAAAATTAAAATAACAGGTGTCACTGGACATTCCATTGAAGCTCCTTTTGTGCGTAGTGTTGAGATGCAAATAGGGGAAGAGAAGTGGAAGTGTGATGTTGTTTGTCAAAATCAGGAAATAATTGGTGCTGATGTCTGTGTACAGCAGTCTGGTAGTTGATCTTGCAAACATGAAGTTGTGGAAGATGCCTGAAAATGACGGATTGGGTCATGTGTGGCATCCTCCCATGGAATTGGTAACAGCAGCAGTAAAGCCCGTCGGTGTGTTACATGGAGATTGGGACCCCTGTTGGGATAGTCTAATGGGTGAATTTGAAGACATAATGGCTAAACATAAACAAGATTGTGGTAGGATGAATACAATGATTTTATTGGAAGGATTTGATCCAGCACCTCTCAAGCAATACCCAGTTCCAAAAGAGGCCATTAAACCTATAACAGAAGCTATAAAACAATTGGAGGCACAAGGTACATTAAAAAGGGGTGCATCAATATGCAATTCGCCAGCCTGGCCAGTCATCAAACTTGATGGGTCGTTCAGGCTGACGATAGATTACCGGGCCTTAAACAAATATGCTAGAAGTATGGCACCTGTGGTAGCAGCTTACCCTGAAATGATTGCCAAGTTGACGCCAGAAATGAAATGGTTTACGGTCATTGATATCAGTAACAGTTATTGGAATTTACCCCTTGACCCAACATGTCAATACAAAACAGCCTTCAGCTGGGCGGGCCTTCAATATTATTGGACAGTTCTTCCGCAAGGCTACAAAGACAGTGCAGCAATATTTCACTCACATATGAAAGAAGTGATTGATAAATTTTCAAAACCTGAAAGAGTAATTTCATATGTTGATGACATTTTGATTGGGTCAGCCTCTATGGAGGAGCATGTGAACGATGTGAGTGAAATGTTATTGCTTTTGAGAGAAGCAGGTCTGAAAGTTAATCCAAAGAAAATACAATTGGAAAAGCAAGAAGTCCAATTTCTGGGTGTTACTGTAGCACAGTCAGGGCGAAGTATCAATGAACAAAGGGTCGAGCTGATAGGTAAGCTACCCTTGCCCACTGATGAAAAAAGTCTGAGACAATTCTTAGGCATGACAGGTTTCTGCAGGGAGTTTGTGCCTCATTGTGCATCATTAACAGAGTGTTTGTATGATCTGCTGAAGCAAGATGAATGGAAATGGAAATCAGAGCACACACAAGCTATTGAAGCATTAAAGGAAACTTTAGGCAATTCCCACTTCATTAGCATCACCAGACCCCAACAATGAATTCAGACTCTATCCACATGTAGGCCTTAGTACTTTGTCTGTTGCACTCACCCAAGACTATTTTGGAAAACAAAGACCTGTAGCCTATGCTTCACGTTTACTATCAACTGTAGAACAGAAGTATCCTTTGTGTACTCGTATGGTGCTGTGTTGTTATTGGGCAATCAACAAATTCAGGTACTTGACAGGTACACAAAGAGTCATCATTGCTAGTCATCACACTCCTATAGTCATGTTAGCAAATGGAAAATGGAAAGAAGCAGATGTGAATTGTAAAAGGCTGGCGAGGTGGACTACAGTTTTATTGTCAGAGAATATTGAGGGTTTGATGTTAAAAGAACCTAGTGTCCTGATTGGTGGATTGATGATTGAAGGTGAAGCTCACGAATGTCCAGTGCAAGGAAATAGTTTGCAGCACAGAGTTTTTACTGCCGTATCCAAACCTTTGACCTTGAAAATGAATGTTGCTAGATTGATGGTTCCTCTTATTATAAAGATGGAAGTAGAATCTCAGGGTTTGCTGGTGTTTGTGTAAAAGATGGCGAGGTACAGAGACAATTTCCATATTCATGTAGAGCTCGTTCTGCACAGTATGTGGAGATAGCAGCACTTCTGCAAGTTCTCATTGAGTTAAGAGATGATGGTGGAATTGTTAACATTGCTTCTGACTCAGACCAGGTATGCAAGGGTGCAGTTGTCTATCTTTCATGGTGGAATGTGATGGGCCTTAAAGGGATAGATGGCAGTGAGATAAGATATGCATCCCTATGGAAAATGATAGAGGAGGAAATGCAATTCTTTTCAAAAATTAATATCCGAAAGGTGCAGGCCCACAGAAAACAAACAACCGAGCACTACTGGAACAATACTGTAGATAAATTAGCAAAGGAGGCTGCAGTAACATCCCCCGAATGGCCTCATTTTGTCATTTCCAGTGTCTGCCCTTCAACGTGCTCAAGCAAAAGGAATTGAAGAAAGGACATGTGAGTTGGGTAAAATACAAGATCAGGATGAGGAATTAGCTCAACTAAAAGAAATGTGTAGGACTGGGCCCATACAGTTTGAGGGTCAAGAGATGCCGGTGAAGGATGGCCTTCTATTAACTTACAAAAACAATTTATTTTTATGGGTTGCCCCAAAAGGTGTGAGGAAAGACATTCTTACATGGATTCATGGATCCCCTGTTGGTGGACACCCCAAACTTCCTTTAGCTTTAGAGAGATTAGATTATGTAGCATGGTGGCCTCAAAATAAACAACACATGCAGGACCATATCTTATCATGTTTGATGTGTGCCAGGCATGATCCCGCAAATAGGAAGAGGAGAGGGGCACTGATGAGACAAGCTCCCATGGGACCATGGGAGCGAATACAAATTGATTACACAGGTGAATTGCCTAACACTGCACACCAGAACAAATATTTACTGGTTGTGGTGGATTCCTTCAGTCACTGGGTCGAAGTTTTCGCTACCAAAAATTGTACTGCCACTACTACTGCAAGGATCTTGGTCAAAGAAATATTTAGTCGGTGGGGGATACCAAAAGTTTTAGACAGTGACAATGGGCCAGGATTTGTAGGTAATGTGATACAAGAGACATGTAAGCTCCTTGGGGTCATCCAAAAATTTCACATCTTCTATCACCCTGAGTCTGCGGGACAGGTTGGACGAATGAACAGGACAATTAAAAATGCTCTTAGAAAGGTTGTCAATGAGCAAGGTACCGATTGGGATGAAAAATGACCCTTTGTTCTGGCAACTATTCATTCCAGAGTTTGCAGATCCATAGGCTTTGCCCCTTATAAAGCTCTGCTCGGCAGAACAACGAGAGTGTGGGAACATCTGATAAATCCGGTCCCAGACGCATTAGAAACTGTGTCATTATCTGAATCATGGGTAGAGATCTTAAAGGATCATGTGATTACAGTACATAAGGCTGTGTGTGCCACTGATGAATGTACCCATAAAATCTCACAACAGTGGTTTAATGCGATGGGTGACACCAGTGAATACCAAATTGGGGCTAAAGTAATGTTACAGGATTTTTCTGGGTTTCACCCATTTCCTAGGGCAAAGTGGAAGGGCCCTTAGGCAATCATAGACAAAATTGGACCCTCTGTTTACTTATTAGACTTGGGAGAGGATAGGTCAAGATGGAGTCATGCATGTCAGATCAAAGCATTTAAAGGAAAAATGGATTTGATGGATGAAAGCATTGTCTAACTTTCTTCCTGAGATTGTCTTTTAGGTCCCAGGAGTAATGCGAATACCAGAAGACTACATCAACATGAAGACATCCCCCCTGGACAAATACAAGCCTTCTCTATTAGCATGTGTGTTGATAACAGCGTCAATTACTCTACTACTTTGCATCACAAACATCAGAGTGGAAACGTGTCAAGTTATAGAATTGGAGTGCTTACCAGTGGGGAAATCTGATCGAAGTAAAAGAAGTGTAGTGGATCATACTACAGAACTTACTGTTTTACGGGAATCAGAAGGCATCAAGATACATGGAGATATGATAAAGGGCATAGTCGGGGGGTGGATAGTCGTTAGATGTGAGATCATGATGCCAAAATCTGATTACTTTGTGGAATCTGCTGTTTGGACTTACCCAGAAGGAAGCGATCGTCACAGGAGTACAGATATAATATTAGTGGAGACAAAGAATGGACCACAAATTCAAATGACTTTAGAAAGGAATTTTACAATATTTAAGGAGGGTATTATATCCTGTAGCCCTCATGACGTGGAGGATGGAGTCTATACAAAAATCCTACATATAATGGTCACAAATTCTAGAGACTGTCCTACAATTTTACAGTGGCCAGAACATGGACTTTTCCTTGAACGGACTCAAAATTTAGTATATAGCGATGGTTTCATATTTATCGTTACCATTATTGTTGAATTTTACATCATTTAACATTCCAGAGAGTTGCCCAAAATCAATGGGATTATGGTTTAAAACGGTTTTTCAAACACATATAAACTTATTTTGGGATGCTACACAAGGGCTTAATTTTAAGAAAGTTTCAAAGAGGGATCTGGGTACTGATATCATATTAGGCCTCAGTTTGGGTAGTTTGATTTGGAATAGGGTTGATATAGAGAGTTTAAATATAAGAAAACAGAATTTTGTGGGTGGATTACAGCAGATACTGCTTAAAGGGGGAAGAGTGGATTTAAACACTCTAGCTGAAATGAAAATAGATATTCAGAACTTTCACACCATTGCTGCAGATTTGCAGAACATCCAAATGTCGGTGAGTGCACTGAATAAAACCCTTCAAACCAATAATGTATCCAAGTCTATAGTCTGTGGTATTATAGGAAACTTTCTGAGTGAACACTTGAGCCTAGGGCTTCAAGAAATCAAACAAGAAGAATGGCCAAGGATAATGAACTCAACTTTATTATTCAATCTTATCAAAGACAGTGGTGTTACTTGTAGGAACTTTGCCCTTATAAGGAGCCTGGATACTCTTTGTAATAGAGATCGCATCGGAAAGCAGGAAATACCTCTGACTGTCGACATCCCTACATGGTCAACAACACCCTTACCCGTATACAAGATGATCGTTCTTGGTGAGGTGGAGGTGAGAAATGGCACTAATATACTGAAACAACTGCTACCAGAAAGCAAACTCGTCGTCAAGGACAACCAAGTGTGGAAAACCATGGACCCCAACTGCTGTACCAGGCGTGCCCAGGCTTGGCTTTGTTCCTGTTCTTTTGAGTGATTGGAGTACATAGAGGGCTGTGCTGCTGCAAACTCCGGAAACTGCCTGGTTCGATTGCAAAAATTTGAACCAGCCTGGAAGAGAATAATTCATGGAGTAGGCCCAAGGGTCTGTGCATTGGGGGTTCCCTCATTCACTTGGCAGAAACAAGTTCAGTGCCGGACCCCTATCACAGGATGGTGTGTGAATCTCACAGATGGACTGCTAACAATTGGAGAGGAAGACATTCGGTTCGAGCCAATATCCAGATGAATCAAGTATCTCTGGACATTGAGCAAACTGATCTTGGCAATTGGGACTCTATGATTTCTCCTTTATTTAAGAAAATACCACCACTTACGGTTGAATTGGATACATTATTTAAGAGGTATAGTAGGAAAATTATAGAATTACAAGAACTGGTAAAGTAAAACCTCATTAGTTCTAATAAAATTGCTAAAGAATTTCAGGAGCCTTGGTGGAGCGTACCCAATAACACTTTTACTCACCCGCTATTGAGAACTCTGTCCATAATTTTTGTGTTTATTCAATTTATATTAATATGTTTTTTGTTTGGTTTATATTGTTGTGGTAGAAGACAACTAAGAACAATCCAGAGGAAGAAGGAAAGCATAGAGATGGCTTCAATCTTAAGAGCCAGGGATGTCTGAGCAGTTTGGTTGTGAATCGATTCTGATTCAAACCGATCCAAGTGGGGGTATATGTTGTAATATGTTCACCAATTTATGTGGGACATTATAATATTATATGTATGTACACATACAGTCAATATTAACCAGGCCAGAATTGAGTTGACAATGGTCGATTTGTCCAAGCCAACTCAATTTTAATATAACAACTGAAGACCGTTTGATGTGTTGATCTTATGCAAGTCTACCTAGGGGTGTGAGGTATGGGCTGTTAACCTAATTGAACATTTCAAAGGGTACATTGTTTAAAGGACCATAGAAGAAGTATTTATTGATGGTAATTAGACTTGAGGGGGTAACAATGGGATCAAGGAGTGTATTGGGTTGGCCTAGCGGAGGCTCCCTCCTGTGGGGCTAATATATCAGGGGAGCTTGTTGATATTAATATGCAAGAATACAGATTAGGAATGTAGGTATTCCAAGGGCTCAAAGGGGTGTTCAGGTGGTATCTGTTAATCTAATTACACATATCTAAGGGGACTTGTTGATATTAATATGCAAGAATACAGATTAGGAATGTAGGTATTCCAAGGGCTCAAAAGAGTATTCAGGTGGTATCTTTTAATCAAATCTAATTACACATATCTAAGGGGACTTGTTGATGTTGATATGCGGGAGTGCAAATTGGGGTAGTTTATGACTGCAGCTGTTCACGGCTGGGAGTTGTCTGTCTGAAAGACTAAAGTATATAAAAGACCTGAATGGAGACGGCCAATCGAATTGCTCAGCCATTCAGTGTCTAGTGAATATAACACGGCATTCAGTCTATAGTTGAAGTTAGGCTTGTCTGTGTGTGAACACACAGACCTAAGAACATGGGACTTTGAATTATATACTCTGTCGGATTTTTTGTCATCTGTGGACTTTGGACTTTGTTCTGTTTTGGAAGTCAATAAAGTGCATCTCTGGAAGAATTGGGTTGCTGCGGAAGAGTACTTACTAATTCATTATCATACCCACTATACTATATCCACCCAATATATATATTAAATCACTACACTTACTTACTACCGCGATGGGAGACGCATAAGGACTCCGAGATTCCTGAATGACTGACCTTTTCAACTCTGCCCGCTGTTCTCAAGATTTTCAGGTCACTGAAAGTTATTCTCCTTGCCCGTTCTCGGAAGGGTTTGTCGTCCCAAAGGCAAATTCTGTGTTTGGCACTTCTTGCACATCCTACATCGAAATCGTCTTTGGAAAACAGCTTCTCCCATCTCATCAGTTGGGTCTTTATCCTGTTCTGCCAAACAGGGGACAGGACCTCCACACATCGCTGTAACTCTGCCTGTAACTGTTGGCCATTCTTAAAGTCCTTAACTTCTTCAGGGATAACAGGGGTGTCAGCACTCACCTGCCCCACCAAAATACGGGCTCCCAACTTAATAGGCTGATCAGCCACATTTTTCAACTGGATGGGTACCTTCCTTCCTGTTCTGGGCAGATTTCGGGTAGGAACCAGCTCAGGGACCATCTCCAGTCCAGCTGCTCTGGCCTACTCATCCGTCTCCAACACCACAAATGGGAGTGGTTGATCCCAAGTCAGCTTGATGGTGGCCTTCACATGAGCAACCTCGCCAGGCTTTAGTACCCTCTCTTTAGTCTCCAACTTCCACAACCGCCCCACTCCTCCTTTCAGGGCCTTCTTCTCACCCTTCCTTTCTGCGGCCTCATTCTGGCCCCTCCCTTTCTTTGCTTCCTGGAGCTCTGTTTCTCATCAGGGTTCTCAGTTGGCTCCCTCACTGAGACCCCCTGGAGTTTTCCGCCGGTTGATCTTTCAGTAATGTCCGTAATATCTTCACTAACTCCTCCAACAGTTCAGCATTCACTTCCTTTTGTGGGCACTGGGTCTTAAAGTGTCTTGGATCACCACACTTGTAGCATTTCCGAATGCCCGTCCGTTCAACCTGATGTTTAGCCTGTGCTTCCATCATTTGTAACAAAGCTTGCTGTACCTGTTCTTGGACTTGAGCTCCACGTTCTGGGGACTTGACAGGAGTGACTTTTGGGGTGGATTGCACTACAGGAATCTTAGTGTGCTCCCCACACTCAGACTCCTCATTGCTCTCTGCCACGCTACCATCCACCTGATCTGATTGAGCAGCTATATGCTCATTATTCTGAAGTGTCCTTGCTGTGAGTCAAGCCTCCTGATTCATTTCATCCAAAATGGCTTCCTCTTCTCCCACCAACCCCATCAATTCTGGGTAAGTAGGGGCCTCTCTGGTGCCCTTCAAGAGCAATCGGAGCACGATGGGATGGTTTGGCCTAGCTCCGTGTAGGGTCCATTCAAATCTGACTTTGCCTGCCTCTCAGGGGTCGACACCTTTTTTCAAGATGATCTGGTGCAGGATTTGGTCCATTCGGATGATATATTCAGAAGACTTCTCTCCTCTCCACTGGTGGGTATGCTCAAACTTGTACATCAGAACAGATAGCTTCTCCACCCTTCCGTAAACTGCATAGAGAGCCTTGATATAGTCCCTGGCTTCACAATCCGGCTTCCCCTCTTTAAGCTCCTGATAACATCTGCTGCTGGGCTCAGAAGGCTTTCGCTGATACGCTGTCTTTCAACTGATCCTGACACATTCCATTCCTCTATGGCTTGCATGGCCTGATCCATCCAGCTATTAAATTCTTCTTCTCCATCTGGTCTAGGGACACGGCCTGAGAAGGCCAGTAGCTTCCAATATCCCTCATTGGCGGATGTTTTGTGACTCTGTATCAGACTGTCGACTAGACAACTCATGTCTAGATAGAATGATGCAGGAGGAATCCTGGTTCCTGGGCTTTCTACTGCTGCACTGGTAATATTTGTGTTACCGACGGTTGGACTTCCTGCAGTAGGGCTCCCCGGTGGTGACCCAGGGGACTTCTCACCTGCCTCCTCTGGAAACTGTACTGGGATTACATGGTCATCCAGGCCTTCTGCTAGATATACCACCCTCTGTTGGAACTCCACCGGAACGTTCTCTTTCCACTCCAGAAGGGCATAGGTGCAATCTTCCTCCAAGTCATGTTTCAGGTCCAAGAGGTAGGACCCCTGTTCTGGGACAGCCTTTCCCATCAACTGCCGTACCTCTTTATCGAACCACCGGACTCCTGGTAGCCTCAGAACTGTGGTTTTCTCCAACCTGGCTCCCATACTCCTGGCTCCATTCAGTGGCAGTAACTAAGTCCATGACTTCTTCTACTCTGGACGCATCAACTGATCTGCTCGGGCACCCCAGATGGGATATCTCGGTGGGACCTCCAAATGTAGCGGTACCCCCGTGAGGGCTCCTGATTGACTCTATACTCCACTGGCTACCCCGACTCTGCAGATTCTCTCTTACCTCTGACACCTTGGGTTCCATTCTGTATTAGGATGTTGTCAATGAAAAACTCACACGATGTCACTGAACCACTCAGAAAGTTTACTAGAGTGAATAATAAAAACAACGAACCATGTGAACAGGCACAAACAATAAATGATCAGTTGGTAACAATCAATTTAGATATAAAACTATGGATTGAATAATCACTGTAGGGAATATATGTAGACAGGTGTACAATGGCACAGGTGTTCAATATCCTCCAATACCTATATTAAACACCTTCCCACTGAGGCCTCAATGCACACACCAAGTTGCAATTTAATGTTACTCACATTCAATAATACAATGTAATATTTAACATGTACTCAATGGCTCCCCCTAGGTTGTAATTCAAAGTTCAAGCTACAAATAGAACAAGAATATCCTGTACACACGATAGGAAAATGTGCGATCAGAGCTTGTTGTCGGAAATTATGACCGTGTGTGGGCTCCATCGGACTTTTTCCATCGGAATTTCCGACACACAAAGTTTGAGAGCTGGCTATAAAATTTTCCGACAACAAAATCCGTTCACGTAAATTCCGACCGTGTATAGACAATTCCAACCCACAAAGTGCCACGCATGCTCAGAATAAATTACGAAGACGGAACTGCTCGGTCTGGTAAAACTAGCGTTCGTAATGGATATAGCACATTCGTCATGCTGCAATGTTTTAAATTGTTTAATGCAGCGCACTCTCTTCTGCTTTATAATGCTAGAAAAATGAAGTTGTTTTGCTTCTTTTCGAATATTTCTGGTGATTTCATGAATATAAATTAATTTTTTGTCAGATCTACGGGAAAATTATTTTTGTTTTATGTTTTTAGAATTAGTATAATGTTTTTTAGGTTTTTTAATCCAGATCTCCTTTTTTAAATTTATTTTTGATCTCCAAAATTGTTTTGGGTGTGTTTTTTGTGTTAAGTTACCCCAACACCATTATTATCTTGTATTTTTCAATTTCAAGGAGGTTGGTTTTGGTGTCTCTTGTTAATTTGACATTTTATTTTAGAAATATACTTGCCTCCTCACAAACAAACTGTTCTTTTTGAAGGAAAACACACATAGGCAAGTATTCTTAAAATAAAAAACCTTTATTAACCACTTGCCGACCGCCGCATGACGATGTACGTCGGCAGAGTGGCACAGGCAGGCAAAAGGACTTACAGGTAAGTCCTTGCCTGCCCGCGGGTGGGGGGTCCGATCAGACCCCCCCCGGTGCCTGCGGCGGTCGGCAAATCTTCTCCGGCGATCGGAGGTGAGGGGGAGGCCATCCATTCGTGGCCCCCCCCTCGCGACCGCTCCTGGCCAATGAAATCATTTCCCTGCCTCTGTATTGTACACAGAGGCAGAGGAAATGATGTCATCTCTCCTCGGCTCGGCATTTTCCGTTCCGGCGCCGAGGAGAGAAGACTGGAATGTGAGTGCACAACACAAACACACACAGTAGAACATGCCAGGCATACATTACACCCCTGATCCCCCCCCCGATTACCCCCCGATCACCCCCCAATCACCCCTCCCCCCTCCCTGTCAAACTGACACCAAGCATTTTTTTTTTTGTCTGATAACTGCATGGTGTCAGTTTGTGACAGTTAGTGTGGTAGGGCAGTTAGGGTTAGCCCCCTTTATGTCTAGGGTACCCCCCTAACCCCCCCTAATAAAGTTTTAACCTCTTGATCACCCCCCGTCACCAGTGTCGCTAAGCGATCATTTTTCTGATCGCTGTATTAGTGTCGCTGGTGACGCTAGTTAGGGAGGTAAATATTTAGGTTCGCCGTCAGCATTTTATAGCGACAGGGACCCCCATATACTACCTAATAAATGTTTTAACCCCTTGATTGCCCCCTAGTTAACCCTTTCACCACTGATCACCTTATAAACGTTACGGTTGACGCTGGTTAGTTAGTTTATTTTTTATAGTGTCAGGGCACCCGCCATTTATTACCGAATAAAGATTTAGCCCCCTGATCGCCCGGCGGTGATATGCGTCGCCCCAGGCAGCGTCAGATTAGCGCCAGTACCGCTAACACCCACGCACGCAGCATACGCCTCCCTTAGTGGTATAGTATCTGAACGGATCAATATCTGATCCGATCAGATCTATACTATCGTCCCCAGCAGTTTAGGGTTCCCAAAAACGCAGTGTTAGCGGGATCAGCCCAGATACCTGCTAGCACCTGCGCTTTTCCCCTCTGCCCGGCCCAGCCCAGCCCACCCAAGTGCAGTATCGATCGATCACTGTCACTTACAAAACACTAAACGCATAACTGCAGTGTTTGCAGAGTCAGGCCTGATCCCTGCGATCGCTAACAGTTTTTTTGTTAGCGTTTTGGTGAACTGGCAAGCACCAGCCCCAGGCAGCGTCAGGTTAGCGCCAGTACTGCTAACACCCACGCACGCACCGTACACCTCCCTTAGTGGTATAGTATCTGAACGGATCAATATCTGATCCGATCAGATCTATACTGGCGTCCTTAGCAGTTTAGGGTTCCCAAAAATGCAGTGTTAGCGGGATCAGCCCAGATACCTGCTAGCACCTGCGTTTTGCCCCCTCCGCCCGGACCAGCCCAGCCCAGCCCACCCAAGTGCAGTATCGATCGATCACTGTCACTTACAAAACACTAAACACATAACTGCAGCATTCGCAGAGTCAGGCCTGATCCCTGCGATTGCTAACAGTTTTTTTGGTAGCGTTTTGGTGAACTGGTAAGCACCAGCCCCAAGCAGCGTCAGGTTAGTGCCAGTACCCCTAACACCCACGCACGCAGCGTACACCTCCCTTTGTGGTATAGTATCTTAACGGATCAATATCTGATCCGATCAGATCTATACTTGAGTCCCCAGCAGTTTAGGGTTCCCAAAAACGCAGTGTTAGCGGGATCAGCCCAGATACCTGCTAGCACCTGCGTTTTGCCCCTCCACCTGGCCCAGCCCACCCAAGTGCAGTATCGATCGATCACTGTCACTTACAAAACACTAAACGCATAACTGCAGCGTTCGCAGAGTCAGGCCTGATCCCTGCGATCGCTAACAGTTTTTTTGGTAGCGTTTTGGTGAACTGGCAAGCACCAGCGGCCTAGTACACCCCGGTCGTAGTCAAACCAGCACTGCAGTAACACTTGGTGACGTGGCGAGTCCCATAAGTGCAGTTCAAGCTGGTGAGGTGGCAAGCACAAGTAGTGTCCCGCTGCCACCAAAAAGACAAACACAGGCCCGTCGTGCCCATAATGCCCTTCCTGCTGCATTCCCCAATCCTAATTGGGAACCCACCGCTTCTGCAGCACCCGTACTTCCCCCATTCACATCCCCAACCAAATGCAGTCAGCTGCATGAGAGGCATTTTCTTTATGTCCTCCCGAGTACCCCTACCCAACGAACCCCCCCAAAAAAGATGTCGTGTCTGCAGCAAGCGCGGATATAGGCGTGACACCCTCCTGTCCTGACAATCCTGGTCTTTGCATTGGTGAATGTTTTGAATGCTACCATTCACTAGTTGAGTATTAGCATAGGGTACAGCATTGCACAGACTAGGCACACTTTCACAGGGTCTCCCAAGATGCCATCGCATTTTGAGAGACCCGAACCTGGAACCGGTTACAGTTATAAAAGTTAGTTACAAAATAAGTGTAAAAAAAAAATATATATATAAAATTTAAAAAAATAGTTGTCGTTTCATTGTTCTCTCTCTCTCTATTCTCTCTATTTGTTCTGCTCTTTTTTTACTGTATTCTATTCTGCAATGTTTTATTGTTATTATGTTTTATCATGTTTGCTTTTCAGATCTGCAATTTTTTATACTTTACCGTTTACTGTGCTTTATTGTTAACCATTTTTTTGTCTTCAGGTACGCCATTCACGACTTTGAGTGGTTATACCAGAATGATGCCTGCAGGTTTAGGTATCATCTTGGTATCATTCTTTTCATCCAGCAGTCGGCTTTCATGTAAAAGCAATCCTAGCGGCTAATTAGCCTCTAGACTGCTTTTACAAGCAGTGGGAGGGAATGCCCCCCCACCGTCTTCCGTGTTTTTCTCTGGCTCTCCTGTGTCAACAGGGAACCTGAGAATGCAGCCGGTGATTCAGCCAGCTGACCATAGAGCTGATCAGAGACCAGAGTGGCTCCAAACATCTCTATGGCCTAAGAAACCGGAAGCTACGAGCATTTTATGACTTAGATTTTGCCGGATGTAAACAGCGCCATTGGGAAATTGGGAAAGCATTTTATCACACCGATCTTGGTGTGGTCAGATGCTTTGAGGGCAGAGGAGAAATCTAGGGTCTAAAAGACCCCAATTTTTTTTAAAAAGAGTACCTGTCACTACCTATTGCTATCATAGGGGATATTTACATTCCCTGAGATAACAATAAAAATGATTTAAAAAAAAATGAAAGGAACAGTTTAAAAATAAGATAGAAAAGCAAAAAAATAATAAAGAAAATAAATAAATAAATAAAGCACCCCTGTCCCCCCCTCGCTCTCGCGCTAAGGTGAACACAAGCGTCGGTCTGGCGTCAAATGTAAACAGAAATTGCACCATGCATGTGAGGTATCACCGCGAAGGTCAGATCGAGGGCAGTAATTTTAGCAGTAGACCTCCTCTGTAAATCTAAAGTGGTAACCTGTAAAGGCTTTTAAAGGCTTTTAAAAATGTATTTAGTTTGTCGCCACTGCACGTTTGTGCGCAATTTTAAAGCATGTCATGTTTGGTATCCATGTACTTGGCCTAAGATCATCTTTTTTATTTCCTCAAACATTTGGGCAATATAGTGTGTTTTAGTGCATTAAAATTTAAAAAAGTGTGTTTTTTCCCCAAAAAATGCGTTTGAAAAATCGTTTGAAAAATCGCTGCGCAAATACTGTGTGAAAAAAAAATACAACACCCACCATTTTAATCTGTAGGGCATTTGCTTTAAAAAAATATATAATGTTTGGGGGTTCAAAGTAATTTTCTTGCAAAAAAAATAATTTTTTCATGTAATCAAAAAGTGTCAGAAAGGGCTTTGTCTTCAAGTGGTTAGAAGAGTGGGTGATGTGTGACATAAGCTTCTAAATGTTGTACATAAAATGCCAGGACAGTTCAAACCCCCCCCAAATGACCCCATTTTGGAAAGTAGACACCCCAAGCTATTTGCTGAGAGGCATGTCGAGTCCATGGAATATTTTATATTGTGACACAAGTTGCGGGAAAGAGACAATTTTTTTTTTTTTGCACAAAGTTGTCACTAAATGATATAATGCTCAAACATGCCATGGGAATATGTGAAATTACAACCAAAAATACATTCTGTTGCTTCTCCTGAGTACAGGGATACCACATGTGTGGGACTTTTTGGGAGTCTAGCCGCGTACGGGACCCCGAAACCAAGCACCGCCTTCAGGCTTTCTAAGAGCGTAAATTTTTGATTTCACTCTTCACTGCCTATCACAGTTTCAGAGGCCATGGAATGCCCAGGTGGCAACCCCCCCCCCCCCCCAAATGACCCCATTTTGGAAAGTAGACATCCCAAGCTATTTGCTGAGAGGTATAGTGAGTATTTTACAGACCTCACTTTTTGTCACAAAGTTTTGAAAATTGAAAAAAGAAAAAAAAAATTTTTCTTGTCTTTCTTTATTTTCAAAAACAAATCAGAGCTGCAAAATACTCACCATGCCTCTAAGCAAATAGCTTGGGGTGTCTACTTTCCAAAATGGGGTCATTTGGGGGGGTTTTGTGCCACCTGGGCATTCCATGGCCTCCGAAACTCTGATAGGCAGTGAAGAGTGAAATCAAAAATTTACACCCTTAGAAATCCTGAAGGCGGTGATTGGTTTTCGGGGCCCCGTACGCGGCTAGGCTCCTAAAAAGTCCCACACATGTGGTATCCCCATACTCAGGAGAAGCAGCTAAATGTATTTTGGGGTGCAATTCCACATATGCCCATGGCCTGTGTGAGCAATATATCATTTAGTGACAACTTTGTGCAAAAAAAAAAAAAATTGTCACTTTCCCGCAACTTGTGTCAAAATATAAAACATTCCATGGACTCAACATGCCTCAAAGCAAATAGCTTGGGGTGTCTACTTTCCAAAATAGGGTCATTTGGGGTGGTTTTATGCCATCTGGGCATTTTATGGCCTTCAAAACTGTGATAGGTAGTGAGGAGTAAAATCAAAAATGTACGCCCTTAGAAATCCTGAAGGCAGTGATTGGTTTTCGGGGCCCTGTACACGGCTAGGCTCCCAAAAAGTCCCACACATGTGGTATCCCCGCACTCAAGAGAAGCAGCTAAATGTATTTTGGGGTGCAATTCCACATATGCCCATGGCCTGTGTGAGCAATATATCATTTAGTGACAACTTTTTGTAATCTTTTTTTTTTTTGTCATTATTCAATCACTTGGGACAAAAAAAATGAATATTCAATGGGCTCAACATGCCTCTCAGCAATTTCCTTGGGGTGTCTACTTTCCAAAATGGGGTCATTTGTGGGGGTTTTGTACTGCCCTGCCATTTTAGCACCTCAAGAAATGACATAGGCAGTCATAAATTAAAGGCTGTGTAAATTCCAGAAAATGTACCCTAGTTTGTAGGCGCTATAACTTTTGCGCAAACCAATAAATATACACTTATTGACATTTTTTTTACCAAAGACATGTGGCCGAATACATTTTGGCATAAATGTATGACTAAAATTGAGTTTATTGGATTTTCTTTAGAACAAAAGTTAGAAAATATCATTTTTTTTCAAAATTTTCGGTCTTTTTCCGTGTATAGCGCAAAAAATAAAAACGGCAGAGGTGATCAAATACCATCAAAAGAAAGCTCTATTTGTGGGAAGAAAAGGACGCAAATTTCATTTGGGTACAGCATTGCATGACCGCTCAATTAGCAGTTAAAGCGACGCAGTGCCAAATTGTAAAAAGTGCTCTGGTCAGGAAGGGGGTAAATCCTTCCGAGGCTGAAGTGGTTAAGTACTTATAACCAAATAAAGAGGGAGGCAACGCTGGAGAAACAGATGAAATTGGCATAGCCTTTGGCCCTCAGGACACACATCAACTATTTTCTGCAAAGTTGGTGGCCTGAGGAGTCCATATATAAGGGAGTGCAATCTGGTCCAGAAGTCCAAGAGATCATGAACAGCAGCAGATGGCATACATGTCCCCAGGCTGTGGTCATAGAAGAGCCTGCATATTTTGTCAGACCAGACTGAACACACATCATCACTTTTTTGTCTTCCTTCCACTCTTCCTTCCAGGCTGTGGCTGTGATGTTGGAGTTGTGGCAGGAGGAGGAGGAGGATGGTCCAACTCACACAGGTGAGTATTGGGTGTGATTTGGCCCCTCAACCCCTTATTTAAAGTTTGGAAAAGGATTTCCTCAAACATGAGGCATTTGCCCTCATCCAAGTCATGCAGTTTGGTGGCAGCCATGCAGGCAAAAGCCTCTTCACAGGTGGACATGGTTCTGAGGGCCGCAGAACCCTCCCTAATCAGCCTCAGTGATGATTCCTCCACATCCCTCCCCTTCCTAGGTCTTTTGATAGGAAGGCGGAGGGGAGGGACCTGCGATTGTGTGAGGCTGGGCCTGGCCACCTCCTGGCTGCCACTTAACCCTGCCTCCTCCTGTGTGCCAAATTCCACAGCCTCGTCATGGCTGAGGTCTTCCTGTGTATGAAAAAAGGACATAGTTTTAGTTGTTGGTTCATCAATCACACACAATTTTCAGCTCATGACTGTTGCAAATTGAATGTTAATAAATAGAAAAGACTATCATTCTGAGCCCAGCATTTTTCAGTCTTGTCCCAATTATTTTTGGACACTACTGTCTATTGATATGTAAATGCCTTTATTAAATCAGCAATTAGTGATCAATAATAACATCTAGTAAACATCATTTATTTTTTGACAAGAAATATGTAGAACAATGCTATACCTGGCTCCAGCTGGGCTCCTCCAGTTTTTCCTGGCTGGAAGTCCCAAATAAGTAGAAGATAGGGTGGAAGGAAGAGTGGAAGGAAGAGTGGGGAGTTATTCCCTGACTTCAGTCTGGTCTGACAGAAATCGCAGTCTCTCATAGTACCACAGCCTGGGGACATAAACGTCATCTGCTGCAGCTCCGGATCTCATGGAATCTGTGACCTTCTTGCGCTCCCTTAGATAAGTGCTCCTCAGGCCACCAATTTTAGCTTTTAAATAGGGGATAGTTGCTGTGGGGACCACCGGCTTCACCAACTCCAGCAATTTCTCCAGCGCTGCCTGCCTCTTTTGTTTATTGTTGTATTGGGGGTGTTTCACCTGTCACAGACAGGGCAGCTCCCTGTACTTGTCTATGAATAGGGGGAGGAAATTGTGGTCATTGAACCCATCCATTTTCTCTGCAAGACACAACACAAGACAAACCCTAATGTCAGGCTAAACTCTCCTACTCTTGTCCCAATATAGGCCTCAATCTATAAGCAGTATAGGCTCAAGTAAAAATTGTACCTTCGTTATGACGATCGGCGCTTTAGATACTCCTTCCTCCAGCACAGATCGTACATACGATGCACGCGTGTTACGCTTTATATACACTGCGCATTCGTGAAACTCCGCCCGCCCCTTACATTCTTTCTAGTCTATTCCCCACCCCTTCTCTTTCGGCGCAGTGGGGGAGAGCACATGGCAAAGACACAGCAGGTGCGTGATAACAGCAGTAACGAGCAGGAGGAAAGCCCAGAGCCAGAAATGTCCCGATCCCGCAGGCGATTTAAGGCCTCAAATATGGCCTTTGTCGAGATGGTGGAGACATTGAAAAGGGCCGACTATGACGGGAAGTATGGACCTTACCCAAACCCAAATGTGAGTAAGGCCAAGGTCATGACTAAAGTTGAATTTTGGGGTATGACGATCCAAGGATCAACTGAGGAAACGGTGGTCAGGCCTCAAATTAAGGGAGCACGATCAGTATAGAAGGATCAGGAGAGTGCTGCAAAAAAGTAAGTAGTTGTCCTGTGTTCCTCTTCTTTATTTTTATTACGTTTGTGCTGCTCCATGTGCTTTTCTTTACTGTTGTACAGTTTAAAATGGTAACTTTCATGCTCATGGGCACATTATTCGTTCTTAGGAAACATTGTTCGTTCTGCCACAAAAAAAAAATGTTTTGGCCAGATGCAGTTCAATACATTTTTTCTGGCCTACTAGATTCAGTGTAAGGAGAGGACACTCAGCAGCTGTTTACACATCTGGACCAGGGATGAGCCGAACACCCCCCTGTTCAGTTCACACCAGAACATGCGAACAGGCAAAAAATTTGTTCGAACACGCGAACACCATTAAAGTCTATGGGACACGAACATGAATAATCAAAAGTGCTCATTTTAAAGGCTTATATGCAAGTTATTGTCATAAAAAGTGTTTGGGGACCTGGGTCCTGCCCCAGGGGACATGTATCAATGCAAAAAAAAGTTTTAAATACGGCCGTTTTTCGGGAGCAGATATTTTAATAATGCTTAAAGTAAAACAATAAAAGTGTAATATTCCTTTAAATTTCGTACCTGGGGGGTGTCTATAGTATGCCTGTTAAGGGGCGCATGTTTCCCGTGTTTAGAACAGTCTGACAGCAAAATGACATTTCATAGGAAAAAAAGTCATTCAAAAGTACTCGCGGCTACATGAATTGTCGGTCTGACAATACACATAAAAGTTCATTGACAAAAACGGCATGGGATTTTCCCACGGGGGAACCCCGCGCCAAAATAAAAAAAAAGACGTGTTGGTCCCCCTCAAAATCCATCCCAGTCCCTTATCCGAGCATGCAACCTGGCAGGCCGCAGGAAAAGAGGGGGGAACGAGAGAGCGCCCCCACTCCTGAACCGTACCAGGCCACATACCCTCAACATTGGGAGAGTGCTTTGGGGTCCCCCCAAAGCACCTTGTCCCCATGTTGATGAGGACAAGGGCCTCATCCCCACAACCCTTGCCCGGTGGTTGTGGGGGTCTGGAATCTGGAATCTGGAAGCCATTGGAATCTGGAAGCCCCCTTTAAGGGGACCCCCAGATCCCGCCCCCCCTGTGTGAAATGGTAAGGGGGTACAAAAGTACCCCTACCATTTCACAAAAAAAGTCTTCTTTTTTTTTCAAATATAAAGTTTATTCAACTCCAACAAGGGGCAAGGACCCCAACACATACAATCATAAGCAGGTGCCGATTAGGCCAATGTACATTCGACAAAGTTTATACGAGTACATGGTAACTGCAATTACATTTGAGAGTGTGGTTATTGGCACATAACTACGTTTCTTAGTTAAACTTATATCTGATGAGCCCACACCCTGTTGCAGAAATCATTTCGGGGTGTTCCTCGCCTACTTTTTCCACTTTACAACCATATTAAAGAAAGGAAAGGGGAAGACAAGAGAGTCAAGGGGAAATTAGCGGGGACAAAGAGGAGGAAGGGGGTAAGGGAAGGGGAGAAGGGATGGGAGACATGGCGGTGGCATTCTCAATAAGCCCTCCAGGACCGAGTTTTGAAAAAGCTCGAAGAGAGAGGGGAGAGTTAACTTCCAATTAATTGTTGACCCTCATCTGAATAGATGAAGATATTCCAGATATCCCAGGTCTGCTTGTGTACTTCCTGTTTTTGTTGCGCCGAGAGGATCAAGTCTTCCATCTGCTTGATCTCTTCGACTTTACGTATCCACATCGAAATGGATGGGGGGCGGCTTTGTTTCCAAAGGAGAGGAATACACCCCTTTGCCGCATTTAGTAAGTGCCACAAAAGAGATTTCCTATAAAGTTTGATGGGGATCGATGATAGGTGTAGGAGAAAAAATGCAGCCTCATCAGGGATAACATATTCAGTGAACCTCTGGGTGATTTGCCTAACTTCTCCCCAAAAGTTCCGTAGTTGGGGGCATGACCAGAAAATGTGAATTAGGGTTCCCTCCTCCTCCGCGCAGCGCCAGCAATGCCCCGAAGAGGAAGGGAAGCACTTCTGTAGTCTGGAAGGGGTCATGTACCAGCGCGTAAGCAATTTGAAATTGGTCTCTTGAATCCTGGTACACAGCGAAGATTTCAAGGATAGGGTAATAATTCGCTGTCTTTGGGCTACCGACAAAGAGAGGTGAAGTTCCCTTTCCCATCTGCTCAGATAGGATAACTGCGGTGGAGTATTTGGCTCGGTTAACATCGAATGTGTTTGAGAAAGAATATGCGCTAGAGGATCCTCCCCAGCGCACAGCTCCTCAAATGTTGTGAGTACCCGTGAAAAGTCTCGCGGGTTGGGTAGGGAGTGTAAGTAGTGATGCAATTGTAACGCTTTCCAGAAAGGAAGGCGAAAAGGACCTGTGGGGTTAGATAAATCTGCAACAGTAGGCCATTTCCCCTCCAAAAGGAAACTGGATACGTGGTCCCAGTTTTGTTCCCTCAGAAGGGAGTATTCCGGGGAGAACAGGCCCGGCTCAAAGCTTGGATTACCCAACACGGGGTAAAGCGGAGATGTTTTTGATGTAAGCTGAAACTTGAGGGCTGAATGGTGGCTGTGTCTCAAGGTGGTGCCGATCAATGGATGCGATTTTATATTAGAGGGTAGATTATTATAGCACCACAACGCCCCTTTTAGGGGAACAGAAGACTGAGCCTGTTCAATCCGAACCCAGAGTTTACGTAATCCATTTCTCCTCCAGTCTAAAAAACGTCCCAGATGTGAGGCTAAATAATATATTTTGATGTCAGGTAAAGCTAGTCCACCTAGGTGTTTAGGGAGAATCATAAGCGAGCGACGTAACCGGGGTTTTTTATTTGCCCATACAAATCCTGTAAAGAGTGAATGTATCTTCCGAAAAAAAGAGGGAGGGATGTGTATGGGTAGAGCTTGGATGAGATAGATAAATTTTGGCAGGATACTCATCTTTAGGAGATTACATCTCCCAAACCATGAGCGGAAACCCGATCTCCACTTCTCTAACAGTGATCTGGTCTTTGTTAGTAAGGGGGGGAAATTCAAGTCGAATGTCCTTGTTATGTCGACAGGGATCCTAGTTCCCAGGTATTTAATGTCAGTTTTAGTCCATTTGAAATGAAAGTTGGATGCTAGTTGTTGTGATATTTGGGGAGGGACCGCAATGCACACTGCCTCAGATTTTGTGAAATTTATTTTTAGATTTGATAATAAGCCATATATATTGAATTCTCGCATAATGTTTGGGAGGGAAATTCTAGGGTTTGTCAGAGAGAAAAGCATGTCGTCAGCATATGCTGATATTTTACATTGTAAGTTATCAATCTGTAGGCCGGAGATATCTGGATTCATTCTGATGGTGCATAAAAAGGGCTCTAGGGAAAGGGCAAAAAGAAGAGGGGAGAGTGGGCAACCCTGTCTCGTACCATTTCTTATGGGGAAGGGACTGGATAGTACACCATTGACTTTCACTTGTGCTGATGGGTTGGAGTAGATACCACCAATCCACCGCATCATCCTGTTGCCCAGGCCAATGTGACGAAGCACCGAAAGCATGTATCTCCAATTCACCCTATCGAAAGCCTTTTCGGCGTCTGTGCTCACTAGTATACAGGGAGTTTTCTCAGAGGTTGCTATTTGGAGTAAGTTGAGAACCTTAATGGTATTGTCCCTCGCCTCTCTAGAAGGTATGAAACCGACTTGATCCAGGTGAATAAGGGACTGGAGATGTTGAGCTAATCTAGTCGCTATTATTTTAGAAAATAATTTAAGGTCTAAGTTTAAGAGGGAGATGGGTCTGTAGCTACCACAGGAACCTGGATCTTTCCCCTCTTTATGAATTAGAGTAATATGGGCTTTAAGGGTTTCCCCGGGAAAGTCAGAGTTTGCTCCTAGGGCATTAAAGAAAGTTACCATTCGTGGGCCTATCGTTGGTAGTAGGGTCTTATAGTACTGGGCGGTAAACCCGTCCGGGCCTGGGGCTTTTCCTATCTTCATGGATTTGATCGCTATCTGTAATTCTTCTAATGATATTGGTTCGTCCAATAGAGTTTGGGAATCTGGTGGAAGAGAGGGAATACCAGAATTAGAGATGTATTGATCGATAGCATCTTGGGTAGGAGCGGGGTTAGGTAGATTATACAGTCCTGTGTAGAAGTCCGCGAACCCTTTTGCTATTTGCGTCGGGAGGTTCACTTTCTGTCTGTCGGGGGTGGATATCTGGGGAATGTATGCAGCTGATTTGATTTCTTGAACGGACCTGGCCAGAAGTCTCCCACATTTGTCACCTGATTCGTAAGACAATCTGCGAGAAAATTGTAAAGCAGCCTTTGCTTTATATTGCAGTAAGTCTGTGATTTGAGATCTCAAGGACCGCAACTTCGCCTCTAACACTTGAGTGGGAGAGTGTTTATGATGTGCTTCAACCCTGGCCAGATCCGCCAGAAGCCCGGTAAGCTGTTCGTTTCTCTTCTTTTTAATGGCCGCCCCGTGCTTAATAAGGACTCCCCGAAGGACACATTTATGTGCCTCCCACAGTATACCTGGGTCGCAGTCCTGTGTATCGTTCTCTCTAAAATATAGGTCTAGTTCCTTGGTCACATCCTCTAATATCTCTGGGATTTGTAACAGGCTCTCATTTAGGCGCCAAAAGGTGGATCTAGGAGATGGTCTCACGGAAAGAGTGTAGGTCAAGGAGACTGGAGCGTGATCTGACCAAGTGATCTGGCCAATTGAGGTGGATCTAACTAAGTGTAACTGATCATGAGGTATTAGAAAGAGATCTATTCTGGAGTAAACCTTATGTGGAGAGGAGTAGAAGGAATAATCTCGTTCTCCAGAATGTTGGAGGCGCCAAGCATCAATTAGTTGGGTCTTGTGTAGAGTCTGAGCTATATGTTTTCTATTTTTAGGGGGATAAGAGGAAGTACCAGAAGATGTATCCACTGATGGGGAAAATGGCACATTAAAGTCCCCTCCCAGTATAAGCTGACCTTCTTTAAATTCCATCAATTTGTCTAGAGTTTGCCTGAGAAACCTATCTTGTTGAGTATTAGGGACGTATACTGTTCAAAATGTAAAGGAATACAGCGCTGTCGGCAAAATCATAGCATGACACACATAAATAAATTCAATATGTGGACTCCAAATTGAGTAATGAGCTGCGGTTACAAAAATGCGAGATACCCACACTAGAAATGTACAACTAAAAAAGAAACCGCGCTATACAAATTAATTATAAAATATGCACATCAGAATATTGAGTCCATTTGTGGATAAATAAAAATAAATGTCCGACAAAGCAGAAGATCACCAAGGGATATAACTCTTCATCCACATAATCAGTGACATCACACTCAGTTCACCATTGGAAGTAGTGCTAGAGATAGGACAGTCCTCCACCTTCAAACCAACTGCCTCTTACCAGCTCCCTTGATCTCTGGTCAGGAGATCAATAGCGCCTTTTGGCTTATAACCCAGCCACAGTCTCAGATACAGATGAATATAGGTCAGATCGACTCCTCCTGTATCCCATATAGCCCATACACAAACTCGTCCAATGGTAAATCATAAAAGGAGAAAAGAGGCCTCCATAGTGTAAAAACGTATAAATGTTTATTAAAAAAATATACTAATGCACTCACATATATGCGAAATCATTCAGGCAGAAAACAGATGAACGAGCCGGCCGGCTCTCTCTACAAGACACCCGTAGCTTCCGGGACTGCGTGTGTGTGTTGTGGTGGCGTCAGCACGCCGCTCTCCCTACGCCGTTTCGTCAAACCTGACGTCGTCCAGGGGCACGGGCGGCGTGCTGAACGCCACCTATTATATGCCAGTAAATTATTAGAAGCACCGCCCAGTCCTGAGGTCCGAGCAGTGAGTGAAACCGATGCCGCCATATTTCAATGGGGCAAATGCCAATACAGTCTCCGGGAAGGAAACAGACACCGATGGCAATCAATATCCTCTGTCAGTTTTAACTATGTGTTGCGTTTATATATACACAATCGTTAATATGAAGGGGTGTGTATGAATAGTGTCTATTTGATCAATTATATTAGAATTATATTAGAATTAGGCAACCCACACGGACCACAGTGGCGGCATCTAGTGGCCAATATTTATATGGCCTGGCCTAAATCATATGGTCAATTTGTGGAGTGTCCTAAATCCATCAATTGGATTTCTGATAGGCAAAAATGTTAAAAACACTTCTTAGTGAGTCCTTCAATCAATTCCCTTATAAAGGGGAAGGACAAAAAGAAAAAAGAAAAAAGGAAAACAAAAAAGAAAAAAGAATAATGTTCAAATTAAAAACATTCATATTGAACCAGATTGCATATAAAAACCCCCGAATGTCAATAACAGTTGATCCATCTGAGGAATAGATGAATCACAAGTATGTGCATTTAACCTATTACTAGATAATCTCCATTAGTTAGTAAATTATGGGGCAACTCCAGAGTACAATATTCAAAATCAGCTGAAGAGATAGTGGGTATGTATACGCACCGTCCCCATCATTCCCCCCAAGTAGACTACTGGGGACTCAGGACTGGTTTACAGATAATCTCTCTAACTATTATCAATAAATGAATTGACATCTGTGTCTATATTGAGGCCATAGGGGCTATAACAACGTACCCTATGGATCCACGCCATTTCCATCTTAGATAGTTCTCTAACCAGAGATCCCCCTCTCCAATGGGCATTATATTTGTCAATGGCTAAAAAAATAGTGTTGGCTGGATTCCGATTATGGACCTGATCATAGTGTTTGGAGACAGAATGGAACTTAAAACCCGTTTTGATATTCGTAATGTGTTCCCCTAACCGTACTTGCATGGCCCGCTTGGTCCGACCAATGTATTGGAGACCGCACGGGCATTGAAGTAGGTATACAACCCCCGTGGAACTACATGTAATAAAAGGTTCTATTCTGTGTTCTACAGAGGTATTGGTTGAAACAAAAGACACCGTTTTTTTCGTTTTGATATAATTTAAAGTACAAATTTGACATCTGCGGCATTGGTGATAACCCGAAAGGCCCTGAAAAAAGGACAATCTTTTGCCAGGGGGGTCTACTACATTGGGAGCAATGATATTTCTTAGTGATGGAGCCCCTCTAAATATCACCTGGGGTTTCTTGGGCAGAAAGGTTTTAATCAGTGTGTCGTTGCTCAACAAATGCCAATGTTTGGCAATGATTTTCTTAATCTGGTAATGTTGGGTTGAGTAACCTGTGATGAAAGGGATAATTGGACTATCCCTCTTTTTAATAGGCGCCATATTAAGTAGTTCAGATCTGTTGCGCCTTTCAACTTCATTTATAATGGTATCTAACGGATCACCTTCATACCCTTTCTCCAAAAACCTCCTTTTTAGAATGTCTGCCTGAAGTCTGTAATCTTCAACATTTGAGCAATTGCGTCTCATTCGAACAAACTGACTCCTAGGCACCGACTGGAGCCAGCTGTCTTTATGGCAACTATCAAGAGGTATAAACGCATTTCGATCTGTTTGTTTAAAGAAAGTGATTGTTTTGAAGGAGTCTGTTTCTTTGTAGATGGTTAAATCTAAGAAATTGATCCTTTCTTGACTGGCTTCGTGAACAAATCTAATGCCCCTCTCATTGTTATTGATTTGAGAAAAGAAAATTTCCAGCTCAGGGATAGATCCTTCCCAGAGGAGGAGGACGTCATCTATATACCTGGCCCAAAAGACCAGGTGTGGACAACGGTCCTTATAGATGACGTCCTCCTCCCACTTGGCCATAAAGAGATTAGCCAAGCTTGGGGCGTACTTGGCGCCCATAGCGACACCCCTTTGTTGTCGATAATAACATTGATTGTACCAAAAATAATTATGATTGGCCGCAAAATCCAATAGCTCCATGATGTAATCTTGCTGTTTTGATGGAATTTTAGAAAGAATATTCAAAAAATGTTTTACGGCTGCAAATCCTAAATGGTGTGGAATTATGGTATATAACGAAGTTACATCCGCCGTCACCAACCATGTTCTACTGTTGGGTTTCAACTGGGACAGTAAATGGATCACATGCTTTGTATCCTTAATATAGGACGGCATCTGCTGTACCAGGGGTTGCAAAAAGAAGTCTATGTACTTGCCCACCCGGGACGTGACCGAATCAATGCCGCTAACTATCGGCCGTCCCGGGGGGCAAGTTAGACTTTTATGTATTTTCGGCAAACTGTTGCAAGGGTAAGTAGGGCTTCCCCAATCCGCCCCTTGAGGAACAAGTAACGTCCTTCAGGGTCTGCTAACGTGTCCTGTAGTTGCCAGGGGAGACTGCCAGAGATTAAAATAGATACCCCCTTGGATTTTGCGGTGATATTTGTTGAGTGGTAGACATGGGGATAAAATCTGTTTCTGAGTACAGGAGATTTGTCAGTTTTAAAATGTGTCTCCTGGATAAAGGCGACATCAGTGTGTGATTTTTTTAGATCGTGAAGAAGCATACGCCTCTTCTCAGGAGTATTCAGTCCTCTCACGTTCAGAGAGGTCACTTTAAAGGAGCTCACTGCCATGTCTCACGCTAGAAAGGGGAGAGAAAGAAAGAAAAAAAAAAAAAAAAGGGGGGGGGGGCCTCAGAGAAGAGTAGGAGTGGAGGGGAGGGAAAAGGAGGGAAAAGAAAGAAAGGCAGAAAAAATGGAGACGGAGGTCTCTTTAAAACACACCTCCCGTCTCTATTCCGTTATCTAAATGGGTAAGTTTTATAAACTAGGGAGTAAACCAGTCCGGGAATCCGGAGGTAAACTTAAGGCCTAAGTGGGGCGCAGGCAAACAGTAACCTATGAAGAGGTCCCGGCCATCCCGCCCATCTCAAAGCAATTATTTAGAAGCTTTAGTAGCATAGCATAGAAAACAAGAAAAACTCACAGTAATTAAGGAGAGAATGCATATGAGAAAGGTGACTCACTATATTACATTCCACCCATAAGATTATACCTAAGAGCGATATCCCCTTCTTGAAAAACCCAGTGAAGTGATCCCCTCCGTCCCGTGAGATCTCCAGTGGGAGATCTATAATTAGGGGCAGAAGGAGGTCAGTCCCCGGGGAGCATGCTGAGAACACTCCGGACTTCGGCTCCTCCATAAGACAAAACAACAAGGGCCCTACTTATCTAAGACATATCATTCAGTATGTAGGTGCTAGTAAGGTCTGAGGCGACACAATATGGGTCCGTAGCACCTCGAGCTGTATCTCCAAGCCTCGTCCTCGTCCCCCCTGAGGGAGAAAGGAATTGCTCAACCCTCCCCCCTCACGGCTTCAAGTCGCCACAGTTCCCCAGCTAAAACATATTGGCTCCCCTGCAGAGGGGGTTTTCAGCTCCTCTCTTCTGCTGACTGAACGTGGGGTTAGAAGATCTCTTCCTCCGACGTCTTCACATGGTAGAGTTGACCCCGAATGATATCATATGAACAAGGAGAAATATTAAACGGGGTCCAGACGTCTCAATAGCTATGCATTATCCTTATTTAGGATCTAGATCACAGAAGTGTGGTACAATGTTGTCTAGTTAGTATATTAGACTCCAGTGAGGGATGTTAGAAACAGCAATCTGATAGTCCGACATCAGGAAGTCTTTAGCGTGCTTAGTGAGGTGGGCTGTACCCTTTGTAGTCAGCATCTAGGGCCAGTTGGAAGAACGTGAGGTTTATAATCATTACACGCAGGGTATTTAGGAGGTCCGACAGCGTGGGGAACCGAAAACAAAATCTTTTTTCTTTTGTAATAAAAAGAAAGAAAAATTAAAGTTATTTTCAGGTAGAGGGGAATGGGAGGACGGACCCGTAATCAAGTGATGCAGAAAGTACTAGGCCCACAGGCTGTGGGGGGGCCCGCGATAGTGTTCGAAGCAGGGAAATCAATCACTTGTAAGTGAACTAGGGATTATGACTTCAAAGGATGTATCATGAGTGGAAGTGGTCGATAGTCAAACTTACATCTCTCGCGGCTCATCTAGGGAAACGGATCGAGGTCGGCGGCCGCTCCTCTGTGAACGCTGAGGTCTAGGGGCTCCGTCTCTCGTCTCGTGCAGGCGACTCGGAGCTCGAGGTAAGTAGTTTAGCCAGTTAGGTATTGGGATGGGTTCCGTGTCCAGAAAATCGAATAGTGCCGGCAGGTTTTCCGGAGAACGTAGGAGGAAAGAGCGCTGTTCCTTGTGGAAGGTAACCGATAGGGGGAAACCCCAACGGTATGTTGCATTACATCTCCGGGCAAGATCCAACAGAGGTTTTAGAATAGCGCGTCTAATCAGGGTCGGTTTGGAGATGTCTGGTAGGATCTTCACCGATGCACCGTCGAATTCTATCTCTCCTGATTCCCACGCTCCTCGTGCAATAGCCTCCTTATGGATGTAGTGATGCAGTCTGCATATTATGTCCCGAGGTCTGGCTGGGTCTGCCGATCGGGGACCCAAGGCTCTGTGAATGCGATCCACCTCTACGTGTTCCGGTAAGTGTGCTCCCGCGATTCTTCTAAAAATGTCTGTGGCAGTGGCTAGTAAATCCGAAGGGCCAGTGGCCTCTGGTAAGCCTCGGAGCCGAACGTTGTTTCTCCGGCTCCGGTCCTCGATTTCCTCCATGCGGAGCTGGAGCTCTACTGCGGACACAGATTGGGCTTTTTGTAGGGTCTCCAGTGATGAGACTCTTTGTTCTAAGGACTCCAAAGATGATTCACCGGATGCCAACCGCGTAGAGAGGGACTGCACATCTTTTTTGACTTCACATATTTCTTTCTTATGGGCGGCTTCAACTTTACCCACCAAGGCCTCAATATCTGCTCGCGTTGGTAGGGCCCGAAGTAGAGCCTTGAGCTCTGCGTCCATACCTAGGGCCATCGGTAAGTGTGTGAAGGGTCCCTGGCTAGAGGCTGAAGCCGCTGGGGAACTGGGGTATAGAACCGGGCTCCTGGAGCCCTCCGAGACAGCAGAGTCTGTGATTCTTTCTGGCGTGCGGGAGCTAGAGGCACATGGCTCCGCCATCTTGAGATCGGGAGAACCAGAGCGGGATCTCCCGAAAAGTCTCTGAAAGTCGCCTATAGCGGGTGTGATAGCAGCTGGGCTGTTCTTTTTCTTGTTCCTCCGGTAGGTCCGCTTCTTGGAGGAGAGCATAACGGTAGAAACAGAGCAAAATATGCTGAGATGGGGATGGAAAGGCCGGGAGCTCAAGGAGAACACGTCTCTAGTCGGCCATGTCCAGACCACGCCCCACAAAAAAAGTCTTCTTTCTTCTATCTTCTATCTTCCTTCGGTTTCTTCCTCCATCCTCTTCTTCCTCCGATCCTCTGCTTCTTGTTTCTGTGTTCTCGTCCGGCATCTTCTTCCGCGGCGTCTTCTTCACTTCTTCGTTCTCGGCCGCTCCGCATCCATGATGGGAGGCTCGCTGTGTGACGCTTTTCATCTTCTGACGGTTTTTAAATAACGGAGGGCTGGGCCACTCGGTGACCCCGCCCCCTCTGACGCACGGGGATGTCCCCGAGGCTTTCCCTGTGACGTCAGAGGGGGCAGACAGGGAAGTCCCCGTCAAGTCCCCGTGCGTCAGAGGGGGACGAAGTCACCAGGTGGCCCCGCCCTCTGTTATTTAAGAACCGTCAGAAGACGAGAAGTGTCACACAGCGGGAGCCTCACATCATGGATGCGGAGCAGCCCGAGAAGAAGGAGAAGGGAAGAAGATGCCGTGGCGGAAGATGCCGGACGAGAACACCTGAGCAAGAAGAAGAGGATCGGAGGAAGAAGAAGATGGAGGAAGAAACTGAAGGTACCCCCTTACCATTTCACATGGGGGCAGGATCTGGGGGCCCCCTTGTTAAAGGGGGCTTCCAGATTCCAATAAGCCCCCCGCCCGCAGACCCCTACAACCACCAGCCAAGGGTTGTGGGGATGAGGCCCTTGTACTCATCAACATGGGGACAAGGTGCTTTGGGGAGCTACCCCAAAGCAACCTCCCAATGTTGAGGGCATGTGGCCTGGTACGGTTCAGGAGGGGGGGGCACTCTCTCGTCCCCCCTCTTTTTCTGCGGCCTGCCAGGTTGCGTGCTTGGATAAGTGTCTGGTATGGATTTTTGGGGGGACCCACACCATTTTTTTATAATTTTGGCGTGGGGTTCCCTTTAAAATTCAGGTCTGGTATGAATTTTGAGGGGGACCCCTACGTCATTTTTTTTTAAATTTTGGTTCAGGGTTTCCCTGTGGTGCAGTTTTTATCAATGAAATTTTATGTGTATTGTCAGACTGGCAATTCATTAATAGCCGCGAGTAGTTTTAAATGACTTTTTTTCTTTTGAAATGTCATTTTGCTGTCAGACTGTTCTAAACACTGGAAACATGCGCCCCTTTACAGGCATACTATAGACACCCCCCAGGTACGAAATTTAAAGGAATATTACACTTTTATTGTTTTACTTTAAGGAATATTACACTTTTATTGTTTCACTTTAAGCATTATTAAAATCACTGCTCCCGAAAAAACGGCCATTTTTAAAACTTTTTTTTGCATTGATCCATGTCCCCTGGGGCAGGACTCGGGTCCTGCTTAAAGTCAAACATTTCAAAGGAAAAAAAGTAATTTAAAACTACCCGCGGCTATTGCATTGCCGACAATACACATAGAAGTTCATTGATAAAAACGGCATGGGAATTCCCCACAGGGAAACCCCGAACCAAAATTAAAAAAATAAAATGACGTGGGGGGTCCCCCTAAATTCAATACCAGGCCCTTCAGGTCTGGTATGGTTATTAAGGGGAACCCCGGCCAAAATTTAAAAAAAAATGACGTGGGGTTCCCCCTAAATTCCATACCAGACCCTTCAGGTCTGGTATGGATTTTAAGGGGAACCCCGCGCCAAAAAAAAAAACGGCGTGGGGTCCCCCAAAAATCCATACCAGACCCTTATCCGAGCATGCAACCTGGCAGGCCGCAGGAAAAGAGGGGGGGACAAGAGTGCGCCCCCCTCCTGAACCATACCAGGCCACATGCCCTCAACATTGGGAGGGTGCTTTGGGGTAGCCCCCCAAAACACCTTGTCCCCATGTTGATGAGGACAAGGGCCTCATCCCCACAACCCTGGCTGGTGGTTGTGGGGGTCTGCAGGCGGGGGGCTTATCGGAATCTGGAAGCCCCCTTTAACAAGGGGACCCCCAGATCCCGCCCCCCTGTGTGAAATGGTAAGGGGGTACTTACCCCTACCATTTCACTAAAAAACTGTCAAAAATGTTAAAAATGACAAGAGACAGTTTTTGACAATTCCTTTATTTAAATGCTTCTTCTTTCTTCTATCTTCCTTCATCTTCATCTTCTTCTGGTTCTTCTGGCTCTTCTGGTTCTTCCTCTGGCGTTCTCGTCCAGCATCTCCTCCGCGGCATCTTCTATCTTCTTCTCCTCGGGCCGCTCCACACCCATGGCATGGGGGGGAGGCTCCCGCTCTTCTCTTCATCTTCTTCTTCATCCTCTTCTTTTCTTCCTTCTTCTCTTCTTCTCTTCTTCATTTTCTTCTCCGGGCCGCTCCGCATCCATGCTGGCATGGAGGGAGGCTCCCGCTGTGTGACGGCGTCTCCTCGTCTGACGGTTCTTAAATAACGGGGGCGGGGCCACCGGGTGAACCCGCCCCCTCTGACCCACAGTGACTTGACAGGACTTCCCTGTGACGTCACGGGGAATGCCACAGGGAAGTCCCGACATGTCCCGTGCGTCAGAGAGGGTGGGGTCACCGGGTGGCCCCGCCCCCCGTTATTTAAGAACCATCAGATGAGGAGATGCTGTCACACAACGGGAGCCTCCCTCCATGCCAGCATGAATGCGGAGCGGCCCAGAGAAGAAAATGAAGAAGAGAAGAAGAGAAGAAGGAAGAAGAGAAGAGGATGAAGAAGAAGATGAAGAGAAGAGCGGGAGCCTCTTGCCATGGGTGCGGAGCGGCCCGAGGAGAAGAAGATTGAAGACGCCGCAGAGGAGATGTTGGACGAGAACGCCGGAGGAAGAACCAGAAGAACCAGAAGAAGAAGATGAAGGAAGATAGAAGAAAGAGGAAGCATTTGAATAAAGGAATTGTCAAAAACTGTCTCTTGTCATTTTTAACATTTTTGACAGTTTTTTTGTGAAATGGTAGGGGTAAGTACCCCCTTATCATTTCACACAGGGGGGGGCCGGGATCTGGGGGTCCCCTTGTTAAAGGGGGCTTCCAGATTTCGATAAGCCCCCCGCCCGCAGACCCCCACAACCACCGGCCAGGGTTGTGGGGATGAGGCCCTTGTCCTCATCAACATGGGGACAAGGTGTTTTGGGGGGCTACCCCAAAGCACCCTCCCAATGTTGAGGGCATGTGGCCTGGTACGGTTCAGGAGGGGGGGCGCACTCTCGTCCCCCCCTCTTTTCCTGCGGCCTGCCAGGTCGCGTGCTCAGATAAGGGTCTGGTATGGATTTTTGGGGGGACCCCACGCCGTTTTTTTTTTTTTTTGGCACGGGGTTCCCCTTAAAATCCATACCAGACCTGAAGGGTCTGGTATGGAATTTAGGGGGAACCCCACGTCATTTTTTTTTTAAATTTTGACCGGGGTTCCCCTTAATAACCATACCAGACCTGAAGGGCCTGGTATTGAAGTTAGGGGGACCCCCCACGTCATTTTTTTTTTTTAATTTTGGTTCGGGGTTTCCCTGTGGGGAATTCCCATGCCGTTTTTATCAATGAACTTCTATGTGTATTGTCGGCAATGCAATAGCCGCGGGTAGTTTTAAATGACTTTTTTTCCTTTGAAATGTCATTTTGCTGTCAGACTGTTCTAAACACGGGAAACATGCGCCCCTTTACAGGCATACTATAGACACCCCCCAGGTATGAAATTTAACGGGATATTACACTTTTATTGTCTGACTTTAAGCATTATTAAAATCACTGCTCCTGAAAAAACGTCCGTTTTTAAAACTTTTTTTTGCATTGATCCATGTCCCCTGGGGCAGGACCCGGGTCCCCAAACACTTTTTATGACGATAACTTGCATATAAGCCTTTAAAATTAGCACTTTTGATTTCTCCCATAAACTTTTAAAGGGTGTTCTGCGGCATTCGAATTTGCAGCAAACACCCCAAATTGTTCCCTGTTCGGCGAACTTGCGAACAGCCAATGTTCGAGTCGAACATGAGTTTGACTCGAACTCGAAGCTCATCCCTACCCAAAACTCCGTCCTTGGGCCCCTCCTATTGTCTCTCTACACCTCTTCCCTGGGCCAGTTGATAACCTCCCATGACTTCCAATACCACTTCTATGCTGAAGACACCCAGCTCTCACTCTCGACTCCTCAACTCACCCTCTCAATCTCCTCACATATCACAAAAATACTGAGCGACATATGTAGCGCCAATCCCGAAGGAGCCGCTTAATTATATGTGGTTCTGTACTCTGCCCCACAACCCCGAGAACAGCTTCAGCCCCTCTGGCACACCTGGCAAACAGTGTAACTGCAGACACAACAGTAAATAAGCACACAATGTGGTAAACCAGAAAGCTTGTTTAACCCTTTTATGACTATTTTTGACATTTGGTGCTTACAAGTTAAAATCCGTATTTTTTGCTAGAAAATTACTTAGAGCCCCCAAACATTATATATATATTTTTAGCAGAGAATCTAGAGAATAAAATGGCGATTGTTGCAATATTTTTTATCACACGGTATTTGTGCAGCGGTGTTTTAAACGCAAATTTTTGGGAAAAGGGACACTTTCATGAATTTTAAAAATACCAAATAGTAAAGATAGCCAAATTTTTTTGTATAATGTGAAATATGATGTTACGCAGAGTAAATAGATACCAAACATGTCACGCTTTATAATTGCACGCACTTGTGGAATGGCATCAAACTACGGTACCTAAAAATGTCCATAGGCGACGCTTTAAAAATTTTTTACGGTTACCAGGTTAGAGTTACAGAGGAGGTCTAGTGCTAGAATTATTGCTCTCACTTAATCGCGACGATATCTCACATGTGTGATTTGAACACCGTTTACATATGCGGGCATGACTTCCGTATGCGTTTTCTTTGCTGCGCGAGCTCGCGGGGACGGGGGCGTTTTAAAAAAAATATTTTTTTTCTTATTTATTTTATTTATTTTTATTTTTAGAAATTGTGTTTTAAAAAAAAAAAAAATTTGATCACTTTTATTGCTGTCACAAGGATTGTAAACATCCCTTGTGACAGTAATAGGTGGTCACAGGTACTCTTTATGGAGGGATAGGGGGTCTAAAAGACCCCCAATCCCTCCTTTGCACTTTACAGTATTCAGATCACTGAAAACGGCGATTCTGAATACTGTGTATTTTTTTAAAACCGGCGCCATTGGCAGCTGAGTAAACGGGAAGTGACGTCATGACGTAGCTTCTGCATTTACAATTAGAAGGCTGGAATGAAGCCGTGCACGGCTTCGTTCCAGACGGTAACCAGCTGCCAGAAGTGCCGGATCAGGGATCCGGTAAGGCCTGGTAAGAGCGGCGGGAGGCGGCGGGAGGGGGGACGTCCCCTCCTACTCCTCTGGTATAACAGCCGAGCGGCTTTTAGCCGTAACGGTTATTATACATGGATATTCGATCGCCGGCTCTACAACAGCAGCTGCAGGCATCATCCCGGTATAACCCCGGAAAGCAGAGTATGCATATCTGCGTATGCTCAGCGGGAAGGGGACTTTTACCATGAACAATAATAATTAGGGTTGTCCCGATTATTTACAGGAGTACTTGTAAATGCTCCCGATGAATAATCCAATACCTGGGCACTCAGGAACAATCAGTGTGGCGGCGAGGGAGGTTACAATCACCAATCTCCCTGTGTGGTTTTCAATAAAGCAGCTGAAAGCCACGGAGGGGAGAAGAGAAGCACACAGGGAGATCAGTGACTATAACTTCCCCCACCGCCACACTGATTGTTCCTGAGTGTCCTCTGTATCCTTCTCCAGCTCCCCTCTGCGTTCCTCTGTGCGCTCCTCTGGACCCCCCATCCTCCTCCAGTCCCCTTTTTGTGCGCTCGCGGGTCCCCCCTCCTCTTCCGGTCTGCTCCCCCTCCGTGCACTCTCTGCCCCTCCTCCTCCTCTGGTCCGCTCCCCCTCTGTGCACTCTCCGGTTCCCCCTCTCCTCCAGTCCGCTCCCCCTCTGTCTGCTCTCTCCACCCCCCAATTCTTCTGGTCCGCTCCTCCCTCTGTGTACTCTCCACCCCCCTTCCTTCGGTCCCCCCCTCCTTCTGCGATCCGCTTCGCCTCTGTCCGCTCCCCCCTCCTCTGGTTTGCTCCCCCTCTGTGCACTCTATGCCCCCCTCCTCCTCCGGTCTGCTCCCCTTTGTGCACTCTCCACCCCCCTCCTCCTCCGGTCTGCTCCCCCTCTGTGCACTCTCCACCCCCTCCTCCTCCGGTCTGCTGCCCCTCTGTGCACTCTCCACCCCCTCCTCCTCCGGTCTGCTCCCACTCTGTGCACTCTCCACCCCCCTCCTCCTCCGGTCCGCTCCCCCTCCGTGCACTCTTCAGTCCCCCCTCTCCTCCAGTCTGCTCCCCCTCTGTCTGCTCTCTCCGCCCCCCTCTTCTTCTGGTCCGCTCCCCCTCTGTGTACTCTCTGCCCCCCCTTTCTTCGGTCTCCCCTCGTCTTCCTCCGGTCCACTTCGCCTCTGTCCGCTCTCTGGTCCCCCCTCCTCTGGTTTGCTCCCCCTCTATCCTCTCTCCAGTCCCCCCTCTGTGCACTCTATACCCCCTCCTCCTCTGGTCTGCTCCCCTCTGTGCACTCTCCACCCCCCTCCTCCTCCGGTCTGCTCCCCCTATGTGCACTCTCCACCCCCCTCCTGCTCCGGTCTGCTCCCCCTATATGCACTCTCCACCCCCCTCCTCCTCCGGTCTGCTCCCCCTATGTGCACTCTCCACCCCCCTCCTCCTCCGGTCTGCTCCCCCTATGTGCACTCTCCACTCCCCTCCTCCTCCGGTCTGCTCCCCCTACGTGCACTCTCCACCCCCCTCCTCCTCCGGTCTGCTCCCCCTATGTGCACTCTCCACCCCCCCTCCTCCGGTCTGCTCCCACTCTGTGCACTCTTCACTCCCCTCCTCCTCCGGTCTGCTCCCACTCTGTGCACTCTCCACCCCCCTCCTCCTCCGGTCTGCTCCCCCTCTGTGCACTCTCCACCCCCCTCCTCCTCTGGTCTGCTCCCACTCTGTGCACTCTCCACCCCCCTCCTCCTCTGGTCTGCTCTCCCTCTGTGCACTTTCCACCCCCCTCCTCCTCCGGTCTGCTCCCACTCTGTGCACTCTCCACCCCCCTCCTCCTCCGATCTGCTCCCACTCTGTGTACTCTCCACCCCCCTCCTCCTCCGCTCTTCTCCCCCTCTGTGCACTCTCCACCCCCTTCCTCCTCCGGTCTGCTCCCCCTCTATACACTCTCCACCCCCCTCCTCCTCCGGTCTGCTCCCACTCTGTGCACTCTCCACCCCCTTCCTCCTCCGGTCTGCTCCCCCTCTATGCACTCTCCACCCCCCTCCTCCTCCGGTCTGCTCCAAATCTGTGCACTCTTCACCCCCCTCCTCCTCCAGTCTGCTCCCACTCTGTGCACTCTCCACCCCCCTCCTCCTCTGGTCTGCTCCCCCTCTGTCTGCTCTCTCTGCCCCCCTCTTCTTCTGGTCTGCTCCCCCTCTGTGCACTCTCCACCCCCCTCCTCCTCCGATCCACTCCCCCTCTGCCACTTACTGGCTCCTTCCTTTTCCGAATGAGCAGAGTCAGTGATTAGAGTCAGTTTAGAGCAGGTCAGTGCGACTTCAGGTGTGACTTGGCTGACATGTCTGTGACTTCATGCACAGATGTGTATGCAATTCGTACCTGAAATCGCTAAAAATAGTGCAGGAAACTTTTCTTTCAAATTAGAGCAGCACCGATTTGAACAGTTCCATTGGGGACAATAGGGTGCGACTTGGACCTATCAAATTGCATGACAAGTCATACTGGTGTGAATGGGGGCTAACAGGCGGCTCCAGCTGCATGAACAATCCACTCATTTACACGGCCAGAGTACCTATGTAAATAAGTTATAAGGGCTCACTCACATGTGAGGTTGGGGGTGCAGTAAAAACCCCATGGTTGAACTGTGCTTTTACCGCCCACCAACCGCTATCCCCTTTAGCAATAGAGGCAGTGACTAGGGGTGTACACATGAAATGGTCTTGATGCTTCACAGCCATGGCAGAAATTATACAGTGCAAAACACATGGGAACAAGTCTTTCATTTTTTTTGTTATTTTTCAGATTTTTTTTTATGTTATGTTTTTTATTTATTTATTTTACTTTTTTTTAAACTGCCCTGTGTGTGTGTGTGTGTGTGTGTGTGTGTGTGCGTGCGTGTGTGTGTGTGTGTGTGTGTGTGTGTATTTGTGTGTGTGTTTGTGTGTGTACTGTATGTTTGTGTGTGTACTGTATGTTTGTCTGTGTTTGTGTGTGTGTTTGTGAGTGTTTGTGTGTGTACTGTATGTTTGTGTGTGTGTTTGTGAGTGTTTGTGTGTGTACTGTATGTTTGTGAGTGTTTGGGTGTGTTTGTGTGTGTGTCTGTTTGTGAGTGTGTGTGTTTGTGTGTGTGTGTGTATGTTTGTGTGTGTTTGTGTGTGTACTGTATGTTTGTGTGTGTACTGTATGTTTGTGTGTGTTTGTGTGTGTTTGTGTGTACTGTATGTTTGTGAGTGTTTGTGTGTGTTTGTGTTTGTGTGTGTGTGTGTTTGTGAGTGTGTGTGTATGTTTGTGTGTGTGTTTGTGCGTGTACTGTATGTTTGTGTGTGTTTGTGTGTGTGTGTGTGTTTGTGAGTGTATGTGTGTGTACTGTATGTTTGTGAGTGTTTGTGTGTGTGTGTGCTGTATGTTTGTGTGTGTGTTTGTGTGTGTGTGTTTGTGTGTGTGTGTATGTTTGTGTGTGTGTGTTTGTGTGTGTGTGTGTTTGTGTGTGTTTGTGTGTGTACTGTATGTTTGTGTGTGTACTGTATGTTTGTGTGTGTTATAGCATTACAGGGTATAAGCTAACGCGTTTCAGGGGCACAGCTCTGTGGAAGGGGGTGCACCCCCGAAACAGCCCCAGTTGCTGTTTGTGAGTACCAACTTTTTATGAATTTTATTATTAAACGTCATTGGTAACACACTAGGTGTGTGCGTCTTCCATTTTTTTCTTTTTTTTGTGTGGCGGAGTCACTTTGGGCTGGGGGCCCAAGGAACCCAGAATCCCTTGGGGTGATTGGGAAAACCTTGTCTCTAATAGGGGCACAGGGTGACCGAGAAATCCAGTCTGATCTGTACTAATCTGACTCACTGTAAAGCCACTGGAATGTTTTGTGTATATATATATATATATATATATATATATATATATATATATATATATATATATACAAACACACAGGGATTTTTTCAGGGGGAACTTGGTGGAACTCAGTGCCACCACCATTGGCTCAGACCCTTTGGTGCCTGCTCACCACAATCACTTGTAAACACAGAAGTCTGGTGTCATGAACCTTGGAATACTGAAGTATTTCTCCTTTGATTCTATTACACAGTGGGGGGGGGTCTTCTGCCCTGTCTTAAGGCTAACCCCCTCCAGATGGCTCTGTGGTCTGGAAGGAATGCATTGTTCTGTGTTTGACCATTTGTTTATGTACTTTAATTACCCCCTGGGGCTTCCCTGTGTCATTACACATATCAGTCCTCCTATTCAAGCTATCGGACCAATCCCTGCTGACCCTGTTTCAAGTCCTCATTTGCATGGCCAAGAGGACCTAATTGAGGACTAGAGGGTACTTTACAATTGACCAATAGGAAAGTGGTTGTTGGGGGTGGGGTGTTCAAACTGCTGTGTATAAAAGTGTGTTGTGTGCATCCAATAAAAGTGAGATCCCTGTTTGAACTTACATACAGCCTGCCTGGTGTTTGTTCTGAGCTATCACAACTGGATTCGATCAGCACATAGCTGTAGTTTGAATCCTGGAGCATCGGATGACCGAACCATCAGATGTTGCGATCTGCAATCTGATTCTATAGCCGCAGAGGAGTGTCGGGAGAGTGGAACCGAGCGAGCAGGAGCTCGTTACATCTGGTTTCTGTGTTTACAAGTGACAGCTCTGCACTCTGTGTGTAACCCCCATGAACTCTGCACTCTGTATGTAATGCAATCCTGATATTTAATGCCCCATTAAGACCCTTCTACTGTTTGTGAAATTTGACCACACCCACTATTTGATGTGATTTGGAGGGTGTGTGTGGGGGGGAGGGGTTTGGGGGGGTCGTGGTTGAGTTCCAGCACCTATTATAAAAAGGTTTTTGAAGGGGCGGGACTTTGAGTGAAGCACACGAATGCAGTAAAGAAATGAATTAAGAAGTGGTTAATTCTTAATTCATTTCTTTACTGCATCTGTGTGCTTCACTCAAAGTTCCGCCTCTTCAAAAACCTTTTTATAATATCAAACGGGATGGAGGATGGGATGTAGTCGGCCCCCCATCCTCACTCAAAGTCCCACTTTTTCTATTCGTTTGTTCCAGCACCTATTGTTTGGGAAAAAAGCCCTGTATGTATATATATATATTATATCATTTATATATATAGTCTCATTTTGTTGTGTACTCTTTGCTGGGTCGTTTGGGGTGTGGCTGTATTCCAATGTTCTATTGTGTCTGTCTGCCTGAGATATTATGGGATGTCTATGTAGATTAGCTGTGAGATTGGTGGGGCAAAATCCTCCAACAGCTCTCACTGCTGATTGGACAGTTTACCACACCCAGAATGCAAAGGGGGGGTTGTCCAGAGTATTACCTGTGTTTTTTAATAAAACAGTTCATGCTCAGCAACCAAACGAGTATTGCCTTGTTTTGTGGTTGTTAGTGGTTGTAATATCTGATATCTATATTCAGACTGGCAGGAAGCGGTATATGACTAAAGTACTCAAGCAGAGTGTGGGACGTTTCGTTACATTTAGTATCTATCGGATCTCCCCATCTGAGGAAGGCAGCATCCACATCCACCCAGTCCTGAGCTACCGATGTCCCTGTTGCCCTGCACTTTAGAAAACCCCTTAGTGCTGGAAGTGACTGTCTTTTTTGTTATCTTATATCTGTATATACTGTGTATAACTGTGTCTTTATGTCTTCCATGGAAAGCTGCACAAATATGTGAGACATGTTTATTACAAGAACTCACACGGTGGTGATATCTACTTTAATGAGAGAAGAGAAGTTCCATCCGATCTTATTTTACAGAACTGGCTTGTTGTTAATTCTTCATTTTCTGTGATTAGAATAATTTACGTTATAAAAGGCCCAGATTACGTCCCTGAGACATTTATCAATATGAATGACCCCGTCTACTGGAAAAAAGGCAAAGTAAGGAATCACTGGATTGTTTACTCTTCATATCATTTGCTTAGGATGTTCATATTTTGGATTCATAAGGAATGTATAGTCTTATTTTAAGATATGCCAGTCAATGGAACAGGTACATCCGAGTTACTACCTCCTGTGTAATGCCTGGTGAGCCTCAAGAACACGGCACACAGCCTGGGAAATCTCTGCAAACCTCCATGTACAATCCCTGCAAAAAAGGGAGGAAGGCTGGTGCCATGGAAGTCTGCTAAAACATTGTTTTATTAATGCAGGTGAACAACAGTCTAAAATGCCAACGTGTTTCTGCCATCAGGCTATAATCATGATTAGGGTCTGATGGCTGAAATGCATTGGATTTTTAAACCTGCATGTTTTAGCCAACTTCCATGGCACCAGCCTTTCTCCCTTTTTAACCGATGCTAGCCAATGTACCTGTTCATGAATGGGGTCATTTTTGGAGACAAATAAGTTTATGAACTTAGAAATAGGGATGAGCCGAACACCCCCCGGTTCGGTTCGCACCAGAACCTGCGAACAGACCGAAAATTTGCGCGAACTTTAGAACCCCATTAATGTCTATGGGACTTTAACTTTCAAAATCAAAAGTGCTAATTTTAAAGGCTAATATGCAAGTTATTGTCCTAAAAAAGGTTTGGGGAGCCGGGTCCTGCCCCAGGGGACATGTATCAATGCAAAAAAAGTTTTAAAAATGGCCGTTTTTTCGGGAGCAGTGAATTTAATGATGCTTAAAGTGAAAAAATAAAAGTGAAATATTCCTTTAAATATCGTACCTGGGAGGTGTCTATAGTATGCCTGTAAAGTGGCTTGTGTTTCCTGTGCTTAGAACAGTCCCTGCACAAAATGACATTTTTAAAGGAATAAAAGTCATTTAAAACTGCTTGCGGCTTTAATGTAATGTCGGGTCCTGTTAATATGGATGAAAATCAGTGAGACAAATGGCATGGGTACCCCCCCAGTCTATTACCAGGCCCTTTAGGTCTTGTATGGATATTAAGGGGAACCCCGCACCCAAATTAAAAAAAGGAAAGGTGTGGGGCCCCCAGGCCCTACATACTCTGAACAGCAGTATACAGGTGGTGCAAACAAGACAGGGACTGTAGGTTTGTTGTTAAGTAGAAATTGTTCGTAATTTTGAACTGGTACATTTTTAAAGTGTAGCTCCAGCCCAAAAAATCAATTTTTAAGCTTTTTGGATAAAATAGGGAAGGGTTATCACCCCTGTAACATTTGTTTTGCTGTCTGTGCACCTCTTCAGAAGATTTCACCTCACTTTCTGTCCCAATGACAAATGTTTTTTGAAAATTTGGGGTTTCTTAGTGAAACAAGGATTGGTGATAAAGCATCAGTGAAGAGGAGACACGTTTTTCCAATATTTACTCTTACAGGAGAGAATTTCCCTTCCTAGGGGTAGATTTCATCTCACTTCCTGTTGTCTCCTTCCATTTGCAAGTAGGAGTAGTTTGTAAGTTGGACGTTTGAAAGTAGGTGCCTGCCCTATATACTCTGCAGAAATTGGGGCCTTAGGTGTTGGTGTTGCCACAACACTAAGCCCTCACAGTTACTCTTGGTGGGCGCAGCAACAGGCCGTGTTGTGAAATATTAGATCAAGAATTGTAATTGCATGGCATTGTTGAACAGTGGTAGAGACATTGGGCCTTTGGTGGTGGTGGTGGTGCTGGTGCCACAACACTGTAAGTCCTCCCAGTTACTCTTGGTGGGTGCTGGAATGGGCCCTGCTGTGAAATATTATATCAAGAATTGTAATTTCATGTCCCTGTTGAACAGGGGCAGAAATATTTGGCCTTAGGCACTGGTGCCACAACGCTGCAACCCCTCACAGATACTCTAGTTGGAGGGCAGGAATGAGCCCTGCTGCAAAGTATTGCATCAAAAATTGTAATTACAAGCCTCTGTTAAACAGGGGCAGAAAAATTGGGCCTTAGCCACTGCTGCCACAACACTGCAACCCCTCACAGATGATATAGTTGGAGCGCAGGAATGAGCCCTGCTGCAAAGTATTGCAACAAAACTTGTAATTATACACCCCTGTTAAACAGGGGCTGAAAATGTGGACCTTGGGCACTGGTGCTGGTGCCACAACACTGCAACCCCCAACAGATACTCTAGTTGGAGTGCAGGAATGAGCCCTGCTGCAAAGTATTGCATCAAAAATTGTAATTACATGCCCCTGTTAAACAGGGGCAGAAAAATTGGGCCTTGGCCACTGGTGGCAGTGTTCAAAAACAAAAATGTTCTTAAAAGCTATCAGCATGAAAATTGAGGAGGAAGAGGATTGTCACTCAGCATAACAGGATAGTCACTCAGCATCAGCATAGGCAGTCTTGAAGGGATCTCACATTAAAAAAAAATCAATCGGTTACATCAGCATCAGGTGCTTGGTAGCTGGTGATCCAAGACTGATTTTTATGAAGGTCAGCTGATCGACCGAATCAGTGGACAGGCGCAACCTGTGTTTGGTTACAAAGCCTCCAGCAGTACTGAATGTGCGTTCTGAAAGAACGCTGGATGCAGGACAGGCCAGTAGCTCAATTGCATACTGTGCAAGCTCTGACCAGTGATCCATCCTCAATACCCAGTAACCCAGAGGATTTTCGGTGGGAAAGGTGTCCAAGTCTGATCTGGCCCCTAGGTATTCCTGCACCATGTGAAACAGACACTGACGATGGTCGCTGGAACCGATCAGACCTTGGGGCTGCAGACTAAAAAATTGTCTGAACGCATTGGTCAGACGACCACCTTCTCCACCGCTCCTTCTGTGACTGACCGAAGCCTCAGCAACACGTTGTCCAGGAGGACCAGGAAATTGTAACCTCCCAGGCTCTGGAAACGCATTGCACAAACATTTCTGCAGGGCCTCCCGAAGATGTTTCATCCTCTGCTCCCTCTGCGACGGCAAGATATGGTCCGCAACCTTACCCTTGTAACGTGGATCAAGGAGTGTTGCCAGCCAGTAAGCATCCCTCCCCTTGATACCACGAATATGAGGATCCTTCCGCAGGATCGTAGGTTTTCTGAGGCATTCGGTCCAGAGTCCTCTGGGTCACTAAGGATGACATGATCCGCAGCCACCTCCTCCCAGCCACATACAAGTCCATGGGTTTCTTCTGACTGTAAATGATCCCTTAAAGACTGCTGCTGATGCTGAGTGCCAGGCTCCACCTCCATGCTGACACAATCCTCCTCCTCGTCCTCTTCCTGTGTGATCGGCGAGCATGCAGAACCACTGTCTGGATAAAGGGGGCCTTGAGAGGTAAGGAAGTCCTCCTCTTCCTCCCTCTGTTCTGCCTCAAGTGCCTTGTCCATTATTCCATGCAGCGTGTGCTCCATCAGGTGGACACTGTCACTGCTCACCATTCCTCGTGGCCTCCTCAAATGGTGACAGGACAGTGCATGCATCCCTGATCATGGCCCATTGGCGTGGGAAAAAAAAACAAGCTCCCCTGACCCTGTCCTGGTGCCATAGTCGCACAGGTACTCATTGATGGCCCTCTGCTGTGTGTGCAGCCGCTGCAGCATGGCCAACGTTGAGTTCCTCCTTCCGCAGGATCGTAGGTTTTCTGAGGCATTCGGTCCAGAGTCCTCGGGGGTCACTAAGGATGACATGATCCGCAGCCACCTCCTCCCAGCCACATACAAGTCCATGGGTTTCTTCTGACTGTAAATGATCCCTTGAAGACTACTGCTGATGCTGAGTGACAGGCTCCACCTCCATGCTGACACAATCCTCCTCCTCGTCCTCTTCCTGTGTGATCGGCGAGCACGCAGAACCACTGTCTGGATAAAGGGGGCCTTGAGAGGTAAGGAAGTCCTCCTCTTCCTCCCTCTGTTCTGCCTCAAGTGCCTTATCCATTATTCCATGCAGCGTGTGCTCCATCAGGTGGACACTGTCACTGCTCACCATTCCTCGTGGCCTCCTCAAATGGTGACAGGACAGTGCATGCATCCCTGATCATGGCCCACTGACATGAGGAAAAAAAACAAGCTCCCCTGACCCTGTCCTGGTGCCATAGTCGCACAGGTACTCATTGATGGCCCTCTGCTGTGTGTGCAGCCGCTGCAGCATGGCCAACGTTGAGTTCCACCTGGTGGGCATGTCACAGATAAGGCGGTTCTTGGGCAGGTTAAATTCCTTTTGGAGGTCAGCTAGCCGAGCACTGGCATTATATGACCCGCAGAAATGCACACAGACTTTCCTGGCCTGCCTCAGGACATCCTGTAAGCCGGGGTACTTGCCCAAGAACCGCTGCCCCACCAAGTTAAGGAAGTGAGCCAAACAGGGCACATGGGTCAGTTGTCCCTGTCGGAGGGCGGAGAGGAGGTTGGTGCCATTGTCGCAAACCACCATTCCTGGCTTAAGCTGGCATGGCGTCAACCACCTCTGAACCTGCCCCTGCATAGCTGACAGAATCTCTGCCCCAGTGTGGCTCCTGTCCACCAAGCACACCAGCTCAAGCACTGCATGGCATCTTTTTGCCTGCATGCTTGAGTAGCCCCCTGAACGCCTACGGAGAACCGCTGGTTCCAAGGACAAAGCACAGGAAGAGGCCATAGAGGAAGAAAAAGAGGAGGGGGTGTGGGAGAGATTTGTGTCAGCATCACCAGTAGTAGCATTTTGGAGGCGTGGTGGTGGAACAACCTCCAACACTACTGCACCCTGTCCTGCATCCTTCCCAGCTGCCAGAAGAGTCACCCAGTGCGCGGTGAAAGATAGGTAACGTCCCTGTCCATGCCTGCTGGACCATGAGTCAGTGGTAATATGCACCTTACCTCTGACCGCCCTGTCCAGCGAGGCATGGACATTGCCTTCCACATGTCGGTAGAGAGCCGGAATCGCCTTCCGTGAAAAAAAGTGGCGTTTGGGAACCTGCCACTGAGGTACCGCACATTCCACAAACTCACAGAAGGGGCAGAGTCTACCAACTGAAAAGGCAGCAGTTGAAGTGCTAGCAATTTAGCCAAGCTAGCATTCAACCGCTAGGCATGTGGATTGCTGGGAGCAAACTTCTTTCGCTGGTGGAGCAACTGGGGCAGGGAAATCTGCCTGCTAGAATCAGACGTTGGTGTACTGATAGCAGATTGCCTGCAAGTACTTGGCAGTGGCACACCAATTCTACACCTTCATTCCTCTCAGTGCAGGTTTCTGAGAGGACTGAAGGAATAGAAGGGGTTGGAGATCCCAGCTGATGAGGAGGAGCAAGGAGAGGTCCGCCTTGTTCTTTGGTGTGGGTCTTTTAGGTAGTGTTGCCAACAGGCTGCATTGGAGCTGGAAATATGTCTGATTAAGCATGTGGTGCCCAAGAGCTTGCTGTCTAGTCCACGCTTGATACGCTTTAGACATATGTTGCGAATAGCAACGGTGCGATCTGCTGCACACGTCTCAAAAAAGGCCCACACCGAAGAACTTTTGGAATAACGCGTGGAGTCACCAGCACCCTGCACTTGCGGAGCTCTGCGGCGTGATGCAGTCGGTTGGCTGCCTTTAAGCTTGCCCCTGGAGGGCATCCTGCTTTGTTGGAGATTTGCCTCCTCCTCCTCTTTCCTATCAGGCACCCATGTAGAGTCAGTGAGCTCATCATCCCCTCCCTCCTTGTCACTGGAGCAAACCTGGCAGTATGCTGCAGCTGGTGGAACATGACTGCCAGTTTGATGTCCTTCTTGGGCAACCCCTCTCTCTGGGCTCACGTTACTGCCTTCCTCAAGCTGGGTACCATCATCGGAGCCTTCAAACTGCTGCGCATCCTCCTGCAGCATGTACCCGACACTGTGGTCGAACAGTTCGGGGGACTCCGCCTGTGGGGCTAGGGAAGGAGTAACTGATGATGACCTCGAGTCCAAGGAATAGGCCACTTTGGCACTTGCATTGGCAGCCAAGGTAGCCTGGGTGACAGAGGATGAGGAGGAGGAGGACGGCTTGGTCATCCACTCTACCAACTCTTCGGCATGTTGTGGCTCAACACAGCCAGCTGCTGGGAAAAAGGACAAGTATGTCCCATGGCCACGTTCTGTTGAGGATGCACCGTGTCCATGACCAGCACTGTTGCCTCTAGACACAGAGCCTGCTTGCCCTCTTTTATTGGCCTGTGACTGTCTGCCTCTCCTTGTTGGCCTTCCAGACATACTGTCTTTGATGTATTGGAATAGGTACACAAGGAATGGCCTGCAGTGAGAGGTAGCTGCACAAAGCTGGGATGTATATATACATACTGATTATACTGTGGCTAGCTGAATCGCCTGTGAGAAAAAGAGAGAGGTAGGGGAGCGCTAAAAAATGTGAGTGAAAAAACTAATACATAAAAATTGTTCAGTGTAAACTGACAGATAAATTCAAATGATAAATACCAGCCTGCCTAAGTGAAAAAGAATTTGAATATACAAAAAACATAAACCTGAAAACAGAAAATATATAAATGTGTTCAATAGTGGTCATTAAAATATAATAACCAAAAAAAGGATTCAATATATCAAATGTGCAATTAAAAGTAAAGAGTCCATCAAAAATTCAAAGGTTGATTGTGATGAAATCCTGATGTGAATCTTGATATCAACAAACGTGAGCAGCAAAATCCCTTCACCATCACTGAAAACAACACACCAATGTGCTCATGGGAATAGATGTACGCTTACCAGATGAAGTTGACCAATTTAATTAAAAAAAGGTCAAATAGGCTTTAGCAAGATAATGCTTGCTGCAATGGAGAGAAATAAACCAAAATCTTGTCCTCACATCACAGGGTCTCACGCATGGGATATAAAATAGATGGAGAGGAACCGGACATAGTGTAACACCGTTTATTAAGAATACAAATAAAAACAAAACATAGCCAACTGGCTACTCACATAGAAGGTGCCATCGCCCGGCACTGAGGCTAGGAAGCATATCTTTTGGTGTGAGGAGATCAGCTCTATAGGGAAGGATTCTCAGATGGTCGCGGCAACGGCGTGCGTTCCAACCTCGACGGACAAGCGAACCACGGAAGCCGGATGTGATGTAATTGCGTGACCAAGTACCGCCTCGACGTACGTTTCGTTGAACACGTCTTCAGGAAGCGTACTTTGGTCACTTAGGAGATAGTTTAAATAATGTTGAATTTGCATAAGGGGAGGGGTTGAATGCTTCACAGCCTCAGTGCCTTATTCAGAACACCGCACAACCATCTCCAGCAACATTCGCAATCACAGCGGTTCAATAAACTTCCACAACGGGTTGGTATACCTTTGGAAAATCTGGTGTTAACAGGAAATATATTTCAAAGGGACACCATAATTAAGATGGCATATTACGCCCGCTCTTGGCTATTAAAAATAAACAACTAAAAATTAATATAAAATATATACATAAAGGTGTATATTTCCTAAATGGTGACATTCTCATGATTAAAATTATTAGAAAAAATGAGATACCCAGCAGTTGCATGAATAAAAAAACAAATTGGATAATGAAAATATGTGTATATATACCCTCAAAAAAACGGCATCCAAAATTTGATACCGATTAGATTGGATCGATAATTCAGAGGAGAAAAATTGATCTTGAAAAGATTGAACAAAGAAAACTTAATCATTGGTCAAAAAACAATTTAGGTCCAATTCGATATTTAGGCCGTGTGGCTGCATCGTTTGTAAACGGTACAGCCACTGGGTCTCATTTTGGGAAACAGCCTTTTTAAGATTGGTGCCTCTCCAATTGGGGGCAATCTTATCTATACCGTAAAAGGTGAGTAAGCGAGGGTCCCTATTGTGGACCATACGAAAGTGACGTGATACGCTGTGATTCAAAAAACCTTTGGAAATATTAGTTACATGTTCATTGATACGAACCCTCAATTTGCGGGTAGTACGCCCCACATATTGGATTGAACATGGGCACTCCAGCACATATGTGACATAGCTGGAATTACAAGTAATCAAGGGTTTTATAGAGAATTCTTGTTGGGTGACTTTGGAATGAAATTTAGAAATCTTTTTCCCTACTCGATTGGTGGTACGACAAGCTTTGCATCTAGTGCAGTAATGGAAACCCGATCCATCCAGAAAAGTAGAGGGTTTCTTAGGAGGATCGGAGGATCGGGTACATTGGGGGCTATTATGTTCCTAAGTGCCGGTGCCCGTCTATAGATAAACTTCGGTCTGGGGGGGAGTATATTCTGTAAGTCTCTATCTTTACAAAGTATAGGCCAAGGAGTTGCTATGGGGGCTAGGTATGCCCCCAGTGTAGCAAATATAGTGCTCAATAAATGGGAATAGGAAACCATCTATTACCAACCTAATAAATCATTAAAGTACTACAAAAGGTACATTGACGATGTCATTCTTTTGTGGGAGGGCACTATGTTTGATTTCCAAAAATTCCTTTTGGGTTTGAACAACAACTCCTATGAACTCAAGTTCACTGCTGAATCCAGTTGGGACACTATTAATTATCTAGACCTTACTTTAACCAAACGAGGGGATAGGTTGGTCTCTAAAACTTTTTTCAAGGCTACTGACCGCAATGGATTTGTACCAGTCAATAGCTGTCACCACCCACAATGGTTAGGAGCAGTCCCGAAGGGGCAGTATATGCGCATCAGGAGAAATTGTGATGACATTACTGACTACCATACACAATCTGAGATCCTCACCAATAGGTTTCATGAGAAGGGCTATCCTCTAAAAAATCTTATTAAGACCAAAAACCAAGTTTTGGCTACGAATAGGGACTCCCTTCTAGTTTCTAAGGACAAAGCTCCCTTTTTGGGAGACATCTCCTTTATATCAGGTTTTCATCGTCAATACAAGAGAGTTGAAAAAATTTTCCAAAAATATTGGCCTATACTTTGTAAAGATAGAGACTTACAGAATATACTCCCCCCCAGACCGAAGTTTATCTATAGACGGGCACCGGCACTTAGGAACATAATAGCCCCCAATGTACCCGATCCTCCTAAGAAACCCTCTACTTTTCTGGATGGATCGGGTTTCCATTACTGCACTAGATGCAAAGCTTGTCGTACCACCAATCGAGTAGGGAAAAAGATTTCTAAATTTCATTCCAAAGTCACCCAACAAGAATTCTCTATAAAACCCTTGATTACTTGTAATTCCAGCTATGTCACATATGTGCTGGAGTGCCCATGTTCAATCCAATATGTGGGGCGTACTACCCGCAAATTGAGGGTTCGTATCAATGAACATGTAACTAATATTTCCAAAGGTTTTTTGAATCACAGCGTATCACGTCACTTTCGTATGGTCCACAATAGGGACCCTCGCTTACTCACCTTTTACGGTATAGATAAGATTGCCCCCAATTGGAGAGTCACCGATCTTAAAAAGGCTGTTTCCCAAAATGAGACCCAGTGGCTGTACCGTTTACAAACGATGCAGCCACACGGCCTAAATATCGAATTGGACCTAAATTGTTTTTTGACCAATGATTAAGTTTTCTTTGTTCAATCTTTTCAAGATCAATTTTTCTCCTCTGAATTATCGATCCAATCTAATCGGTATCAAATTTTGGATGCCGTTTTTTTGAGGGTATATATACACATATTTTCATTATCCAATTTGTTTTTTTATTCATGCAACTGCTGGGTATCTGTCATTTTTTCTAATAATTTTAATCATGAGAATGTCACCATTTAGGAAATATACACCTTTATGTATATATTTTATATTAATTTTTAGTTGTTTATTTTTAATAGCCAAGAGCGGGCGTAATATGCCATCTTAATTATGGTGTCCCTTTGAAATATATTTCCTGTTAACACCAGATTTTCCAAAGGTATACCAACCCGTTGTGGAAGTTTATTGAACCGCTGTGATTGCGAATGTTGCTGGAGATGGTTGTGCGGTGTTCTGAATAAGGCACTGAGGCTGTGAAGCATTCAACCCCTCCCCTTATGCAAATTCAACATTATTTAAACTATCTCCTAAGTGACCAAAGTACGCTTCCTGAAGACGTGTTCAACGAAACGTACGTCGAGGCGGTACTTGGTCACGCAATTACATCACATCCGGCTTCCGTGGTTCGCTTGTCCGTCGAGGTTGGAACGCACACCGTTGCCGCGACCATCTGAGAATCCTTCCCTATAGAGCCGATCTCCTCACTCCAAAAGATATGCTTCCTAGCCTCAGTGCCGGGCGATGGCACCTTCTATGTGAGTAGCCATTTGGCTATGTTTTGTTTTTATTTGTATTCTTAATAAACGGTGTTACACTATGTCCGGTTCCTCTCCATCTATTTTATATCCCATGCGTGAGACCCTGTGATGTGAGGACAAGATTTTGGTTTATTTCTCTCCATTGCAGCAAGCATTATCTTGCTAAAGCCTATTTGACCTTTTTTCAATTAAATTGGTCAACTTCATCTGGTAAGCGTACATCTATTCCCATGAGCACATTGGTGTGTTGTTTTCAGTGATGGTGAAGGGATTTTGCTGCTCACGTTTGTTGATATCAAGATTCACATCAGGATTTCATCACAATCAACCTTTGAATTTTTGATGGACTCTTTACTTTTAATTGCACATTTGATATATTGAATCCTTTTTTTGGTTATTATATTTTAATGACCACTATTGAACACATTTATATATTTTCTGTTTTCAGGTTTATGTTTTTTGTATATTCAAATTCTTTTTCACTTAGGCAGGCTGGTATTTATCATTTGAATTTATCTGTCAGTTTACACTGAACAATTTTTATGTATTAGTTTTTTCACTCACATTTTTTAGCGCTCCCCTACCTCTCTCTTTTTCTCACATTTATGCATCAATGATTTTATTCATTTTTGTTTAGGGTGTAGCTGCAATATTTATTATTCATTATTTACACTTTGTGGCGCGGAATTATTCACTTATTCACTAGCTGAATCGCCTGCCTGCCTGTAGTATTATTAGGAAGGAAACAACAGGAATTGTCTGCAGTGATCTTTAGCTGCACACTGTGCCCAGTATACAGTACACTAATATACTGCAGCTAGCTGAATCAACTGCCTGCCTGTGGTATTATTAGGAAGAGAACACCAGCAATTGGCTGCAGTTAGCTTTAGTTGCACACTGTGCACAAGATATAGTACACTGACTGAAAATACTGCAGCTGCCTGCCTGCCTGAGGTATTATTAGGAACTTGGAAGAGAACACCAGCAATTGGCTGCAGTTAGCTTTAGTTGCACACTGTGCACAGGATACAGTACACTGACTGAAAATACTGCAGCTGCCTGCCTTTAAGTATATTATTAAGAGAATAACAGGATCAGATCTAGCTAAACTGCTAAACTGAAACTGAATACAGTGTATATAAATATATATATATATATATATATATATATATACACAACACCTGGGATGCATATATATACACTGACTGCAGCTAACTGACTCGCCTGCCTACACGATCTAACTCAAATGAAATGACACGGTCTCTCTCTCTCTCTCTCTATCTCTCAGCACTCTGGAACACACTATACAAGGCCAACTTCCAGATGTCCTTATATAGTGTGAGGCGTGTACTAAATCCCCTGAAGCATAATTGACCAAAGCACCCTGCCTTTGGCCAATTATGGCTCTCCGTTCTTACCGCGCTGTGATTGGCCAAAGCATGCGGGTCATAGTGCATGCTTGGCCAATCATCAGCCAGCAATGCACTGTGATGCCGCAGTGAATTATGGGCCGTGACGCGCCACTCGAATTTGGCACGAACAGCCCATAATGTTCGCAATTTGACGAACGGTCGAACGGCTGATGTTTGAGTCGAACTTACATTCAACTTGAACTCGAAGCTCATCCCTACTCGTTACATCCAAGGTATGCAGAATACCATCTCTGAACGTACAACACATCCAACCTTAAAGGAGATGGACTACAGCAGCAGAAGACCACACCGGGTGCCACTCCTTTCAGCTAAGAGCAGGAAAGTTAGGCTACAATTGGCACAGGCTCAACAGAATTGGACAAAAGAAGATTGAAAAAATGTTGCCTGGTCTGATGAGTCTGGATTTCAACTTCGACATTCAGATGGTGGGGTCAGAATTTGGTGCATGGATCCATCCTGCCTTGTATCAATGGTTCCGGCTGGAGGTATAATGGTGTGGAGGATATTTTCTTGGTACACTTTGGGACCCTTAGTACCAACTGAGCATGGTTTAAATGCCACAGCCTACCTGAGTATTGTTGCTGACCAGGTCCATCCCTTTATGACTACAGTGTCCCCATCTTCTGATGGCTCCTTCCAGCAGGACAATGCACCATATCACAAAGCTCCAATCATCTCACCACTGGACAATGAGGTTACTGTACTCCAATGACCTCCACACTCACCACATCTCATCCCATAGAGCATCTTGGGATGTGGTAGAATGGGAGATTGGCATCATGGATGTGCAGCCGACAAATCTGCAGCAACTGCATGATGCTATCATGTCACTATGGACCAAAATCTCTGAGGAATGTTTTCAACACCTTGTTAAATCTCTGCCATGAAAAATGAGGGCAAAAGGGGGTCCAACCCACTACTAGCAAGGTGGACTTAATAAAGTGTCCAGTGAATGTATATTACATATCTTGTATATTTTGAAGTGACACTTTGGTTCTTTTATAGAATGCATACAATTGTGATCATCATTAGGGACGGGCCATCTGTTCGAGTCGAACAATTTGGGGTGTTCGTGTCAAATTCGAAAAGCCGCGGAACATCCTTTAAAAGTCTATGGGAGGAATCTAAAGTGCTAATTTAAAGGTTAATATGCAAGTTATTGTCATAAAAAGGGTTTGGGGACCCGAGTCCTGCCCCAGGGGACATGTATCATTGCGAAAAAAAAAGGTTTAAAAATGGCCGTTTTTTCTGGAGCAGTGATTTTAATAAAGCTTAAAGTGAAACAATAAAAGTGAAATATTCCTTTAAATTTCGCACCTGGGGGGTGTCTATAGTATGCCTGTAAAGTAGCGCATGTTTCCCGTATTTATAACAGTCCGAGAGCAAAATGACATTTCTAGTCATTTAAAAGTACTAGCACTAGTGCCGGCTATTAATGAATTGCCGGTCCCGACAATACACATAAAAGTCATTGAAAGTCATTGAAAAATAAAAAAAAAATGCGAGGGGGCCCCCCAAAAATCCATACCAGACTGTTAAGGTCTGGTATGGATTTTAAGGGGAACTCCACGCCAAAATGAAAAAAAAATGGCATGGGGTTCCCTCCAAAAATCCACACCAGACCCTTATCCGAGCATGCAACCTAGCAGGCCGCAGGAAAAGAGGGGGAATGAGAGAGCGCCCCCCGTCCTGAACTGTACCAGGCCACATGCCCTCAACATGGGGAGGATGTCCCCATGTTGATGGGTACAAGGGCCTCATCCCCACAACCCTTACCCGGTGGTTGTGGGGGTCAGCGGGTGGGGGGCTTATCGGAACCTGGAAGCCCCCTTTAACAAAGAGGACACCCAGATTCCGCCCCCCATGTGAATTGGTAAGGGGTACATTGTATCCCTACCATTTCACAAAAAGAAAGTGTCAAGATGTTAAAAAACCAAAGGAGATGGCTTGGGACAAGTCATTTATTAACAATAAAAAATACAAAATAAAAAAGAGATTCCAGCGATGTAATCCAATAAATCCATGCTCCTACTTCAGTGATGTTATCCAATTCTCGATCTCCAGCGATGGATGATCTCCAGCAACTCCAGCGAGGAACACGCACAGGATCCTGCCTCCACTGGAGGTACCCAGCCAATGAGATGGCGCCAGCTTGACAGCTCTTATGTAGCTGAGGGTGGGGCCACCACGTCCCCCTCTGACAAGGGGAAACGCCGGGGTTTCCCAGTGACATGTACGGATGACCCTGCCCCCCTCTGATGTAATGGGAATCCTGCATGTCTGAGGGGGCGGGATCATCAGGTTACATAAAGGATGACCCCTGCCCCCCTCTGACCTTGGGGACAACCATAGGGAATATAAGTTAGTTATATAAGAACTGTAAGAAGAACAGAAGCGTCACATAGCGGGAGACTCCCATTGAGGCGGATCGAGTACGAAGCGGGGAAGAAGAAGCCGAGGAAGATGCCGGACGAGAAGACCAGAGAAAGAAGCAGAGGACCGGAGCCAGAAGCAGGGGAAGATGGAGGAAGAAGCAGGGAAGAACAAGATGGAGGAAGAAGAAGAAAACCGAAGGAAGAACAGAAAAAGATGCAAGAAGAAGAGGGGAAAGAAGAAGACATTAATAAAGGAATTGTCAAAAACAGGCTATTGTCTTTTTAACATTTTTGACACTTTTTTTGTGAAATGGTAGGGGTACATTTGTACCCATTACCATTTCACATGGGGGAGCGGGATCTGGGGGTCCCCTTGTTAAAGGGGGCTTCCAGATTCTGATAAGCCCCCCGTCCGCAGACCCCCACAACCACAGGGCAAGGGTTGTGGGAATGAGGCCCTTGTACCCATCAACATGGGGACAAGGTGCTTTGGGGGGCTACCCCAAAGCACACTCCCAATGTAGAGGGCATGTGGCCTGGTACGGTTCAGGAGGGGGGTGCTCTCTCATCCCCCTCTTTTCCTGGGGCCTCCAGGTTGTGTGTTCGGGTAAGGGTCTGGTATGGATTTTTAGGGGGGCCCCCACGCCATTTTTTAAAATTTTGGCATGGGGTTCCCCTTAATATCCATACCAGACTGAAGGGCCTGATATAGAATTTGGGGGGACCCCCACGCCATTTTTTTAAAATTTTGGTTCGGGGTTCCCCTTAATATTTATACCAGACCCAAAGGGCCTGGCAATGCACTGTAGGGGAACCCCAGGCCGTTTTGTTCAATTACTTTTATGTGTATTGCAGAGACCCGTCAATTCATTAATAGCCGGTGTGACAGACCTAGCTGGGACAGAGGCTTTTGGAGAGGACTGAATGCTAGCCTCTTGCCTTTTGATTATGGGCCCTGGATTTTCAAGGGAACAATACTCTTTGCGAGGTGAATGAGAAATCCAGTCTAATATGTACTAATCAGACTCAATTTTGTATATATGTATATGTTGTATGTTGCCTCATTCTCTTTGCTGTGATCATTTGGGATGTGTATCTATATGGAGGGAGGGGGGATTCCTCCAGCAGCCCCCCTGATGATAAGACTGTTTACTGAGGAGAAGTTTGAACACACCTGACCTGTGTGTCCATTGTCTTTGGAAAGTTTAACCCGCCCTCTTTTCCAAGGGTGGGGGGAAAAGTCTCTGAGTTATTTTATCTGTTGTGTCCATGTGTGATAATAAATGAGTCCATGTTAGCATCTAAGCAAGTCTCGCCTTGTTTTGTGCTTTGTGAGCGATTGGAATATCTGATATCTGTATTCAGACTGGGAGGAAGTGGTATACTGACGGATGCACTCAAGCAGAGTGTGGGACGTTCTGTCACATTGGTGGCAAGCAGTGGGATGCTTCCTGCAGTCTGGGACATCCAAACTTCCACCTAGATCCAAGATTCCAAGATTAGGATAGCAGACTTCGGTCACCCCAGCGGAGATATGGACCTGGCATCAGAGTTCCCGGGCTGCTGCGGATCATCCTTTCAGTATACTCCAGGACTGTGTCTGAGGATGAATACCTGGAGCTTAGGCAGCAAATTCGGGTGGAGCTCTGGATTGGAGCCCTCCAGCTCGCTGATATAAAACAGGGCAAATGCTTTCCAACCCAAGAACAATGGGCCAGTGACCAACGGGCATTGCGGATGGCATTTCTGGGGGAGCAGCCCCAGGAGCAATGGGTGACTGAGATGGACAGGCTGGTCCAGGAGGTAATAGAGCTGGACAATCAGTATGGGGCTCTGCAATGGCACACAGAGGAGGAGTATTTAGGGGAAACAACAGAATGCTCTCCGGAGGGATATGACTTTGGTGGCCCTGGATTGCTGTGGAAGACCTGCGAGAATACAGAGAGGCTATGCTCAGTCTTGCAGGGGTCTCAGAGCTTAAACCTGATCTAGACTATTTGCTAAGGAAGGAACAGCATCTGCAAAGGGCATACAGGAAACTGCTAGAATGCATTCAGCAGCATGCCAGAGAATCGGCAGTGAAAAATCTGGAGATTGCCATCCTCAAACCTGAAGTGCTGACAACAGGGCAGAGCTCTGCTAACTTCTGCCCAGCACTGATAGCATCTTCTGGGTTCCATGGACAGGAGATGGTGAACCTCTATCCCCAGACATCAGTTGCAGAGACAAGGGATTTGATAGACTTTTTTTGCTGAGGAAGAACAACCTGATGAGCCTCCAGCAGAAGAGCTGCTATCAGGGCCAAAGTTCACAGTGGTCTGCACAGCACCAACAGTGGCTTGGGCCTTCTTGAGAGAAGAGGTAGTCGGCCTTTCTCCCACAACACTGACAGGGACATGTGATTTTCTGCCAGCAGCATCTATGGAGTTACAACAAACTTCTCCAGCTGAAGATCTGGTATCTGAACAGAGGGACCAAGACCTCTGTCCCACACTTTTAGCAATTCCGGAGACTGAGGATTTAATAGACGTTTCCGTAGAGTAGAAACCACCTAGCAAACCCCCAGCAAAAGTGGTGGCAACTGGACAGAGGGTCCATGACCTCTGCCCCACACCTGCAGCAATTGTGGAGACCCAGGGTGAGGAGGTGACAGTCTATCGCGAGCTGCAGATCAGGATCCAAGGAAAGAATGTAGTCGTCATCTCACAACTGAAGCTTGATCTGGTGTCAGTGGATGGAGCTTCAGTCCCCACCTGTATACCCCAGGGATGCTTTGGCAGTCGGCCCAGATCCCCAACAGCATGATGGCATGAGCCCAGTCCCCCTGTCTTCTCTCCAGTGGCAGAAAGGACTCCAGGCAGAAGGGGCAGTCCAGGCCTCTCCCCAGCAGCGGGTATGTTCTCTGAGAGAGGCAGAGGTTGGCTGGGTGAGTAATACTCTGTTTGGAACAATTCGTTTGGAGTACTGTGTGGATACCAGCATTAGAGGACTGGAACCACTGACTAACTTCAGAGTCAACCTATCTGGGGTCTCCTCCTGTGTTAGTCTTCTGCTAAAAGGGGAGAAATGTGACAGACCTAGTCGGGACAGAGGCCTACTGATTATGGGCCCTGGATTTTCAAGAGAACAATACTCTTTGCGAGGTTAATGAGAAATCCAGTCTGATCTTTACTAATCAGACTCAATCTTGTATATATGTATATATTGTATGTTGTCTCATTCTGTTGTGGACTCTTTGCTGTGATCATTTGGGATGTGTATCTCTATGGAGGGAGGGGGGATTCCTCCAGCAGCCCCCCTGCTGATAAGACTGTTTACTGATGAGAAGTTGAACACACCAGACCTGTGTGTCCATTCTTTGGAAAGTTTAACCCGCCCTCTTTTCCAAGGGTGGGGGGAAGAGTTATTTTATCTGTTGTGTCCATGTGTGATAATAAATGAGTCCATGTTAGCAGCTAAGCAAGTCTCGTCTTGTTTTGTGCTTTGTGAGCAGTTGGAATATCTGATATCTGTATTCAGACTGGAAGGAAGTGGTATACTGACGGAAGCACTCAAGCGGAGTGTGTGACGTTCCGTGGAGTGTGGCAAGCAGTGGGACGCTTCCTGCAGTCTGGGACACCTGGATCCAAGATTAGGATAGCAGACTTTGGTCACCCCAGCGGAGATATGGACCTGGCATCAGAGTTCCCGGGCTGCTGCGGATCATCATTTCAGTATACTCCAGGACTGTGTCTGAGGATGAATACCTGGAGATAGGCAGCAAATTCAGGTGGAGCTCTGGATTGGAGCCCTCCAGCTCGCTGATATAAAACAGGGCAAGTGCTTTCCAACCCAAGAGCAATGAGCCAGTGACCAACGGGCATTGCGGATGGCATTCCTGGGAGAGCGGCCCCAGGAGCAATGGGTGACTGAGGTACGAAATTTAAAGGAATATTTCACTTTTATTGTTTCACTTTAAGCATTATTAAAATCACTGCTCCCGAAAAAATGGCCGTTTTTAAAACTTTTTTTGCATTGATACATGTCGCTTGGGGCAGAACCGAGGTCCCCAAACACTTTTTATGACAATAACTTGCATATTCACCTTAAAAAATTAGCATTTTGATTTTTCCCATAGACTTTAAAGGATGTTCCGCGAGTTTCCGTTGTAATGGAATTTGGATCCAAAATTCATCAACGAAATTTCGTATTTTGTATAAAATTCGAAAGCATAGCAATTCGTATTTCAGATGCTTCCGAATGTACGAATTTCCAGAAATTTGTATGAATTTTCGATTCATACGAAACTAATCGCACATGTCTAGGATCGGTAGGATGGAAAAGAGGAGCTTAGAGAGCATAGTCCAGAATATAGTGACGGTTGGGTAGTTCCACCAAATATGTAGGGAAGTTCCTGGGTTCCCACAGTTTCTCCAGCAAAGATTGGTGACAGATGGATAGATGCGGGCAATTTTAGCTGGGGTGAGGTACCAGCTGTGATATAACTTTTCAACAGCTTCCCAGTGCAGTAAATCTTGAGATTTTTAAGGGTGTATGGAGTGAGCGGTACCATTGTTGGGGGGGGGTATAGGAGCATTGTAGTAGTTGTTCCCATTGTAGCATTTTCTGGGTCTTTGAGTTGTGGCAAGTATCGGTGAGGAGTTTGTAGATATATGAAATTCCATGTCAGTGTCACGAATGTCATGTCTACCCCAATGCAGGTGGTAAGACACTATATATGGCTACTGTGTGCTTCCCCTATACCAGCCCCTTTCCCTTAAGGCAAGCAGGCCTACCGGTACTTGGTTGCCCCCAGGACTTATACACAAAGCTATAGTGTCTGGCTACTAGACATGTGCATTTCGTTTCATTCTGAATCTAAATTCAGACAAATTTTTCATTATTCAAAAATTTGTATGGATCCGAATTTCCGAATCACAAAAGTTACGAATTTAAACTAATCCAAAAAAAAGCAAACAAAAATAGAATCATCGCAAATTCTAAAACAAATTCGAATCAATCAAAATTGTAAACAAATTCAAATCAAATTCGAAAACAAATTTGAATTGAAATCAAAAAATAGAAATCGATTTTCTAAAAAATACAATAAAATAGAATATAAAATATTAATGCAATAGAATAAAAATAAAAGAATAGTAAATAGAAAAGAATTTAACAGAATGTAATAAAATAAAATAGAACATGACTGTCTTCCGAAATTCGAATTTCGAATAGTATAAATTCGAATTTGAGAATAAATTTGAAAATAATTTAAAACATTGGAAACTAAAATAGAAAAGAATAGAAAAACAATAGAATAGAATAGAATAACATATAATATATATTATATGTTATTCTATTCTGTTCTATCGTTTTTCTAGTCTATTCTAATCTTTTCTATTCAAATTTGAAATCACTCTATTCAAATTTCTTGTAGAATGAAATCAAATTTGAATAGAAAAGATTACAATAGATTTGTTTCGTATTCAAATTCGAAAAAAATTTGACCGAATTCAAAAAAAGTCAATTTAAATTTGTAAAAATTTGATCAAATTAAAAAAAAATCTACTGCATTCAAAAGAATTTGACCGCATTTGAAAAAAATCTACCGAATTAGAAAAAACTATCAAATTCGAAAAAATTCTACCACATTTGAAAAAATTTGACCAAATTCAAAAAAGTAAACTATATATAACCATTTTCCGAAATTTGAATTTAGTATAAAATGAAATCGAATTTGAATAGAAAAAAATAGAATAGAAAAGAATTAACTAGAAAAACAATAGAATAGAATAGAATAAAATATAAAACAAATTATATTTTATTCTAATTTGTTCTATTGTTTTTCTATTCTATTCTTTTCTATTCTTTTCTATTCAAATCTTTTCTATTCAAATTCAAATTCATTCTATACGAAATTCGAAATTCTGAAGCCATCTTCTGAAATTTGAATCTTGAATAGAATTATTTTGAATAGAAAAGATTACTATAAAATAGAAAAGAAAAGAATAGAAAAGAATAGCATAGAAAAACAATAGTACAGACTAAAATATATATATATATATATATATATATATATATATATATATATATATATATATATATATATATATATATATATATATATATATATATATATATATATATATATATATATATATATATATATATATATATATATTTATATATATATATATAGAATAGATTATATATTTTTTTCTATTCTGTTCTATTGTTTTTCTATGCTAATGTTTTCTATTATTTTCTATTCTTTTTTTTAATAATCAAAATTTTATTATTTCATTTATATATACATCATTTATACAACATTCTATACCCCTATGTTCAATCCACAGAAAAAAAACATACTACACATTACATCCTTCCTCTCCTACCGCTGTTTCCCCCTTGTCCCAAGCAGTCGACATTTGCATATGCGAAGAGAAAGAAAAAAAAAAAACATTTTTTTCCCCCAACACCCCCCTCCGTGTACATTTGTGCTTATAATTATAAAGTGTTTAAAAATAAAATTATAAATAAGTTCCCCCTTATTTGATTCGGGTCATTATCCCTTCCGTTCATAATTATGTATTTGAAAAAAAAAAACAATTTACCCATCGCCCTCCATGTACAATCGTGCTTATAATTATAAAGTGTTTTAAATGTAAAATCATAAATAAATTCCCCCCTTATTCTAATTTGTGTCATTAATCACTTCAATTCATTATGAAATAAATCCCCCTTTATTCTAATTCGTGTCAATAGTCATAATAATGACTATTCATTCAATTCATAATAATGTGATTTGTGGAAAGAAACCCCCCCCCCCCCCCCCCGAGTACAATTGTGTTTAAGGAAGGGAATAATATCCCTATAGTTCATAATTAATATAAATTGTGTATCTGTGTTTCCATTCCTTTCCCCCCTCTCCTCCCATCCCCCTTTATAAAATAATGAGTGAGGGGGGAATCCCCCTCCTTTCTAATCTTCTAGTGTCCATAAATTTATTTATATGTGTAATTCCCTTTTCCTTCCCCTCCCTCCCCCCTCTCTCCCCTCGTGAAGAAAAAAAAAAAAAAACACACAAACCCCTATCTCCAGTATCTGTCAAGACTGGGGCAGGAGGGAAATAATAAAAAATCCAAAATCCAAAAACCACATATACATATAACCATACATTATATTACCCCCTTCCCTCTTTGATTAGCATTAGAGAAGTTATTTCACTATTTACGTCTTCCCTTCAGGGCCATTCTTCTTATATCTCTATTCTAAATGACTATACCATTTCTTCCTCCCTTACCCATCTATATTTCCCTCTTCTAATATCTCCTTGGCGCATTGTTTCCAGTTTGCCCATGTCGTTTCAAATTTCTTTCTTTGGTTTTTAACCACATGAACCCATCTCTCTGCTTCCTTTATTATATTAACCTCATTTCTCCACTCTATGACTGACGGAATCCGGTCCTGTCTCCAGTACTTCGGAATTAATTTTTTCGCTGCATTTAATAAGTGTGGGATTACACTTTCTCTATACTTTTTGACAGAACCGGACATTCCATGAAATAAATATTGTATCGGTCCAAACTCCATGTGGTCCGTCATCGTTTTCTTTATCCAAGGGGCCACTAATTCCCAAAATCACTTAATTATCGGGCATGACCACCACAGATGAAGAAAAGTTCCCCTCTGTCCACAGCCCCTCCAACATTTGTCATTAGCTTCTGAAGAGATTTGTGCTATCTTAACTGGTGTCTTATACCATCTCACTAGGAATTTATATGCCATTTCTTGCACCTTTGTACTTATGGAAGTAGTAAATGTTAACAATATCATTTTATTTATTTGTTTGTCTGTCCACACTTGGCCTAGCTCCCTCTCCCATTCTTTTATAAAGTATGGAGGTTTTTTTTCTTGCTCTCCTTGGATCATACTGTACATCCGAGATAATGTATGCCCAGCTTCTGATGTCTGTTCGCAATGCCTCTCAAATGCGGTAAGTGTATTTATGGGTCTTAACGGTTTTACTTTCTTAAGGAAACTTGTCATTTGACGGTGTTTCCATTCCGCTATTCTTGTCTCCCCGAATTTCAATATCATCTCCGTCAGTGATAGTAAGACTCCACTTGGGGCAAACTTACTGCATCTAATATTCCCGTCTTGTCCCCAAGCCCCCAGACTTCCCGTCTTCTCCCCCGGGGGGAACCACGGAAATCCCTCCAGAGGAGCCAGAGGGGAGGTCTGAGGAGCATACCTGCCCTCTTTATTCATTCTATCCCATACTTCTAATGTATTCAGGGTCATTGGTGATGTCCATTGTGACAGCCCTCTCAATGACCCTTGGATCCATGGTGCTCCTGCCAGGTTTCTCCCCGCCATCACCATTTCTGCCTGTACCCATGGTTTTCTACTTAGGTCATGGCACCAGTCCATTATTCTAACTAGCACCATGGCCCTATAATAGAATGTTATATCCGGGAGTCCTAGGCCACCCTCCGCTCTACTCCTTCTTAAAATATCGTAAGCCAGTCTAGGCCTTTTATCGTTCCACACAAAGGCAACGAATAGCCGACGTATTTGTTTAAGGAGACTCGCTGGCAACCTGATTGGCACTGTACGCAGCACATAAACTATTCTGGGCAGTATGCTCATTTTTATGGCACTGATTCTTCCAAACCAGGTCAAGTATTTCCCCTTCCACTTCTTTAATTCTTCTGTTATTTCTTTCACTAATGAGCCATAATTATACTCCACCAGCAGTTCATAGTCTGCGCTTATCTGTACCCCCAGGTATGTCAGCGACTCCTTGTTCCATATAAATGTGTATTTCTCCTTCAGTGATCTCTCTATCTCCACTGGGACATGACAAGGAAGGATGACTGATTTCTCGAAATTAATCTTAAAGCCAGACACCCCTCCAAATTTCTGTACCTCCACCATCAATGCGGCTATAGATGTCTGGGGAGCGGAGAGAAAAAATAATAAATAATCCGCATACGCTGCTACTTTGTGTTCCGTATGGCCTATATGCGTCCCTACTATCTCCTTTTTCTTTCTAATTCTACGCATAAATGGTTCCATTACTGTTGCAAATATCAAGGGGACAGCAGACACCCCTGCCTGGTACCATTTTGTATGTTAAAACATTCAGATACTGTCCCATTTACCTTAATTCTTGCTCTTGGTTTTGCGTATAATGACTTAATCCAACCCAGCATCCTCTCCCCCATTCCTATCCTCCCCAGTACCTCTCTCATAAAGCCCCAGTTCACTCTGTCGAAGGCCTTTTCGGCGTCCATCGACAGAGTGATTCCTGGGGCTTCATCTGGACCGTATCGCATCCAATGCAGTATATGGAGTGCGTGGGTGGTGTTATCTCTTGCTTCTCGTCCCTTTACAAACCCTGCATGATCTGGGTGCACTAAATCTCCTACATCTTCCTGCAGTCTCAGGGCCAGAATTTTTGCCAAGATCTTGGTGTCTGAGTTCAGCAGAGAGATCGGCCTGTAATTAGCACATACCTGGGGATCTTTTCCCTCTTTCGGCAAAACCGTTATGTAAGCCAGTGATGCTTCTGAGGAAAGTGGACTTCCAGCACCTATGGAGTTGAAATAATCACAAAGTGGCTTTACCAAAATTGGGAGAAATTTCTTGTAATATATGTTTGTCAGCCCATCCGGACCTGGGCTTTTCCCCGGGGGCAGGGCCACTATCACTCCGCTCAACTCTTCCACTGTGATTGTACATTCCATAATCTCTTTTATTTCTCTAGGTTTTATGGGCATATCAGCGTTCTCGATGTACTCCTCTATCTTATCCCTCCCTTGTCCCTCACTTTCCCTTTCAGATGGTTCTGTTTTGGAGATTTTATATAGTGCCTCATAGAATTTACCAAATTCTTTTGCTATGGCCTTTGTGTCTATTATTTTCCTGCCCTGAACTAGTAAGCTATGCACGTGTCTTGAGTCTTGTTGTTTTTTTAAGTTGTTTTGCCAGTAGCCTACCGCATTTATTTCCTTGTTCATATGCTCTATTTGCAAAGAACCTAATTTTGCTCTTCGCTTTATCCACTTGCCGACCGCCTAACGCAGATATACTACGGCAGAATGGCACGGGCAGGCAGAATCACGTACCCGTACGTGATCTGCCTCCCGCGGGCGGGGGGTCCAATCCGACCCCCCCCCCGGTGCCAGCGGCAGTCGGCATTTGACTGGGAGCGTCGGGAGGCGAGGGGGAGACCATCCGATCATGCCCCCCCCCTCGCGATCGCTCCCAGCCAATGGGAATCCTCCTCTGCCTGTGTGTAGTTTCACACAGGCAGAGGATGTGATGTCATCTCTCCTCGGTCTGGCAGTTTCCGTTCCAGCGCCGAGGAGAGAAGACAAGTGAGTGCACAACACACACACACACACACACAGTAGAACATGCCAGGCATACCTTACACCCCCGATCCCCCCCCCAATCACCCCCCCGTCACAAACTGACATTAGCAGTATTTTTTTTTTTTTTTTTTCTGATTACTGCATGGTGTCAGTTTGTGACAGTTACAGTGTTAGGGCAGTGAGTATTACCCCCCTTTAGGTCTAGGGTTGTAAAAATGTAGAGAGGGTGTAAAAAACCTTCTCTTCTCAGACACGTGTTATGTCAACAGTGTCTTAGGCGTTTTGTTCAAAAGTTCAGTAGCCAGACTGTCTTAAAACAAAGTGTGAGTTTATTTGGTCACACTTGGCAACAACTTGAAAATATATACAAAGTTAAATTCTTCTTACAGCTTGATGTAGTAAAACAAAATAAAATAATTGGAACAAAAACTTGTATCAAGAATGTTCAAGAGATGTCTCAGCTCCGTTTGTGCTTTTCTATGTCAGAGAGATGTCCACTCTAGCAGCTGTTTGTGAGGTAGGCTGTATTTAGGCCTAATGTAAACGAAATGTCTTCTTAGTATAAGGATGCGTGTGTTCTTCTTTGTGTATGTGAAAAAGTAGTGAAGTCCTTCTGTGTGTGTGTGTAGGACATGTGTTGTGAAGTGAAGTGTGTGTGTGTGTCGTGCGTCCTGAAGTGAAGTGTCACTCTGTTTTTATACTATTTCAAATCAGCTAGTCAGCAGACTAAAGCCATAGCCATATACGGCTAGAACTAAATATGAAATGATCATATTCGTGATTATTCTAAATATTCTCTTTGCCAACAGCTGACACGTCTCTTAAACTTCTTTGATTGTCAGTAACACACAACAGATTCTTATAAAAAACTAAAAGGTGAATGACCTTTCCAAATGGCCGAATTCTTGTAATGGATATCCTTTAAACCACAGAAATGCAATTCTGTACCAAACCTTACAAATGCATATTAAACTATAATTGGATACATATAAACATATATTACTTCACACAAACTCAATCTAACTAACTAATTAAATAACTATATCAAATAACTAACTATATTATAGATAATATATGTTTTTACCTTTAAAAAGATCTTTACAATAAAGTCTATGACAGATATACTGAGTATATTCTTATCTGTGAAACCACTAACCTACTGACCTTTAGTCATTAACTCAGCACATGCAGGACAACTGTTACAAAAAAATGACACGCACACAACCTAGCTATTTCAAGATTTGTCTTATGCTGAGCTGAGTGAGCTTTTTCAAAGTCAAAGCTTAAAAGGGACCCAGACTGCATACTTACAGATCTTGATTATAAAGCCAAATTAATTTAATTATTCTACAATTCCCCCTGAATATAATTTATTATATTAACTAAATCACACGCACTCCATTTATGGCGCCCTTTCATACACATTTTGAATCAGTTGCTCCAGATGTACCACAGCCAATCACAGGATCAGATAAGCCAGAAGTAATTTTCCGACTAAAAATACCTGTCATAATTTTTTCACCTTTTTTCATTTCTTCCTTAATCAATTTATAAAATAGTTTCATTCTAACCATAATACAGATTTGAAATAAAATACATAATATCGTGATAATAAATATAATAACTATAGGATGCAATAATACATTTCCGGCAGCAGTTGTCACTGAGGTATTTCCTCAAACTGATACATTCCTGCTGATTACATCCTACCCATTTAGTTCTTATTTTTACCAATTATTTTTATTTATTTTATTACCAATTCTTTAGAAACAAAAAGTATAATTCCAATGTACCTTAAAAATAACAAAATAATCTTTCCAATTGACATCTCTGTTTGCATCCCTGGTACCTTCAAATCTATAATTCTTAACCATAACTTTAGCTACTGGAATAAATTACTAAACATACTCATTAGAAGTAGAAATCTCATTCAAGACATCATTTCTATTTAAATTTAGCAAAGGCCTGGCCATGTTTTGTAAACAAACTTCTGAAATACCTGTACCTGTTTGCAATGTTTGCAACCACACTTCTTTCTATACAACAGATTATATAAAAATAACGGAGTATGCTAATCTCAAAAGACATCCTGTCATTAACTCAAAAGTTAACAAACCTTATGTTTAAAAAATAATAAAGTTTTTAAACTAAGACTATAACAGGTAAATAAGTCACCCAATCTTTACCTTATTCTTGAATCATCTTACCCTATTTAGACTTTATAATACTATTCATACGTTCTACAATACCTGAGTACTTAAGATGATAAGAAACAAAAACTTTACTAAATACCTAAAATTGCATACATGTCCTATAAAATTTTAAATCATTATCTGATTCCATGATTTGAAATCCAACCCCAATGGAATATGACATAAGTTCACAACAACTTAACTTTCGTTAAAAATATTATTTCTAGAATAACCTCAATTAATTTATCAAAAATAAACATTAACTAAAAAAAAACAACATCCTAATATCCTCCTTTAGTAGGTGGAAAAAAACTAATATAATCAATCTATATAGATTTGCCAAATTCCTCAATACTTTGTAGTATTAGGTTACTCTTTCCTTTTGAATTGTTCTATAAACAAATAAAACAATATTCAGAAGTTTGATGACAAAGTGTTCTAAAATGAGTAGTTCAGAATTTCTTTCATTAGCTTAAACAAAAAAAAAAAATCAATCAATCAGTCAGTCAGTCAGGTACCTGGATATGCAAAAAGAAATATTTTCATTTAAAAATAACTCTATCCATTTTTGTTGAAATCATTTTTTACAATAAATATTATCTTCATCAGTCTGTACTGATTCTAAGACAAAATGTCAGTCCCCCTCTTTATCCTGTGACTAATATTAAATCTTGTAAAAGAATAATCTTACCAGATTATTGTATTTTTTCCTTTACACTGACAATTTAGGTTGGGCTTTCCCAAATATTCTATTTCTGAAAGAAATTTGATCATGTTGAAATTTCTTTTCAGAACCAAAAACATTCCTCTCATACAGTATGATTGAATGAGCCACACATGCCTGTCACTCTGACTGCTAAACACATGGCAGTCTTAAGATCAGCTTTCAATGCAGACACCTACAGAAAGTTTAATATTGTCATTCCATTGTGCCAATATGTGGATCCATCTATAGAAGCACAAGAAATTCTTTCCCAATAAATGTCCACTAAAAGTTGAAAAAGTGACTTTTTCCTTAATTTACACAACTGTGGTTCTATCTCTCACACTGCATCTATTTAATCCCCATGTATGTTTAAATACCACTACAACTGATCTTTTTAACATCCAATTGCCACTAGACAAAGCTGTGTGTATTGACACCTCCTGTTTTCCTTGTAATAACACCTTTAGTGTAACATAAGATGTTTTCAAAACAAATGGTGCAAAACCCACAATGTCTCTGATCTGTAGCATTGGACAATGCACTTCCTAACACTTTTTATAAATACCAATGAAATTTGTCTCATCACCCACATACACTTGAATGTAAAATGGCTGAGAGAGATCTCTATATTAATCAAAAATACTAAATTAATAAGGGCTTTCTTTAGATCTTCAAATTATTGTATATAAGTTCTCTCTTGTAATTAAAAATATTTGCCCTCCAGTAAGCCTATATAATTCATTAAAATTTACTCAGACAAATACTTTGTCTAGAATAATCTCAATGAACTCTCAAGAAAAGTTATTAAGGCTTCAAAAAATCTTATTTTTTAAAAACAATTACTTTAGTAAGTAATAATACCTTTTACAAATGTATTTTTTCTCATCCATGAACCCTCTTCCAGATATTTGGAAGACTTTGATCCACAGAAGTGAAAACTGTCATGGCATGATGACTAGTCTGTGTAACTTGATCTGCATTTCTCTGTTGGTAATACACTCCTCGTATGTCACAAACTCTTCAGAGAATGATCTGTTACAGTCAGTCTTAGCTATCATGCTTTGTATACAATACACTGTACAATTTTGTGACAATCTAGTTTCTCGTTTTTAAAATGTTTAACCTTTTTACCACTTTTTAAACATATTTTGTTTGTACATCTGCCAAAAATCATGTACACTATGTTATATGACTTTCCTGATTATAGTAATGACAAAAAATTGTTTAGAGGACAATCTCGTGAAACTCACAGATTGGGTCACGCCCAAAAACTGCGATTGGCCATATCCCCGAGAAAACTCCTCCCTCAATCAAAGTCCTCACTTTTACTAGAAATACTCATTTACAAAGACTTTTAACAATTGCTATTTTTACAATATTTTAGATTGAACAAAACTTTCATATTTTAATATTTTCTTTGGGTAGTTTTAAATAAATTAGAACAATCTACTACTTTTAATTTAATAACCAAATCCAAGTTTGGAATTTTTGTAAAAATTGTTCAATCCTTAACTTATTATTTCCTACAACCAAATCTGTAGGATTTTTGTAAGACACAAAACACCATGTTTTTTCCATTATCTCAATTTCATACAGTTCTTTCCACAATCTTAATCTATACTTTTTCTCTGAAAACTTTTTTCTGCCCCCTATATATGTGTTTTAAAATGACCACGTGTTCTTCAGGGCTAAAATATTCATAAACATTTACATGCAGCATTAAACTTAGTTTCCATGTTTAATAACTTCTTTACACTCTGGCATTAATTAATTACCTTACTACTGCATGTATTCCTGATGGTACAGGAAAATACTTCTGAGCCTTGAGATGTTAACCATCCCATGTTACACACTCACCCCTTGTTAGTATGATAGTCCTGTGCGCACTTAAAAAAACAAGAGATGAATAATGTCCTTTAACTTTGTTGTTCGTTGCCTTCTTTAGTTTGTTGCTTTTTCTTTCGTTTGTTGCGTTTTCTTTCTTTCGTTGCTTCTTCTTTCGTTTGTTGCTTTTTCTTGGAAGAATCATTTTCTTGTAGCTTTTTGCCTTGTTCCTTGTATTGTGTGCTGTAGTGTGCTTTAGTGTGCTTTAGTGTTCTTGCCTGTTGATTTTTCTTTGCCTGTTTCTTGGACTTTCCATCTTCAAACATCAAAATCAAACTTTCATCTTCGCTTACCAAATAGTACATACATCTGCCTGTTGTACCTCAATGGTAGCTTTTTCAAATAACGTGAAGTCTCAGTTCCTGATTCAACATTTTTTCTTCTTGGGCAACTACCCAATATTTTCTTATGTGAGACGTTCTCACCTTCTTAGGAACTAACCTTGGCAGAAATCTTCACGTACGTAACGTTACGTTTTCACAAACAAAGTCTTAGATTTCCAACAATAGCTTGAAGCATACCGTCCAAATGGCCTTGTCAATCAACTTCGTAGGCTGGGTCTTCCTTTTTTTTCAAAGTTACAAACTTTGGCTAGAGGTGAGAAAACAAACATAGAAAAACTCACCCTTGACTTTACTGAACTGTTGTCCACATCTGACGCAAACGCCTCCTTCTAGGTTCTTTGATCGTTTTTTCCCGAGACTTGATCAATCACAAAATTGTGTTCGTTTCCCCCCTTTGTCAAGGAGTGGGAAAAAATTGACCATTTTAGCTTGCTCGCCATTGAAAGGAAGTATAAATATCTAATAATTCTAGATATTATCAATTCTTATTCTCAGGGGCGTTTCTGGATGTATAGCAATGTCTTTGTGTTATATGTTATATAAATATCAGTGTCCTCTCTCCTAGAGGGTAGGGTGTATAGGAGATATGTCTCTGTACTTTGTCCAAGGCCGCATTTCCAACTTACTTTTAGGAAATAGTTTCTTAGTAGAAATTGAAGAATCCTTCGTTCATACGATGCTTCCAGAAAGGTTGTTTATTTGTTCAGAAAGATAAGCAAAGACAAGACTGGCTTCTGGTAACATTTGACATGGTGATGGTCTCAGAAGGAGGAGGAGGAGGGGACATCTTGATGTTACATTCTCCAAAGTGTAGGGTTACTTCTCTCTCTTCAACCCTACTCCATTCCTATTCTACCATGAATCTGATCCATTCTTATACTGTTTCAAAATGTTATGTCAGCATATCCTAGTAACACCCATATTTGCATATATACTTTAAATGGCTATAGTCTAAAGATAAGCAACATTACTCCACCCATTGTCCTGACATAGCAACTCAAAATAGAAATATCTACCCAGCTAACCCACTCCTCTGTCCTCTGTCCTCCATCTTGTTAACCTTCAGAAACCATCACAAATTACATATAACATTTATGTGTTTCATATATTTTTTCAGAAACTTTTATCACTTAAAATAATAATGAACTTAAAATATTCTAACAAGGGTACCCCCCTAACCCCCCTAATAAAGTTTTAACCCCTTGATCACCCCCTGTCACCAGTGTCACTAAGCGATCATTTTTCTGATCGCTGTATTTGTGTCGCTGGTGACGCTAGTTAGGGACGTAAATATTTAGGTTCGCCGTCAGCGTTTTATAGCGACAGGGACCCCCATATACTACCTAATAAATGTTTTAACCCCTTGATGGCCCCCTAGTTAACCCTTTCACCACTGATCACCGTATAACCGTTACGGGTGACGCTGGTTAGTTCGTTTATTTTTTATAGTGTCAGGGCACCCGCTGTTTATTACCGAATAAAGGTTTAGCCCCCTGATCACCCGGCGGTGATATGCGTCGCCCCAGGCAGCGTCAGATTAGCGCCACTACCGCTAACACCCACGCACGCAGCATATGCCTCCCTTAGTGGTATAGTATCTGTATGGATCAATATCTGATCCAATCAGATCTATACTAGCGTCCTCAGCAGTTTAGGGTTCCCGAAAACGCAGTGTTAGCGGGATCAGCCCAGATACCTGCTAGCACCTGCGTTTTTCCCCTCCGCCCGGCCCAGGCCAGCCCACCCAAGTGCAGTATCGATCGATCACTGTCACTTACAACACACTAAACGCATAACTGCAGCGTTCGCATAGTCAGGCCTGATCCCTGCGATCGCTAACAGTTTTTTTGGTAGCGTTTTGGTGAACTGGCAAGCACCAGCCCCAGGCAGCGTCAGATTAGCGCCAGTACCGCCAATACCCACGCACGCAGCATACGCCTCCCTTAGTGGTATAGTATCTGATCGGATCAATATCTGATCTGATCAGATCTATACTAGCGTCCCCAGCAGTTTAGGGTTCCCAAAAACGCAGTGTTAGCGGGATCAGCCCAGATACCTGCTAGCACCTGCGTTTTGCCCCTCCGCCCGGCCCAGCCCAGCCCAGCCCACCCAAGTGCAGTATCGATCGATCACTGTCACTTACAAAACACTAAACGCATAACTGCAGCTTTCGCAGAGTCAGGCCTGATCCCTGCGATCGCTAACAGTTTTTTTGGTAGCGTTTTGGTGAACTGGCAAGCACCAGCAGCCTAGTACACCCTGGTCGTAGTCAAACCAGCACTGCAGTAACACATGGTGACGTTGCGAGTCCCATAAGTGCAGTTCAAGCTGGTGAGGTGGCAAGCACAAGTAGTGTCCCGCTGCCACTAAAAAGACAAACACAGGCCCGTCGTGCCCATAATGCCCTTCCTGCTGCATTCGCCAATCCTAATTGGGAACCCACCGCTTCTGCAGCGCCCGTACTTCCCCCATTCACATCCCCAACCAAATGCAGTCGGCTGCATGAGAGGCATTTTCTTTATGTCCTCCCGAGTACCCCTACCCAACAAACCCCCCCAAAAAAGATGTCGTGTCTGCAGCAAGCGCGGATATAGACGTGAAACCCGCTATTATTGTCCCTCCTGTCCTGACAATCCTGGTCTTTGCATTGGTGAATGTTTTGAACGCTACCATGCACTAGTTGAGTATTAGCGTAGGGTACAGCATTGCACAGACTAGGCACACTTTCACAGGGTCTCCCAAGATGCTATCGCATTTTGAGAGACCCGAACCTGAAACCGGTTACAGTTATAAAAGTTAGTTACAAAAAAAAGTGTAAAAAAAAAAAACACATACAAAAATATAAAATAAAATAAAAATAGTTGTCGTTTTATTGTTCTCTCTCTATCCTCTCTATTGTTCTGCTCTTTTTTTACTGTATTCTATTCTGCAATGTTTTATTGTTATTATGTTTTATCATGTTTGCTTTTCAGGTATGCAATTTTTTATACTTTACTGTTTACTGTGCTTTATTGTTAACCATTTTTTTGTCTTCAGGTACGCCATTCACGACTTTGAGTGGTTATACCAGAATGATGCCTGCAGGTTTAGGTATCATCTTGGTATCATTCTTTTCAGCCAGCGGTCGGCTTTCATGTAAAAGCAATCCTAGCAGCTAATTAGCCTCTAGACTGCTTTTACAAGCAGTGGGAGGGAATGCCCCCCCCAACATCTCCTGTGCTTTTCTCTGGCTCTCCTGTCTCAACAGGGAACCTGAGAATTCAGCCGGTGATTCAGCCAGCTGACCATAGAGCTGATCAGAGACCAGAGTGGCTCCAAACATCTCTATGGCCTAAGAAACCGGAAGCTACTAGCATTTTATGACTTAGATTTTGCCGGATGTAAACAGCGCCATTGGGAAATTGGGAAAGCATTTTATCACACCGATCTTGGTGTGGTCAGATGCTTTGAGGGCAGAGGAGAAATCTAGGGTCTAATAGACCCCAATTTTTGCAAAAAAGAGTACCTGTCACTACCTATTGCTATGATAGGGGATATTTACATTCCCTGAGATAACAATAAAAATGATTAAAAAAAAAATGAAAGGAACAGTTTAAAAATAAGATAAAAAAATAATAATAATAAAGAAAAAAAAAAAAAAAAAAAAAAAAGCACCCCTGTCCCCCCTGCTCTCGCGCTAAGGCGAACGCAAGCGTCGGTCTGGCGTCAAATGTAAACAGCAATTGCACCATGCATGTGAGGTATCGCCGCAAAGGTCAGATCGAGGGCAGTAAGTTTAGCAGTAGACCTCCTCTGTAAATCTAAAGTGGTAACCTGTAAAGGCTTTTAAAGGCTTTTAAAAATGTATTTAGTTTGTCGCCACTGCACGTTTGTGCGCAATTTTAAAGCATGTCATGTTTGGTATCCATGTACTCGGCCTAAGATCATCTTTTTTATTTCATCAAACATTTGGGCAATATAGTGTGTTTTAGTGCATTAAAATGTAAAAAAGTGTGTTTTTTCCCCAAAAAATGCGTTTGAAAAATCGCTGCGCAAATACTGTGTGAAAAAAAAAAAATGAAACACCCACCATTTTTAATCTGTAGGGCATTTGCTTTAAAAAAAATATATAATGTTTGGGGGTTCAAAGTAATTTTCTTGCAAAAAAAAATTATTTTTTATGTAAACAATAAGTGTCAGAAAGGGCTTTGTCTTCAAGTGGTTAGAAGAGTGGGTGATGTGTGACATAAGCTTCTAGATGTTGTGCATAAAATGCCAGGACAGTTCAAAACCCCCCCAAATGACCCCATTTTGGAAAGTAGACACCCCAAGCTTTTTGCTGAGAGTCATGTTGAGTCCATGGAATAATTTATATTGTGACACAAGTTGCGGGAAAGAGACAATTTTTTATTTTTTTTATTTTTTTTTGCGCAAAGTTGTCACTAAATGATATATTGCTCAAACATGCCATGGGAATATGTGAAATTACACCCCAAAATACATTCTGTTGCTTCTCCTGAGTATGGGGATACCACATGTGTAAGAGAGATTGTGAGTTTTATTCCTAGGTATGGAAGCTGCTTTGGAACCCAAGTAAAGGGTAAGGAAGTTTGTGCCTGCTGAAGTTCTAAGTGAGATAAGGAAATATTTAATGCATTTGATTTTGTTGGATTAACATGTAGTCCTGATATTTGGGCAAAATTATCTAGTGTTTTTAGTAGATTAGGGGTGGATATATGGGGATGAGAAAAAAATATGAGAATGTCATCCGCAAAGAGACATAGTTTATGGTGATAACCACCTAGTTCGATACCTTTAATGTCAGGATTGGTTCCAATAAGGTGTGCCAGGGGTTCTATTATTAGGGCAAAAAGTAGAGGGGAAAGAGGGCATCCTTGTCTAGTGCCTCTTTTGATATCAATCATTGTTGACTTATAGCCTGCATATTTGATATATGCTATAGGATTATTGTATAAGGATGAGACCCAGGTTAAAAAATTGTTTCCAAATCCCCATTTACTAAGGACATATTCCATAGAAGGCCACGTAACCAAATCGAATGCTTTCCTTATGTCTAAGGATACAAGGCAAGCTGGGATTCGTCTAGTATTTGCCGCATTAATAAGTAAGAGTGCACTCCTGATATTATCTCCAGCTTGGCGTTTAGGCATAAAGCCTGTTTGGTCTTTATGGATTAGTAGGCCAATAATATTATTCAGTCTAGTGGCCAAAATTTTAGCAATTAATTTTATATCGAGATTTAGGAGGGATATAGGTTAGTTGGTAGTTGATAATTAGTCCAGGAGGTGGAGTCAGAATGTGGTTTGGGGATCATTGCTATTATAGAGGTGAGTCTCTGTTCTAAATGAGTTACCTTTAAGGATCGAATTGAAGGCTTTAGTTAAGACAGGTGTTAAGATTGATGCAAATTGTCTATAATATGTTGCCGAAAATCCATCTGGGCCTGGTCTTTTACGTAATTTTAAAGATTTTATTGCGTTAAGGACTTCAGTATCTGTAATTGGACATTCAAGAAGATATTTCTGTTGTTGATCAAGGTTAGGAAGCGTGATATTGGAGAACAGTGTGTCTGCTTTAGTCTTATCAAAATTTGAGGCAGAAGAATATAGTTTAGATAACTTAGAGCAAAAAATTTCAAGTATTTTCACTGGGTTACTAGTGTAAGATTCCCGGGATACTTTCAATCTGATAGGTGTATGTATATGTTGTGAATTTTTTTAAATTCTGGCCATAGGTGTATCAGGTTTATTTGCCCTGCGATATTGAACATGCTGGCGTTTACTTATAAGTTTATCTGCGATATCAGTAAGAAAAAGATCTAGATCCAGGCAGGCTTTTTCTAGTTTGGTACTGTTGGTAGCATTCGGGAGGTTTGAAAAGTTTGATGTCAGTCATTAAAGGTAGATTCAAGTTTTGCGTTCTCTTTTAAGGTTAGTTGCTTGTTGTATCAGTCTACCCCTAATGACTACCTTGTGCGCCTCCCATAATGTAATAGCAGAGACATTGTCTGTATCATTGGATTTTAGGTAATCAGAAAGTGCTTTTTCAATCTCAACACGATGAGAAGGGTGGGTCAGAATTGAATCGTTTATACACCAAGTGGTATCATGTGATCTAAGAATTGTGGAAGCAATGGTAAGGAATACTGCACAATGGTCTGTCCATGGAAAAGGAATGATTTTGGATGATATGATTTCTGGTAGCATACTTGACGGGATTAGAATATGATCTATTCATGAAAAAGAGTTATGCGGATAAGAATAATGAGTGAAGCGCTTACTAATAGGGTTCATCTCTCGCTAAGTATCTACCAGGCTATGAGTGGTGAGTAGATGTTGAAAAGTTAGGTTTATTAACTTTGTGGTAGGTCCAGGAGGAGATTTATCTAAGAACGGGAAAATAGTAGCATTAGAATCCCCACAAATAACAACAGTACCAAACTTATGTACTTCTATAAGTTGAAAAAGGTGGGATAAGAAAGCAGTTGGGCGTTTGTTAGGGGCATAATAAGACACAATAGTAATAGGATTATCAGAAATAAATCCTGTTAGGAGAACATATCGTCCTTCAGGGTCTGTTATTTTGGATACAAGGTTAAACGGAGTGGAACGGTGAAAACCAATGAGAGTTCCGCGCTGTTTAACCGTAGCAGAAGCAGTATGGAATTGTGGATATGATGATGAAAGAAATTTGGGATAAACTTTGTCAGTAAAATGCGTTTCCTGCAAACATATAATAATAGCTTTTTTCATAGCAAAAGAGCGTAAAGCCTTGGTTCGCTTATGTGGAGTATTAAACCCCTGTTCATTTAATGACAAGATATTTATAGGAGCCATAAAACAACGAATGCGAATATTATAGCATAACAAGCAGAGTACTCACCGAGAGCCAGGATCACCAACCCGAGAGTCAGGAGGGAATAGCAAAATTTAAAGAAAGAAGCAATAGAATAGAAAAAGAAAAAAGCAGAGGAGAATCGAACAAACCCAATATGAAGACAATTTAGCAGTATATAAAGGCTAAATATTATTGTGTAGGAGCATCTCAGGAGAGTTTTTAGAACTCTCTGAGAGGGTCCGGGACCACCAATAGAGACCCCCATAACAATGGTAGGAGTCCTTAGGTGGAATAAAGGGCAACAAGAAATTCCTAAGGGATGTATAACATCGGAGGACCACAGGAACTATTCCATTACTATCATGGAAAAATTTCGCTTAAATTGTTACTAAAAGAAGAAAAAATAAAGTTCAAAAACTTGAGAGGAAAAAAAACAGAAAAAAAGTTAATATAAAAAAAAAAAAAAAATATAAAAAAAAAAATATTTTTGTAACATAACAGTAGTATGTAGCCGTAACTCATTTTAGTCATGAATATGGCCAGTTTATTATCTCTGTCAGCATACTGTGTTGGAAAAAAGTAGCAAGGACAAAAAACTAGTCTGGCTTAGATTGTCAGTCCATTGAATCCTCATTGTTTGGTGGTGAATGTTCATATCGACCTCGCTTGTTAAGATTTTGATGGGAAGATGTGGAATAGCTGGGCTTTGGGTCTTTGTTTTGCTGTGTAAAACAAAAAGCTGAGCGCCTATGAGACTGGTCATTTGGTAAGATTGCTTCGGCTAGGCCCATATCAAATAGGGCTGACTTCAAGTCCTCTGCAGAGCAACAAACATATTTTGTTTCCAGATGACTAAATCGGAGACAAAAAGTAAATCAACATTGATAGGAAATTTGATTTCTCTGGAGTAGGGATGAGCCGAACACCCCCCGGTTCGGTTCGCACCAGAACCTGCGAACGGACCGAAAGTTCGCACGAACGTTAGAACCCCATTGACGCCTATGGGACTCGAACGTTCAAAATCAAAAGTGCTCATTTTAAAGGCTAATTTGCATGGTATTGTCCTAAAAAGGGTTTGGGGACCTGGGTCCTACCCCAGGGGACATGTATCAATGCAAAAAAAACTTTTAAAAACGGCCGTTTTTTCGGGAGCAGTGATTTTAATGATGCTTAAAGTAAAAAAAAAAAAAGGTGAAATATTCCTTTAAATATCGTACCTGGGGGGTGTCTATAGTATGCCTGTAAAGTGACGCGTGTTTCCCGTGTTTAGAACAGTCCCTGCACCAAATGTCATTTTTAAAGGAAAAAATCTCATTTAAAACTGCTTGCGGGTTTAATGTCATGTCGGGTAATGGCAATATGGATGAAAATCAGTGAGACAAACGGCATGGGTACCCCCCAGTCCATTACCAGGCCCTTTGGGTCTTGTATGGATATTAAGGGGAACCCCGCACCCAAATTAAAATAAGGAAAGGCCCTATATATTCTGAACAGCAGTATACAGGCGGTGCAAACAAGACAGGGACTGTAGGTTTGTTGTTAAGTAGAATCTCTTTGTAATTTTGAACGGGTACATTTTTAACGCGTTTAGCTCCAGCCAAAAAATCTTTTTTAAGCTTTTTGGAAAACATAGGGAAGGGTTATCACCCCTGTGACATTTGTTTTGCTGTCTTTCCTCCTCTTCAGAAGATTTCACCTCACTTTTTGTCCCAATGAAAATTGTTTTTTGAAAATTTTGGTTTTTTGTGGAACAAGGATTGGAAAGCATCAGTGGAAAGGAGAAATTGTTTTCCCATATTAACTCTTACAGGAGAGAATTTCCCTTCCTAGGGGTAGATTTCATCTCACTTCCTGTTGTCTCCTTCCGTTTGCAAGTAGGAGTCGTTTGTAAGTTAGATGTTTGAAAGTAGGGTCCTGCCCTATATACTCAGCAGAAATTTGGGCCTTAGGTGTTGCTGTGGCCACAACACTGTAAGCCCTCACAGGGCAAAGCTGTGAAATATTAGATCAAGAATTGTAATTACATGCCCCTGTTGAACAGGAGCTGAAAAATTAGGCCTTAGGCACTGGTGCTGGTGCCACAACACTGCAACCCCTCACAGACACTCTAGTTGGAACGCAGGAACGAGCCCTGCTGCAAAGTATTGCATCAAAAATTGTAATTACACGCCCCTGTTAGACAGGGGCAGAAAAATTGGGCCTTAGGCACTGGTGCTGGTGCCACAACACTGCAACCCCTCACAGACACTCTAGTTGGAATGCAGGAACGAGCCCTGCTGCAAAGTATTACATCAAAAATTGTAATTACACGCCCCTGTTAGACAGGGGCAGAAAAATTGGGCCTTAGGCACTGGTGCTGGTGCCACAACACTGCAACCCCTCACAGACACTCTAGTTGGAATGCAGGAACGAGCCCTGCTGCAAAGTATTACATCAAAAATTGTAATTACATGCCCCTGTTGAACAGGGGCTGAAAAATTGTGCCATAGGCACTGGTGGTGGCGCCCAGAACCAAAAATGTTCTTACAAGCTATCAGCGTGATGATTGAGGAGGAAGAGGATAATTACTCAGGGATAGTCACTCAGCATCAGCATAGGCAGTCTTTGAAGGGATCTGAGATTTCAAAAAAAATTATTCCGTTACATCAGCATCAGGTGCTTGGTAGCTGGTGGTGATCCAAGACTGATTCATTTTTATGAAGGTCAGCCGATCGACCGAGTCGGTGGACAGACGCACCCTGTGATCGGTTACCACGCCTCCAGCAGCACTGAATGTGCGTTCCGAAAGAACGCTGGATGCAGGACAGGCCAGTAGCTCAATTGCATACTGTGCAAGCTCTGGCCAGTGATCCATCCTCAAGACCCAGTAACCCAGAGGATTTTCGGTGGGAAAGGTGTCCAAGTCTGATCTTGCCCCTAGGTATTCCTGCACCATGTAAAACAGACGCTGGCGATGGTTGCTGGAACCGATCATACCTTGGGGCTGCGGACCAAAAAATTGTCTGAACGCATCGGTCAGACGGCCACCTTCTCCACCGCTCCTTCTTTGACTGACCGAAGCCTCAGCAACACGTTGTCCAGAAACAGGAGTTTGTAACCTCCCAGTCTCTGGGAACGCATTGCACAGACCTTTCTGCAAGGCCTCCCGAAGATGTTTCATCCTCTGCTCCCTCTGCGATGGCAAGATAAGGTCCGCAACCTTACCCTTGTAACGTGGATCAAGGAGGGTTGCCAGCCAGTATTGGTCCTTCTCCTTGATACCACGAATACGAGGATCCTTACGCAGACTTTGCAGGATCAGGGAGGCCATGCAGCGTAGGTTTGCTGAGGCATTCGGTCCGGAGTCCTCTGGGTCACTAAGGACGACAACGTCCGCAGCCACCTCCTCCCAGCCACGTACAAGTCCATGTGTTTCTTGGGACTGATCCCTTAAAGACTGCTGCTGATGCTGAGTGCCAGGCTCCACCTCCATACTGACACAATCTTCCTCCTCCTCCTCCTCCTCCTCGTCCTCTTCCTGTGTGATCGGCGGGCACGCAGGAACACTGTCTGGATAAAGGGGGCCTTGAGAGCTAAGGAAGTCCTCCTCTTCCTGCCTCTGTTCTGCCTCAAGTGCCCTGTCCATTATTCCACGCAGCGTGTGCTCCAACAGGTGGACAAGGGGGACAGTTTCACTGATGCATGCACTGTCACTGCTCACCATCCTCGTGGCCTCCTCGAATGGTGACAGGACAGTGCATGCATCCCTGATCATGGCCCACTGGCGTGGGGAAAAAAAAACAAGCTCCCCTGACCCTGTCCTGGTGCCATAGTCGCACAGGTACTCATTGATGGCCCTCTGCTGCGTGTGCAGCCGCTGCAGCATGGCCAACGTTGAGTTCCACCTGGTGGGCATGTCACAGATTAGGCGGTTCTTGGGCAGGTTAAACTCCTTTTGGAGGTCCGTCAGCCGAGCACTGGCATTATATGACCGGCGGAAATGCACACAGACTTTCCTGGCCTGCCTCAGGACATCCTGTAAGCCCGGGTACCTGCCCAAGAACCGCTGCACCACCAAGTTAAGGACGTGAGCCAAACAGGGCACATGGGTCATTTGTCCCTGTCGGAGGGCAGAGAGGAGGTTGGTGCCATTGTCGCAAACCACCATTCCTGCCTTAAGTTGGCGTGGCGTCAACCACCTCTGAACCTGCCCCTGCAGAGCTGACAGAACTTCTGCCCCAGTGTGGCTCCTGTCCCCCAAGCACACCAGCTCAAGCACCGCATGGCATCTTTTGGCCTGCGTACTTGCGTAGCCCCTTGAACGACTACGGAGCACCGCTGGTTCAGAGGAAGAGGCCATGGAGGAAGAAGAAGAGGAGGGGGTGGAGGAGAGAGGTGTGTCACAATCAGCATTTTGGAGGCGTGGTGGCGGAACAACCTCCAACACTACTGCACCTTGTCCTGCATCCTTCCCAGCTGCCAGCAGAGTCACCCAATGTGCCGTGAAACTTAGGTAACGTCCCTGTCCATGCCTGCTGGACCATGAGTCAGCGGTAATATGCACCTTACCGCTGACCGCCCTGTCCAGCGAGGCATGGACATTGCCTTCCACATGCTGGTAGAGAGCCGGAATCGCCTTCCGTGAGAAAAAGTGGTGTTTGGGTACCTGCCACTGAGGAACCGCACATTCCACAAACTCACGGAAGGGGGCAGAGTCTACCAACTGAAAAGGCAGCAGTTGAAGTGCTAGCAATTTTGCCAAGCTAGCATTCAACCGCTGGGCATGTGGATGGCTGGGAGCAAACTTCTTTCGGCGGTGCAGCAGCTGGGGCAGGGAAATTTGCCTGGTACAATCTGACGTCGGTGTACCAAAAGCAGATTGCCCACAAGTACTTGGCTGTGACACACCTAGTTCTACACCTTCATTCCTCTCACTGCAGGTCTCAGAGAGGACTGGAGGTCTAGTGGGGTTGGAAATCTCAGCTGAAGAGGAGCAAGGAGAGATCCTCTTTGTTCTTTGGTGTGGGTCTTTTAGATACGCTTGCCAACGAACTGCATGGCAGGTCAACATATGTCTGGTCAAGCATGTGGTACTCAAGCGGGAGATGTTTTGGCCACGTGAGATACGCTTGAGACATATGTTGCAAATAGCAGCGGTGCGATCTGATGCACTCGTCTCAAAAAAGGCCCACACCAAAGAACTTTTTGAATAACGCGCAGAGACTGCAGCGCCCTGCACATGTGGAGCTTTGGGGTGTGATGCAGTCAATGTGCTGCCCTTAGGCTGGCCCCTGGAGGGCATCCTGCCTCGTTGGTGATGTGCCGCCTCCTCCTCCTCCTCCTCCTCCTTCTCCTCTCTCCTATCAGGCACCCACGTTGAGTCAGTGACCTCATCATCCCCTCCCTCCTCATCACTGGAGCAAACCTGGCAGTATGCTGCAGCAGGGGGAGCATGACTGCCAGATTGCTGTCCTTCTTGGGCACCCCCTCTGTCCGTGCTCATGTTACTGCCTTCATCGAGCTCAGTATCATCATCAGAGCCTTCCAAACGCTGGGCATCCTCCTGGAGCATGTACCCAACACTGTGGTCAAACAGTTCGAGGGAATCCTCATGAGGACATGGTGGAGCTAGGGAAGGAGTCACTGATGACATTAAGCTGAGGGAAGAGGCCGCTGCTTTTCCAGACAAAGCACCCTGGGCATGGGTGAGAGAGGATGAGGAGGATGAGGACGGCTTGGTCATCCACTCGACCAAGTCTTCCGCATGTTGCGGCTCAACATGGCCAGCTGCCGAAAAAAAGGCCAAGCGTGTCCCATGGCCACGTGCTGATGAGGATGCACCGTCTCCACGACCAGCACTAGACACAGAGCCTGTTTGCCCTCTCTTATTGGCTTGTGACTGTCTGCCTCTCCTTCTTGGCCTTCCAGACATACTAATGGCCTGTAGCTGCACTAAGCTGGGATAGAACACCAGTAATTTTCTTCAGGTAGCTTTATATACTGTAACCAGACAAGCCTGCCTGTCAGTAGGAAGATAACAGGAACGGATCTAGCTGAACACTGTGAATAGGATGCACTGTACTAAATGTAAATAGTCTAGCTTCCTGACCGTGGTACTAATAGGATCAAATAGAACACCAGTAATTTTCTTCAGGTAGCTTTATATACTGTAACCAGACAAGCCTGCCTGTCAGTAAGAAGATAACAGGAACAGATCTAGCTGAACACTGTGAGCAGGACGCACTGTACTAAATGTAAATAGTCTAGCTGCCTGACCGTGGTACTAATAGGATCAAACAGAACATCAGTAATTTTCTTCAGGTAGCTTTATATACTGTAACCAGACAAGCCTGCCTGTCAGTAGGAAGATAACAGGAACGGATCTAGCTGAACACTGTGAGCAGGATGCACTGTACTAAATGTAAATAGTCTAGCTATCTGACCGTGGTACTAATAGGATCAAACAGAACACCAGTAATTTTCTTCAGGTAGCTTTATATACTGTAACCAGACAAGCCTGCCTGTCAGTAGGAAGATAACAGGAACAGATCTAGCTGAACACTGTGAGCAGGACGCACTGTACTAAATGTAAATAGTCTAGCTGCCTGACCGTGGTACTAATAGGATCAAACAGAACACCAGTAATTTTCTTCAGGTAGCTTTATATACTGTAACCAGACAAGCCTGCCTGTCAGTAGGAAGATAACAGGAACGGATCTAGCTGAACACTGTGAGCAGGATGCACTGTACTAAATGTAAATAGTCTAGCTGTCTGACCGTGGTACTAATAGGATCAAACAGAACACCAGTAATTTTCTTCAGGTAGCTTTATATACTGTAACCAGACAAGCCTGCCTGTCAGTAGGAAGATAACAGGAACGGATCTAGCTGAACACTGTGAGCAGGACGCACTGTACTAAATGTAAATAGTCTAGCTGCCTGACCGTGGTACTAATAGGATCAAACAGAACACCAGTAATTTTCTTCAGGTAGCTTTATATACTGTAACCAGACAAGCCTGCCTGTCAGTAGGAAGATAACAGGAACAGATCTAGCTGAACACTGTGAGCAGGACGCACTGTACTAAATGTAAATAGTCTAGCTGCCTGACCGTGGTACTAATAGGATCAAACAGAACACCAGTAATTTTCTTCAGGTAGCTTTATATACTGTAACCAGACAAGCCTGCCTGTCAGTAGGAAGATAACAGGAACGGATCTAGCTGAACACTGTGAGCAGGATGCACTGTACTAAATGTAAATAGTCTAGCTGTCTGACCGTGGTACTAATAGGATCAAACAGAACACCAGTAATTTTCTTCAGGTAGCTTTATATACTGTAACCAGACAAGCCTGCCTGTCAGTAGGAAGATAACAGGAACGGATCTAGCTGAACACTGTGAGCAGGACGCACTGTACTAAATGTAAATAGTCTAGCTGCCTGACCGTGGTACTAATAGGATCAAACAGAACACCAGTAATTTTCTTCAGGTAGCTTTATATACTGTAACCAGACAAGCCTGCCTGTCAGTAGGAAGATAACAGGAACAGATCTAGCTGAACACTGTGAGCAGGACGCACTGTACTAAATGTAAATAGTCTAGCTGCCTGACCGTGGTACTAATAGGATCAAACAGAACACCAGTAATTTTCTTCAGGTAGCTTTATATACTGTAACCAGACAAGCCTGCCTGTCAGTAGGAAGATAACAGGAACGGATCTAGCTGAACACTGTGAGCAGGATGCACTGTACTAAATGTAAATAGTCTAGCTGTCTGACCGTGGTACTAATAGGATCAAACAGAACACCAGTAATTTTCTTCAGGTAGCTTTATATACTGTAACCAGACAAGCCTGCCTGTCAGTAGGAAGATAACAGGAACGGATCTAGCTGAACACTGTGAGCAGGATGCACTGTACTAAATGTAAATAGTCTAGCTGCCTGACCGTGGTACTAATAGGATCAAACAGAACACCAGTAATTTTCTTCAGGTAGCTTTATATACTGTAACCAGACAAGCCTGCCTGTCAGTAGGAAGATAACAGGAACGGATCTAGCTGAACACTGTGAGCAGGACGCACTGTACTAAATGTAAATAGTCTAGCTGCCTGACCGTGGTACTAATAGGATCAAATAGAACACCAGTAATTTTCTTCAGGTAGCTTTATATATTGTAACCAGACAAGCCTGCCTGTCAGTAGGAAGATAACAGGAACGGATCTAGCTGAATACTGTGAGCAGGACGCACTGTACTAAATGTAAATAGTCTAGCTGCCTGACCGTGGTACTAATAGGATCAAACAGAACACCAGTAATTTTCTTCAGGTAGCTTTATATACTGTAACCAGACAAGCCTGCCTGTCAGTAGGAAGATAACAGGAACGGATCTAGCTGAACACTGTGAATAGGACGCACTGTACTAAATGTAAATAGTCTAGCTGTCTGACCGTGGTACTAATAGGATCAAACAGAACACCAGTAATTTTCTTCAGGTAGCTTTATATACTGTAACCAGACAAGCCTGCCTGTCAGTAGGAAGATAACAGGAACGGATCTAGCTGAACACTGTGAGCAGGACGCACTGTACTAAATGTAAATAGTCTAGTTGCCTGACCGTGGTACTAATAGGATCAAACAGAACACCAGTAATTTTCTTCAGGTAGCTTTATATACTGTAACCAGACAAGCCTGCCTGTCAGTAGGAAGATAACAGGAACGGATCTAGCTGAACACTGTGAGCAGGACGCACTGTACTAAATGTAAATAGTCTAGCTGCCTGACCGTGGTACTAATAGGATCAAATAGAACACCAGTAATTTTCTTCAGGTAGCTTTATATACTGTAACCAGACAAGCCTGCCTGTCAGTAGGAAGATAACAGGAACGGATCTAGCTGAACACTGTGAGCAGGACGCACTGCACTAAATGTAAATAGTCTAGAAGATAACAGGAACGGATCTAGCTGAACACTGTGAGCAGGACGCACTGCACTAAATCTAAATAGTCTAGAAGATAACAGGAACGGATCTAGCTAAACTGAATACAGTGTATATATATATATGCAACACCTGGGATGCATATATATATACACAATACACTGTAAGTGCAGCTAACTGACTGACTGTTCTGCCTAATCTATCTAACTCAAATCAAATGACACTGTCTGTCTCTCTCTCTCTCTCTCTCAATGAACGCCGGAACACACACTACACAGGGCCGCTGTGTAGGCGGCCTTATATAGTATGGGGCGTGTACTAAATCCCCTGAGCCATAATTGGCCAAAGCCTCCTTGGCTTTGGCCAATTATGGCTCTCTGTTCAGGTGGCGCTGTGATTGGCCAAGCATGCGGGTCATAGTGCATGCTTGGCCAATCATCAGCAAGCAATGCACTGCGATGCCGCAGTGAATTATGGGCCGTGACGCGCCACACGAATTTGGCGCGAACGGCCCATATTGTTCGCAATTCGGCGAACGGGCGAACAGCCGATGTTCGAGTCGAACATGGGTTCGACTCGAACACGAAGCTCATCCCTACTCTGGAGTACCTGGAGTTGAGGTTTAAGTGCACGTCTTTTTGCAACCGTTAGTGGGGACAAATCTGTGAAGAGTTGATAGGTATTGCCCTGGAAGCTAAGAGATTCTCTCCCTCTGGCAGCTGTTAGTATCTGTTCTTTGGTTCTGTAAAAGTGCAATTTAGCTATAATATCCCTCGGGGGACCATTTATTTTGCGTGGGGCTAACGCTCTATGCACTCTATCCATTTCGAACCTGTCAATAGGGGTTCCAGGTAATAATTCTTGAAAGAGCGCCGTGATATTAGCCTGCAGGTCTAGAACAGATTCAGGGTTTCCCCTGATTCGCAGATTCGATCGACGATCTCTGTTCTCTTGGTCCTTTTTTAATGTAAGTAATTTAATTTTGTAATGTAAGGTTTTCCTCTTTTAGTACCTTCATCTCAGACATGTAGTTCTGTGTAAAATTATCAATTTCATCAACCCTCAGTTCTAAGTCAGCTGTTCTCTGACCTAGTTCTCTAATTTCTTTAGTCAGTTTGTCAGTTTTATGATCAGAAGACTGTTTGAGAGCTTTCTGAAGCATACATTAAAATTTTTTGAAGATGTCAGACTGTGTAGCAGCTTGTAATTCACAGTATTCATATTCAGGGTCAGACTCACCGTTAGCAGCCTGTGTCTTCTGACTGTGAGGTAAAGATTTTCCAGTGTATTCACCGCTGTGCTGTCTGTGAGGTAAAGATTTTCCAGTGTATTCACCGCTGTGCTGACTGTGAGGTAAAGATTTTCCAGTGTATTCACCGCTGTGCTGTCTGTGAGGTAAAGATTTTCCAGTGTATTCACCGCTGTGCTGACTGTGAGGTAAAGATTTTCCAGTGTATTCACCGCTGTGCTGTCTGTGAGGTAAAGATTTTCCAGTGTATTCACCGCTGTGCTGACTGTGAGGTAAAGATTTTCCAGTGTATTCACCGCTGTGCTGACTGTGAGGTAAAGATTTTCCAGTGTATTCACCGCTGTGCTGTGGGGGAGAGGATGCCGCCGCCATTCCAGCCAGCCTGTGTGCCGTTTCCTTCATTTTTCCTGCTTTAATTTTCATTTTAGGAGCTCTCAAGACCATTGTCAGTGAAGCTGACAGTATTAGGTAGGATTTTCTGCAGTTTTGGGATACTTGCTGGTTCACTGGGGCCTGTAGTCCTCCAATGAAAACTCCTGAGGAGCGGAGCTCTAAGGTAACATTACCTTCACCTCAGGCTGCCGCACATGCGCCCCCCAGTCTACTTTTTCTAAGACAAAACCGTAGTTTGGTAACGTGGTACAATACAATCACAAAGGCTTTTCTTAAAGACCAGTCAATGCCCCAAGGGCATGATTTCTTGAACTCAATTGTGACCCCTCTCGCCCTCGCTATTGGGGATACCGCATGATACCACTGATTCAGCATATTCAGGGTTAGGCTTGGGATTGAGCTGCTCTTAAAATGGGTCTCCTGCAGGAAAACAACACCAGCTCCCCAATGTTGCAGCTCAGCCCATAGGCGCCCTCTTTTAATTGGTGAATTCAAACCCCTCACATTGTATGACAAAATTTTCAAAATGGCTGTTATTTTATTTCACTTTTATGGCCTCCGGCCCCTTGCCCTTGTTCTCTATCTTCTCCTCTGCCAATCCCACCCCCCCTTCTACCCCCCCTCCCCAACATTCATTACTTCATTAAACATATATTTATACCTAAAAAAAAAAAAAAAAAAAAAACATAACAGAAACAAAAGATATACCACATATCATACCACAAACCTCTCACTAGGGGTATATCTAAAAATCGGGTATGTAGTTTGCGCGCACCCACACCTCCTGCGCGCCCACTACCTCCCTTCCCTGCTTTCCGCAGGATTATTCTCCCCTTTAATTGGGGCTGACCTATTGACCTACCTAAGGCCCACATTTCCCATTACACTCTTCCTTCCAACCCCCCCTCTCCCCGGCATTACTCTTTTGACCCCCTCCTGAGTGGAAAGGACCAGGAGGAAAAAAAAAAAAAAAGAGTCCTCTAGGTCCTTTAAGTCCTTCTTTGGGCTATTCCCCTATTAACCCTTGCCGGTACTTCTTGCCATTTCTCTGCTCGTTGTAGGGGGGGCCCTAGACAACTTTTTCTCCAATCCACAAAGTCCACCATTGGGAGGTCTAATTTTTCTACAAATACTTTTAGATCATCCTTCGTTCGGAATGTTGCGGTTCTTCCATTCCTGGAGGCTGTTAAACTGAAAGGGAACCCCCACCTATATTTGATCTCCGCCTTCCGTAAAGTCTCCAGCAGTGGGCGAACCTCCCCACGTTTAAACAGAGTCCTTTTCGATATATCTGGATACAAAGCTATGTTTGAGCCTTCAAATGTAATCCTAGGGTTATCACGTGCTATCTTCATTATACTCTCCTTAACTGCATATTTGTGAACCTTGCATATCACATCTCTGGGGACATCAGTTTTTGTACTCTTGGGGTGGGCCCGGTGTATCCGGTCTATTTCTATAACATTAGGGGCTTGATCCCCTAAAATCTCTGCAAACACTTTTTGTACCACTGGGGCTAGTTCTATCGCTGTAATTGACTCTTTCAATCCCTTTATGCGTATATTTTGACGTTTATCCCTATTCTCGTATTCATCTAGCTGGTCCCTGTATGCATTTAATGTTTCTTCATATTTTTTCATGGACTCTTGAGTCTCTTGAGTCTCAGCCTGTATAGTAACTTCTTGTTCTTTTCCCATCCCCTCTACTCTGTATCCCAAGTCCCTGATGTCCTCTTTTAAGCTTGCTATTGCTTGCATGCAAGATTGTTCAACTGCATTTATTAATTGCTGGATATCATTTTTAGTGGGGAGGGCCTTCAACAGACCCCAGATATCCAGTCCATCCTTGTGGGTTCCCTTCACCATCTTGGAGGCTCTCCTGGTCACAGTCCATGACATGTCTCTGTGGTGACCCACGTCTTCCCATACCCCCTTCTGTTGTACTTAAATGTTCCCGACTGTTACTTCGGTTCATATTGGGGGTTGGGTCCTCTCTTTCTCCTGCTTTCCTCCTCTCCATGTCTATGGTCTGAGACTCCTCTTGTGTCTGTCTATTATCCTCCCCCTGTGTCACTGTACCCCGGCTTCCTGTTGGTGTACTTTGTATGGCCGTTACTAAGTGTTCGTTGCCATGATTCAGCTGGCCTATACTTTTAGCCCCTATTTCCTGGGGGCTCCCACCACCACTACCGGGAGGTAGGGATGAGCCGAACACCCCCCGGTTCGGTTCGCACCAGAACCCGCAAACGGACCGAAAGTTCGCACGAACGTTAGAACCCCATTGACGTCTATGGGACTCGAACGTTCGAAATCAAAAGTGCTCATTTTAAAGGCTAATTTGCATGGTATTGTCCTAAAAAGGGTTTGGGGACCCGGGTCCTACCCCAGGGGACATGTATCAATGCAAAAAAAACTTTTAAAAACGGCCGTTTTTTCGGGAGCAGTGATTTTAATGATGCTTAAAGTAAAAAAAAAAAGTGAAATATTCCTTTAAATATCGTACCTGGGGGGTGTCTATAGTATGCCTGTAAAGTGACGCGTGTTTCTCATGTTTAGAACAGTCCCTGCACCAAATGTCATTTTTAAAGGAAAAAATCTCATTTAAAACTGCTTGCGGGTTTAATGTCATGTCGGGTCATGGCAATATGGATGAAAATCAGTGAGACAAACGGCATAGGTACCCCCCAGTCCATTACCAGGCCCTTTGGGTCTTGTATGGATATTAAGGGGAACCCCGCACCCAAATTAAAATAAAAAAAGGCCCTATATACTCTGAACAGCAGTATACAGGCGGTGCAAACAAGACAGGGACTGTAGGTTTGTTGTTAAGTAGAATCTCTTTGTAATTTTGAACATTTTTAACGTGTTTAGCTCCAGCCAAAAAATCTTTTCTAAGCTTTTTGGAAAACATAGGGAAGGGTTATCACCCCTGTGACATTTGTTTTGCTGTCTTTCCTCCTCTTCAGAAGATTTCACCTCACTTTTTTGTCCCAATGAAAAATGTTTTTTGAAAATTTGGGTTTTTTTGTGGAACAAGGATTGGAAAGCATCAGTGGAAAGGAGAAACTGTTTTCCCATATTAACTCTTACAGGAGAGAATTTCCCTTCCTAGGGGTAGATTTCATCTCACTTCCTGTTGTCTCCTTCCGTTTGCAAGTAGGAGTCGTTTGTAAGTTAGATGTTTGAAAGTAGGGTCCTGCCCTATATACTCAGCAGAAATTTGGGCCTTAGGTGTTGCTGTGGCCACAACACTGTAAGCCCTCACAGGGCCCTGCTGTGAAATATTAGATCAAGAATTGTAATTACATGCCCCTGTTGAACAGGAGCTGAAAAATTGGGCCTTAGGCACTGGTGCTGGTGCCACAACACTGCAACCCCTCACAGACACTCTAGTTGGAACGCAGGAACGAGCCCTGCTGCAAAGTATTGCATCAAAAATTGTAATTACACACCCCTGTTAGACAGGGGCAGAAAAATTGGGCCTTAGGCACTGGTGCTGGTGCCACAACACTGCAACCCCTCACAGACACTCTAGTTGGAATGCAGGAACGAGCCCTGCTGCAAAGTATTACATCAAAAATTGTAATTACATGCCCCTGTTAAACAGGGGCTGAAAAATTGTGCCTTAGGCACTGGTGGTGGCGCCCAGAACCAAAAATGTTCTTACAAGCTATCAGCGTGATGATTGAGGAGGAAGAGGATAATTACTCAGGGATAGTCACTCAGCATCAGCATAGGCAGTCTTTGAAGGGATCTGAGATTTCAAAAAAAATTATTCGGTTACATCAGCATCAGGTGCTTGGTAGCTGGTGGTGATCCAAGACTCATTCATTTTTATGAAGGTCAGCCGATCGACCGAGTCGGTGGACAGACGCACCCTGTGATCGGTTACCACGCCTCCAGCAGCACTGAATGTGCGTTCCGAAAGAACGCTGGATGCAGGACAGGCCAGTAGCTCAATTGCATACTGTGCAAGCTCTGGCCAGTGATCCATCCTCAAGACCCAGTAACCCAGAGGATTTTCGGTGGGAAAGGTGTCCAAGTCTGATCTTGCCCCTAGGTATTCCTGCACCATGTAAAACAGACGCTGGCGATGGTTGCTGGAACCGATCATACCTTGGGGCTGCGGACCAAAAAATTGTCTGAACGCATCGGTCAGACGGCCACCTTCTACACCGCTCCTTCTTTGACTGACCGAAGCCTCAGCAACACGTTTTCCAGAAACAGGAGTTTGTAACCTCCCAGTCTCTGGGAACGCGTTGCACAGACCTTTCTGCAAGGCCTCCCGAAGATGTTTCATCCTCTGCTCCCTCTGCGATGGCAAGATAAGGTCCGCAACCTTACCCTTGTAACGTGGATCAAGGAGGGTTGCCAGCCAGTATTGGTCCTTCTCCTTGATACCACGAATACGAGGATCCTTACGCAGGCTTTGCAGGATCAGGGACGCCATGCAGCGTAGGTTTGCTGAGGCATTCGGTCCGGAGTCCTCTGGGTCACTAAGGACAACAACGTCCGCAGCCACCTCCTCCCAGCCACGTACAAGTCCATGTGTTCCTTGGGACTGATCCCTTAAAGACTGCTGCTGATGCTGAGTGCCAGGATCCACCTCCATACTGACACAATCTTCCTCCTCCTCCTCCTCCTCCTCGTCCTCTTCCTGTGTGATCGGCGGGCACGCAGGAACACTGTCTGGATAAAGGGGGCCTTGAGAGCTAAGGAAGTCCTCCTCTTCCTGCCTCTGTTCTGCCTCAAGTGCCTTGTCCATTATTCCACGCAGCGTGTGCTCCAACAGGTGGACAAGGGGGACAGTGTCACTGATGCATGCACTGTCAGTGCTCACCATCCTCGTGGCCTCCTCGAATGGTGACAGGACAGAGCATGCATCCCTGATCATGGCCCACTGGCGTGGGGAAAAAAAAACAAGCTCCCCTGACCCTGTCCTGGTGCCATAGTCGCACAGGTACTCATTGATGGCCCTCTGCTGCGTGTGCAGCCGCTGCAGCATGGCCAACGTTGAGTTCCACCTGGTGGGCATGTCACAGATTAGGCGGTTCTTGGGCAGGTTAAACTCCTTTTGGAGGTCCGTCAGCCGAGCACTGGCATTATATGACCGGCGGAAATGCACATAGACTTTCCTGGCCTGCCTTAGGACATCCTGTAAGCCCGGGTACCTGCCCAAGAACCGCTGCACCACCAAGTTAAGGACGTGAGCCAAACAGGGCACATGCGTCATTTGTCCCTGTCGGAGGGCAGAGAGGAGGTTGGTGCCATTGTCGCAAACCACCATTCCTGCCTTAAGTTGGCGTGGCGTCAACCACCTCTGAACCTGCCCCTGCAGAGCTGACAGAACCTCTGCCCCAGTGTGGCTCCTGTCCCCCAAGCACACCAGCTCAAGCACCGCATGGCATCTTTTGGCCTGCGTACTTGCGTAGCCCCTTGAACGCCTACGGAGCACCGCTGGTTCCGAGGAAGAGGCCATGGAGGAAGAAGAAGAGGAGGGGGTGGAGGAGAGAGGTGTGTCACAATCAGCATTTTGGAGGCATGGTGGCGGAACAACCTCCAACACTACTGCACCTTGTCCTGCATCCTTCCCAGCTCCCAGCAGAGTCACCCAATGCGCTGTGAAACTTAGGTAACGTCCCTGTCCATGCCTGCTGGACCATGAGTCAGCGGTAATATGCACCTTACCGCTGACCGACCTGTCAAGCGAGGCATGGACATTGCCTTCCACATGCCGGTAGAGAGCCGGAATCGCCTTCCGTGAGAAAAAGTGGCATTTGGGTACCTGCCACTGAGGAACCGCACATTCCACAAACTCACGGAAGGGGGCAGAGTCTACCAACTGAAAAGGCAGCAGTTGAAGTGCTAGCAATTTTGCCAAGCTAGCATTCAACCGCTGGGCATGTGGATGGCTGGGAGCAAACTTCTTTCAGCGGTGCAGCAGCTGGGGCAGGGAAATTTGCCTGGTACAATCTGACGTCGGTGTACCAAAAGCAGATTGCCCACAAGTACTTGGCTGTGACACACCTAATTCTACACCTTCATTCCTCTCACTGCAGGTCTCAGAGAGGACTGAAGGTCTAGTGGGGTTGGAAATCTCAGCTTATGAGGAGCAAGGAGAGATCCTCTTTGTTCTTTGGTGTGGGTCTTTTAGATACGCTTGCCAACGAACTGCATGGCAGGTCAACATATGTCTGGTCAAGCATGTGGTACCCAAGCGGGAGATGTTTTGGCCACGCGAGATATGCTTGAGACATATGTTGCAAATAGCAGCGGTGCGATCTGATGCACTCGTCTCAAAAAAGGCCCACACCAAAGAACTTTTTGAATAACGCGCAGAGACTGCAGCGCCCTGCACATGTGGAGCTTTGGGGTGTGATGCAGTCAATGTGCTGCCCTTAGGCTGGCCCCTGGAGGGCATCCTGCCTCGTTGGTGATGTGCCGCCTCCTCCTCCTCCTCCTCCTCTCTCCTATCAGGCACCCACGTTGAGTCAGTGACCTCATCATCCCCTCCCTCCTCATCACTGGAGCAAACCTGGCAGTATGCTGCAGCAGGGGGAGCATGACTGCCAGATTGCTGTCCTTCTTGGGCACCCCCTCTGTCCGTGCTCATGTTACTGCCTTCATCGAGCTCAGTATCATCATCAGAGCCTTCCAAACGCTGGGCATCCTCCTGGAGCATGTACCCAACACTGTGGTCAAACAGTTCGAGGGAATCCTCAGGAGGACATGGTGGAGCTAGGGAAGGAGTCACTGATGACATTGAGCTGAGGGAAGAGGCCGCTGCTTTGCCAGACAAAGCACCCTGGGCATGGGTGAGAGAGGATGAGGAGGATGAGGACGGCTTGGTCATCCACTCGACCAAGTCTTCCGCATGTTGCGGCTCAACACGGCCAGCTGCCGAAAAAAAGGCCAAGCGTGTCCCATGGCCACGTGCTGATGAGGATGCACCGTCTCCACGACCAGCACTAGACACAGAGCCTGCTTGCCCTCTCTTATTGGCTTGTGACTGTCTGCCTCTCCTTCTTGGCCTTCCAGACATACTAATGGCCTGTAGCTGCACTAAGCTGGGATAGAACACCTGTAATTTTCTTCAGGTAGCTTTATATACTGTAACCAGACAAGCCTGCCTGTCAGTAGGAAGATAACAGGAACGGATCTAGCTGAACACTGTGAGCAGGACGCACTGTACTAAATGTAAATAGTCTAGCTGCCTGACCGTGGTACTAATAGGATCAAATAGAACACCTGTAATTTTCTTCAGGTAGCTTTATATACTGTAACCAGACAAGCCTGCCTGTCAGTAGGAAGATAACAGGAACGGATCTAGCTGAACACTGTGAGCAGGACGCACTGCACTAAATGTAAATAACAGGAACGGATCTAGCTGAACACTGTGAGCAGGACGCACTGCACTAAATGTAAATAGTCTAGAAGATAACAGGAACGGATCTAGCTGAACACTGTGAGCAGGACGCACTGCACTAAATGTAAATGGCAGGAACGGATCTAGCTGAACACTGTGAGCAGGACGCACTGCACTAAATGTAAATAACAGGAACGGATCTAGCTGAACACTGTGAGCAGGACGCACTGCACTAAATGTAAATAGTCTAGAAGATAACAGGAACGGATCTAGCTGAACACTGTGAGCAAGACGCACTGCACTAAATGTAAATAGCAGGAACGGATCTAGCTGAACACTGTGAGCAGGACGCACTGCACTAAATGTAAATAGCAGGAACGGATCTAGCTGATTACTGTGAGCAGGACGCACTGCACTAAATGCAAATAGCAGGAACGGATCTAGCTGAACACTGTGAGCAGGACGCACTGCACAATATGTAAATAACAGGAACGGATCTAGCTGAACACTGTGAGCAGGACGCACTGCACTAAATGTAAATAGTCTAGAAGATAACAGGAACGGATCTAGCTGAACACTGTGAGCAGGACGCACTGCACTAAATGCAAAAAGCAGGAACGGATCTAGCTGAACACTGTGAGCAGGACGCACTGCACTAAATGTTAATAGCAGGAACGGATCTAGCTGAACACTGTGAGCAGGACGCACTGCACTAAATGTAAATAGCAGGAACGGATCTAGCTGAACACTGTGAGCAGGACGCACTGCACTAAATGTAAATAGCAGGAACGGATCTAGCTGAACACTGTGAGCAGGAAGCACTGCACTAAATGTAAATAGCAGGAACGGATCTAGCTGAACACTGTAAGCAGGACGCACTGCACTAAATGTAAATAGTCTAGATAGAAGATAACAGGAACGGATCTAGCTAAACTGAATACAGTGTATATATATATATGCAACACTTGGGATGCATATATATATATACACAATACACTGTAAGTGCAGCTAACTGACTGACTGTTCTGCCTAATCTATCTAACACAAATCAAATGACACTGTCTCTCTCTCTCTCTCTCTCTCTATCTCTCAGCACACCGGAACACACACTACACAGGGCCGCCGTGCAGGCGGCCTTATATAGTGTGGGGTGTGTACTAAATCCCCTGAGCCATAATTGGCCAAAGCCACCCTGGCTTTGGCCAATTACAGCTCTCTCTACTGACGGCGCTGTGATTGGCCAAGCATGCGGGTCATAGTGCATGCTTGGCCAATCATCAGCCAGCAATGCACTGCGATGCCGCAGTGAATTATGGGCCGTGACGTGCCACACGAATTTGGCGCGAACGGCCCATATCGTTCGCAATTCGACGGACGGTCGAACAGCCGATGTTCGAGTCGAACATGGGTTCGACTCGAACACGAAGCTCATCCCTACCGGGAGGGCTTTGCTCCGGGGTCCTCCTCCCTCTTCCCACTGTAGGAGGTCTCTTACCGTTCATGACGACACTGTCTCCTTTCGTCTGTGCATTCACCCGTTTTGTCCCAGACTCCCACTCTGTTTTTTCCACACCGTCAGTTGTGGTGGCTCCGCTCTGTTTTTTAATATCCAGCCTTCCTGTTAACTCAGGTGTGCGGGGGGACATGAGAGCCTTAATGCCATCCATTGATTTCCTTCCTCTCCCTGCTGTTGTCTGTGAAGCTGCTTGTCTGCGGGTTGTCATCCTCATACAATGATACAGTGGGGACTGTGGTATATTGAAGCGGTGAACCAGCCAGCCAGTAACACAGCGGTGAAGTGGTGTATAAGAATAGAAGGGAGGTATCAGGAAGGGACCAGGAGAAGCCGTCAATCCCCTCTCGCTTCACTCTCCTCTCTCCTTCCACTTTTGGTTTTGGCCGCCCGTCCGTCCCTCCGGAGAGCTCCGGCGTGCACCCGCCCAGCACACAGCACACAGCAGGTCCAAGTCCAGACAAACAGGCAAACAGGCAGATAGACAAGCCCTCTCTCTCCATGTCACAACGTCTCTCAGCGTCTCTGTATCTCAGCTGACAGCCAGACGATTTCTCTGTGCTTAGCCCGGGAACATGGGGGGGGGAGCGCTCACTCACTCACACACACACGCCCATCCTCGCTTTATTATATTTATTATTATTTTCTATTCTAATCTTTTCTATTCAAATTAGATTTTAGTCTATATGAAATTTGAATTTCAGGAGATGGCTTTTGAAGTTTGAATTTCGTATAGAATGAATTTGTATTTGGAATAAAAAAGATTAGAATAGAAAAGAATAGAATAAAAAATATATATATATATATATAGAGAGAGAGAGATTATATTATATTATATCCTGTTCTATTGTTTTTCTAGTCTATTCTTTTCTACTCTATTGTAATCTTTTCTATTCAAATTTGAATTCATTTTATATGAAATTTGAATTTTGGAAGATGGTTTTATCTATATCTATCTCTCTCTCTCTCTCTCTCTCTCTCTCTCTCTCTCTCTCTCTCTCTCTCTCTCTCTCTCTCTCTCTCTCTCTCTATATATATATATATATATATATATATATATATATATATATATATATATATATATATATATATATATATATATATATATATATATATTATATTATTTTTTACTGTTCTATTGTTTTTCTATGCTATTCTTTTCTATTATTTTCCATTCTATTATAAGAGTGTTGAATTCGAATAGAAAAGATTAGAGTAGAAAATAATAGAAAAGAACAGCATAGAAAAACAATAGAACAGAATATAATAAAAAGCCATCTTCAAAAATTTGAATTTCGTATAGAATGAATTCGAAATTGAATTGAAAAGAGTAGAATAGAATAGAAAACAGAATAAAAAAATTATATATAATAATAATAATATATATTATATTTTTTCTATTCTTTTCTAATCAAATTTGATTACAGTCTACATGAAATTTGAATTTCAGAAGATAATGTATATATACACACAGTATCTCACAAAAATGAGTGCACCCCTTACGGTTTTGTAAATATTTTATGTTATTTTCATGTGACAACACTGAAGAAATGACACTTTGCTACAATGTAAAGTAGTGAGTGTACAGCTTGTATAACAGTGTAAATTTGCTGTCCCCTCAAAATAACTCAACACACAGCCATTAATGTCTAAACTGCTGGCAACAAAAGTGAGTACACCCCTAAGTGAAAATGTCCAAATTGGGCCCAATTATCCATTTTCCCTCCCCGGTCATGTGACTCGTTAGTGTTACAAGGTCTCAGGTGTGAATGGGGAGCAGGTGTGTTAAATATGGTGTTATCACTCTCACTCTCATACTGGTCACTGGAAGTTCAACATGGCACCTCATAGCAAAGAACTCTCTGACAATCTGAAAAAAAAAAAAAATTTTTGCTCTAAATAAAGATGCCTAGCTAGACGAAGATTGCCAAGACCCTAAAACAGCTGCAGCACAGTGGCCAAGACCATACAGTGGTTTAACAGTGTTTTTTTTCTGTTCTATTGTTTTTCTATGCTATTCTTTATTATTATTTTCCATTCTATGCTAATCTTCTCTATTCAAATTCAAATTCATTCTATACAAAATTCCAATTTCAGAAGATGGTTATATATATAATATTTTTTTTTTCTATTCTGTTCTATTGTTTTTCTATTATTTTCTATTCTATTCTAATCTTTTCTTTTTTAATGCAAATTCATTCTTTACGAAATTTGAATTTTGGAAGATGTTTTATATAATATTCTATTATGTGCTGCTCTATTGTTTTTCTGTGCTATTCTTTTCTATTCTTTTCTATTTTATTCTAATCTTTTCTATTCGAATGTGAATCAAGTTTCGTATAGAATTATTTTGAATTTGAATAGAAAAGATTAGAATAGAAAGTAATAGAAAAGAATTGCATAGAAAAACAAAAGAACAGAATAGATAACAATATAATATATATTATATATTTTTCTATTCCATTATATTGTTTTTCGATGCTATTCTTTTCTATTCTAATCTTTTCTATTCAAATTTTAGAAATGTCTGAAATTCTAATTTCATATAGAATGAATTTGATTAGAAAAGAATAGCAAAGAATAAAATAGAAAAACAATAGAACAGAATAGAATAAAATATAATATATATCATATTTTATTATATTCTGTTCTATTGTTTTTCTAGTCTATTCTTTCCTATTCTTTTCTATTCTATATGAAATTTGAATTTTAGAAAATGGTTATGTTATATATAAAAATAGAATGAAATTGAATTCTGATAGAAAAGACTAGAATAGAAAAAAATAGAACAGAATAGAAAAATATATAATATATATTTTTGTATATCTATATCTATCTATCTATCTATCTATCTATCTATCTATCTATCTATCTATCTATCTATCTATCTATCTATCTATCTATCTATCTATCTATCTATCTATCTATCTATCTATCTATCTATCTATCTATCTATCTATAGATATATATATATGTAGCACTAACTCTCGGTGGAGATGCTGGTTTAAGCGGGCTGTTACCTTCACTCTCGATACCTCTGTTTCACCGGCACCAGGTCTAGGGTTCCGTTGAGTTTACCTCTGGACGATATAAGCACCAACACTTGAGTACATTTTCAATGCTTTATTGAACCAAGTAACGAAGGAAGTAGCAGGAAAGAGGCAGGAGGAAAACAGCAGGGAAGCTCAAATACCTTTCTTTAGGTTTCTTTAGAACATCCTTTAAACTTGAATACTGTAAATGAATGTAATCCCCTTTTTGTGGGACACGATCTTTGCTTGCCTGGATAGACCTCTCTCACTTGCCTAGCAGCCAGTACGTAGCACAAACAAAAGTCTCTGTCACAGACTTGCTTGAATTAAACCCGTACGATCCTCTGCCACAGGATGTATTGGTTTGCGATGAATGTCAGACACAGTACTTGAACCTTTAAGCCAACCCGGCAGTACCATGCAGTGAGACTACTTCAGGATATGTCCTCAAACCGAGTCACCAGGCCCCTCTCCAGACCAGCACTCTGCATGATCCTTCCATGACGGGTCCTCCCCTGGGATCTCCTCGGTTGTCCAGCTTCTTCACTCTGGATAGACAGCTCAGGACCATTCCTCTGCTGCTGTGGTAGGCCCCAGACAGGCTTCTGGGCCCACCAACTTGCCGCAATGACGGTGGTACTCTAACACATACCTGTCGGCCAGGAGGGCCAGCAGGTGGCTGAAAACGAACCCCTAAACATGGAGTCTGTCCCATAAATACCCTCTCCCAGAATGCAACTAGGAGGACCACCTCCACTGAGTTGTCTCCGGGACAGAGGAGCACTCATACGCTTCAACGCGTTGCTTTTCCAACACCCGCCGATGGTGACAACGACACCCACTGGCACAATGTGGAACTATACACAACTCAGCCAAGCTGGAACAGAGGCAAGTCTAACTTCCTATAATGAGCAATTCACTAAATTTACCTATCAGATAGTAGATCATAAATCTATCAGTGCTACATCTATCTATCTATCTATCTATCTATCTATCTATCTATCTATCTATCTATCTATCTATCTATCTATCTATCTATCTATCTATCTATCTATCTATCTATCTAGATATTTATATATATGTATATAAAACCATCTTCCAAAATTTGAATTTGGTACAGATAGAATTTGAATTAGTATAGAAAAGATTAGAATAGAATATATATATTTTTTTTCTATTCTGTTTTATTGTTTTCTATTGGAATTCGATTTCATTCTATACGAATTTCGAATTATGGAAAATGATTATATATAGTTTACTTTTTTGAATGCGGACAAATTTTTTCAAATTTAAATACGAAACAAAACGAATCCTGAAAACAAATGCAACAAATTTAAACAAATTTAGATAACTAATTTAAATACCGAATCAAAACTAAACTAAACTAAACAAATGTTTTCATCCTGCACATGTCTTCTGGCTACCACGCCAGGGCAGATGCAAACTGAGCAAAGCAAACAGGTAGTTGCAGTTTATCAGACAGATAGCGTGATTCAAAGGCAGTTCGGGTAAAAAGCAGGCTGAGTTCAGGGGATAATCCATTATCTGTTCCAGGTAAAAGGCAGGCTGAGTTCAGGGGATAATCCAATATCCATTCCAGGTAAAAGGCAGGCTGAGTTCAGGGGATAATCCAGTATCCATTCCAAGTAAAAGGCAGGCTGAGTTCAGGGGATAATCCATTATCTGTTCCAGGTAAAAGGCAGGCTGAGTTCAAGGGATAATCCATTATCTGTTCCAGGTAAAAGGCAGGCTGAGTTCAAGGGATAATCCAGTATCCATTCCAGGTAAAAGGCAGGCTGAGTTCAGGGGATAATCCAGTATCCATTCCAGGTAAAAGGCAGGCTGAGTTCAGGGGATAATCCAATATCCGTTCCAGGTAAAAGGCAGGCTGAGTTCAAGGGATAGTTCAGTATCCAATCCGGGTCATACACAGGAGATCCAACAGCAAGCAAGGCAGACTAACGGGAGGCTTGATCTAGAACAATGCAGGTAAGTCTGTCTCTATCACAAGTAAGGAATAGAGTGTTCGGTTTACTTATATCAGGTGACTGAACAGATCAATCCCCTAACAGGTGAACACAGACAGGGAGATAGCAACAGCCAACACCCAGATATTGGAATGGGAAGCAGGAGCACTTAAGTGATCCTGACAGTCGGTGAGGGGAGTTTTGGTTTAAGATTTTTTTTTTTTTAACAAGAAAAAGTTTATTCAAGATATTTGAAAATACAAGCGGTGATCAGGCACATTAGGCAACACATTTGTAAATCAGGGATAACCAAACAAGTGGAACCATATACATATCAAGAGGTTAAATCAAGCTAGGTCACATATTACAAATAAAACTATTATCGATACTGGTGCATTGTGATATATAGATGAATGTATCCATTGCAGGATGGGGGAGGAAAAAAAAGGAGGGGGGAGAGAAAGTATATCCTGCGGGGAGAGAGGAGAAAGAAATGATAGGTAGGGAGGGACGAAAGGGGGCCACAAGAGATAATATTGCATACAAAACCCTGCAAGGAAACACAAAGATATGGATACCCATGAGCAGATGTGAATCAGAGTACAGCGTCTTGAGCAAGCCGAGTTGCCTCCTCCTCTGCGGAACCCCAGGTGTCTATCCAGCCCGCCCAGACCTTTGTCAAATTTTTGGGGACAGTTCCGGTTAAGATATGTGATCTTATACAGAAGCAAAACAGAGTTCAGGACAGAGCGCCATGTATATATTGTGGGTGGTAGGGCATCCTTCCAATGAAGAAATATCTCCCTCCGTGCATAGAAGGTGGCATATCTCAAAAATAAGCTAGTATAGCAACCTGTATTGTAACCATCAAAGACATTTAGTAGCATGATTTTGGGATCCGACCCAAGGGTAAGATTAGTGATCCAATTTAGATCTCAAGGACCGCTAGCCGATATGCGTCAAGCAGTGGACAGGACCAGACCATGTGTAAAATGGAAGCAGCCTGTGTACTACATCTCGGGCAGGAGACTGGGACTGCGGGATTCATTACCATTAATCTCTTTGGGGTAAAGTAGGCCCTATGCAGGAATTTAATCTGGAGGAACCGATTCCAGGCTGATATCATATTAGTAACAAACGAGGACAAGCAGTCTTCCCACTCCTCCTCTGTCAAATCAGGGATATCTACCTGCCATTTAGCAAAAGTCCTGTCCAACTTGTTAGTAGGGGCTATAGAAAGGCAGAAATATAGAGATGATAAGGGATTGTCTATAACCTTAGCAATGAGTAAGCTCTCTACTGGGTCAGACTCCAGTGTGAGAGAAGGTGGGAACTGCTTGTGAAAGGCATGTTGGAGTTAAAAGTATCTAAAGAACATCCATTGTGGTAAATCGTAAGCAGCCCTAAGATCAGAAAATCAGCGGAGCTTGCCCTCCAATACAATGTGTTTAAGGTTCACTATCCCCTTCCTAGCCCATATCTGCGGATCCGGAACTTTATTCATGTGTGTAAGATTGGGATTCCCCCAAAGGGGAACATGAGGGAAAAACGTCTCTGGAGAGCGATAATGGGCTCTAGCCCTATGCCACACCTTGATGGTGGTGCGCATCAGCTCCGTAATCCCAGGGTGGGACCTTGCCCCCCTGAATACTAGGTTGCTAAGGGTGGAATAGAATCCCATAATAGCTGCCTCCAGGGTTACATCCGGGTTGTCTCTAGGTTGGGAGAACCCCCACCTTACCGTCACCAGGACTGCCGCCCAGAAATAGGCCAGAAAATTAGGCAATGACAGACCTCCCCGTGTGAGAGTCAACTGTAGCGTGGAAATTGCCAGACATGGAGGTCTCCTATTCCACACAAAGGAAGATATAATGGCATTCAATTTATCAAAAAAGGAAGCTGGGGGTAGCAGAGGAGAGTTACGAAAAAGGAATAGGAACTTAGGTAAATATACCATCTTTACTAAACTCACTCTCTCCACGGGAGTGAGAGGGAGAGACCTCCAGGCCATGCATTTCTGGGAGAAGGCCCTTAGCAGTGGTAGTAGGTTTAGGTCAAAGTATGAGAACAAAGAGGCCCGCACCACCACCCCCAAATATTTGAATTCAGTAATCCAAGCTAATGGGGTATCAGACTGGGGAAGGGGGTTCGAGGCATGCAGAGGAAACAGGATTGATTTACCCCAATTGATTCTTATACCTGAAAAGGACCCAAAGGCCTCAAAAATTTGTAGGGCCGCAGGTAGAGAAGAGATGTCCTTTAAACACAAGAGGGTATCATCTGCACACAGAGATATCTTGTAAACCACCACCCCCACCTGAATGCCTTCTACCAATGAGGCAGACCTAACACGAACTGCCAGAGGCTCCATTGCCAGTGCAAATAGGCCCGGGGAGAGTGGGCAACCCTGTCTGGTACCTTGGGTCAGGGATAAGGAGGGTGATAGGGAGTTGTTAGTACGAATCCTGGCCTTAGGGTTATGGTAAAGTAACTGAATCCATTTAATGAATCGGGGACAAAACCCAGAGGTTGGACGGACCAGAGGCAACGCCGCTCCACTGAATTAAAGGCCTTTTCAGCATCCAGAGTAGGGATGAGCTTCGTGTTCGAGTCGTCTGTTCGCCCGTTCACCGAATTGCGAACGATATGGGCCGTTCGCTCCAAATTCGTGTGGCGCGTCACGGCCCATAATTCACTGCGGCATCGCAGTGCATTGCTGGCTGATGATTGGCCAAGCATGCACTATGGCCCGCATGCTTGGCCAATCACAGCGCCGCCTGAACAGAGAGCCTTAATTGGCCAAAGCCAAGGAGGCTTTGGCCAATTATGGCTCAGGGGATTTAGTACATGCCCCACACTATATAAGGCCGCCTGCACGGCGGCCCTGTGTAGTGTGTATTCCGGCGTTGAGAGACAGAGACAGAGAGACAGTGTCATTTGATTTGAGTTAGATAGATTAGGCAAAACAGTCAGTCAGTTAGCTGCACTTACAGTGTATTGTGTATATATATGCATCCTAGGTGTTGCATACATATATATATATATATATATATATATATATATATACACTGTATTCAGTTTAGCTAGATCCGTTCCTGTTATCTTCCTACTGACAGGCAGGCTTGTCTTGTTACAGTATTTACAGCTACCTGAAGAAAATTGCTGGTGTTCTTTTGATCCTATTAGTACCACGGTCAGGCAGCTAGACTATTTACAGTTAGTGCAGTGCGTCCTGCTCACAGTGTTCAGCTAAAACTACAAGTTAGTGGGGTGCGTCCTGCTCACAGTGTTCAGCTAAACCTACAAGTTAGTGTAGTGAGACCTCTGCACAGTGTTTATCTAAAGCTACAAGTTAGTGCAGTGCGTCCTGCTCACAGTGTTCAGCTAAAACTACAAGTTAGTGCTGTGCGTCCTGCTCACAGTGTTCAGCTAAAACTACAAGTTAGTGTGGTGCGTCCACCTCACAGTGTTCAGCTAAACCTTCAAGTTATTTTTTTGCGAGCTCTGCACAGTGTTCACCTAAAGCTACCTGTAGAAGGTTGGTGGTGTTTTCCTGATCCTATCACTACCGCAGGCAGCTAAAAAAGCTACAAGTTAGTTTTTTGCGAGCTCTACACAGCATTCAGCTAAAGCTACCTGTAGAAGGTTGGTGGTATTCTCATACTACAGGCAGGCAGTTGATTTTGCTAGCTGCAGTATCAGTACATATATATATATATATATATATATATATATATATATATATATCCCAGCTTAGTGCAGCTACAGGCCATTAGTATGTCTGGAAGGCCAAGAAGGAGAGGCAGACCGTCACAAGCCAATAAGAGAGGGCAAGCAGGCTCTGTGTCTAGTGCTGGTCGTGGAGATGGTGCATCCTCATCAGCACGTGGCCGTGGGACATGCTTGGCCTTTTTTTCGGCAGCTGGCCGTGTTGAGCTGCAACATGCGGAAGGATGACCAAGCCGTCCTCATCCTCCTCATCCTCTCTCACCCATGCCCAGGGTACTTTGGCAAAGCAGCAGCCTCTTCCCTCGGCTCAATATCATCAGTGACTCCTTCCCTAGCCCCACCATGTCCTCCTGAGGAGTCCCTCGAACTGTTTGACCACAGTGTTGGGTACATGCTCCAGGAGGATGCTGTCATGAAGATCCTGCCAGTAACCAGCGACCCAGGCGCATGGAAACACGGCCCCGGGTTCACGGGTGCGGTCACGCACGGGCACGCGCGCGCGCACTCCCGCTGGTGTCAGGCGGGCTATTTAAACCGGTCTGTCACACTCCATCCCCGCTGTCTGCTCTACAGCATTCTGTGAGTGTTACCTGATCTGATCTGTGTATCCTGTTATCCGACCCGGCTTCCTGTTTGACCATCCTGCTATCTGCCTGCACCAGACTCTCTTGGCTTGCCTGACCATCCCTCTGCATAACCCCTGGTACCTCTGCTGTCCGACCACTACTGACCACCGGCTTGTTGACCCTCCGCTGTGTATACCGGCTTCCAGTCTGCTATTACCTGCTGTTGTTCCTAGTTCCAGTCCAGCGTTCCAGGCTCCTACCTGCTGTTGTTCCTAGTTCCAGTCCAGCGTTCCAGGATCCTACCTGATGTTGTTCCTAGTTCCAGTCCAGCGTTCCAGGCTCCTACCAGCTGTTGTTCCTGGTTCCAGTTCAGCGTTCCAGGCTCCTACCTGCTGTTGTTCCTAGTTCCAGTCCAGCGTTCCAGGCTGCTACCTACTGTTGTTCCTGGTTCCAGTCCAGCGTTCCAGGCTCCTACCAGCTGTTGTTCCTGGTTCCAGTCCAGCGTTCCAGGCTCCTACCTGCTGTTGTTCCTAGTTCCAGTCCAGCGCTCCACTATCCGGCTTGCTTACCTGTTGGGTTCCTGGTCCTATCTGCATTCCAGTCTCTGTCTTCAGTCTTCTCTTCAGGTTCCTGACTCCAGAGGGTGCCACCATTACTGGACTTCCAGCAACCGTAGATCCTGCCAGGCACCCATACCACTCTTCACTCCTGGCCCTCTGTTTCCATTCCAGGGGAACGGGAGTGGGAGCTGTAAGGGAGGTCTTTCCCTGCACTTCAGGCTCACCACCTACCAGGTACGTGACAGTAGCAGACAGCCATATCTGAGCTTGAGCAGGGAACGTCTCCTATGGAGGAACTCTGTGCACACCTGGCAGGATTGACTGAAGCAGTCAAAAACCTACAGCAAGGATACACCAGGCTGGAGGAACGAGTGTTAACCCTGTCTAATCCCATTGGGGTCCAGGGAGCTCCCTCTGCTCCTGTTCCTTCAGCCGGGCCTTCCCCAACGGTGGTAATGCTCCCTCCAGAACCTAAGGTTCCTACACCTGAACGTTTCTTCGGAAATCGCCATAAGTTCAGAGCCTTCCGCAACTCCTGCAAATTATTTTTTGCTCTTCAGCCACGTACCTTTTCCCTGGAGGCTACGAAGGTGGGCTATGTGATTTCTCTACTCTCTGGTGACCCCCAAACCTGGGCCCATCGCCTCTTAGAGCAAAAGGACATATCTCTGACCAACCTCTCCACCTTCTTTGATGCACTGGGTCAGTTGTATGATGACCCCCAGCTGTCCGTAACTGCAGAGACGGCTCTGCACACCATTCAACAGGGTCGCAGGGCAGCAGAGGACTATGTGACTGAATTCAGGAAGTGGAGTGCGGATACTAATTGGAATGATGCGGCTCTCCGTTATCAGTTTCGGTTGGGACTTTCTGATCCCCTGAAGGATGAGTTGGCCAGGGTGGGTACACCACAGACTTTAAATGCTTTAATCGATCTAGCCATCCAGATCGATCGACGCCCAAGAGAGCGAAGGTCTGAGAGAGCTATGGGGTCTTCTCGTCCAACTTGGGTTACCCCTAAGGTTCCCCATCACTCATCACCAACATCACCTTCCTCCACGTTTAACTTACCGGAGCCGATGCAATTGGGAGTCCTGCGGCCTTCGCTCACCCAAGAGGAACGACAACGTCGTCGAGCAAATAATTTGTGCCTGTATTGCGGGGAACCTGGGCACTATGTCAGGAACTGTCCCCTTAAACTCCGTAAGTGGTTGTCTCTATCTACTGACTATGTGACACCTCTGGTTAAAAATACCACTCACCTTGCTATTCCTCTTCTGCTACAGCTTCCAGGAAAGACCCTACAATTAACCGCCATTATTGACTCAGGAGCTTGCAGCTGTTTCATGTATTCTCTTTTTGCCACCCAACACCAAATACCTTTGTCGCCTAAAGCCCATGGACTCTCTATCCATCTAGCTGATGGAACCTCTATCAAGTCTGGACCGGTTACTCAAGAGACTATCCCAATACCCGTTTCCATTTTCAACGCCCATCAGGAACAGCTACGCTTGGACATTATCGCTTCACCCCTGTTCCCCATAATTCTTGGCATGCCATGGCTACAGGCTCACAATCCAGACATTAATTGGATCACGGGTGAGGTTACCTTCCCCTCTTCCTATTGCCAACAGTTCTGCAGAACTCAGAATACCCAGGAAAACCCTACTCTGCTATGCCTAGACACAGATCCTAGTCTACACCTGTCCATTCCTTCTGCCTATCATGACTTCCTGGACGTATTTAGCAAGCAGAGGGCAGAGGTGTTACCCCCTCACCGGGCCTATGACTGTCCCATTGAGTTACTTCCCGGTGCTGAAATCCCTTTTGGAAGAATATTTCCTTTAACTGAAGTGGAACAAGAGGCATTGAAAGAATACATTGATGAAAACCTTAAAAGAGGCTTCATTCGTCCATCCACGTCTCCCGCAGGTGCTGGTATCTTCTTTGTGCAGAAAAAAGATAAAACCCTCAGGCCTTGTGTGGATTACCGCGAACTAAACAAAATCACTGTGAAGAATCGGTACCCTCTCCCCTTAGTACAAGAGTTGTTCAAAAGACTGGGGACGGCCACAATATTCACCAAGCTTGACCTCCGTGGGGCCTACAATTTAGTTCGTATTAGGGATGGAGACGAATGGAAGACCGCTTTTCGTACCCGCTATGGACACTTTGAGTACCTCGTGATGCCTTTGGGCCTGTGTAATGCCCCTGCTACATTTCAATACTTTATTAATGATGTGTTACGTGACTTTCTAGACCTGTTTGTCATCGTCTATTTAGACGACATATTGATTTTTTCTTGTTCCCTTGAATCCCATCGCAGGCACGTCAGAAGTGTGTTGGGCCGACTTCGACAACACGGTCTATATGCAAAGGCTGAAAATGTGAATTTGAACAGGAAAGTATTCCATTTTTGGGGTTAGTCATTTCCAGTAAGGGCATTAAAATGGACCCTCAAAAGGTCACTGCAGTCCTAGATTGGCCAGTCCCGACAGACAAGAAAGGAATCCAGTGATTCGTTGGATTCGCTAATTTCTACCATAAATTTATTAAAGGGTTTTCAGCCATCATTACACCCATCACACAACTAACCAAACAGGGTACACGCTTCCATTGGTCTGCTGAAGCACAAAAAGCTTTTGAGACTCTCAAGGGTCTTTTCACCTCCGCCTCTGTACTAAAGCATCCAGATTCCTCTCTGCCATTTATACTAGAAGTGGACGCATCTGAAATTGCAGTAGGGGCAGTGTTGTCCCAAAGATAGGGAACTAAGGCCCTGCTGCATCCTGTGGCCTTCTTTTCTCGTAAATTGTCCACGGCAGAGAGAAATTATGATGTAGGTGACAGAGAGTTGTTGGCAATCAAGTCAGCATTGGAGGAGTGGTGCTATCTGTTGAAGGGTGCCGCTCATCCAGTCTTAATTTTTACAGATCATAAGAACCTGGAGTATTTGAGATCTGCAAAAAGGTTGAAAACACGTCAGGCCAGGTGGGCTCTCTTTTTCTCCAGGTTCTCCTTTCATGTCACTTATCGCCCTGGTTCCAAAAATACCAAACCTGACGCCCTATCTAGGATGTTTCACAAATCCCAAGAGATTTCCCCTCCAGACACCATTCTGTCCCCGGGGAATTTTCTTTTATTTCAGGGAGACCTGCTTTCCCAGAATAAACAGGCTTCCGCAGGATTGGACTCGGCCATTAAAACAGAGCTCCAGGTTAAGGATGGGTTATTGTGGCATGAGAGTAGGATCTTTATACCCAAAACACTACGAGTTGCAGTATTAAAGCTCTGCCACGATCATGCGCTGGCTGGGCATTTTGGCGTAGCTAAGACCACTGATTTGGTACAGCGTGCCTTCTGGTGGCCTCAGCTACGCAAGGATTGTAAAGAGTTTGTAGAGTCCTGTACCACCTGCATTAGGAACAAAGGGCACAAAACAAAGGCATGGGGTCTACTAAAACCCTCGCCTGTCCCAGATAGGCCCTGGAAAATGCTCTCTATAGACTTTATTGTAGAATTACCCCCGGCTGGGGGCTTCACCTCAATCTTTGTCATAGTGGACCGGTTGTCAAAGATGGCTCACTTTGTCCCAATGAAGGGCACCCCTTCAGCTACAGAAACAGCACAAGCATTCATTAAAGAGGTCATCAGGTCCATGGGGTACCAGTTAATATCGTTTCAGATCGAGGGGTACAATTTACCTCTCGATTCTGGAGGGCTTTGTGTAAAACCTTGAACATTGAACTTTCTTTTTCATCGGCTTATCATCCCCAGACTAATGGGCAAACAGAAAGAACAAACCAGACCCTTGAACAATATTTGCGCTGTTTTTCTTCTTTTGCCCAAGATGATTGGATTTCTGTTCTGCCATTGGCCGAATTCGCTTATAACAATTCTATTCATTCTGCTATCAAACAGACTCCGTTTTTTTGCGAATTATGGTTTCCACCCTTCATTTTTACCTAACTCTCTTCCAGAATGCACAGTACCCGCAGTCCAGGAGAAATTGGATTTCTTTACCTCCAACAACCAAGTTTTACAGGACACCATGACCAGGACCCAGGAGTACAATAAAGCAACCTTCGATAAGAAAAGGCGAGATGAGCACTTACTTGCACCTGGGGATCAGGTATGGTTTTCCACAGTAAACCTCAGGTTGGCTTGCCCTTCCAAGAAATTGGGTCCCAAGTTTCTTGGACTGTTTTCTGTTAAACGGAGAATTAATGAAGTCGCATATGAACTTGAACTTCCGGATTCACTAAAGGTACATCTAGTTTTTCACGTGTCTTTGCTCAAACCATCTATTGCCAACCCATTTCCAGGATGAAGTACGAATCCTCCTGATCCAATCCTGGTAGATGGGGAGGAGGAATTCGAGGAGGAGGCTATCATGGACCATACAAAGAGAGGTAACTAGAATCAATTTTTGATAAAAGAGGAGAATTCTTGGGAACCAGAAGATAATATTCATGCTGAAGATCTGTTACAAACCTTTAAAAGATCCCATCCAGAAAGATTTTTTCAAAGGGGCATCCGGAGGCTGCCCCTTGGGGGGGGCAATGTCTAGAAGATCCTGCCAGTAACCAGCGATCCAGGCGCACGGGAACATGGCCCCGGGTTCCACTGCGCATGCGCGCGCGTTCACGGGTGCGGTCACGCACGGGCACGTGTGCGCGCACTCCCGCTGGTGTCAGGCGGGCTATTTAAACCAGTCTGTCACACTCCATCCCCGCTGTCTGCTCTACAGCGTTCTGTGAGTGTTACCTGATCTGATCTGTGTATCCTGTTATCCGACCCGGCTTCCTGTTTGACCATCCTGCTATCTGCCTGCACCAGACTCTCTTGGCTTGCCTGACCATCCCTCTGCATAACCCCTGGTAACTCTGCTGTCCGACCACTGCTGACCACCGGTTTGTTGACCCTCCGCTGTGTATACCGGCTTCCAGTCTGCTATTACCTGCTGTTGTTCCTAGTTCCAGTCCAGCGTTCCAGGCTCCTACCTGCTGTTGTTCCTAGTTCCAGTCCAGCGTTCCAGGCTCCTACCTGCTGTTGTTCCTAGTTCCAGTCCAGCGTTCCAGGCTCCTACCAGCTGTTGTTCCTGGTTCCAGTTCAGCGTTCCAGGCTCCTACCTGCTGTTGTTCCTAGTTCCAGTCCAGCGTTCCAGGCTGCTACCTGCTGTTGTTCCTGGTTCCAGTCCAGCGTTCCAGGCTCCTACCAGCTGTTGTTCCTGGTTCCAGTCCAGCGTTCCAGGCTCCTACCTGCTGTTGTTCCTAGTTCCAGTCCAGCGTTCCAGGCTCCTACCTGCTGTTGCTCCTGGTTCCAGTCCAGCGCTCCACTATCCGGCTTGCTTACCTGTTGGGTTCCTGGTCCTATCTGCATTCCAGTCTCTGTCTTCAGTCTTCTCTTCAGGTTCCTGACTCCAGAGGGTGCCACCATTACTGGACTTCCAGCAACTGTAGATCCTGCCAGGCACCCATACCACTCTTCACTCCTGGCCCTCTGTTTCCATTCCAGGGGAACGGGAGTGGGAGCTGTAAGGGAGGTCTTTCCCTGCACTTCAGGCTCACCACCTACCAGGTACGTGACAGATGCCCAGCGTTTGGAAGGCTCTGATGATGATACTGAGCTCGATGAAGGCAGTAACATGAGCACGGACACAGGGGGTGCCCAAGAAGGACAGCAATCTGGCAGTCATGCTCCCCCTGCTGCAGCATACTGCCAGGTTTGCTCCAGTGATGAGGAGGGAGGGGATGATGAGGTCACAGACTCAACGTGGATGCCTGATAGGAGAGAGGAGGAGGAGGAGGCGGCACATCACCAACGAGGCAGGATGCCCTCCAGGGGCCAGCCTAAGGGCAGCACATTGACTGCATCACACCCCAAAGCTCCACATGTGCAGGGCGCTGCAGTCTCTGCGCGTTATTCAAAAAGTTCTTTGGTGTGGGCCTTTTTTGAGACGAGTGCATCAGTTCGCACCGCTGCTATTTGCAACATATGTCTCAAACGTATCTCGCGTGGCCAAAACATCTCCCGCTTGGGTACCACATGCTTGACCAGACATATGTTGACCTGCCATGCAGTTCATTGGCAAGCGTATCTAAAAGATCCACACCAAAGAACAAAGAGGACCTCTCCTTGCTCCTCATCAGCTGAGATCTCCAACCCCACTATACCTTCAGTCCTCTCTGAGACCTGCACTGAGAGAAATGAAGGTGTAGAATTAGGTGTGTCACAGCCAAGTACTTGTGGGCAATCTGCTTTTGGTACACCGACGTCAGATTGTACCAGGCAAATTTCCCTGCCCCAGCTGCTGCACCGCCGAAAGAAGTTTGCTCCCAGCCATCCACATGTGCAGCGGTTGAATGCTAGCTTGGCAAAATTGCTAGCACTTCAACTGCTGCCTTTTCAGTTGGTAGACTCTGCCCCCTTCTGTGAGTTTGTGGAATGTGCGGTTCCTCAGTGGCAGGTACACAAAACGCCACTTTTTCTTACGGAAGGCGATTCCAGGTTTCTATCGGCATGTGGAAGGCAATGTCCATGCCTCGCTGGACAGGGCGGTCAGTGCTAAGGTGCATATTACCACTGACTCATGGTCCAGCAGGCATGGACAGGGACGTTACCTAAGTTTCACGGCACATTGGGTGACTCTGCTGGCAGCTGGGAAGGATGCAGGACAAGGTGCAGTAGTGTTGGAGGTTGTTCCACCACCATGCCTCCAAAATGCTAATGATTGTGACACACCTCTCTCCTCCACCCCCTCCTCTTCTTCTTCCTCCATGGCCTCTTCCTGTGCTTTGTCCTCGGAACCAGCAGTGCTCCGTAGCCGTTCAAGGGGCTACGCAAGCACGAAGGCCAAAAGATGCCATGCGGTGCTTGAGCTGGTGTGCTTGGGGGACAGGAGTCACACTGGGGCAGAGGTTCTGTCAGCTCTGTAGGGGCAGGTTCAGAGGTGGTTGAAGCCACGCCAACTTAAGGCAGGAATGGTGGTTTGCGACAATGGCACCAACCTCCTCTCTGCCCTCCGACAGGGACAACTGACCCATGTGCCCTGTTTGGCTCACGTCCTTAACTTGGTGGTGCAGCGGTTCTTGGGCAGGTACCCGGGCTTACAGGATGTCCTGAGGCAGGCCAGGAAAGTCTGTGCGTTTCCGCCGGTCATATAATGCCAGTGCTCGGCTGACGGACCTCCAAAAGGAGTTTAACCTGCCCAAGAACCGCCTAATCTGTGACATGCCCACCAGGTGGAACTCAACATTGGCCATGCTGCAGCGGCTGCACACGCAGCAGAGGGCCATCAATGAGTACCTGTGCGACTATGGCACCAGGACAGGGTCAGGGGAGCTTGTTTTTTTTTCCCCACGCCAGTGGGCCATGATCAGGCATGCATGCACTGTCCTGTCACCATTTGAGGAGGCCACAAGGATGGTGAGCAGTGACAATGCATGCATCAGTGACACTGTCCCCCTTGTCCACCTGTTAGAGCACACACTGCGTGGAATAATGGACAGGGCACTTGAGGCAGAACAGAGGCAGGAAGAGGAGGACTTCCTTAGCTCTCAAGGCCCCCTTTATCCAGACAGTGTTCCTGCGTGCCCGCCGATCACAAAGGAAGAGGACAAGGAGGAGGAGGAGGAGGAAGATTGTGTCAGTATGGAGGTGGAGCCTGGCACTCAGCATCAGCAGCAGTCTTTAAGGGATCAGTCCCAAGAAACACATGGGCTTGTACGTGGCTGGGAGGAGGTGGCTGCGGACCATGTCGTCCTTAGTGACCCAGAGGACTCCGGACCGAATGCCTCAGCAAACCTACTCTGCATGGCCTCCCTGATCCTGCAAAGCCTGCGTAAGGATCCTCCTATTCGTGGTATCAAGGAGAAGGACCAATACTGGCTGGCAACCCTCCTTGATCCAAGTTACAAGGGTAAGGTTGCGGACCTTATCTTGCCATCGCAGAGGGAGCAGAGGATGAAACATCTTCGGGAGGCCTTGCAGAAAGGTCTGTGCAACGCGTTCCCAGAGACTGGGAGGTTACAAACTCCTGTTTCTGGACAACGTGTTGCTGAGGCTTCGGTCAGTCAAAGAAGGAGCGGTGGAGAAGGTGGCCGTCTGACCGATGCGTTCAGACAATTTTTTGGTCCGCAGCCCCAAGGTATGATCGGTTCCAGCAACCATCGCCAGCGTCTGTTTTACATGGTGCAGGAATACCTAGGGGCAAGATCTGATTGGACACCTTTCCCACCAAAAATCCTCTGGGTTACTGGGTCTTGAGGATGGATCACTGGCCAGAGCTTGCACAGTATGCAATTGAGCTACTGGCCTGTCCTACATCCAGCGTTCTTTCGGAACGCACATTCAGTGCTGCTGAAGGCTTTGTTACCGATCAAAGGGTGCGTCTGTCCACCAGTCTTGGATCACCACCATCTACCAAGCACCTGATACTGATGTAACCGAATAATTTTTTTTGAAATCTCAGATCCCTTCAAAGACTGCCTATACTGATGCTGAGTGACTATCCCTGAGAAATTATCCTCTTCCTCCTCAATCATCACGCTGATAGCTTGTAAGAACATTTTTAGTTCTGGGCGCCACCACCAGTGCCTAAGGCACAATTTTTCAGCCCCTGTTTAACAGGGGCGTGTATGTACAATTTTTGATGCAATACTTTGCAGCAGGGCTCGTTTCTGCGTTACAACTAGAGTATCTGTGAGGGGTTGCAGTGTTGTTGCACCAGCACCAGTGCCTAAGGCCCAATTTTTCAGCCCTTGTTTAAAAGGGGCATGTAATTACAATTTTTGAAGCAATACTTTGCAGCAGGGCTCATTTCAGCATTCCAACTAGAGTATCTGTGAGGGGTTGCAGTGTTGTGGCACCAGCACCAGTGCCTAAAGCCCAATTTTTCTGCCCCTGTTTGACAGGGGTGTGTAATTACAATTTTTGATGCAATACTTTGCAGCAGGGCTCATTTCAGCATTCCAACTAGAGTATCTGTGAGGGGTTGCAGTGTTGTGGCACCAGCACCAGTGCCTAAGGCCCAATTTTTCTGCCCCTGCTTAACAGGGGCGTGTAATTACAATTTTTGATGCGATACTTTGCAGCAGGGCTCGTTCCTGCGTTACAACTAGAGTATCTATGAGGGGTTGCAGTGTTGTGGCACCAGCACCAGTGCCTAAGGCCTAATTTTTCAGCCCCTGTTCAACAGGGGCATGTAATTACAATTCTTGATCTAATATTTCACAGCAGGGCCCATTTCTGCACCCACCAAGAGCGAGTGAGGACTTACAGTGTTGTGGCACCAGCACCACCACCACCACCAAAGGCCCAATTTTTCTGCCCCTGTTCAACAGGAGCATGTAATTACAATTCTTAATCTAATATTTCACAGCAGGGCCCTGTGAGGGCTTACAGTATTGTGGCCACAACAACACCTAAGGCCCAAATTTCTGCTGGACCGCACACCGGCACCCGCGGCGGCGCGCACGGGAACGCGCATGCGCGCCGACGCGCCCCAACGCACCGCGATGCCCACCAACAGCGCGTCTGCCCAAGGGAACTCTCTGACAGTGCCCCCCCTCAAGGGCAGCCTCCGGATGTCCAACTGTGCCAATTTGGAGGCGTGGGTACTCCTGAAAGACCTCAGAAGCTCTTCGGCATGTAAGTTGCCCTCTGGCTCCCAGGAGTTGTCCTCTGGTCCGTACCCCCTCCATTTGATCAAGTACTGCAACTGGTTGCGTCTCTTCCTGCAATCCAAGATAGCCTCCACCTCGAATTCTTCCTTGCTATCGACAATTATGGGTTCCGGTGGATCAGTACTTCGACCAGCAAAGGTGTTGGATACAACAGGTTTTAACAATGAAATGTGAAAGACCGGATGAATCTTCAGAGTACTAGGTAAGTTGAGTTTGTAGGCCACATTGTTAATTCTCTTCTTGACTGAGAACGGACCCAAGAATTTGGGGCCCAATTTCCTAGAAGGGCAGGCCATTCTTATATTGGTCGTAGATAACCAAACCTGGTTGCCAGGTTCCAGGATGAGCTCTCCCCGCCTCTTCCTGTCAAACATCTTCTTATTATACTCTTGGGTCTTAGCCATGGTGACCTGCAAGAGTTTGTTGTTAGAAAGAAAGAAGTCCATGGTCTCAGAGACCGCAGGGATCGCACATTCAGGTAAAGACCTGGGCAGAAAGGACGGGTGGAAGCCGTAATTGGCAAAAAAAGGTGTTTGCTTAATGGCCGAATGTAAAGAGTTGTTATAGGAGAACTCAGCGATTGGCAGCAGAGAGACCCAGTCATCCTGAGAGAAAGATGAAAAACAACGGAGGTATTGCTCCAAAGTTTGATTAGTTCTCTCTGTCTGCCCATTAGTCTGGGGATGGTAAGCGGAGGAGAGTGCCAGCTCAATTTCCAGGGAATTACCGAGAGCCTTTCAGAACCGAGAGGTGAACTGAACACCACGATCAGATATGATGTTCGATGGGACTCCATGCAACCTGACAATTTCTTTAATGAAGACCCTTGCTGTCTCCATGGCCAAAGGCGTGCCCTTCATAGGCAGGAAGTGAGCCATCTTGGTTAACCTGTCTACGACGACAAAGATGGTAGAAAAGCCCTCTGCCTGGGGAAGCTCTACAATGAAATCCATAGATATCATCTTCCACGGTCTTTCCGGGATGGGTAATGGTTTTAGCAGACCCCAGGCTCTAGTCCGGCTATTTTTGTTACGGGCACAGGTGGTACAAGATTCTACATAGTTCTTGCAGTCGTTCACTAACAGAGGCCACCAAAATGTGCGCTGCACTAACTCTGTCGTCTTCAGCACACCGAAATGTCCAGCCATCTTATGATCATGGCAGAGCTCTAGCACTGACACCCTCAAATCTTCAGGGACTACGATTTTACCCTTGTGCCAAAAAAGACCATCCTGGGTCCTCACCTCCTCTCCGGAACTTGGGGTCCAATTTAAAGAAGCTTGTTTTATGTGGGATAGCAGATCCACTTGGAGTAAAAAGAAAATTTCCGGGTGGAAGAATGGTGTCCGGATGCACAGGTTTGCCGGAATCAGGGAACATATGAGAAAGAGCATCCGGCTTGGTATTTTTGGAACCAGGTCTGTACGTTATATGAAACTGAAATCTGGAGAAAAATAGAGCCCATCTTGCTTGTCGAGGTTTCAGTCTCTTGGCAGTTCGGAGATACTCCAGATTTTTGTGGTCCGTATAGACCAGGATAGGGTGTGCTGCACCCTCCAGTAAATAACGCCACTCCTCCAAGGCGGATTTAATGGCCAGAAGCTCCCGATCGCCAACATCATAATTTCTTTCCGCTGAAGGGAGTTTGCGGGAGAAAAAGGCCACTGGGTAGAGAAGGGCCTTTGGGCCTTGCTGTTGGGACAGAACAGCTCCGACTGCGACCTCCGAAGTGTCCACTTCAAGGACGAATGGTAGAGCAGGATCTGGGTGTTTTAAGATTGAAGCGGAGGTGAACAGCTCCTTGAGTTTTTCGAAGGCGGATTGTGCCTCAGGGGACCACTGGAATCGATTCCCTTGTCTGGTTATTTCGGTGATGGGGCAATTATTGTAGAGAAGCCCCTAATGAACTTCCTGTAAAAGTTCGAAAAGCCGATGAACCTTTGAACCCCTTTTTTAGGAGGGAGCGGGCCACTCCAGAATGGCTGATACCTTTTGCGGATCCATTTTTATACCATCAACAGAAATGATTAGGCCTAAAAACTGGATGCTTTGAAGTTCGAATTGGCATTTTTCTGGTTTAGCATAAAGTCCATGCTGCCTGAGACGAGCTAATACATTTCTGACATGCCTGCGATGATTGGAGACTGAGGAGGAAAAGATCAGGATATCGTCTAAATAGACAATAACATATAGCTCCAAGATGTCACGGAAAATGTCATTGACAAAATGTTGGAACGTAGCAGGTGCGTTGCACAGGCCGAAGGGCATGACAAGGTATTCATAATGTCCGAATCTGGTGCGAAAGGCTGTCTTCCACTCATCTCCTTCTCGAATGCGGATCAAGTTGTAGGCACCACGGAGATCTAACTTGGTAAAGATTACTGCGGATCCCAATCTCTGGAAGAGTTCGGGCACTAAAGGTAGAGGGTAATGGTTCTTGATTGTTACTTTGTTCAGTTCCCGATAATCAATATAAGGACGCAAGGAATGGTCCTTTTTCTCCACAAAGAATATACCAGCCCCGGCCGGAGAGGTAGATGGGCGGATAAATCCTTTCTTCAGGTTCTCGTCGATGTATATTTTTAGAGTGTCCAACTCCTGCTCTGTCAGTGGGAAAATCCTCCCAAAGGGAACTTCTGCTCCAGGTAATAGCTCGATTGGGCAATCGTAAGGCCTGTGAGGAGGTAGGGCCTCTGCTCCTTTTTTGCTAAAGACGTCCAGAAAGTCCCAATAGGGTGCAGGGACCACCTGTTGAAGCTCGGATTCAGTGTCTAAACAGAGTAATTGGGTGGACTCAGCAGGATTTGTATGTAAGCAGTGTTGCCGGCAGTAATCAGAAAAGAACTTGACTTCTCCACTGGACCAGTCAATGCTGGGGTTATGGGCCTGTAACCATGGCATCCCCAATATAATGGGAAAAAGGGGAGAGGAGATGGCATCCAGGCGCAGAAGTTCTTGATGGTTAGAGCCCATGGTGGCTAACAAAGGGATGGTTTCCTGCGTGACAGGGCCGGAGTGAAGAGAGGAGCCATCTGCGAGATGTACCGAGAGTCCCCAAACTTTGTAATGGAGAGGAATGTGATGGTTGGCAGCGAAGGTCAGATCAATGAAACAGCTGCAGGCTCCTGAATCAATTATGACTGTAGCTGGAATAATCTTTCCTGGAAGCTGTAGGGTGATAGAGAGAGCAAGATGATTAACAGGTTTAGAGAGAGCAGATGCACAAATTGAAGAGATGGGCAGCGACTTAAGCGACTTACGTGTCTTGTTTGGGCAAGACCTTACGTAGTGTCCAGGCTCCCCACAGTACATGCAGAGATTGTTAACTCTTCGGTGTTGGTGTTCTTCTGGATTGAGAGAGGGGAGGAGTAGCCCGAGTTGCATTGGTTCAGAGGTATCTGGAATCGGTGTGGCCGGTGCCGGAAAGGACTGGCTGGGAGAGCTTGGAACCTTGGGTAGCATCCAGGTAGGGCGGAATTGGCTGGTAGACCTCTCGGAGCGACGCTCTCTGAGGCGTCGGTCGATCTGGATAGACAGATTGATGAGTTCATCCAAGGTTTGGGGTACACCAACCAGTGCTAACTCATCCTTCAGGGGATCAAACAACCCCATGCGGAATTGATAATGTAAAGCCGCATCATTCCAACCAGTGTTGGAGCTCCACCGCCTAAATTCCACCACATAGTCCTCTGCAGCTCTTCGCCCCTGTTGAAGGGCGTGCAAGGCGGCTTCGGCAGTCGCTGTCACCTGGGGATCCTCATACAACTGGGACATGATGGTAAAGAAAGCATCAAGGTTGTCCAGTGCTCCAGATTTCTGTTCCAGGAGGCAGTGAGCCCAGGTCTGTGGTTCACCAGACAAGAGGGAGATCACAAAGCCCACCTTGGTCGCCTCCAGGGAAAAAGTGCGAGGCTGCAGGGCAAAGTATAGCTCGCAGGCATTGCGGAAGGCCCAAAATTTACTGCGGTCCCCAGTAAATCTTTCGGGTACGGGTACCCTAGGCTCCGGAGGTAGCATAACTACTGAGGGTGCAGATGGCGCTCCGGCCGATGAAGCAGCTTGTGGACGGGTTGGAGCCGACAGGACCTGGACTTGTTCTTCCAACCTTGTGTAGCCTTCCTGGAGGCTCTTCACAGCTTGCGTGAGACCCGCCAGGTGTCTACACAGTTCCTCCATGGGGGAGGTTCCCTGCTCGGGCTCAGACATGGCTGTCCGATACTGTCAGACTTCCACGTAGCAGACAGGTGAGCCCGATGTAGCAGGGGGAGGCCTCCCTCACGTATCTGGTTACCGGCCCCTGGTAGTATGGACAGGAGGCACGGGAGCACAGAATGGTATGAGAGCCTGGCGGGTTAGCCGCAGGAAGATGGTTATGGAGATCACCAGTCAACTGAAGCACAGGCAGTGGATGCAGAGCAGGAGTGGAGCAGGCAGGTCGGGTCACAGGCAGAGGTCGGCAGCAGGCGGGCAATGTAGTACAGAGGAGCAGGCAGGTTCGTAGTCAGGACAGTCCGGGATCAGTGGCAGGCAGCAAGCAAGGAGAATCAGAGACAGGCCGGTGGTCAGGAGATCAGGTACAACAGGAAACAGGAAGCAGGAGCAGGGATACAGGGAGCTGAAGATCGGACAGCACCGAGCCCCCTGTGCAGACGGCCTAAATAGGCAGGTTGGCCCCAAACACCGGGCGTGCCGACGCGTGCCCCCCCACACACGCACGCGCCCGCACACCGGCACCCGCGGCGGTGTGCACGGGAACGTGTGCTCGCACACCGACGCGCCCCAACGCACCGCGATGCCCACCAACAGCGCGTCTGCCCAAGGGAACTCTCTGACAGTGCCACCGTAGCCTCCATAGGAACAACTTGAATATAAAATCCAGCCGCCAACAGAGTAGGTAGTGGGTATAGTCCCAACTTACTAACAGGCGGACCAGGAATGTAGAACAAGTTGGAACTGCATATCATTGGTGGGGAGAGCACTCAGCAGAATTATTCAGTGCCTGGGTAATGCATCAATCCAAGCAGAGGCTTCCTCAGGGGATGTGAAGAAGCTGACAGATTTGCCATCCTCAACATGCAATCTAGTCGGAAACAGCATGCTGTATTTGATGCTCTTGGTGCGGAGTCTCGATCTCACTGAATCAAATTATTTCCTCTGACACTGCGTTTCCAACAAATAATCCGTGAAAAGCAGCAATTTAGCATTCTTAAAACGCAACTCTCCAAGGCTCTGGCCTCCCTCATCACCAGGTCACGGTCCCAGAAGTGCAGCAACTTAAAGATGAAGGTGCGAGGTGGCGCTCCTTAACCACTTGACGACCGCCCGATATACGTCGGCAAGGTGGTACGGACAGGCAAAATCACCTACATATACGTGATTTGCCTTCCGCTGGTGGGGGGTCCGATCGGACCCCCCCCCGGTGCCCGAGGCGGTCGCCATTTCTTCCCGGGCGATGAGAGGTCAGGGGGAGGCCATCCATTGTTGGCCACCCCCTCCCGATCGCTCCCGGCGAATGAAAACGCTTCCTTTCCCTCTGTAATGTAAACAGAGGGAAAGGAAGTGATGTCATCCCTCCTCGAGCCGGTCTTTTCGATCCGGCGCCGAGGAGAGAAGACATCAAGTAAGTCTGCACAACACTACACTAACAGTAGAACACACCAGGCACACTTGTCACCCCCTTCACCCCCCAATCACCCCCCGATCACCCCCCTGTACCCCCTGTTACACTGACACCAATAGCAGTTTTTTTTGTTTTGCATTGGTGTCAGTTTGTGACAGTTATAAGTGTTAGGGCAGTTAGGTTAGCCCCCTTTAGGTCTAGGGTACCCCCCTTAGGTCCAGGGTACCCCCCTAACCCCCCACTAATAAAGGTTAACCCCTTGATTACCCCCCATAGCCAGTGTCGCTAAGCGATCGTTTTTCTGATCGCTGTATTAGTGACACAGGTGACCCTAGTTAGGGAGGTAAGTATATAGGTTCGCTGTCAGTGTTTTATAGCGACAGGGACCCCCATATACTACCTGCTAAAGGTTTTAACCCCCTGATTGCCCCCTAGTTAACCCTTTCACCAGCGATCACCGTATAAGTGTTACGGGTGACGCTGGTTAGCTAGTTTGTTTTTTGTAGTTTATTATAGTTTATTATAGTTTATTATAGTTTTAGGGCACCCGCCGTTTATTACCTTATAAAGGTTTAACCCCCTAATTGCCCGGCGGTGATATAAATTACGTTTTTAGAGTCAGATAAGGTCTGCGTCGCCCCAGGCAGCGTCAGGTTAGCGCCAGTACCACTAAAACACACGCACGCAGCATACACCTCCCTTAGTGCTATAGTATCTGAGCGGATCGATATCTGATCCAATCAGATCTATACTCCCCAGCAGTTTAGGGTTCCCATAAACACAGTGTTAGCGGGATCAGCCCAGATACCCGCTAGCACCTGCGTTTTGCCCCTCGGCCCAGCCCAGCCCACCCAAGTGCATTATCGATCAATAACTGACACTTACAAAACACTAAGCACACATAACTGCAGCATTCGCAGAGTCAGGCCTGATCCCTGCGATCGCTAACAGTTTTTTGGTAGCGTTTTGATACAGTCGCTGACCGTCAGGAGCTTTTTTGCCTGTGAGTCTCACTAGTGTACCCCTAAATTTAGAGCCCAAAATGGCAAATCAAAGGTACACTAGTGAAGAGGCCTACACGTTTCTGAGCATGACAGATAGTGAAGAGGAAGTCACTCATCTGTCAAGTTCAGGCTCAGAATACGATCCTGTAGAAGACAGCGGCTCCATGACAGATAGCTCTGACGACAGAGTTGTGGTCCCTGCTAGGGTCAGGCGTACCAGACCCCGATCTTCTTCTGTCCTTGAAGTGCAAGAACCGCAGGGCTCTCGTATGGAGCAGAGAAGTACTAGCGCCGCTATTCCTTCTGGTGAACTGGCAAGCACCAGCGGCCTAGTACACCCAGGTCGTACATCCAGCACTGCAGTATCACGTGGTGACGTGGCGAGTCCCATAAGTGCAGTTCAAGCTGGTGAGGTGGCAAGCACTAGTAGTGTCCCGCTGCCACCAAGAAGACAAAGACAGGCCCGTCGTGCCCATAGTGCCCTTCCTGCTGCATTCGCCAATCCGAATTGGGAACCCACCACTTCTGCAGCACCCGTACTTCCCCCATTCACTGGCCAACCCAGAATTCAGGTGGAAACAGTTGACTTTACGCCACTGGATTTTTATTCACTGTTTTTCACCGAAGATCTCTATAGATCTATTGTGGACCAAAGCAATTTATACGCTGGTCAACACATCGCCGCTAATCCCCAGTCCTCCCTTGCCAGAGATTGGAGACCAATTACGGTCTCCGAATTTAAGACCTTTCTGGGCCTTTCCCTCCTCATGGGCTTGAATAAAAAGAGTAAGTTGCGGTCATATTGGTCCACTGACCCAATTTACCATTCGCCCTTGTTCTCTGCTTCCATGGCCAGGGCATGATACGAGCAGATTTTGCGGTTCATGCACTTCAACGACAATGAACTCTGTCGTCCTCGTGGAGACTCTGCATACGATCGGCTCTACAAAACTCGGCCCCTTGTAAACCACTTAATCCAACATTTTGCAGACTTGTTTACCCCCCATCAAGTTGTCTGCATTGATGAGTCCCTGATTAAATTTTCTGGCTGCTTGTCATTCAAACAGTACCTTCCCAGCAAGCGTGCCAGATACGGGGCCAAGATGTATAAGCTCTGTGACAGGGCCACAGGCTATACATGTAGTTTTATGGTTTACGAGGGCAAAGATAGTCACGTAGAGCCGACAAACTGCCCTGACTACATAGGAAGCGCTGGCAAGATAGTGTGGGACTTGGTGTCACCCTTATTCGGAAAGGGGTACCACTTGTACGTGGACAATTATTATACGAGCGTGCCACTTTTTAGTCACTTGTTTGATCATCAGATTGGAGCATGTGGCACCGTGCGACCTAAGCGCCGGGGCTTTCCCCAGCGGCTTGTAGATTTCCGTCTTAGGCTGGGGGAGAGAGCCTGCTTGAAGTATAATAATTTGCTCACTATGAAGTGGAGGGATAAGAAGAATGTTTTCGTTCTCACCTCCCTTCATGCAGACACAACGACCCAAATTCCTACGGCGACTGGTGTTGTGGAGAAACCCCTCTGTGTCCACAAATATAACCTTAATATGGGAGGGGTGGACCTCAACGACCAGTTGTTGGCGCCGTACCTAGTTGCCCGTAAGGCCAGACGCTGGTACAAAAAAGTGTCTGTTTATTTATTTCAATTGGCTTTGCTGAACGCTCATGTGCTATACAGAGCTTCAGGACGGACTGGATCCTTCCTTAAATTCCAGGAAGAGATCGTCGGAGCCCTTCTGTTTCCAGACGGTGCTCTACCTCACCTTCCCCAATCAAATGCAGTAGGCCGGCTGCATGAGAGGCATTTTCCTTATGCCATCCCGAGTACCCCTACCCAACGAGCCCCCCAAAAAAGATGTCGTGTCTGCAGCAAGCGCGGATTTAGGCGTGACACCCGGTGTTATTGTCCCTCCTGTCCTGGCAATCCTGGTCTTTGCATGGGTGAATGTTTTGAATGCTACCATACACTAGTTGAGTATTAGTGTAGGGTTCAGCACTGCACAGACTAGGACACACTTTCACAGGGTCTCCCAAGATGCCATTGCATTTTGAGAGACCCAAACCTGGAACCACTTACAAAAGATAAAAGTTACTAAAAAAAGTGTAAAAAAAGTAAAATAAATAAAAACACAAAAAAAATATTAAATAAAAAAAACAAAAATAGTTGTTGTTTTATTGTTCTCTCTCTCTCTATTCTCTCTCTATTGTTCTGCTCTTTTTTACTCTATTCTATTCTGCAATGTTTTATTGTTATTATGTTTTACCATGTTTGCTTTTCAGATATGCAATTTTTTTATACTTTACTGTTTACTGTGTTTTGTTGGTAACCATTTTATTGTTTTCAGGTACGCCATTCAGTTGCAGCGCGGATTTATTTATCTTGACAGCAACAGCGTTTGCTCCCACGATATATAAAGCCGTGACTCCAGCGCTGTCGGAGGTGATTTCACCACCACAGTTACATACTTCAGCATATATGCCGAATCGTGGGGGCAGCAGTGGGTGGAGGAGCGATTTGCTCCTGCCTTTTGCGGGAGGATGCCCGCATGCTTCGGCATATATATATTTTAGGCACAGGTTGCGTTAAATGTTTTATTTTTTACTATGTTATTTTTTGTATTTGCTTTGCAGGTATGGTAAGTCTTACTGTTATACTGTAATGTTACTTTGTTTTATTGTTAACCATCATTTGCTTAGCAGGTACGCCATTCAGTTGCAGCGCAGATTTATTTATCTTGACAGCAACAGCGTTTGCTCCCACGATATATAAAGCCGTGACTCCAGCGCTGTCGGAGGTGATTTCACCACCACAGTTACATACTTCGGCGTATATGCCGAAGCTTGGGGGCAGCAGTGGGTGGAGGAGCGATTTGCTCCTGCCTTTTGCGGGAGGATGCCCCCATGCTTCGGCATATATAAATGGTGCATGTATGCCCATCATTAGAAGTGGGTGGATGAAGGGAGGTATTCTAATGGTGGGCATACCCACCGATCAATATCTTTTTTTCATTCAGCCCACAGGCTGCATGAAAAAAAAGTTTACAATATATGCCCAACAAGGACCAGCAATGTACTGGTATGTTGCTGGACTTTGAGTGGTTATACCAGAATGATGCCTGCAGGTTTAGGTATCATCTTGGTATCATTCTTTTCAGCCAGCGGTCGGCTTTCATGTAAAAGCAATCCTAGTGGCTAATTAGCCTCTAGACTGCTTTTGCGAGCAGTGGGAGGGAATGCCCCCCCCCCCACCGTCTTCCGTGTTTTTCTCTGGCTCTCCTGTAACAACAGGGAACCTGAAAATGCAGCCGGTGATTCAGCCAGCTGACCATAGAGCTGATCAGAGACCAGAATGGCTCCAAACATCTCTATGGCCTAAGAAACCGGAAGCTATGAGCATTTCATGACTTAGATTTCGCCAGATGTAAACAGCGACATTGGGAAATTGGGAAAGCATTTTATCACACCGATCTTGGTGTGGTCAGATGCTTTGAGAGCAGAGGAGAGATCTAGGGTCTAATAGACCTCAATTTTTTAAAAAAAGAGTACCTGTCACTACCTATTGCTATCATATGGGATATTTACATTCCCTGAGATAACAATAAAATTAATAAAAAAAAAATAATAATGAAAGGAACAGTTTAAAAATAAGATAAAAAAGCAAAAAAATAATAAAGAAAAAAAAAAAAGCACCCCTGTCCCCCCCTGCTCTCGCGCAAAGGCGAACGCAAGCGTCGGTCTGGCGTTAAATGTAAACAGCAATTGCACCATGCATGTGAGGTATCACCGCGAAGGTCAGATCGAGGGCAGTAATTTTAGCAGTAGATCTCCTCTGTAAATCTAAAGTGGTAACCTGTAAAGGCTTTTAAAATCTTTTAAAAATGTATTTATTTTGTCGCCACTGCACGTTTGTGCGCAATTTTAAAGCATGTCATGTTTGGTATCCATGTACTCGGCCTAAGATCATCTTTTTTATTTCATCAAACATTTGGGCAATATAGTGTGTTTTAGTGCATTAAAATTTAAAAAAGTGTGTATTTTCCCCAAAAAATGCGTTTGAAAAATTGCTGCGCAAATATTGTGTGAAAAAAAAAAATGAAACACCCACCATATTAATCTGTAGGGAATTTGCTTTAAAAAAAATATAATGTTTGGGGGTTCAAAGTAATTTTCTTGCAAAAAAAAATAGTTTTTTCATGTAATCAAAAAGTGTCAGAAAGGGCTTTGTCTTCAAGTGGTTAGAAGAGTGGGTGATGTGTGACATAAGCTTCTAAATGTTGTGCATAAAATGCCAGGACAGTTCAAACCCCCCCCAAATGACCCCATTTTGGAAAGTAGACACCCCAAGCTATTTGCTGAGAGGCATGTCGAGTCCATGGAATATTTTATATTGTGACACAAGTTGCGGGAAAGAGACAAATTTTTTTTTTTTTTGCACAAAGTTGTCACTAAATGATATATTGCTTAAACATGCCATGGGAATATGTGAAATTACACCCCAAAATACATTCTGTTGCTTCTCCTGAGTATGGGGATACCACATGTGTGGGACTTTTTGGGAGCCTAGCCGCGCACGGGACCCCGAAAACCAAGCACCGCCTTCAGGCTTTCTAAGGGCGTAAATTTTTGATTTCACTCTTCACTGCCTATCACAGTTTCGGAGGCCATGGAATGCCCAGATGGCACAACCCCCCACCAAATGACCCCATTTTGGAAAATAGACACCCCAAGCTATTTGCTGAGAGGTATAGTGAGTATTTTGCAGACCTCCCTTTTTGTCACAAACTTTTGAAAATTGAAAAAAGAAAAAAAAATACATTTTTCTTGTCTTTCTTCATTTTCAAAAACAAATGAGAGCTGCAAAATACTCACCATGCCTCTCAGCAAATAGCTTGGGGTGTCTACTTTCCAAAATGGGGTCATTTGGGGGGGTTTTGTGCCATCTTGGCATTTTATGGCCTTCAAAACTGTGATAGGTAGTGAGGAGTGAAATCAAAAATTTACGCCCTTAGAAATCATGAAGGAGGTGCTTGGTTTTCGGGGCCCCGTACGCGGCTAGGCTCCCAAAAAGTCCCACACATGTGGTATCCCCATACTCAGGAGAAGTAGCTAATTGTATTTTGGGGTGCAATTCCACATATGCCCATGGCCTGTGTGAGCAATATATCATTTAGTGACAACTTTGTGAAAAAAAAAAATTGTCACTTTCCCGCAACTTGTGTCAAAAAATAAAATATTCCATGGACTCAACATGCCTCTCAGCAAATAGCTTGGGGTGTCTACTTTCCAAAATGGGGTCATTTGGGGGGTTTTGTGCCATCTGGGCATTTTATGGCCTTCAAAACTGTGATAGGTAGTGAGGAGTGAAATCAAAAATTTATGCCCTTAGAAATCCTGAAGGCAGTGATTGGTTTTCGGGGCCCCGTACGCGGCTAGGCTCCCAAAAAGTCCCACACATGTGGTATCCCCATACTCAGGAGAAGCAGCTGAATGTATTTTGGGGTGCAATTCCGCATAGGCCCATGGCCTGTGTGAGCAATATACCATTTAGTGACAACTTTTTGTAAATATTTTTTTTTTGTCATTATTCAATCACTTCGGACAAAAAAATAAATATTCAATGGGTTCAACATGCCTCTCAGCAATTTCCTTGGGGTGTCTACTTTCCAAAATGGGGTCATTTGTGGGGGTTTTGTACTGCCCTGCCATTTTAGCACCTCAAGAAATGACATAGGCAGTCATAAACTAAAAGCTGTGTAAATTCCAGAAAATGTACCCTAGTTTGTAGACGCTATAACTTTTGCGCAAACCAATAAATATATGCTTATTGACATTTTTTTTACCAAAGACATGTGGCCGAATACATTTTGGCCTAAATGTATGACTAAAATTGAGCTTATTGGATTTTTTTTATAACAAAAAGTAGAAAATATCATTTTTTTTCAAAATGTTCGGTCTTTTTCCATTTATAGCACAAAAAATAAAAACCGCAGAGGTGATCAAATACCATCAAAAGAAAGCTCTGTTTGTGGGAAGAAAAGGATGCAAATTTCGTTTGGGTACAGCATTGCATGACCGCGCAATTAGCAGTTAAAGCGACGCAGTGCCAAATTGGAAAAAGACCTCTGGTCCTTAGGCAGCATAATGGTCCGGGGCTCAAGTGGTTAAGTCCCCCTAGTAGAGGGTATACGATGAGCCCTTTCCACGGTGAAAAACTGAGAAAAATGTGCTGAGGGAAACAACTGCTGCAGGAGGCACTCAGTAAAGGTGATAGCCTTGGAGCCCTCAGCCCTTTCAGGGAGTCCTATAATGCTAAAATTGTTCCGCCTGTTGCAGTTTTCAGCATCCTCAGCTCTCTGTCCTTAACCTTAGTCTTTAGGGTGTGTAAATCAGCTGCATGGTCACCTACCGTGTCTTCAGTCTGCGACACCCTCTGTTCCACATCAGACACCCAGCCACGAAAGGAGTCTAGATCCTTACGGATGAATTCCACATTCGTCTGAATGTGATCAATCTTGTCTGGCAGATTGGTGATCGCCTGCATCACTGTCGTAAACTCAGCCGCCGTGGCAGAGGCGCTGACTGTCTCCTCAGTCTATGCACTTATGTGGGCAGGCTTATCAGGCAAGCCCACAGCTCGTGTCTTACCCGCGGCAGCAGCTCCCAGGGCTGTGCGTCGGGTGGAAGGCTGTGGTTTCCACCTTGGCATACCCCGGAGGTGACAACGAGGCGGGTGGGAAAACAGTCCGGTAGGGATGAGCTGAACACCCCCCTGTCCGGTTTGCACCAGAACACGCGAACAGGAAAAAAGATTGTTCGAACACGCGAACACCATTAAAATCTATGGGACACGAACATGAATAATCAAAAGTGCTAATTTTAAAGGCTTATATGCAAGTTATTGTCATAAAAAGTGTTTGGGGACCTGGGTCCTGCCCCAGGGGACATGGATCAATGCAAAAAAAGTTTTAAAAACAACCGTTTTTTCAGGAGCAGTGATTTTAATAAAGCTTAAAGTCAAACAATAAAAGTGTAATATCCCTTTAAATTTCGAACCTGGGGGGTGTCTATAGTATGCCTGTAAAGGGGCACATGTTTCCTGTTTTTAGAACAGTCTGACGGCAAAATGACATTTCGAAGGAAAAAACCCATTTAAAACTACTCGCGGCTATTGCATTGCCGATCCGACAATACACATAGAAGTTCATTGATAAAAACGGCATGGGAATTCCCCACAGGGGAACCCCGAACCAAAATTAAAAAAAAAAAAATGACGTGGGGGTCCCTCTAAATTCCATACCAGACCCTTCAGGTCCGAGCATGCAACCTGGCAGGCCGCAGGAAAAGAGGGGGGGACGAGAGTGCGCCTCCCTCCTGAAACGTACCAGGCCACATGCCCTCAACATTGGGAGGGTGCTTTGGGGTAGCCCCCCAAAACACCTTGTCCCCATGTTGATGAGGACAAGGGCCTCATCCCCACAGCCCTGGCCGGTGGTTGTGGGGGTCTGAGGGCGGGGGGCTTATCGGAATCTGGAAGCCCCCTTTAACAAGGGGACCCCCAGATCCTCCCCCCCTGTGTGAAATGGTAATGGGGTACTTACCCCTACTATTTCACTAGAAAACTGTCAAAAATGTTAAAAATGACAAGAGACAGTTTTTGACAATTCCTTTATTTAAATGCTTCTTCTTTCTTCTATCTTCCTTCATCTTCTTCTTCTTCTGGTTCTTCTGGCTCTTCTGGTTCTTCCTCCGGCGTTCTCGTCCAGCATCTCCTCCGCGGCGTCTTCTATCTTCTTATCCTCGGGCCGCTCCGCACCCATGGCATGGGGGGAGGCTCCCGCTCTTCTCTTCATCTTCTTCTTCATCCTCTTCTCTTCTTACTTCTTCTCTTCTTCTCTTCTTCATTTTCTTCTCCAGGCCGCTCCGCACCCATGGCATGGGGGGAGGCTCCCGCTCTTCTCTTCATCTTCTTCTTCATCCTCTTCTCTTCTTCCTTCTTCTCTTCTTCATTTTCTTCTCTGGGCCGCTCCGCATCCATGCTGGCATGGAGGGAGGCTCCCGCTGTGTGACAGCGTCTCCTCGTCTGACGGCTCTTAATTAACGGGGGCGGGGCCACCCGGTGACCCCGCCCCCCTCTGACGCACAGTGACTTGACGGGACTTCCCTGTGACGTCACGGGGAATGCCACAGGGAAGTCCCGTCATGTCCCGTGTGTCTGAGGAGGTAAATGGGAGGCCCCACCCCCGTTATTTAAGAACCATCAGACAAGGAGACGCCGTCACACAGCAGGAGCCTCCCTCCATGCCAGCATGGATGCGGAGCAGCCCGGAGAAGAAAATGAAGAAGAGAAGAAGGAAGAAGAGAAGAGGAGGAAGAAGAAGATGAAGAGAAGAGCGGGAGCCTCCCCCCATGCCATGGGTGCAGAGCGGCCCAAGGAGAAGAAGATAGAAGACGCCGCGGAGAAGATGCTGGACGAGAACGCCGGAGGAAGAACCAGAAGAGCCAGAAGAACCAGAAGAAGAAGAAGATGAAGGAAGATAGAAGAAAGAAGAAGCATTTAAATAAAGGAATTGTCAAAAACTGTCTCTTGTCATTTTTAACATTTGTGACAGTTTTTTAGTGAAATGGTAGGGGTAAGTAACCCCTTATCATTTCACACGGGGGGCCGGGATCTGGGTGTCCCCTTGTTAAAGGGGGCTTCCAGATTCCGATAAGCCCCCCGCCCCGCAGACCCCCACAACCACTGGCCAGGGTTGTGGGGATGAGGCCCTTGTCCTCATCAACATGGGGACAAGGTGTTTTGGGGGCTACCCCAAAGCACCCTCCCAATGTTGAGGGCATGTGGCCTGGTACGGTTCAGGAGGGGGGGCGCACTCTCATCCCCCCCTCTTTTCCTGCGGCCTGCCAGGTTGCGTGCTCGGATAAGGGTCAGGTATGGATTTTTGGGGGGACCCCACGCCGTTTTTTTTTTTTTTTTTGGCGCGGGGTTCCCCTTAATATCCATACCAGACCTGAAGGGCCTGGTATGGAATTTAGGGGGAACCCCACGTCATTTTTTTTTAAATTTTGGCCGGGGTTCCCCTTAATATCCATACAAGACCTGAAGGGCCTGGTATGGAATTTAGGGGGACCCCCACATCATTTTTTTTTTAAATTTTGGTTCAGGGTTTCCTTGTGGGGAATTCCCATGCCGTTTTTATCAATGAACTTCTATGTGTATTGTCGGCAATGCAATAGCCGCGGGTAGTTTTAAATGGGTTTTTTCCTTCCAAATGTCATTTTGCTGTCAGACTGTTCTAAACACGGGAAACATGCGCCCCTTTACAGGCATACTATAGACACCCCCCAGGTACGAAATTTAAAGGGATAATACACTTTTATTGTTTGACTTTAAGCATTATTAAAATCACTGCTCCTGAAAAAACGGCCATTTTTAAAACTTTTTTTTGCATTGATCCATGTCCCCTGGGGCAGGACCCAGGTCCCCAACACTTTTTATGACAATAACTTGCCTATAAGCCTTTAAAATTAGCATTTTTGATTTCTCCCATAGACTTTCAAAGGGTGTTCTGCGGCATTCGAATTTGCAGCGAACACCCCAAATTGTTCGCTGTTCGGCGAACTTGCGAACAGCTAATGTTCGAGTCGAACATGAGTTCGACTCGAACTCGAAGCTCATCCCTAGTTGCGAGTAATATTGCAGGCAGAGGCGTTTAAAAAATACACTTTTTTGAATAAAAAAATAAGACAACAGTAAAATTAGCCCATTTTTTTATATTGTGAAAGATAATGTTACGCTGAGTAAATTGATACCCAACATGTCAAAAAGCCCGCTCGTGAAATGGCGACAAACTTTGACCCTTAAAAATCTCCATAGGACACGTTTAAAAGTTTCTACAGGTTACCAGTTTTGAGTTACAGAGAAGGTCTTTTGGAAGTATTATTGCGCTCAGTCTAATGATCGTGGAAATACCTCATATGTGTGGTTTTAAAACCGTTTTCATATGTGGGCGCGACTTACGTATGCGTTCGCTTCTGCGCACGAGCTTAGCAGGACTGGGTGCTTTAAATTTTTTTATTATTATATTATTTATTTTACTTTTTTATTTTTTTATTTTTACACTGACTTTTTAAAAAATAAATTGGGTCACTTTTATTCCTATTACAAGGAATGTAAACATCCCTTGTAATAGAAAAAAAGCATGACAGGATGTCTTTATTGTGAGATCTGGGGTCAAAACACCTCAGATATCACATTTGCAATAAAATGCAATAAAATGAATAAATAAACAAATAAATACAATAATTGTCTTCCTAGAAAAAATCCCCTTTAAGACCATTCGGCAGAAGTGACGTTTGACGTCGCTTCTGCCATCCAGTGGTATGGTGCCGAGTGAGGGCCATCTTTCCCTCACTTGACTCCAGGCCTGTCAGGAGAGAGGACCTGATTGTCTCCGCTGCTACCAAAGGATCCAGTAAGCGGCGGAGACCAATGGAACACGGCGGGAGGGGGGCCCTCTTCTGCCCCTGATAAAAGTGATCCGTACAATGACGGCGGAAGGTCGGCAAGTAGTTGACTATCTCTGGCACACCCTAAAACTTAATGTTATTCCTCCTCGATCTGTCCTCTAAGTCTGCAACTTTAGCTCGCAGGAGGTGTATTTCCTCAGTGTGTTGATCATGGACATCCACCATTTCATTGTAGGCCGCAGTGTGTTCAGCCATTAGCTTTTCTAAGTCATCAGTGCAATCTTCTACATGATCAATTCTAGAGTGCAGCATTGAAATAGAAGACCGGAGCTCATTGCGCATATCTTTTTGTAGGGAGAGCAGCATGAGCTTGAGGGTATGCTCAGACGCAGGTTGGTCAGAGGCAGGTAGAGAAGCTAGGGAGTCAGAGCGAGTCACTTCAGGGTTTTATCTCTGCTGGGGAATCACAGTGTTGTTTTTTTGAGCAGAGGAGCTTTGTGGAGGGAAAGGGCAGGAGATTGAGCAGCTCTCTTACCTTGATCAGCAGGTGAAGTCTGAGAGGAGTCAGTGTCAGGAGTTGAGCTGTCCATCTCTTCTGGCATGGCAGCTTGATCTTGTGTCTCCTTCTAGACATGTCGCCTGGGTGCCACTCGAGTCTTCTCCCCTCCGGTGTGTGACACAGAGGAGAGAAACGCTGTCAGAAACACTGTCAGGAAGTGCTGTTGGTTGCAATCTGTCCCACTGCTAAGCGGAGCTGAGGTATCAAGCAGCCATCTCACTTCGTGACCAGCCACCCCCCCTGCCTAACTTTTATTTTATCTACGGGATAGGGGGTGTGGAGAATGTAAGCAGTATAATGTGAGGTGCTTTAGGTGCACACTATTCTTGCACTTAGTTTTCTTTTGGTCATGGTCAGGGGCGATATATTTCGTTCACAGCACATTGCACACAGGTAACTCTGTTTACAACTCAAAGGATGCAGGATAGGGCTCAGTGCTGCAGCTTGTTGTGCTACCACGTCTCCATACAGCTAGAGGTGATGATGCAAGATTTATTAGCCCTCAAGACAGAGGTTTCTGTTCATTCATAACCTGAAGCCGAGTAACAATAGTGAGTAACGGTAGCGATCGCTCGTCCAATTCAGAAAAGGAAGGAGCTGGCAAATAACATATTTATTGGCTCCTTCCTCTGCTCTCCATCCTGACACATCCCCCACAGTCGCAGGTTACAAGGGGGGGCGGGGGAGGAAGATAGGGGGCAGAGAACACGAGGCTGGAGGAGGAGAACACAGCGGTCGGAGGAGGAGGATGGGGGTCCGTAGAACACGGGGCTGGAGGAGAAGGACACGGCTGACATTGGGGAGATGATCGGTGTGGCAGAGGGACAGTTGTGACCACTGAGCTCCCTGTATGGCATTTCAGCTGACAGCTGCGGAAGGGAGAGGAGGGGAAGTGGCTATCTGAAAAGCCATGCAGGGAGATTGTAGCTTGCAACTGTCCCCTCACGGCACCGATCATCTTCCCGGTCAAGGAACAATCATCCATGTGTGCAGTGTGGTCCCACCCTTTTGGGGGCCTGTGTGCAGTGAACACCCTGCACACATGGATGATACGCACTGATTACATGGTAAATCTTGGCGGATGTTCCAACTGGAGCTTAACAAATAACTCATAAAACATACTTAGAATATTGACAAGATAAGTAAATTCAAAACAGGTCAGTGTAATATGTTTACAGGCAGAGATATTGGTGAGGGAGGCTCCAGAGGAGGGGGGTTGGGATAGGATAGGGGCGGGAAGGAACTAGGGGGAAATGTGAGTATCAGCATATTGATCCGGTGAAGTACATTTCATCTAGGAACATTCAACAAGAACATTATACTTGTACAGTACATCCATAATGTGATAGCCAAGAAGACCACTTGAAAAGAAACTTGTCCATAGCTACATTTTTCCTAACTATTATTCTCTCTATCTCACATTGGAGATTGGGGTCTGCAAGAGTAGACGCCAGGGAGGGGGGTTCTATAGTTCTCTAGTGTCTAGTAATATTTACTTTTGCTGCAAGTAGGAGATGTATTATTACCACTCATGACCTGGGAGGAAATTGTTCTATACCCAAGTGGAGTAAGGCTAACCATGGGGTGGGTGCTCAAGAGATCTGTGATATAGAGGAAATTAAGGAAAAGATTTGTCTCCAGAAGGAGCTAAGGGATCTGCAAAACCAAAGAAGATGTGCAATAGTACCTATATTGACGCAGGTCCTCCAGCAAGTAGGGGAGAGTTCTGGTAAATTTTTGATAATTTGTAGGGTGTTAGGTACCACCTGTGTAGGGATTTTTGATAGGTTTCCCAATGATTGGAGCAATGGGATGCTGCAAATGTGTATTCGAAGGCCTTCTGCCGCATGGTAGGGGTTGTACTGATGTTCAATTCTGCTTCCCATTTCGATAAGATATTAAGTTGGGAGGAGGATCTCTGGTAATTTAAAGCTGTATATATTGTGGATATTCCATGTTTTGGGTATGCTGGCTGGGAGTAGAGTCTGTATAGTGTTTCAGGGACTGAGAATACACGGGGGGAGTTTAAAAGCTTTAAGGAAGTGGCTGATCCTTACATGCGTATATGCTTCAGAGTCTGGGAGATGAAATTCGTTTTGGAGGTCATTGAAGTTATTTAAGAGCTGTTGAGACTTGAGATCTAGTAGGGAGTTAATTCCATACATGTGCCAGTCCTGGATCCTAAGAAATGACCTGCTAGTGATCTAAGAGGGATGGGGTGGGCATGTGAGGGTTGGTTGGGTGGTGTCTGTTCCGTGTGTACTTCTTCCAAGCCAGTAATGATGCTCTAGATGATGGGGAGGAGGGTGTTGTAGGTAACTGGGAACCTGCAGTCGAAAAATGGGGTTGAAAGGGAGGCAAGAGCAGGGACCTCTCCAACAGGGTCCTGCCTCTTTCAGAAAAAAGAAGGACTATTACGGTACCATAAGAAAAGGACTTGTTTTTAAAAGAATATAAATTTATTTCATAATAGTAAAAAGTCCTACAAGGGACATATATTGTACAAAATCAGCATTTTTTACATTGACAAACAATAATGGTTGTTTACAGCATTGTTGACACTCTAATGGTATAGCTAATGCCTACACAGATGCATAGGCGAGAGTTGACTAATATAATACTTGCAGACGTGACCTCTACAGTTTCGCGGTCACAGCCGCTTCTTCAGGAGGCGTCTGATTGTATATAGTCTATGAGGAGTAAAAGACAATATAGTATCAACATGACAAGCAAAAATACATAAGTAATTATCAAGGAAAATATACATATTTAATATTGGAGAATATACTTGAATTTAGAGATTGCACTCACCAAGCTGTAACCAAAAAGGGTTCTCTGGAGCGATACTGTGAGACGCCCTCAAGAGGCGTTCCCCCGGGGGCGGGCCAGGGAGGCAGATTAGGATAATACTATTGTAGAAAATTCAATAGAATAAGATGTTTTTAGTAAATTGATATAGTATATTTTGTTATTAAGGGGACCACCCGGGAAGTGCCAGAGATAGAGGAAGGAATAACCGAGGAACTGGGACCAAGGGGGGAAAAAGGGGGGGGGGGGAAGCAGGTAGGGGAAAGGGAAGATGGGGGAAAAAGAAGAGGAAGGGAAGAGCAGGGGTGAGGTAAGTGGGGGGAAGAGGGAAAGAAAAGGAAAGGAGGGGGGAGGGGGGGGGAGGGGGAAGAAAGGGGGGAGGGGAGGAAAAAAGGGGGAAGGGGAGGAAAAAAGGGGGAAGGGAAGGAAGGGAAGGACAGAGAAGACGGGAAAGAGAGGAGGGGAGAAAAGGAGGGGGGGGAAAGGGGGGAGGGGGAAAGGGGAAAGGAGGGATGGGGAAGGACAAGGGTAATGGAAAAGGGAGGATCTGGGAAAAGGAAGGGGGGGGGGGAGAAGAGGGGAGGGGAGGAGGGGAGGGGGGGGGAAAGGGGAAGGAGGGGGGAGGGGAAAAAAGAAAGGAAAAAAAAAAAAAAAGGGGGGGGAAAGAAAGAACACCAGGGGGGTGAAAAGAGAATGATATCCCAATATGCCTGGTAAGGGAAGTTAGAAGAATACAATTTTCAAGAGCAAGGTTAATGATGTCAGAGAAGTTCTTTACCCATCATTGCTGTAATGTAATGTAAACTAGACCCAGACGCTGCTAGCCAATGATACCCAGAACGGCGCAACTGGTATAGTTAGTGACCAGTGCGCCACACCACACTGTCAGAGGGAGTCACTGCAAGGAAGGTAAATACATAGGAAGATGTTAAAAAATGATGAACTGAAAACTGCACAGCGCAGTAATCCCCAGGTATTCCAAACCAAAAAGGAAGGGGGGGGGTTTACCAAACGAAGGAAAATGGATGTCACCATCCTACATAATAGACATCAGCTGGGTACTTACAGGGGCTCCGGATGGCGTCAGTGGAGTGCTGGGTGTCCGTCTGGTACAATAGGCAGCTGAGTCTGGGCATCTTAAATGCCTCCAACCCAGAAGTTCAACGGCGACAGCAGTTGCCGTGATTACTTCCGGGTCCGGTCCTCCACTGTTGCGCATGCGCGGGAGAATACCCGGCGCACAGCTCAACAGTGATCAGTGCCTAAGCATTAATCATACGAAGCAGTAGCTGGGCTCAACAGAGCCCAGACCACCGCCGGAGGAACGCAAGCCCGCCGTGGGGGGAGAATTAACTCCTCACATCACTCCAGAGCAGAGTGATCAGTGCAATGTAAATAGGAATTTCAATACAAACAATGTAAAACAAGGAATAGACTGGGAAGGGGGGAAAAAAGGGATGATACATAGTCTCAAACGGTGGGGGCAAAAAGGAACCCACAGTTACAGAGGTAAGCATCATAACCCATCCCAGTACATATACAATAACAATTCAATCTAGGTATACATAGCTTTAATAAATAAAGCAAGCAATCTACTGAAAATTTGGAGTCAGCCACAAAGAAAAGACATCAAAATTGTCAAAGAATAATAAGAATTAATATAGTGCAACCACTATATAAACAAAGTCCCATCATGTACAGTCAAGGGAGAAGGAGGACCTGAAATTCTGCAAAGGGAAGCCCAAATGTCTTTGTGTCTTTGTATATATATGGCGGGATCACGGCAGAGACTAGGGGGGGAAAAAAAAAAGAAAGAAAAGGGAAGAGGGGAGAAACTAACATTGTTACTAATTTATTCGAGAAAGTATTTATATGAATGTGCCTCGTTGATACCAGGAGGAACACATGCATTCAGTCGCTCAATCCAAAGGGATTCACGTTTTAAAATTTCTCGGTCCCAATTGCCCCCTCGGGGGTCTTCAGGGACAACGTCTAACACGGTAAACCGGATATAATCCAGATTGAAGCGATGGTGAATGCCTATATGGCGGCCTACAGTAGTGAGCTTGCCGTTTGTAGAGGCATATAAATGATCCCCCAGTCTCTGCCGTAACTCTCTAATAGTTTTCCCCACATAAAAGGCGCCGCATGCGCAAGTCATGAGGTAAATTACCCCACGCGTGCCACAGTTGGCTGAATGTTTGGGGAAAAACATTTCCCCATTAGGTAGTGAAAAGTGTTGTCCTTCTTGAATCCAGGGGCAATGTGGGCAGCTGCCACATTTGAAAGTGCCCCTGGGTTTCCGACGGACCAGAGAAAGGAATCTTATAGTGACTATGTGTTAATCTATCCCTTAAAGAGGTGGCCCTTTTAAAGACCAAATCAGGTGTTGGTTTAATATATTTTTTAAGGGTGTGGTGGTCAGTCAAGATGTGCCAATGGTTGGACAATATTTTTCTTAATTGCTGGTGATGGACAGAGAATTTAGTAATGATCTTGGTCATATGGGGTTGTTTGGAACGTGGAGGACCATATAATAATGTTTGTCGGTCTAGAGCTCGGGCTTTGTTAAATGCTTTTCTTAGAACCGTACGTTTGTAGCCTCTCGCCAATAGTCGTGTGCGGAGAGCATTGGCCTGTCTATAGAAATCCCTGTCCTCTGTGCAGTTTCTTCTCAGTCTGAGATACTGAGCAAAAGGAATACTGCGAACCAGAGAACGGGGATGAAGGCTCGAGGCATGCAACAAAGTATTTCCCGCGGTGGGTTTGCGGTATAGGTCCGTGGTTAGATAGGCGGTAGAGTTTTTAATGATCTGTACATCCAAGAACGGAATACTTAATCTGTCGTAGGAGAAGGTGAAATGAAGATTGAAGGGATTAATGTTAAGCTCTGCAATAAAGGTCTGTAGAAGTTGCTCTGTACCTGTCCAGATCACTAAGAGGTCATCAATAAATCTGAACCACCCTAGAACATGATCCAGGAATGGTTCCATGAGGTCATCACTAAAGATAGCCCGTTCCCAACCACCAAGGTATAAATTCGCATACGAAGGGGCACAAGATGTGCCCATTGCGACACCTTGAGTTTGAAGGTACAACTGATCCATAAATAAAAAATAATTTTTAGTCAAGATAAATTCTAAAAGTTTTAGGATAAAGGTGTTGGTGGGCCAAGTATGATGATCCTGTTCCATCAAGAAGGAGCCAGCCATCCGGATGCCCTGCCCGTGGGGGATGCTCGAGTAGAGGGCCTCGACATCAATAGCCACGAGGAGGGCGTCCGGAGGGACCTGGACCCCCTCGATGTGTTTCAACAGGTCAGTTGTGTCCCTGATGTAAGAGGGTAGTCTCATGACATGTGGTAAGAGAAAGGTGTCCACCAGCTTGCTGGCGTTTTCCGTTAGTGAACCTTTGCCAGAGACAATAGGTCGGCCTGGGGGTGCAGAGAGATTTTTATGAGTTTTCGGCAGAGCATAAAACGTAGGGGTACGTGGGTATTGTACATTGATGAATTTATAGGTGTCATCATCGATGAGGCCCTCAAGGAAGGCCCCACCGATGAGCCCCCTAAATTCATCAATGGTTTGTTGAGTAAAGGAATTTTCAATCGGTAAATACCAGTTGGTATTGGAAAGAATTTTGAGACACATATATTGATATTGATGGTGAGTCATCAGTACCAGGTTTCCACCTTTGTCGGATTGCTTTATGACTAGATCAGTGTTTTTTTGCAGTTTGGTAACTGCTCGAAACTGTTGTCGAGTCAGATTGGAGGGTAATGTTTGCCACCGTTCTCTTTTAAGGGAGAGGATGCATTCGTGTAAGAAAGCCCAGATGGGGGGGCAAGTTAATAAGTCAGGAAAGACTTTGGACTTCATTTTTAAAGAAGTTTAAAAGTTGGATGTTGAAGTTGGGGGGTACTGATCATTTTACAGGTGGAGGGAGAGCCGGAGTTGCTATCTAGGGCATCCGACTCGACCTCTCCCTCGTCGAGGAGTAGCATAAGATCCCTTAATGCTCTGGACTCCGCTATCGTGAAGTTCTTAGTCTTTTCCGCTAGTTCTTTTTCCAAATTGGCACATTTACGGTCAGGATCAAACATGTAGTTGAAAGTCAACTTACGGGCAAATAAATAAAGATCTTTGATTGTCTCATAGATATCGATTGGCTCCGAAGGACAGAAACCCAGGCCTAGATGAAGGACCTGTTTCTCCTCCGGTGTCAAATGGTGGGGTGTGAGATTAATGAAATTAAGGGAATGGGAGTCGTTGACCATAGTGGGGGTGATCACTCGTGAGACGTGCTTGGGGTTGGGGTTCTCTGTACAAACAGGTCCAGATTCCCCTGTTTGGGGGGCTCTGGGCCTGGTTGTACCAAAAAACCAGGCTGTGATAGGAGTGTTTGGATGTTCGGTTGCAAGAGTTTCGGGATAATATTGTGTAAAGTGGAGTGGAGAGGACCAGTGGAAGAGGCCTGTCCACCTGGCCTTGGTGTTTGTGGTGTTTTTAGTACTTTGCCATGTTGTTTGCCTTTTTTAGGGTGTTTAGTGGTGGAGTTATCACCAGTAAGGGACCTCTTGCGAGGAGCACCTGGTGCTCGTGGTAAAGTGGAGCGGGTAGTGATCTGTGAGGATATAGAGGATATCGATGAGTCAGATTCCGTATAATCTGTTGCCGTCGGGGCTGGAAATTGCCGATTTTGGCGTCTAGATTTATGAGAGAATGGTTTTCCGGACCACTTGTATGCATAGCCCTCCGAAAATGCCAATTTGTCCTGGGAGAATTTTCTTTGTTTTTTAATGATGATGTCTTTGTTGAGATTTTCAATTTTGTCTCGTATTTCCTTCCATTTATTTGTGAAGGAGCTTGACTCTTGGATGTTGGGGAATTGACCGAGTAATCTATCAATTTCCGCATCAAGAGATATCATGTCAGAGCGATACTGGGTAGTAAGCTTTGACATGAGTTCAATGCTGCAGTTAGTTAACGTGTTTTCCCAGGATTTTTTAAAATCCGCAGAGGGATCTTTAATTGTAGGGAATAGTTGGACGCGGAGCCCGAGAGGACAAACTTTTTCAGTGATGTACAGTTCGAAATATTGGATGTGCCAATGTAAATGAGATTTTTTTCTTGAGGAGGTTAAACAACCTATCTAGGAACGTTTTAGTTTTGTCCTCTAGCTGTTGATTGGCTAAGCATCCTGCCTGTATGGTGGACATAAAGTCCCCCCAGGCGGTACCTAAAACATCCATAACAGAAATTATGCAAAACAACAGGAAAAAAGCCCTGACCGGGACAAGAAGGACTCAAACAGAGGAAATTAAATAATTACACGGCTGCTACAAAAAACAGAGATAACCATGATTTGAAAACATAAATAGAATCATATTATCAAGTGGCAAGAGGGGACAAAATAAAAAAGGGGGGGGGGAGAAATTGGATCCAAGGATCCGGGTGTGTTATCCACCCACTATATTAGATTGATTTAGAGTTGAACAAATTTTGTTGGAGGAGGGGTACCACAAGTAGTATAATTGGTCCAAGATAGAGGCATAGTAGTAGGTACGGATTGTGGGGACGCTCTACCCCGTCCTGGTTATGGTGTCTTACTAATATGTGGTGAGCGCATCTAGGTGGATTTTTATCCCATATGAATTTTGTGATCTGTCCTTGTATGACGTAAAAAAAAGCTTGGGGAACTGGCAATACTACTGTGCGAATTAGGTATATGAGTTTGGCTAAAATGATCACCTTGAAGGAGGCCATTCTCCCCAGTCTGGATAGTCCAGAAACTCGCAGTTGGTGGAGTATTTGGGAGGCTCTATAGTATTTGTTTTTGGAAGGCTCTATAGTTTAAGTCGTATAGCTGGTTTGGGAGTGGAGAAAGTTTAATTCCCAGGTATGGGATAGCTTGGTTAGTCCAGGTAAAGGGGAGACTCTTTTTAGTAGAGATCCATGTTTGTTGGAGAGATTCAATGGGAGGATTAGGAGACCTCACTATATTAATTAACTACATTCTAGCACCTATATAGGAGGGTGCTACATATAATAAACACCCCAAATAAATGAATACCCCAAAATACTGACCCCTGATTGCAGAGGTAGGTAACCTTAAAGAGGTGGAGATCTACTTGAACAACATGGGAAAAGTCAAAGATCACCGGGCCCAGTGTCGTCCAGTGTCTCCTCCTCACACCTGATTCAAACCTCTAATTGACGTACTACTGTGTCGCAATCGTGTGCATATCGCCTCCTCACCACCTGTCAAACACACTCAAATCGCTTTTCAGAGGAGCAGCAGACCTGCCCTCAGTTGTATTCGGCAGCAGCACCCTTATGCACGTAAAGTTAGGGGGGTGGTAAAACCCTGCAGTTCATATCTATTTTATTGCCCCCAATCCCTACCCCCTTTAGCTGCTGAGGCAGCAGCCAAAGGTGTACACATGCTGCAGCAGGAATTGAGTCCCCGGTTGCTTTAGGTGGGTGCTACCGCCTGCCAACCGTGACCTATTTAAGTAAACAGGGCCTCTCCGCAAGCACCTTGCAACTGCATGCTTCTGTGGGTCCAAGGGGTTAAAGCAGGTGGTGAGAAAGCAACCCAACGTTGCCTGCTTTAACCCTTTGTTTGCTTTTTTTGCACAAGGTTGTAGGGCTCTTACAGAGTGGCCTCATTCACTTAAATGGGTCATGCTTGGCAGGTGCTACACCCATCAACCATGACAGGGCGTATAACGCTTGCTATGGCTGCGATATGTGTACACTCCTGTCAACTGCAGCTAAAGGGGCGTGGTTGGGGCAGTAAAAACAGATCTTAACTATATTTTAACACCCCCAAACTACAAATGTAAATGAACCCTTACTGTTCTGACCCCTTAGGCTGCTTTCACACTGATGTGGTGCGGTTTACCTGAACCACAGATACAGCGCAGTGCATCTGCAACTTTCCTGGGTTAGCTGCACTTTGCCATAGACTTCTATTATATCCTGTAGGTGTGGGGCACTTTCTGAATGCGTATCAAAACTCCTGCATTCAGAAAGTGCACCAAACCAGCAAGATATAATATAAGTCTATGGATAAGTGCAGCAAAGCTGCAGGATATAATAGAAGTCTATGGATAAGTGCAGCAAACCTGCAGGTTATAATAGAAGTCTATGGATAAGAGCAGCAAACCCACAGGATATAATAGAAGTCTATGGATAAGTGCAGCAAACCCGCAGGAAAGCTGCTGGTACACTGCACTGCACCCACGGTGTGGGTAAACCGCAGCACATCACTGTGAAAGCAGCCTTATACTAATATGCTCGGTGTATTACTTCACATTGACCTGAAGATCTCTTCCTTCTGCTGATGGCACCACTCTGGAGACCACTAGCCGGGATTAGAGGTGGAGTGCAGTTGGTGTCACTCCGCATGGGACAGAAGTCGGCACTACAGAGGAGACATCGGATTATGCGGCTCTTGGTCTTTCCTACACCTCCAACTTTACAAGGAGTCCCTCTGTATTGCACTCTGTTTGATGCTCTGAAATGGGGGGTCAGCAAACCCAAACCCTGATCTACCAGTCACTTGTCTGCAATCTACAGGTTGCTGACCCCCCCGCCTGATTGGATATCAAACCTGAAGAATTCAACTTGAACCCATGGTGAAGGCAAAGCCAAACCTCATTTGTAACACTTTTGAAAAGCCTCATGAAATATGATGGATCTTTAAAATATAATAATATTAATAATAATAATAATAATAATGATAATAATAATAATAATAATAATAATAATAATAATAATAATATCTGATTTTCAGGTCACAGTATCTCGATGTTCGGATCCCTGTATTCCCGGCACCAGAAAAAAGTTTGGATCTTCAATTCATAAATGTTGCTATGAGTGTGTCTCATGTCCAGAAGGAGAGATCTCCAACATTTCTGGTAAGGTTTGTATTTGTCTTTATGAAGTCCTGTACATCTCTGTCACCCCCATGTTTTATCCTTTTATAGACCGATTCTGGCACTCCTCTCCTACATGTAAAAATCATCATTTTTGTTGCTAGAAAATTACTTAACCTCGCTGGCGGTATGATTATTTCGGATTTTAGGTGCTGAAAGCGGTACCATTATTTTGCATGGAAATGTGGCGTTTTATATTGTAGGTCTGTAATTCTTAACAATAACACACTTAAATCTGTCCAAACCAGAGTCTAGTAGATATCCCGGGTATGATAAAAATTGAAACACAAAAACATAAATTATAATATAATAAATAAAAATAAATAATTAAAAAAAATAAAAATAAATAGTAATAAAATAAATTTCCCCACGATTCACTATCGCTCAATTCTGCAAGTGTTCTAATTTACTATCGCTGTTTTCTAGCTGGTCTAAAGCCACTTTTGACGTAAAGGGACACTTTTTGGTTGCTATGGACAATATCCAGTTTCCAGGCAGAAAGAACAGTATATATAACATCAAACTGCATGCAGGGCATGGGCCAGAGCACTGGGGACAAAAGGGATGTGAAATGATTTCATACAGTACTGTAATCTGTAAGATTACAGTACTGTATGTGTTATGATTTTGAAATTTTTTTGAATTTGCCGCCAGGCTCCGCCCCCGTGTGTCGCGACGCTCGCAGGGAACGGAGCCTGGCACAGAGAGGCTTCGGAGGAGGACGGAGCCCTCAGACACAGCGGGGGACATCGCAGGATCCCGGGGACAAGGTAAGTAAGGAGGCACCAGGATCCTGCGATGTAATCCCGAGTGTGGCTCGGGGTTACCGCTAATGGTACTGATTTTTAACCCCGAGCCACACTCGGGAAAACCGCCAGGGAGGCTACAACTCCCAAACATTTTATATGTTTTTTTTTTTTTAGCAGAGACCTTAGGCAATAAAATGGCAGTCATTGAAACTTTTTATGTCACTTGGTATTTGCGCAGTAATTTTTCAAATGCGTTTTTTTTAAGTCTCATGAATTAAAAAAACAGTAAAACTAGCCCAATTTTTTTTTGTATTATGTGAAATGATGAGTAAGTAGATACCTAACATGCCACACTTTGAAATTGCGCACAATCATGGAATGGCGCCAAACTTCAGTACTTAAAGTTAGGCGAAGTTTAACATTTTCTTTACAGATTCCCCATTTAGAGTTACAGAGGAGATCTAGTGCTAGAATTATTGCTCTCGCTCTGACGTTTGCAGTGATACCTCACATGTGTGGTTGAATGTCGTTTACATATGCGGATGCCACTTACGTACACATTTGCTTCTGCGTGCGAGCACGAAGGGATGGGGGCGCTTTAAATTTAGTTTTTTTATTGTTAATTTTAATTTTATTTCTATATTTTTACACCTTCACTTTTATTCTTATTAGAAGGAATGTAAACATTGTTTGTAATAAGAATAGGACATGCCAGTAGGGTTGCCACCTCTCCGGGATAAATGACATTATTCAGACAGCATACTTGCCAGTGAGGTGTCCCCAGTGTCACCCGTGTCTTCTCCTCATCTCTGTCCCCATTCCAGTGACCACACACTCTTCTCTATTTACTTCTGCTGGTTTCTGTCCCCCTCACTGACATTCTGAGTTTATACCTCAAGGCTATAAGTGCCCAAAACAGCAGGCACCCCTCAGGATAGAGCACCAGCAGCTAAAGGACCCCTCTCCTCCCTGTCTGTGTGTCTCCTTGATGAAAGAATTGTCCAGCTTCACAGGAGCCCAGTAGAAGGAACATCGGGTGCAGCCGATCACTCACTGCTTGTAACACATGGGAGCTCCTCACAGCCTACAGAACGGGACAGCAGGAGCCACTTATGGAGTCCACCACTGTCGCCTCACTGTACACCCCACTGTCCACCTGACTACTGCCCCCTGTCCATCCTGCTGCCCACCCCCCAGTTCAGCCCACTGCCTCCCTCAAGTCTACCCTGCTGCCCCTCTGTGCACCCCAATGCCCCCCTGTCCATCCGATTGCCTCCCTGTCCACCGCTCTTCCCCCTTGTCCATTCTGCTGCCTCCTTGTCCACCCCTCTGCCCCTTGTCCATTCTGCTGCCCCCTTGTCCATTCTGCTGCCCCCCTATCACTGCCTCCTTGTCCACCCCTCTACCTCCTTGTCAATTCTGCTGCTCCCTGTCCATCCCGTTGTCTCAATGTCCACCCCTGTGCCTCTTTGACCATTCTGCTGCCCCCTATCCCTCCCGCTGTGAACCTGTCAATCCCTCTGCCTCCTTGTCCATTCTGCTGCCCCGTCCATCCCGCTGCCTCCATGCCCACCCCTCTGCCCCTTGTCTATTCTGCTGCCCCTCTGCCCCTTGTCCATTCTGCTGCCTCCCTGTCCCTCCCACTGCCTACCTGTCCATCCCTCAGCCCCCTTGTCCATTCTGATGCCCTCCTATCCATCCTGCTACCTCCCTGTCTACCCATCTGCCCCCTTGCCCATCCTTCTGCCCCCTTGTCCATCCTGCTATCTCCCTGTCCACTCCTCTGCCCCTTGTCCATTCTACTGCCCCCTGTCTCTCCCGCTGCCTCCCTGTCCACCCCTCTGCCCCCTTGTCCATTCTGATGCCCCCATCCACTCCTCTGCCCCCTTGTCTATACTGCTGCCCCCTGTCCATCCCTCTGCCTCCTTGTCCATTCTGCTGCCATATGTCCATCCCTCTGCCTCCTTGTCCATTCTGCTGCCACCTGTCCATCCCTCTGCCTCCTTGTCTATTCTGCTGCCCCTGTCCACTCCTCTGCCTCTTTGTCCATTCTGATGCCCCCTGTCCATCCCTCTGCCTCCTTGTCCATTCTGCTGCCCCCGTCCACTCCTCTGCCCCTTGTCCGTTCTGCTGCCTCCCTGTCAACCCCTCTGCCTCCTTGTCCATTCTACAGCCCCCTGTGTCTCCCGCTGCTTCCCTGTCTACCCCTCTGTCCCCTTGTGCATTATGTTGCCCCCTTGTCCATCCTGCTACCTCCCTGTCCACCCCTCTGCCCCTTGTACATTCTTCTGCCCTCTGTCTCTCCCGCTGCCTCCCTGTCCACCCCTCTGCCCCTTGTCCATTCTGCTGTCCCCCATCCCTCCCACTGCCCCTTTGTCCATTCGGCTGCCCCCTGTTCATTTTGTTGCCCCCTGTCTGTTCTTCTGCTCCTTGTCTACCCCCTTTCCATCCTGCTTCCACTTTAAACCACCCAAAAGTGTCCAAGGTATTTTTACAATGTATACTATATAAATAAAAATAAAATGTTGCCGTGCGCCAGTAAAGTGTTTGGGTTCAGCTTGAAGAAAAGGTGGCAACCCTACATGAAAGGTCCTCTTTATGGAGAGATCTGGGGTCTATCTCTCCTCTAGGCTGGAAAGATTGTGATTAAAAAAAAGCAATTTCAGCCTTTCCACTTGAACACACGTCAGTGTTTACAACTGCTGGGGCCGGACATGATGTCATAACACCACGCCCAGCCTTCGAAGGGCATAGAGACTGCTGGGAACTAAACAAAATGGTTATCTTACAGTCCTGTTTATACCTTGCTTTTTCTTGGTGCTTCAATGAGGCTTCGATGGGGCTTCAGTGGGGCTTCAGTGGGGCTTCAGTGGGGCTTCGGTGAGGCTTTATGGGGCTTTGATGGGGCTTCAGGGGGCTTCGATGGGTCTTCAGTGAGGCTCCAAGCGAGCTTTGCCATAGACTTCTATGGAGGGTTTAAAGATGCTTTGAAGCACCACTGAAGCTACATAGGGTATAATTTTCGAAGCAAAGCCAAAGCAAAGCAAAAGCAGGTGTAAACAGGACTATAAGATAACCATTTTATTTAGTGACAGGAGCTTTGACTGGTGTTCAGAGGGATTTAACAAAGCCTTTCCGAAGCCTTGTTGAAGCCGAAGCAAGTGTAAATGAGCTCTTAAGGTCATCTTAACTACTTACAGTATGCCAACGATGTATTAATTATAACAAGGAATATGTAGGGAAATGTTGTTAGGTGTATTGGAGTGGGGGTTGGAAAACATATGGCAGTGAATGTAAACTCGATTCATGAAATGTGAGTTGGGCACATATATTATTATTATTATACAGGATTGATATAGCGCCAACAGTTTACGTAGCGCTTTACAACTTGAGGGTAGAAAGTACAAATACAATACACTTTAATACAGTAGGAATCAGAGGGCCCTGCTCCTTAGAGCTTACAATCTAAGAGGGAAGGTCAATAGATACAAGAGGTAATAACTGTGGGTGATGTGCTGATTGAGAAGGTACTGTAAATGTACAGTTGTTAGGTGGGGGCCAGATAGGCTTCTCTGAGTTTTCAGGGATCGTCTGAAAGTAGATAAAGTAGGAGAAAATCGGTAGAGCATTCCAGAGGATGGGGAGGCTCTGGAGAAGTCCTGAAGGCGAGCATGGGATGAGGTGACAAGGGAGTTTGAGAGCAGGAGGTCTTGGGAGGAGTGAAGAGAACGGTTAATTTGGTATTTTGTGACTAGGTTAGACATGTACGGAGCTGTATTAAAAAGGAAGCAGAGTACAGACATGAAAGGGTGCAAGGAACTTAGGAAGGAATAAGTTAGAGAAGAGGAGGGGTTTAAGGAAGTAAGAGACAGGATGGTATTGGTGGGTTAGTGTAAAGGGGAGGAGAAGGGAATTATTGTAAGAAGCTGGGGGAGTTGAAGCAGCAGTGTGATTTGGAAAGCCAGGAAGAACGTTCCCGGGGTAACTGAGCGACGTCAGGTAGCAGAATGAGTGGGTTAGAGAAGCTCTGATTGAAGCTTAGGGAGGCAGTGGAGACCCACGGTACAGAATGGCTTCAGAGCCAAATTGCCTCCACATTACAGGGGGTAGGGCAGGGCCCATCCACTGTGAGGCCTGCCTCATCACGGGCTCGGAGGTCTAGACCTCTGGAGCGCCTTAGTCCCAACATCACTCCCAGGACTCAGAGGAGACTGGGGAGCCCTAGTCGGACACCGAGAAGAACAGGCGGGGGGACAAATAGGAGAGACAGATCGCCGCATGGTCACAGGGGGGGAAGCTTACTGCAGGCACCCAGGCCGGCCCCCGCCGGTGCATCTCCGTAAGTCAGACAGCAGGCTGCCTCCTCCGGCGATGCTCCGGTCGGGGTGGCCACCCGGTGAGGGAGAAAGGGACGGTCGGGCGCCGGCCTCGCCTGTGAAGCGGCCGGCGGCTTGCCTTGTGGCCGCGCCATCTTACCTCAGAGTGGAGGTTCAGCCAGTCAGCAAAGGGCTCGTCAGTCGGGAGGCCCCGTCTCCAGGTTCAGTGCAGGGCCTGGGAGGGTTGGCCAGCGCAATGCCTGCGTGAGAGACTGGTCGCCGAGTGATGATGTAATTTCCCCACAAGATGGGAGCGGAGGACGGAACCCTCAGAAGGATGTCGCACCCCCTCCGGTCGCTCAGGCTGAGGGACGCAAGTCTGCCAGAAAAACAGCGGTGGAAGAGCAGCAACTGATGCAGAGGGTCAGCAGCAGCAGCAAGGAGGGCGAGTTGAGCGATGATCCACAGGAGGCAGCGGTGGAGTCGGGTCAGATGGCTGGTGGGTCCTCTCACCTAAGGCAGCCTGGTAAGCAACAAACTTCTGTTTCTGTTACTAATGTCTCTGGGCTGACAGATGCAGAGGGAACCAGGGTGGGGGGGAATGTGCAGGGTACCTTAAGGGGGTGGAGGGAATTTATGGGACTCAGTGAGGGAGTTACTTCGTCGCCTGGAGAGCGGGGCCCCGCAACCCTCATCCCCCATTAGCCCCTGGGTACCACAACCCCCGAGTGTTAGGGAACCCCCGGTCGTAGTGGACCCCCCGCAACGGCCGACAACGTTGGTGGTGGCTGAGACGCAGACGGGAGGTGACGGCGTGGGAGAATCTACAAAAACCACAACGCAGGACAAGGATGCGGAAAAAGTGAGATTGGCGGATGCAGCCAAGTGTGAGGTCTACGTTTGCTTTGAGGAACCTTTGGGGCGCCTTTGAAAAAAGAGGTAAGAGAAAAAATTTGGAAAAACGAGTTTGTGGAGATTTTCTCCCTGCTCCCGTTAGAAAAGTTTAACTTAGACAGGGTAAAGCCGGATGAGAGTAAAAAAGAGGAAGAAGAGAAAGTACAGATTAATTTCGCGCACGTTTGCTAACTGGTTGCAAGCATTTGCAATTCTGGCTAGCGTGATTGGGGAAAAAGCCCCCGAGAATTGCTCGGCATTATTTTGTTATCTAGAAGCGATCAGCGAGGCACATCGAGTATATGGGGGTTTAGCATGGCTTCGATATGACGAACAGTTTCATCAAAGGCAGGCTGTTCGCCCCTCGATTAGATGGGACCATAAAGATATAAGTCTCTGGATGAAGTTAATGACTTCGTCCAGGGCTGCGAGCCCGTTTTTTCAAGGGGGGGTCGGCAGCACCTCCTCCGCTGAATCGCCGGCCCCAAAAAAGAAAGGGGTGTGCTGGCAGTTCAATGAAGGCAGTTGCCGGTTCGGCAATTCATGTCGCTACAAACATGAATGCTTCGGATGCAGTAGGGTGCACCTCTTTGTGCACTGCTTCAAGCAAGGAAAAGGTTGCACAGGGGACATCGCTGGAAAAAGGGATGACACCGGTGAGGCTAGAAAGGATGCTACCTTTCCTAAATAGGTACCCGGATAGGGCGGCGGCAGTTTTATTAGAAACGGGGTTCAGGGAGGGTTTTCGAATTCCGAGTTCATTGCGGGAGGTTCCGCCAGTCGCAGACAATTTGAAGTCGGCACGCCTCCACCCGGAGGTGGTGTCAGCTAAGCTGTTTAACGAAGTTGCATTGGGCCGGATGGCTGGACCATTTACTTCCCCGCCGTTACCAGGGTTAATAGTTTCCCCGTTGGGAGTTGTTCCGAAGAAGGAGTTGGGACAATATAGGATGATACATCATCTGTCTTACCCAAGAGGTGGCTCAGTGAACGATGGTATTGACCCGCAGGATTGTGCGGTTACCTATACATCCTTCGATGCAGCTGTCTCTTGGGTCAGAAAATATGGTAGGGGCACCCTCCTGGCAAAGACTGATGTGGAATCGGCATTTAGATTATTACCGGTACACCCCCACAGTGTTCATTTGTTGGGATGCTGTTGGCAAGGGTCGTACTTTGTTGACCGTTGCTTACCAATGGGTTGTTCCATTTCTTGCACACTGTTTGAGGCGTTTATCTCGTTCTTTGAATGGGTGGTTAGGGAAGCAGCAGGGATAAATTCAATTATCCATTATCTGGATGATTTCTTGTGCATAGGCCCCCCAGACTCCAGATGTTGTGGAGTATTGTTGGGAACGCTACAACACTTGGCTGAAAGATTCGGGATTCCGCTGGTGGCCGAGAAGACAGAGGGCCCAACGTCGGAATTGGTCTTTTTGGGTATCACTATTGATTCCATGGCTATGGAATGTAGGCTGCCGGAGGACAAATTGGTGGCGTTACGCAAGGAGGTGAGTATGGCGGGTAAGAAGCGGAAGCTGCGGCTGAAGGAATTGCAATCCTTATTGGGAAAACTGAATTTTGCATGCAGAATCATTCCCATGGGTCGTATATTCTGTAGGAGATTGGCGGCTGCCACGGCTGGGGTGAGAGTTGCCAATCACTTCGTCAGATTGACCAGAGATCTGCAGGCGGATTTAAAAGTGTGGGAGGGGTTTTTGGAGTGCTTTAATGAGCGATCTGTGTGGCAAGTGGGACCGGTCAGCAATGTTGACTTGGTCCTGTTTATGGATGCGGCAGGATTGGCAGGATATGGGGCGTATTGCCGAGGAAGATGGAGTGCAGGGCCATGGCCGGAGATTTGGAGAAAGGCGGGTTTCCTTTGAAACCTGGTCCTACTTGAACTGTTTCCTATTGTTTTGGCAGTAGAACTATGGGGGGAGGAATTACGTAACAAGAAAGTTAGGTTCAATTGCGACAATTTAGGGGTGGTTTGGGCGATTAATAACATCTCGGCTTCATCCCCACCAGTGATTAGGTTGTTAAGATACCTGGTGCTCAGTTGTTTGCGCATAAATGCATTTATTTATGCTGTTCATATCCCTGGAGTGGACAATAAGTTAGCGGATGCTTTGTCTCGTTTCCAGTGGGAAGAATTTCGCAAACTGGCACCGGAGGCGAACCGGGTAGGGGAGCCATGCCCGTCGAAACTGTGGAGAGTTGCATTGGAATCACCGCAGGATTGATCCGGCAGTCCCTCAGTGCAGGCACATGGAGGGCTTATGAAAAACTGTGGCAGGAATGGTTGGCCTTGCTGGAGGAGGTAGGAGGGTCAGAGGACTCCGCTGACGTACAGACCTGGGTTTTGTGTTTTATTTGTAGGAATTATGCAAAAGGGGTCTCTGGGTCTGGAATAGGAAAGAAGATGGCGGCTCTAGCCTTTTTATTTCAATTAAAAGGACTCAGGGATTTCACAAAATCCTATATGATGTGCAGGGCTTTGCGGGGTTATAGAAAATGTTCTCACAAGAAGGACTCCAGACGCCCAGTGTCATTTGCGGTGCTGGGGACGATTCTGACAAGCCTCAACAAGGTGTGTTCAGAGTACTTTGAGCAAGTACTCTTCCGAGCAGCCTTTTTGGTGGCATTTTTTGGAGCATTTAGAATCGGGGAGTTGGTCTCGTCATCAAAAAGGGTGGTGGAAGGTCTAAGGTTGGGTGATGTGCAGTTTTCAGATCAGTCCGTTCTGATTTGGATACGGCGATCAAAAATGGACCAAGAAGAAAAAGGGGTCAGAGTGGAGTTGTTCAAGGGGATAGAAAACCGTTTTTGTCCGGTAACAGCTCTGAGGCAGTTCTTGGATATGCGCCTGACAGGGGAGGGAGCACTGTTTATCCATAGGGATGGGTTGTGCTTATCCAGGTTTCAGTTTACAGAGGTGATGAGGAAGTGTTTGAAAGAAGGTGGGCTTTCCCCAGGAGAATATGCAGGGCATTCTTTCCGCATAGGGGCAGCCACGGAGGCCGCTCGCTGGGGACTTCCAGAAAATGTAATAAAGAAGATAGGCAGATGGGAATCAAACAGATTTCAGTTATATGTTCGCCCACAGTTATTGTGAAGTATAGTTGGTTGTACATGTTAAGATGAGTAGGCGGTTTAAAATGTTTGAATGTCGCTGGTGACTTGGTTAAATTGATGATAGGCAACTCCTATCCTCATATTGATTAGTGGTTCCAAATTAATAATAACTACTGCAGTAGGGAACAGACACAAAAGATACGCTCAGCATCTTTCCAAATTACTGTTCTGCTTTATTATGACGCAATTGAAGGTTTTTATGCACATGATTATGTAGGTATCACATTAATATTACAATTGTACATTTATGATAACAAGGGGCGTTACATAGGCAGGCTAATTCTAATCAGGACTCGAAAGAATGTAAACATGTACTGAAAACATTATTAGTGCTGTGTGCACAGTGAGGGCAGAGTGCAATACATACAAAACATAATACAATTATATACAGAACTTACAAATTTCCATTACACTGGTATGTTTCTTGTTATTTCTTTTCAGATCCCCCCCAGATGTCTCATTTGGATATTGGGACACTCATACGTTTTTTGGGGGGCAAAACGGGCGGACATCAGACCTGAAGGTAGACAACTAAGGCTTAAGAGAGAGGAGGGCACTGTCAGATGGCTGGGTATACCGGGCATGAGGTGGCAGCAAGTAGTTCCGGAGATGCATAGATTTTCTAAGTTGGACAGGGCCCCGGATATATTGGTCCTTCATGCGGGAGGCAATGACCTGGGTATTAGACCAATGAGACAGGTCAAAAAGGATATACAATGGGACTTTCTCAGGCTTAGGGCATCCTTTCCAGACATGTTGTTCGTATGGTCTGATATAGTTGCCCGCATGTCTTGGAGGGGGCCTGACCGTGGGAAAAACTCAATAAAACGCGCATAAAAGTTAACAAAGAGGTGGGCAGGTTTGTTTCCCGGAATGGGGGCATAGTGATACGACATTGGGAATTGGAGACTGACACTTGGATGTACCTGAGAGGGGATGGTGTTCATCTTAACCTGGTTGGGATTGATCTCTGGTCCCTTGGGCTTGAAGATGGCATTAGAAGAGCATTTTTGGTGTGGCTGCAGGCACAGGCGTAAGGTGTCACGCCTGTGCTGCGGTGGCGTTAGGTCCTTGGTGACAAGAGTATATATATATATGGTTAGATATATATATTGATTAAAATGAGGTATTGAAAAACGTTGGGACACATCCCAGGATGGAGTATTCTGGTTGGTCCAGTCAGTTTTTGGACCAACGGGTAAAAATGGGGGTCTGGGTCAGTTAGTGTGTCCTCGAGGCGAGTTAGCGGCTGGGGACAGATGCTAACAAAAGGGACTCAGGCTCAAAAGTGATTGGGGTCGTCAGGGACCAGCAACAAAAAAGATTGCTGAGAGTTTAGAGTTAAATATTTTAAATATTTTGAATATTTTTAATTGGTTATAAATATTTGAAATAAAAAAGTTTACAGTTTTATTGGTTTTGTTAATAAAGGCCGATAAGGCCATTTACATCCAATCCAAGTGTCGGTGTCATTACTTAGTAATATAAGCTGACATGCATGTATTGGTGGGGAAGTAAGGTATTTAGCTAACCTATTCAAGAGATGTAGCTGGGGGCAGGTTGTGGATGGCTTTGTAAGTTATAATTAGTATCTTGAATTTAATTCGGTGACTGAGTGGCAGCCAATGGAGGGATTGGCAGAGGGGTGTAGCAGACGCTGAGTGGTTTGTGAGGTGGATGAGCCTGGCAGCAGCGTTCATGATGGACTGAAGTGGGGATAGCCTATTTAGAGGTAAACCAATGAGGAGGGAGCTGCAGTAGTCGAGGCGAGAGATGAACAGGGAGTGGATTAGAAGCTTTGTGGTGACATTGGTTAGGAAGGGGCGTATCTTGGAGATGTTGCGGAGATTGAGGCGGCAAGTTTTGGATAGTGATAGAATGTGGGGTCGAAAGGTTAGTTCAGAATCCAGGATTACACCTAGGACCCTGGCGTGGGGAGATGGGTTGATAGTTGAGCCATTGATATTGACAGGGAAATCAGGGGAAGTGGCACCTGAGGGAGGAAATATCATGAGCTCGGTTTTGGATAGGTTGAGTTTGAGGAAGAGATGTGACATCCAGGCTGATATGTCTGCTACTAAGTTGGTAATGCGGTGAGGAGACAGATGGAGAGAGCTGGGGGTGGAGAGATAGATTTGGGTGTCATCAGCGTAGAGATGATATTTAAAGCCGTGGGAGGCAATCAACTGACCCAAGGAGGTGGTGTAGATTGAGAAAAGTAGAGGTCCAAGAACAGAACCTGCAGTGTTTTCTTATCTCTCTTCAAAGCACTAAGTCCCATAGATTTCTCCTGCTCCATTCTTCTGTTATCAGCATGAAAACTTCTGACAAGCTCTCCGACACAGGAGATTAACCTGTTCCCGTCCAGCCACCGCAGTTTTACCGGGCAGGCGAATTGACGTTATGTTACGTCGCTTCCTTAGGCGTCCACTAGAGGCATGCGCGTGCCCACTGCTTGCCCCGGAGCCAAGAGAGTGCCCTGCGGTCTCGATGATCTCTGGTGACACGGTGAGAACCAGGATCTCTGTGTGTAAACGTTTCCGGTTCTCTGAGGGGAGGAGTGGCAGATCGCCTGTTCATACAAAGTATAGACAGCGATCTGTTATCTCCCCTACACAGTCCCCTCCCCCCTTCAGTTAGAAGACACTTGAGGGAACACAGTTAACCCCTTGATCGCCCCCTAGTGTTAACCCATTCACTGCCAGTGACATTTTTACAGTAATCAATGCATTTTTATAGCACTGATCGCTGTATAAATGCCAATGGTCCCAAAAATGTGTCAAAAGTGCCCAATGTGTCCGCCATAATGTCGCAGTCCCGATAAAAAAAAAAATTGCAGATCGCCGCCATTACTTGTAAAAAAATAATAATAAAAATGCTATAAATCTATCCCCTATTTTGTAGACGCTATAACTTTTTTTGCGCAAACCAATCAATATACGCTTATTGTGATTTTTTATTACCAAAAATAAGTAGAAGAATAAATATCGGCCTAAACTGAGGAAAAATTTGCTTTAAAAAAAAAAAATGGGGATATTTATTATAGCAAAAAGAACAAAATATTGTGTTTTTTTCAAAATTGCCGCTGTTTTTTTTGTTTATAGCACAAAAAATAAAAACCGCAGAGGTGATCAAATACCACCAAAAGAAAGCTCTATTTGTGGGAAAAGAAGGACGTAAATTTTGTTTGTATACAGCGTTGCACGACCGTGCAATTGTCAGTTAAAGGGACGCAGTGGAAGGGGCATGGCCTGCGCTTGAGCTAGATGGCAGCATAAGACCAGAGCTCCGGTAAATACCAGGGATATAGCGGCACAAAGCATACCATCGGGTCCCGTTTTGCTCCCCTCAGCTGGCGATTCACCCTGGGACAAAGAGGAGAGGATGTCCAGGAAAAGAAAAGAGCAGAGGAAGCCACAGCGCCTGACGGACTTCTACAGCATGAAACAACATGACGGTAGGCAAGATGGCGCCGGGTCGTCCTCTACCCCAGCTAATATTCCCGCCGGCCATCTCACTAAACAGGGTGGCCACAGGCAAAATAGACCCTCTTCTGAAAGCCCACACCCATACTCTCCCTCACCGCCATCTGGTAGTCCTGCCAAAGCAAAATTCAGGATGGATGGAGAGGGATCCCTCGGAGCGGCAAGCCCAGGCATTGACTCAGGGGATGACACACGTGAACTCCCTGACTCCATTGAAACTTTCCCAACCATGCATCAGCCAGTGATAGACACAGTACTGAAAGATATGCTTTTATCATTAAGAAGCTCACTGCAATCAGATATGATGAAGTGTATGCACAAATTCAACACCAATCTTCAGGCTGTAGAAACAAGGGTTGAGCATATAGAGCAAAAGATGGGAGAATATGCTGTTACTATCAACGATCTAGTGGACTCCCATGAGGAGAGGGAGGGAGATACTGAATGGATGAAAGATAAAATCGCAGACATTGAGGACCGTAATAGGAGGAACAATCTGAAAATTAGGGGGATCCCTGAAACAGTCTTGCAAACCGACTTAAGATCCTATGCCTCCTCACTGTTCAAATCTCTCCTACCTGATCTTTCTGATATGGAGATCACAATAGACAGAATACACCGTCTGCCTAAACCATCATACCTGTCAGAACACATCCCTAGGGATGTGATCCTGCGCCTACATTTTTATCATGCCAAGGAACAACTGATGTTGATCATGCGCCAGAAAGATCAAATCCCTGCGCAGTTTCAACATCTACAGTTCTACGCCGATCTTTCTCAATACACCCTGCAAAAAAGGAAAAACTTAAACACCATTACTAAAGCACTGAGAAACCACCACATCACCTACAGATGGGGTTACCCCACCAAACTCACTATAACTAAAGATGGGCACACCCACGTGGTGAATTCTCTAGAAAAGGGTCTATCCCTTTTGGAGGAATGGAAAATTGTACCTGAACAGGAGACAAACACGGCCAAAACACCCAGATCAGTGGAGCCTGCGTGGAAGACGGTCACCACAAAAAACGCAAAATCACACGCCTAACCCAGGATGGTTAACATACATCCTGCTAATCCCGGGAAACCTGTCCAAAAGCTCAAAGGCTTGAACTTTTTCCCCTCCACTTGCTTGAACAGCAATCAGCTGTACTCTAAAGTTTGTGTTTTCAGGTTTGGGCTCAGCTCTTGAAAATGCTGATCCCACACAAGTTTGATAAATGCACTGCATTTCAGTTTATGTTTGTTCTTTTATGTTTCTTTTCTCTTTTTTTCTTTTCTATTGAGTCTGGATACGCAGCAGCCAGAACATGTACAAGTACCGTAAGGACATGCTCTACCCTAACAACAAATATGAAGATAAGAACTCTCACCACTGTATGTTTTCAACTTGAATACATCACCGCACAGCCTCCCAAATGTGAGTACATTTCAAACCATGTCATACTATACAATGCCTATCTCTTGCCATCTCTGGAAACACCACTAGAGGGCAGCATCGCCTCAAAATTGATTACATTTCATAAAATCCCGGATAACATACAAATCCCTCAAATATGGGTATAAAACTCCTCTCTATTAATGCGAAAGGCCTCAACCACCCCGTTAAGAGGATGTCAATGTGGAAAGAGGCTCTTTCTAACAAATCTGACATTATCTGCGTGCAGGAAACGCACTTCTCCGAAACAGCTACCCCTTCTTGCACTCACAGGAATTTCCCTTATATCTTCTCAGCCAATGCCCAAAATAAAACAAAAGGGGTCCTCACAGCCATACGGGACACAGTGGCGTTTTCGGCCCACGAAACAATCAAAGACCCAGAAGGTCGGTATTTAATTCTGATTTGTGACCTTAACTCCATCACATACACTATTGTTAATGTGTATGCACCCAACCAACACCAGATCCGCTTTCTCCACAAACTTCTACGAAAGATCAAGGCTCACCAAAAAGGAAGATTAATAATATGTGGAGACTTCAACACAATCCCTGATTCAAATATAGACTCTTCCTCTAGCACCAGACGCCCGGGTATGTCTCTCCTGACCACACTTCATAAACAGGACCTTTTCGATGCCTGGAGGTGCATGCATGCAGGCGAAAGAGACTACACCTTTTTTTCTGCTTCACATAGAGTTTATTCTCGAATTGACCTTTTTCTTGTAGACCAAAACACCTTAGCCCAAACGACATCTACAACCATCAATTCCATCACGTGGTCCGATCACGCGTCCATTACCCTAGCTATAAATGATAAATCAGACTGCAGTGTTCCACAGATGTGGAGGTCCAATTCCTATTTAATGCAACAACCGGACTCTAAAAATGCTATAAGTCAACATTTGAAAGAGTTTTTTAGCGTTAATGATTCTTCTGTGCAGGATCAATTTATGCTTTGGAACTCTCATAAGGCATATATACGCGGTATCTTTATACAACTGGGGGCGAGAGCCAAGAGGCAGCGGCAACAAAAGGTAAAAGAACTAACAGACAAAATATTTCTGCTCGAAACCAGTAACAAACAAAAAACATCCCCTATAGTGTCCCAACATCTTACACAATTACGCAATGATTTAAGACTATTATTACTAGAAAGTTTTGAAAGATCCCCAAAAAAACTTAAAATGACTTATTATGCTACTGGCAACAAAGCTGGTAAAACCTTAGCGTACAGATTAAAAGGCCTTAGACACAAATCTAAGATCCCTTATATATTACACCCTATAACTAAACACAAACTCTATCACCCCCAAGACATAGCAGACGCTTTTAGTCACTATTACAGCACATTATACAATTTAAAGGACGATCCGAACACCATACAACCTAGCACTGATGCAATTAAATCTTTCCTCCAACACTTAGACATGCCCTCCCTCACAGATGAACATATACAAACCTTAAATCAAAAATTCAACACAGAAGAACTGCACAAAACCATAGATTCCCTCCCCAGTAACAAATCGCCAGGCCCAGACGGCTTCTCTGGGGATTAATACAAAACTTTTAAACATCTATTAATTCCATATATGGAACGTACTTTTAATACCGCTGCTGCCTCTGCCTCTTTCCCACCAGAAATGTTGAGTGCAATAATTGTGACGCTGCCAAGGCCAGGGAAGGAACCCAATACCCCCTCAAATTTCAGGCCCATCTCACTGCTTAATACCGACCTGAAAATATACGCCAAAATTATTGCATCCCGATTACTAAACATACTTCCCCTTCTCATACACCCTGACCAAACCGGGTTCACCAAAGGCCGTCAGACGTCCGATGCTACCCGCAGGTTAACAAACATCATACATTTAGCTAGGGTGTACAAAAGGCCTTCTCTGCTGTTGGCGCTAGACGCAGAGAAGGCCTTTGACCGCATACACTGGCAATACCTTACTCAGGTCTTGGGCAGGTTCGGTTTCTCTGGCACCATTCTTTCAGCAATCCTGGCCTTGTACTCTAAACCTACAGCCCAAGTATTTACATTGGGAGTTCTATCTAAACCATTTAGCATATCAAATGGGACCAGACAGGGTTGCCCCCTGTCCCCATTAATTTTCAATTTACTTATGGAACCTCTCGCTATTTATATCCGCTCCCATCCCGACATCAAAGGTTTCTGCATGGCTAAGTCCACTCATAAGATCAGCTTGTTTGCGGACAACATAATCATGATCTTAACCAATGTGGAAACTTCCCTGGCTTTGGTACACAGCACTTTAGAAATGTTCAATAAAATATCTTACTACAAAGTGAATGAGAGCAAATCGTACATAATGGGGATAGGCATTGATCCTGGTATACAAGATTAGGGATGAGCTTCGAGTTCGAGTCGAACTCATGTTCTACTCGAACATTGGCTGTTCGCAAGTTCGCCGAATAGCGAACAATTTGGGGTGTTCGCGGCAAATTCGAATGCCGCGGAACACCCTTTAAAAGTCTATGGGAGAAATCAAAAGTGCTAATTTTAAAGGCTTATATGCAAGTTATTGTCATAAAAAGTGTTTGGGGACCCGGGTCCTGCCCCAGGGGACATGGATCAATGCAAAAAAAAGTTTTAAAAACGGACGTTTTTTCAGGAGCAGTGATTTTATTAATGCTTAAAGTCAAACAATAAAAGTGTAATATCCCTTTAAATTTCGTACCTGGGGGGTGTCTATAGTATGCCTGTAAAGGGGCGCATGTTTCCTGTGTTTAGAACAGTCTGACAGCAAAATGACATTTGGAAGGAAAAAACTCATTTAAAACTACCCGCGGCTATTGCATTGCCGACAATACACATAGAAGTTCATTGATAAAAACGGCATGGGAATTCCCCACAGGGCAACCCTGAACCAAAATAAAAAAAAAAAATGATGTGGGGGTCCCCCTAAATTCCATACAAGGCCCTTCAGGTCTGGTATGGATATTAAGGGGAACCCCAGCCAAAATTTTAAAAAAAAATTGACGTGGGGTTCCCCCTAAATTCCATACCAGACCCTTCAGGTCTGGTATGGATTTTAAGGGGAACCCCGCGCCAAAAAAAAAAAAAAAAACGGCGTGGGGTCCCCCTAAAAATCCATACCAGACCCTTATCCGAGCACGCAACCTGGCAGGCCGCAGGAAAAGAGGGGGGGACGAGAGTGCGGCCCCCCCCCTCCTGAACCGTACCAGGCCACATGCCCTCAACATTGGGAGGGTGCTTTGGGGTAGCCCCCCAAAACACCTTGTCCCCATGTTGATGAAGACAAGGGCCTCATCCCCACAACCCTGGCCGGTGGTTGTGGGGGTCTGCGGGCGGGGGGCTTATCGGAATCTGGAAGCCCCCTTTAACAAGGGGACCCCCAGATCCCGGCCCCCCCCTGTGTGAAATGGTAAGGGGGTACTTACCCCTACCATTTCACTAAAAAACTGTCAAAAATGTTAAAAATGACAAGAGACAGTTTTTGACAATTCCTTTATTTAAATGCTTCTTCTTTCTTCCTTCATCTTCTTCTTCTTCTGGTTCTTCTGGCTCTTCTGGTTCTTCCTCCGGCGTTCTCGTCCAGCATCTCCTCCGCGGCGTCTTCTATCTTCTTCTCCTCGGGCCGCTCCGCACCCATGGCATGAGGGGGGAGGCTCCCGCTCTTCTCTTCATCTTCTTCTTCATCTTCATCTTCTTCTTCATCTTCTTCTTCTTCTTCTTCTCTTCTTCATCTCTTCTTCCTTCTTCATTTCTTCTCCAGGCCGCTCCGCAGCCATGCTGGCATGGTGGGAGGCTCCCGCTGTGTGACGGCGTCTCTTCGTCTGACGGTTCTTAAATAACGGGGGGCGGGGCCATCCGGTGACCCCGCCCCCCTCTGACGCACGGTGACTTGACGGGACTTCCCTGTGACGTCACGGGGAATGCCACAGGGAAGTCCCGTCATGTCCCGTGCGTCAGAGGGGGGCGGGGTCACCGGGTGGCCCCGCCCCCCGTTATTTAAGAACCGTCAGACGAAGAGACGCCGTCACACAGCGGGAGCCTCCCACCATGCCAGCATGGCTGCGGAGCGGCCCGGAGAAGAAATGAAGAAGGAAGAAGAGATGAAGAAGAGAAGAAGAAGAAGAAGAAGAAGAAGATGAAGATGAAGAAGAAGATGAAGAGAAGAGCGGGAGCCTCCCCCCTCATGCCATGGGTGCGGAGCGGCCCGAGGAGAAGAAGATAGAAGACGCCGCGGAGGAGATGCTGGACGAGAACGCCGGAGGAAGAACCAGAAGAGCCAGAAGAACCAGAAGAAGAAGAAGATGAAGGAAGAAAGAAGAAGCATTTAAATAAAGGAATTGTCAAAAACTGTCTCTTGTCATTTTTAACATTTTTGACAGTTTTTTAGTGAAATGGTAGGGGTAAGTACCCCCTTACCATTTCACACAGGGGGGGGGGCGGGATCTGGGGGTCCCCTTGTTAAAGGGGGCTTCCAGATTCCGATAAGCCCCCCGCCCGCAGACCCCCACAACCACCGGCCAGGGTTGTGGGGATGAGGCCCTTGTCTTCATCAACATGGGGACAAGGTGTTTTGGGGGGCTACCCCAAAGCACCCTCCCAATGTTGAGGGCATGTGGCCTGGTACGGTTCAGGAGGGGGGGGGCCACACTCTCGTCCCCCCCTCTTTTCCTGCGGCCTGCCAGGTTGCGTGCTCGGATAAGGGTCTGGTATGGATTTTTAGGGGGACCCCACGCCGTTTTTTTTTTTTTTTTTGGCGCGGGGTTCCCCTTAAAATCCATACCAGACCTGAAGGGTCTGGTATGGAATTTAGGGGGAACCCCACGTCAATTTTTTTTTTACATTTTGGCTGGGGTTCCCCTTAATATCCATACCAGACCTGAAGGGCCTTGTATGGAATTTAGGGGGACTCCCACATCATTTTTTTTTTTAATTTTGGTTCGGGGTTTCCCTGTGGGGAATTCCCATGCCGTTTTTATCAATGAACTTCTATGTGTATTGTCGGCAATGCAATAGCCGCGGTAGTTTTAAATGAGTTTTTTCCTTCAAAATGTCATTTTGCTGTCAGACTGTTCTAAACACGGGAAACATGCGCCCCTTTACAGGCATACTATAGACACCCCCCAGGTATGAAATTTAAAGGGATATTACACTTTTATTGTTTGACATTAAGCATTATTAAAATCACTGCTCCTGAAAAAACGGCCGTTTTTAAAACTTTTTTTTGCATTGATCCATGTCCCCTGGGGCAGGACCCAGGTCCCCAAACACTTTTATTGACAATAACTTGCATATAAGCCTTTAAAATTAGCACTTTTGATTATTCATGTTCGTGTCCCATAGACTTTAACGGTGTTCGCGTGTTCGAACGAATTTTTTTCCTGTTCGCATGTTCTGGTGCGAACCGAACAGGGGGGTGTTCGGCTCATCCCTATACAAGATGAACTTAGCTCAAGATTCCCATACTCCTGGGAAAACAAAGGGATAAAATACCTGGGCATTACCCTAACAGCAACACTGGATAGCCTAGTGGCTGCCAACTACACCTCATTCTTGGAAGCTTTAAAAAGAAGCTTTCAGATCTTGCCAAAGTTGAACTATCGTGGACAGGAAGATTGGCAGCGTTCAAGATGATAGTCCTACCACAACTGTTATATCTGTTTAGAACGCTCCCAGTCCCTGTACCGAATTCCTTCTTTTCAAATGCACAATCCCAGATTAATAGATTTCTCTGGCAGGGCAAGAAAGCTAGGTGCAGATTCATGAAACTTACTAGATCTAAAGAAGCTGGAGGAATAGGACACGTCATTCTAAAAGACTACTATATAGCAACAATACTCTCACAAGTCAAACACTGGCTATCCCAATCTCAGATCCACAGATGGCTAGAACTGGAAACGGCACAGGTCCCTAGGTCAAACCTGGCTGACCTGCTGCTGTCATCCGACATACAGACATGCACCCAAGCACACTTATCTCCTACAATGGTTGCTACATTACTAGCTTGGAAGACTTACATATCATTAAAATTCACAAATCAAACAACTAAAAAAATTCCGATCACTACATCCAGCCTAATTATGGTTATACCAAATCTACACATAGCACATTGGTCAACCAGAGGTATACAAACACTTGAGGATCTTATGGAAGGTCCAATACTCAAAACATTTGGATCCCTACAAGCCGAGTACAGATTGGAGGACCACGATTATTATAGCTACATTCAGATATCGCATCTTCTTCAAAAATACCACAACACTTCCATTGAAGTACCATGGAGAGTATTCCTTTACCTCACAAACCCAAACACCAACATAAAAGGTATATCCTTATTTTATAACTCACTCAACAACAAACAGGTATTCACCAAAACTGACAACATCATAGCATGGGAACACAAATTGGATACTTCATATACTGAGGAGCAATGGCAAACAGCCTTACGTAACACATTTGCAGCCACTAAATGCGTTAACCTATGGGAGACAACTCATAAAATACCATTAAATTGGTATCTAACACCATACCGAATCTCCAAATTTGCTCAACATTCCTCGCCTCTGTGCTGGAGGAACTGTAGACAAGTAGGAACACTACATCATATTATTTGGGAATGCCCAGGTATACATACATTATGGCAAAAAGTATTCATATTATTATCAGCAATAGCTGGGATTACGGTTACCCCGAAAGCAGACCTGGCTGTCCTTTCATTAGGCATAGAAAATATACTAGTAGCTACTAGAACTATAATAATACATATACTGCTTAGCACTAGGTTAACAATCCTCAGGCATTGGAAGGACACCAAACCTCCCACCCTCAGTGAAATTATTGAGCTGACCAACACTCACGCTACTTACGAATGTATGTTTGCAGCAACCCAGGGTCAATATTTGAAATCACAATCCACATGGTCCAGATGGACAAAATGGTACGCTAAGAACCACCAAAGGTAAACTTATCTTCGTCCTGATTATCTAAAACCCACTCATATGAAGAAAACAAAGCTGCATATTCTTTGTTTACATTTTATTTAATTTTTATTATTTATGTTACTTTAACATGGATACTTCTAGTACTAGTCCTTTTACTGGCTCATTCTCGAAATAGATATTTAGTATGAAGTTTATACCAGCATATTAACGACAATCAACTATAGTTAAGGTGTATAAGGCGAAATTGTGATGTGAAGGAATACCTAAATCCACGGCACTGTATACGAACTGTACTGTTTACAACATATATTGTGTACATTCTGTATTGTCTACAATTTATACTGTTTAATCCCTTCAAAACAATAAAAACTATTGAAATTAAAGGGACGCAGTGTCGAATCGCAAAAAATGGTCTGGTCAAGAAGAGGGTAAAACCTTACGGGGCTGAAGTGGTTAAACCATCCTAAATTTTGTGTCAGGGTGGTATAAATAGATTAGCAGAGAATTGCTCTACTCACAGCACAGCTCTGAAAGTCTCTGCCTATCAGGAGGGGGGGTGTGTGCCGTTCCTCCAATCAGCTGTCTCCCAGTGTATAGCTCCCAACTGTCCCTGATTTCGAGGAACGGTCCCTGATTTGGAGCAATGTCCCTCTGTCCCTCTTTCCCTCTCATTTGTCCCTCATTTTGGTCTGATCCATATAGGTGTATAAAAAATTCACTTTTTATCTTTCAAAAAGTGTTTCCCAGTGCTAAACCTTTCATTCAAATTCTAAATTGCTGCATTTGTACATTTTAAAAGCCAATATAAAGGAATAGTAGTGGTGAAAAAAAAGCCCTTGTGGATTTAATTAACCTTTTCTTGGGTTAATTCTCCTTTAAGGGGGCGTGGCAGGGGGCATGTCCCATGCCTACATACATTTGCTGGTAGATGTCCCTCATTCCCATCTCAAAATGTTGGGAGGTGTGCCAGTGTAATCCAAGACTTCTCTCACAGTGCAGAATGAGGAAGTGAAAAATCTAAAACGATCTGAACTTTCTATAGAATAGATAAAGCTGAAGACAGCAGATATAAAAGTAAAACTTATGTAGGGAGATTTGTTTCATCCCTGTGTATCATCTGAGGCTGTTCTCTTCACTGGGTTGTAATATTGGGGGTTATTTATCCTCAGTGTAGAGCTTACCAGTGAGCTGAGTCTACGCCAGTTATGCAGTTTAAGGGCTTTTTTGGCCCATGTTTATTGAATTAAAAGAAAAAAAAAAACAGTCCATCCAGGATTCCCACGCAGGGGTTACAACTTCAAAGCAAAAATGAAATAAATGGAAAATACCAAGCCACCTGGCTCTCTGGTTGGCAGTGCTGTTCAGGCGTTGACCTCGGTCCTCCTGACCTTGTAACTGTGTCCCTGTTTGGTACCCACTCTGGACCTCTGGTGACAATCTCTCTTACAGATTCCTGGCTGCTTCAGCCCACCGGCTTGGGCCCTCCGTCTGCTCTGTCAGACAATCCGGTGCCAACAGACACACTTCTCCCTTGTACACCTGGACTCCTCAGGAGGGTGGAGCCCAGAACCCTGGACCTGGTTCTGCTATAAGTCCAGGACCCACCTGTACAATCAAGCCCGACTCCTGGCTGTTCCCAAAACCCGGTCCCAGGATTGGAGATTCCATGCCACCCAGATCGCTATAAAATCTCCAGGCTCCAGGTCCCCAACTGGATTTTACAAACCACAGAGGAAAATGATAAAACAGTTTCCTCCAAATTAAATAATCCTCCTGGAGCCTCTCAACCTGCCTATTTGAGAATCCCGAGTGACAATCACTAGGACAGGGATCCGTACTGTCACTGGATATATGTGAGGGTTTACATCCACTGTAAATGAAAATGACATAAAAATGAAAATAAATATAGAATTAAAAAAATAAATGTGAAAAATAAAAGTAAAATAAAAATAAAAGCAAAAAAGAAAATAATAAAAATGAAAAAAATGAGAATAACAAAAATAATAACAAAAAAAAATAACATAGAATAAAACCATCGGGTGGACATACAGTATCTCACAAAAGTGAGTACACCCCTCACATTTTTGTAAATATATATCTTTTCATGTGACATAACTGAAGAAATGACACTTTGCTACAATGTAAAGTAGTGAGTGTACAGCTTGTATAACAGTGTAAATTTGCTTAGACAAGCAGATTAAGGACATGGATTACTGGAACCATGTCCTGTGGTCTGATGAGACCAAGATAAACTTATTTGGTTCAGATGGTGACAAGCGTGTGTGGGGGCAACCAGGTGAGGAGTATAAAGACAAGTGTGTCTTGTCTACAGTCAAGCATGGTGGTGGGAGTGTCATGGTCTGGGGCTGCATGAGTGCTGCCGGCACTGGGGGGCTACAGAACCATGAATGCCAACATGTACTGTGACATACTGAAGCAGAAAATGATCCCCTCCCTTCAGAGACTGGACCGCAGGGCAGTATTCAAACATGATAACCACCCCAAACACACCTCCAAGATGATCACTGCCTTGCTAATGTCGTGGAAAATATTATATTAATGTATTGTCATAAATCTCCCAGTGTCTGATCTCTTGCAACCCGCTCTAAAGAGCTGACTGGGGCAGACTGATGCTGGCTGAGACCTGTTAGGTAGTGGAAAACTTCCTGGTGTTTGGAGAGAGGTGTTTGCAGAGAGAGGGCATGTCTGCCAGCAAAAGGGCCCCTGTGCAATGCACAGAACGATCGTCTGGTGGGGATGCGTTCACTCTGCAAAGACATTATCGGTTTAGCGGTGGTTTGCTCTCGTCACCCCGGTATGCCTGATCAACATGTTTGGGGTGCCATGATGTACACCTGCAGATAATATCCCATGCACGAGGAACTTTAGTCATCGTCATTTAGTATATTGTATCATGTCCTGTAGTAATTGGTTGGTTTGTGTTCTGTTGTTAAATCCTTATATGGTCACTTACATCCTGTGAGGTCATATCCTGTGAGGTCACAAGCTTTGTAAGAGGTGTGTTTGGCTGTTGGAGGCCGAACCCTCAAGCTTTTGGGACCTCCTATTGATATGCTAATAAAGTGGCTCACTCAGACAGCTGAGGCTGGCTGGCAGTGTGATCTTGGAACTGGAAAGATGAGGTTGTGATTATTTGTGAGCATGGGGCACACACCAGAGGATGAGCTACACCAGAGGAAAGACATATGATCAAAAGGTGAGATGCATTTATATCATTAGACGAAATTGTTATTGTGATTAGAAACAGGATACTTGGCTGTGCTCTGTGTGCAGCCAAATTTCCCTAATAGAATGGCGGGCCAGGTACTTTATGGAGCAGAGAGGACCCCCGTCCACATCAGTGAGAAAAGGGGGGAGAATGGATCCCAGTCTAGGACATTTCTTTCCGATGTGTTGGGGAGCCTCTGCTCTGCAAAAGAACACAAGTTTGATCGTATGTCTGGTGTGTGTGTGCGTGTGACTGATGCTGTGTAACAAGTTTAACTGTTGGTAAGTATGAGTGCTGATAACTCCCCCTTGACTCACCCACCACCACTGTGCCACAGACTAAACAAAAATACCCTACTCAAAAAGCTGCCACTTTAAAAATCAAAATGCTGTAAATTAGGTGTTTTTAAATGAATGTGATTAAGTAAATCGAAAAACACAGTGGCGCTGAATATTGTGAATAAATTAAAAAACAGTAATAACAAACTGACTCATAATTAGGGATGAGCTTCGAGTTCGAGTCGAACTCATGTTCGACTCGAACATTGGCTGTTCGCAAGTTCGCCGAACAGCGAACAATTTGGGGTGTTCGCGGCAAATTCGAATGCCGCGGAACACCCTTTAAAAGTCTATGGGAGAAATCAAAAGTGCTAATTTTAAAGGCTTATATGCAAGTTATTGTCATAAAAAGTGTTTGGGGACCTGGGTCCTGCCCCAGGGGACATGGATCAATGCAAAAAAAAGTTTTAAAAACGGCTGTTTTTTCAGGAGCAGTGATTTTAATAATGCTTAAAGTTAAACAATAAAAGTGTAATATCCCTTTAAATTTCATAGCTGGGGGTTTCTATAGTATGCCTGTAAAGGGGCGCATGTTTCCTGTGTTTAGAACAGTCTGACAGCAAAATGACATTTCGAAGGAAAAAAAGCCATTTAAAACTACCCGCGGCTATTGCATTGCCGACAATACACATAGAAGTTCATTGATAAAAACGGCATGGGAATTCCCCACAGGGCAACCCCAAACCAAAATTAAAAAAAAAAAAATGACGTGGGAGACCCCCTAAATTCCATACATGGCCCTTCAAGTCTGGTATGGATATTAAGGGGAACCCCGGCCAAATTTTTTTTTAAAAAATTACGTGGGGTTCCCCCTAAATTCCATACCAGACCCTTCAGGTCTGGTATGGATTTTAAGGGAAACCCCGCGCCAAAAAAAAAAAAAAAAAGGCGTGGTGTCCCCCCAAAAATCCATACCAGACCCTTATCCGAGCACGCAACCTGGCAGGCCGCAGGAAAAGAGCCCCCTCCTGAACCGTACCAGGCCACATGCCTTCAACATTGGGAGGGTGCTTTGGGGTAGCCCCCCAAAACACCTTGTCCCCATGTTGATGAGGACAAGGGCCTCATCCCCACAACCCTTCAGGTCTGGTATGGATTTTAAGGGGAACCCCGCGCCAAAAAAAAACAAAAAAACGGCGTAGTGTCCCCCCAAAAATCCATACCAGACCCTTATCCGAGCACGCAACCTGGCAGGCCGCAGGAAAAGAGCCCCCTCCTGAACCGTACCAGGCCACATGCCCTCAACATTGGGAGGGTGCTTTGGGGTAGCCCCCCAAAACACCTTGTCCCCATGTTGATGAGGACAAGGGCCTCATCCCCACAACCCTGGCCGGTGGTTGTGGGGGTCTGCGGGCGGGGGGCTTATCGGAATCTGGAAGCCCCCTTTAACAAGGGGACCCCCAGATCCCGGCCCCCCCTGTGTGAAATAGTAAGGGTGTACTTACCCCTACCATTTCACTAAAAAACTGTCAAAAATTTTAAAAATGACAAGAGACAGTTTTTGACAATTCCTTTATTTAAATGCTTCTTCCTTCATCTTCTTCTTCTTCTGGTTCTTCTGGTTCTTCCTCCGGCGTTCTCGTTCAGCATCTCCTCCGCGGCATCTTCTATCTTCTTCTCCTCAGGCCGCTCCGCACCCATGGCATGAGGGGAGGCTCCCGCTCTTCTCTTCATCTTCTTCTTCATCCTCTTCTCTTCTTCTTTTCTTCTCTTCTTCTCTTCTTCTCTTCTTCATTTTCTTCTCCGGGCCTCTCCGCAGCCATGCTGGCATGGAGGGAGGATCCCGCTGTGTGACGGCGTCTCCTCATCTGACGGTCCTTAAATAATGGGGGGCGGGGCCACCCGGTGACCCCGCCCCCTCTGACGCACGGGACATGACGGGACTTCCCTGTGGCATTCCCCGTGACGTCACAGGGAAGTCCCGTCAAGTCACCGTGCGTCAGAGGGGGGAGGGGTCACCGGGTGGCCCCGCCCCCCGTTATTTAAGAACCGTCAGACAAAGAGACGCCGTCACACAGCGGGAGCCTCCCTCCATGCCAGCATGGCTGCGGAGCGGCCCGGAGAAGAAAATGAAGAAGAGAAGAAAAGAAGAAGAGATGAGGATGAAGAAGAAGATGAAGAGAAGAGCGGGAGCCTCCCCTCATGCCATGGGTGCGGAGCGGCCCGAGGAGAAGAAGATAGAAGACGCCACGGAGGAGATGCTGAACGAGAACGCCGGAGGAAGAACCAGAAGAACCAGAAGAAGAATAAGATGAAGGAAGAAGCATTTAAATAAAGGAATTGTCAAAAACTGTCTCTTGTCATTTTTAACATTTTTGACAGTTTTTTAGTGAAATGGTAGGGGTAAGTACCCCCTTACCATTTCACACGGGGGGGCAGGATCTGGGGGTCCCCTTGTTAAAGGGGGCTTCCAGATTCCGATAAGCCCCCCGCCCGCAGACCCCCACAACCACCGGCCAGGGTTGTGGGGATGAGGCCCTTGTCCTCATCAACATGGGGACAAGGTGTTTTGGGGGGCTACCCCAAAGCACCCTCCCAATGTTGAGGGCATGTGGCCTGGTACGGTTCAGGAGGGGGGGGCGCACTCTCGTCCCCCCCTCTTTTCCTGCGGTCTGCCAGGTTGCGTGCTCGGATAAGGGTCTGGTATGGATTTTTGGGGGGACTCCACGCCGGTTTTTTTTTTTTTGGCGCGGGGTTCCCCTTAAAATCCATACCAGACCTGAAGGGTCTGGTATGGAATTTAGGGGGAACCCCACGCCTTTTTTTTTTTATTATTTTGGCCGGGGTTCCCCTTAATATCCATACCAGACCTAAAGGACCTGGTATGGAATTTAGGGGGACTCCCACATAATTTTTTTTTTTTTAATTTCAGTTCGGGGTTTCCCTGTGGGGAATTCCCATGCCGTTTTTATCAATGAACTTCTATGTGTATTGTCGGCAATGCAATAGCCGCGGGTAGTTTTAAATGGCTTTTTTTCCTTCGAAATGTCATTTTGCTGTCAGACTGTTCTAAACACGGGAAACATGCGCCCCTTTACAGGCATACTATAGACATCCCCCAGGTATGAAATTTAAAGGGATATTACACTTTTATTGTTTGACTTTAAGCATTATTAAAATCACTGCTCCTGAAAAAACGGCCATTTTTAAAACTTTTTTTTGCATTGATCCATGTCCCCTGGGGCAGGACCCAGGTCCCCAAACACTTTTTATGACAATAACTTGCATATAAGCCTTTAAAATTAGCACTTTTGATTATTCATGTTCATGTTCCATAGACTTTAACGGTGTTCGCGTGTTCGAGAGAACTTTTTCCTGTTCGCATGTTCTGGTGAGAACCGAACAGGGGGGTGTTCGGCTCATCCCTACTCATAATAAGAAGTGATTCCTTATAAGAGATATTGAGTGACTAAAACATATGTTAAACAGTGTCCACCAAGTGACAAGTGTGAAGAAAAAAACTAAACATGAAAACATAAACTATATCAAGGGAAGTTCTCCTCTTCAACTTCCACCACACCCGAGTGTTCAGTGATCCCACTCCCTATGAAAACTCACTCACCGACTTCTAATGCCCACACTTTCGTGTTAGGGCTCAAAAGCATTAACGATCGTAACACAAGGATCACATAGGTAGTTCAGATGCCAGAATCGTGTGCAGGGATCGTTCTATATGTGAAATAAAAAAATACTCCAATAGTGCAAAACCGTAAGGCAATTTATTAAAAGCACTCCAAATCATAAGTATAAAACTCACACATTTCCAATGTGAACAAGCAAAGAATCAATTCCACAGCAAGTCGATCTTCAAAGCACAGCACAATCAACATAAAGAACAGCTACCAAAGAGATGCGGTCACGGCGGACCCGAGGTGTACAGGCGTCAGACTGCTTCTCTCGCCTATCGGGCGCCTCACCGCTCTAACGATGTGTCACTTCCTCATAGGATGCAGCAGCATCACGCGTCACTGGTGGGGTCTGTCATATAGCCACGCCCCGACATGTTTCATCATACACCGACTTAATCATGGGCATTAGAAGTCAGTGAGTGAGTTTTCATAGGGAGTGGGATCACTGAACACTCGGGTGTGGTGGAAGTTGAAGAGGAGAACTTCCCTTGATATAGTTTATGTTTTCATGTTTAGTTTTTTCCTCACACTTTTGTCTCTTGGTGGACACTGTTTAACATATGTTTTAGTCACTCAATATCTCTTATAAGGAATCATTTCTTATTATGAGTCAGTTTGTTATTACTGTTTTTTAATTTATTCACAATATTCAGCGCCACTGTGTTTTTCAATTTACTTAGTCACATTCATTTAAAAACACCTAATTTACAGCACTGTGTAACAAGTTTGTAATGCATGTGAGAAATTTATGAATTGGGATTATTTGCAGCCTGCAATGTGTGTGTGTGTGTGTGGTCTGAGTAGTTTTGTAAGTAGCTGAACCTGTTTGTAAAGATGCCATGAGTTTAGTGAAGGGGCAGGCATTGTTGTTTTTGTATTGAAAGGGGCTACACCCTGGGGGAAGGGGACTATAATGTTCTGAACAGACATACAAGCATTCACTGTCTGTACTTCTCAATGTCTTGTTCCTGTGAAAACTGATGTGAACTGAATTTGAATGTATGTTACAGCCATGTAATTGTGGGTTATGTGGCTTGGTTGTTTCATTGGATAACATGTGTTCCTAAGTTGTGCTTTTTGTAACTTTAACACTTTTAAATGTTTGTCTAAGCGTTCATTTAGTATCTCAAATGTGTAATTTTTTGGGGAGACATTTTTGGATTTGGCAGGAAAATGGTTTTTGCCTGCTACTTCCTTTTGTTGTCTACCATGTGACTACGGTCGGCCATTTTCTATTCCTTTGTGTGTGAACTTTGAAATGTTTATCCATCTTTGGTCAATTTTGTCGGGAAAATGCGCCATTTTGTTGGGGTCTGGCTTTTGTTGTGGTCACCATGTGCATCGGTGGCCATTTTGAAGACCTCTGAGCCCTCCTACAGGGGAAGCTGCTCCATTGTGTATTCCTTTGTGTGTGCAAAGCCATGTGCTTTAAGCTACAATCTGGCTTCCAGGGACCATTTTGTGAATTCTTTTTTTGTACTGTTTACATACTTTTCAAGGAAACTATTGCGTTTTCTGTATTGAATATTGGTTTTGAGTGAAATCTCTACTTTGCACTGAATTTCAATGGATAACAAGACTAGCTTTAACTGAGTTTTTGTACACAGCAGTGTGTGTTATTTTAATTTTTTAATGTTTTGGCAGTTTCTCAGAGGGCAATTCATGGTTTTGAGGCTTGTATCGCTTTAAGCTAAGGTTTGTTAGCCTGCAGTATCCCTCCCCTCTCTTTTCCTGTACATTGATATGTAAATAAACCAGTTTGAGGGGTTTTAGAGCTGGGCATGCAGCATTTTACGTATCAACAGGAAGTTGGTGGGGGGGAGCTTGGAGTATCACACAAGCCAATGAGATTTGTACTCGGAAGGACAATGGGAAAATACTGGCGTTTGAAAGTGTTTTAAATTCAATTCCAATTGTTTTAAAGAAGTTTATGTTTCTAGTTAAGATTTCTAATTTCTTGATAGACAAAATATGAAGCTATTTGAGGCTTCCCCTCCCCCTCCCTCTTCCTACTCAGGTGTGCAACAGGAAGTTGGTGGGAGGGGCTTGGGGTCTTTTGACTTGTGTTTGGAAGGACGAAATCATTTTTATTTTTAAATTATATTAAGGTTTATACTGTAATACAGTTTTGGGTAGAGAGCAAACAGGAGGCATCCATGTTATTGTTGTAAAAGTGCTCTGTGTAGATTTGTCTGGCAGTGTACGGTCGTACAGCGCAATGCGCTTGTGTATGCATACACTGTGAGGGGTTGAAACATAATTCGGGGGGTGATCTGTGGTTGTTGGCGAATCATTTGGCATAGTTAATAGTTGGTTGTTAAAAGAGTGGTACTCTGTAGTTCTGTGCCAAACGTGTTGGGACAACAAGCCATAGAGTTGATGCCTCATTTTAGTGTTTCTAGTTGAGTGACTAATTTGTAGTCTGTCAATCCACTGTGTAAGAAGACACCGGGCGGTGGTCTCCGAAATTGGTGCAAGGGTTTTCCCTGGACGCAGGGATAAGACGATAAGCTGATTTGATTCGCCATGGGCAATGGCAGTCCATGCAAGGGAAGGAATGCGAGGCTTCCCACAGTCAGACGAATGCACAAGAGCATGTGGAGTCTAGTTCTGAGGAAAAAGGCCATTAAACCCCAGAAAGATTGACATAGGTGGTCCAAGGATACTATTTTGGGTATCCCATCTGTAATGTTGAGTGAGTTGATGGATGCGTAGTACACGTTTGTGTGATTAAAAATACACAGGCCTGTTTTTGAACTTTGTGTGGCTGGTCCATGCAAAGATTTTGAAATGCTCTCGTGCTTTTCAAATTGTATTCTTTTCTATCGCTAAAAGAGTGAAGGCAGCATTCCTTCTGGTTGTTTTTATTTTTTCATTTTTCGGTTTTGGGAACTATGAAATATCTCCCCCACATTTGTATCTAAATGTTTGTCTTTGTTTCATTGTTTGTATGTGGTAACAAGATGTTTGAACCTCTCGTGACAGCCCTCTTGCGTGTCGCGGCTGTTGTATTTTAGGGAAAAAAAAAACGTGAAAGTAAGATTTACAGAGGGTTTAGTTATTATCAGTTTTGTGGAATGTCAGTGACAACTTACCAATGTACATGTATATTGTATTGTTTACCATTCTTTGAAGGATAGAGTAATAACCTTTGTTTATAAGTATCTTTTCAGGTCCAAAGTTTCTGGTAGTGTGTGTACAGGTGTATAAGAAGGTAAAAGTATCATAGGCTATTTCACTGTTTCATTCTGCACCATTCTAAACCCTACATGTCTTCCTCCAGTTTGTAATGAGGAGGGAAGAAAAAGAGGGATGAGAGTGGTGAGAATGAAAATTTTTCAAACCGACAATACTAACCGCTCTAATTCTAACCAAGTTTGTGCCAAGACTGTCTTTCTTTGATAGAATTTGAATCAGCAAGCAGCAGTCTGGTGAAAGAGGCTCCCATCCCAGATGCTAAGAACCTTTTTGTCACTGGTTCCAGGTATTACACCCCGGATGATAAGCCACGCACAGGTTATGCAGTGACCACAGTCCCGATTTCTGGGTTATTGTCATATGAGGTTTGTTAGAAGGTCAACCAAAACCAGAGTTGTACTTTCCTCATTAGCTTTCACCTACATTCTCAGTTGATGGGGTGGGTGCAATCACTGTAACATGAACTTCAAAAGGTCCACCACAGGGTTCACGAGTCCATCCTGGACCCTGACACAATAACCAGTTTACATTCTTTCCAACCAGGTGACTGGGTCATTATAAAGAAGCTTGAGGGATGAGACCACGCCAGCCACTGCAAGAAGCTGATCAACCACAAAGAGTAGAGAAGTATCTTCGTTAATTTATATTTTTTGTTTAATACATTTTGGCAAGGGTAACAATGAAAAGCATCCCAACTAGCTAAGAAAGAGAACAGGACACATGGTTGGGTATTTAGTGTCCCAGCGATGACGGCGGTACATGCTATATGTGATGTTCATATTGGTGTGAGGAGTTTTGACAGACTAGTAAAATCCAAACAGACACCTGTCAAAGAAACTTAACAAAACATTTCTAGAGGGTAAAATTAATTATAATTTTAACAATAGCTCTGGTTCTTGCCAGCTTTGGTATCGGGATAACTAGGTAGCTCACAAGTGTGCTTCAACTGTAGTTTGGTATTAATGTGGATCTACAGCTTATAAGGTAATTTCCTGTAAGGCAAGAGGTTCATGTGTGCTGGTGAAACTCGTCCCAGCATCTTATGTCACGGCCGATCGTGAGGATCTGATGGTGCGAGAGAAGGTAAGAATGGCAGGGACAGCTGGAAGGGAATTGCTTGTACACGGTGGGGGCTTGAGCTTATGAAACGCTTGAACAATTTCTCATCCATAGAGGATGAGATGTTTTCATGTAACTGTTGAAGCTACAAGGAAGTTCCCACAGTCCAAGGGGGTTTCTGGGAATTCATAAGTAAAGATTATTATATCTGGATCAAGGATAGTAGTGAAAAAGTTCAGGCCCATATGGATAAGGTTTAGATCCCTACAAGGCAAAGCCAGAGCTATAGATAGTGAAGATTGGAATCCTTTTTAAGGGTTTGGGAACCATTGGGGATTTCATTTTTATCTTGCAGCGGATCATAGTGAAGGAAGTAGGGGTATATATACTCTCATGTTATCTTTGTTTCTATTCCTTCTATATGCCATGATGAGGTGCTCCTGTTGCCTGATTGGATGCGTGACCAGAGCCTGAGCAGATGACCACATCTTCCCTGATGAGATGCCCCGAAACCCGACCCACGTACAAGACACATAGGATCCCAGACCGACCGGCGACTACTACAGCTCACCACGTCATCTCCAACAAAGTCTACATGTGAAGCCGTGTTTTACTTTTTATGGACTAAGAAGAAGATCAGGATTCATCGAGGGACACATGGGATCACATGACAAAAGGAGGGACTGTTGTGGAAAATTTTATATTAATGTATTGTCATAAATCTCCCAGTGTCTGATCTCTTGCAGCCCGCTCTAAAGAGCTGACTGGGGCAGACTGACGCTGGCTGAGACCTGTTAGGTAGTGGAAAACTTCCTGGTGTTTGGAGAGAGGTGTTTGCGGAGAGAGGGCATGTCCGCCAGCAAAAGGGCCCCTGTGCAATGCACAGAAGGATCGTCTGGTGGGGATGCGTTCACTCTGCAAAGACATTATCGGTTTAGCGATGGTTTGCTCTTGTTACCCCTGGTATGCCTGATCAACATGTTTGGTGTGCCATGACGTACACCTGCATATAATATCCCATGCACGAGGAAATTTAGTCATCGTCATTTAGTATATTGTATCATGTCCTGTAGTAATTGGTTGGTTTGTGTTCTGTTGTTAAATCCTTATATGGTCACTTACATCCTGTGAGGTCATATCCTGTGAGGTCACAAGCTTTGTAAGAGGTGTGTTTGGCTGTTGGAGGCCGAACCCTCAAGCTTTTGGGACCTCCTATTGATATGCTAATAAAGTGGCTCACTCAGACAGCTGAGGCTGGCTGGCAGTGTGATCTTGGAACTGGAAGGATAAGGTTGTGATTATTTGTGAGCATGGGGCACACTCTAGAGGATGAGCTACACCAGAGGAAAGACATATGATCAAAAGGTGAGATGCATTTATATCATTAGACGAAATTGTTATTATGATTAGAAACAGGAGACTTGGCTGTGTGCTCTGTGTGCAGCCAAATTTCCCTAACACTAAAGAAGCTGAGGGTAAAGGTGATGGACTGGCCAAGCATGTCTCCAGACCTAAACCCTATTGATCATCTGTGGGACATCCTCAAACAGAAGGTGGAGGAGCGCTAGGTCTCTAACATCCATCAGCTCCGTGATGTCGTCATGGAGGAGTGGAAGAGGACTCCAGTGACAACCTGTGAAGCTCTGGTGACCTCCATACCCAAGGGGGTTAAGGCAGTGCTGGAAAATAATGGTGGCCACACAAAATATTGACACTTTGGGCCCAATTTGGACATTTTCACTTAGGGGTGTACTGACTTTTGTTGCCAGCGGTTTAGACATTAATGGCTGTGTGTTGAGTTATTTTGAGGGGACAGCAAATTTACACTGTTATACAAGCTGTACATTCACTACTTTACATTGTAGCAAAGTATCATTTCTTCAGTGTTGTCACATGAAAAGATAGAATGAAATATTCACAAAAATGTGAGGGGTGTACTTACTTTTGTCAGATACTATACATCTATTCCAAAGCCTTGTTGACCCACCTCAGCATAAGCCCAGGGGGTCCACCCCGGAAGGTGAGTGCGCCCTCTGGTGGCAGTCTACACGCTGGGTGTCGCAGTGATTTCCATAGAGCACTTTATATCTTCAGCTCAGATCACATATGAGCCACATGCAGCTCACAGCGGGGGGTCCGGTACGTCCTGGTTCAATATTTCAGGTCTGATTTTAGGCCGCATTTTGGGCTGAATTCGGACCTGAAACAGACCAAAAGACGCACAGAATCTCACCGGACCCGCTGTGGAGATATGTGAACCGGCTCCATAGAGAGCCGGCCAAAATCTCCTGCTATTGTGTACTGGATGTGGGGAATCCGCATCCAATTCTCAATGGTGTGAACCCGGCCCTAACAGTGGAGGAACCTCACATGCACCTTATGCTGATGAACTTTTATTTTCACTGACAACATGCTTCATTTTTTAATCATGGACTTCACATATATCATGTTTTCTTTTTTGATTTCACAGTGATGAAGTGCCTTTTCTTTGACTCCACATTGATGAATTATTTGGACAGATTTTTGGATAGTGATGAGTTTTTGTTATTGTATATATAGTATATGGATTTATGGACAGGTTTATTGATGTAATAATAATAGTAAAGCACTTTAGCACTTTATTCCACATATCTAAGTAGAAAGCGCGGCAGTTTATTACTTCAGTTCCCCCCCCCGGGGGGTATTACATTTAGTGCTCAGCATCCTAGCAGTGGGGAACCAGGAAATCTGATATTATCCACATGTACAAAACGTTTTTATTTTATTTACCATTTTAGTCTTTCAACACTTTGTGCGAATCACATTAAAAAAAATAAGTACAGAAAGATCCCTGTTGATCCTGCCAGTAATGCACTCGGCATTACCAATTCCTGTTGTGGGCTGACAACACGCAGGCGTTTGTGGACTGAAATCACAAGAAATGGTATCAGCCCTGCCCAGTTGTATTTTGCTACTACTACTAACTGTAATGCCCCGTACACACGGTTGAATTTTCCGATGGAAAGTGTCCGATCGGAGCGTGTTGTCGGAAATTTCGACTGTGTGTGGGCTCCATCGGACATTTTCCATCGGATTTTCCGACACACAAAGTTGGAGAGCAGGAGATAAAATTTTCCGACAACAAAATCCGATCGCATCAATTCCGATCATGTGTGGCCTGTTCCGAAGCACAAAGTGCCACGCATGCTCAGAAGAAATTCCGACACGGAACAGCTCGGTCTGGTAAAATTAGCGTTCGCAATGGATACAGCACTTTCGTCACGCTGCAATGTTAAAAATGGTTTAATACAGCGCAATCTCTTCTTCTTTATAATGTGACAAGAATTAAGTAGTTTTGCTGCTCATATTCACACACACTTCCCACAAACTTATTTTTGTGTTTTTTTCTTGGGATTCCCTGAATATATTGTTATTTGTCACATCTGACAGATTTTTTTTTTTTTTTTTTTGTGATTTCAAGCCATTTTTAGTTTAGATTTTATGTTTGTATTTTTCCCAAGGCTGATCTTTGTTTAATGTTATTTTTAGTTTTACTCCAGACTATTTTTGTTTGTGTTTTGTGTGTCAAGTTCCCACAACACCATTGATATCTTTTATTATTTAATCTCAAGGAGATTGTTTGTTGTTGGTGTCCCTTGTTCATTTCACATTGTATATTTGCAATGTACCTGAATCCTCACAAACAAACTGTCCTTTTTGAAGTCAAACACACATAGGAGAGTATAATTCAAACCAAAATTCCTTTATTAAGGGCTCAGAACCAAACAAAGAGGGAGGCAACGCTGGATCAGCAGGAGAAATTAGCGAAGCCTGGGACCCCCAGGGCAGACAACAATTCTTGAACATCAAAATTGGTGGCCTGAGGAGTCCATATGTAAGGGAGGCCAGTCTGGTCCAGAAGTCGCAGAGATCCCGAAAGCAGCAGATAACATCTGTGTCCCCAGGCTGTGGTACCACAAGAGGCTCTTTTGGCCAACCAGACTGGATCCAGGGTCCTCACTTTCTGGTCTTCCTTCCACGCTTCATTCCGAGCTGTGGCTGTGCTGTTGGAGATGTGGCAGGAGGAGGAGTAGGACCTGGAGGAGGAGGAGGACTGGGAGGACCTGGAGGAGAAGGAGGAGGAGAAGGAGGAGGACCTGCAGGAGGAGGAGGAGGACCATCTGTGAGTTCACAAAGGTGTGTTTGAGATGTAATTTGGCCCCTCATACCTTTATTAAGAGCCTCCAATATGAGCGACTTACACATGAGTTGTTGTCCCTCCTCCATCCTCTGCATTTTAGAGGCAATGATGGCAGCAAAGTCCTCCTCCACGGTGTGTGGTGCTCCCAGGACCTCTGTAGCCCTCCAAAAGAGGCCTATGGCAGCTTCCTCTAGGGTACTCCTCCTCCTGCCACTTTCTCTTTCCAGGTGTAGGGGAGGGACTGGCACATCAGGCAGCCGGCTCGGCCCGGCCACCTCCTGGCTGAGACTTCCCTGTGTATGAAAAAGGGACATGGTTTTAGTTTTTGCATCGTCAATCACAATCATAAATTAGTGCTCCAAACTAACATCTAGTTAACATCATTGATTGGACAACCAGCAATATTTAGAGGAATGCTATACCTGGCTCAATCTGGGCTCCTCCACATGTTGCTGCCTGGAAGGCCCAGGTTGAGCGTCAGAAGCCTCAGCTGGGGGGGAAGGAAGCGTGGAAGGAAGACTGGAGAGTGATGACCTGGGTTCAGTCTGGCCTGACAGAAAATGCAGCCTGTCGTAGTACCACATCCTGGGGACATAGATGTCATATGCCGCTCCGGATCTCTGCGAATCCTGGACTTTCTGGCGCTCCCTTACATATGTGCTCCTCAGGCCACCAATTAGGATCTTCAAATATGTGATGTCTGCCGTGGGGATCACCTGCTTCACAATTTCCAACAAATGACCCAGCGCTGCCTTCCTCTTTGTTTGGTTCTTGTAATGTGGGTTGTTGATCTCCCACAGACATGGCAGCTCCCTTAACATATCAATGAATATTGACATGAAGTCATTATCTTTTAATAAGATATCCATGTTCACTGCAAGACACAACACAATACAAAGCCTAATGTCAGACAAAACTCTCCTAATCTGGTTACAATATAGGCCTCAATATAGAAGCAGTATAGGCACAAGTTTGTCTCTTACCTTCGTTCTTACAATCAGCGCGTCCAATGCTCCTTCCTCCGCTCACAGATCGTATGTACTACGCACGCGTGTTACGCTTTATACACACTGCGTATGCATGTAACTCTGCCCGCCCATGACATTCTTTCTAGTCTATTCCCCGCCTCTTTTCGTTTGGCGCAGTGGGTGAAGAGCACATGGCGGAGTTAGAGCAGGTGCGTGCTAATTCTAGCAACGAGGAGGAGGAGGAGGAAAGCCCGGATCCGGAAACGTCCCGATCCAGAAGGAGACGATTTAAAGCGACAAATATGTCCTTTGGGGAGATGTTGGAGATGGTGGACATCATGAAGAAGGCCAACTATGACGGAAAGTATGGGCCTTACCCCCACCCCAACATCAGAGAGGCCAAAACCATTGCTAAAGTGATCAAAAGTCAGCACAGAAACTTCGGGGTACGACAATCGAAAGATTAGCTCAGGAATCGGTGGTCGGACCTAAAATTAAGAGAGCCCGAGCAGTAACTAAAGATCCGGAGAGTGCTGCAAAAAAGTAAGTAGTTGTGCTATGTTCCTATTATTTTTGTCTTTATTACGTTCGTGCTGCTCCATATGCTTTTCTTAATTGTACAGTTTAAAGTGTCAATTTTAATGTTCATGGGCCCATTATTCGTTCGTCTACAAAAAAAAAATTTCACCCTCTAAAACAACATTGTTTCTGCCATATGCATTTGCCCACATTTTTTAGGGCCTACTTGGATGAAAAATATTTGGTTGTGTAGATGGGTTTGTTACTAGAATGAAATGCAGACTAGATTGTGTGTAAGGAGAGGACACTGAGCAGCTGTTTTCACATCTGGACACTGGAGCACTAGTGTGGGACACAAGAACACCATTTTTATTAGGGGGCCACACAGGTGCTCCAGTGTATCCTATAGGGGGATCTCCATCTGTGAAGCTTGTACTAAACAGGTAAAGTATTGCAGCTTGACAAAGGACAATAAAAAAGCGACATCTTGGAACTCTGCTAAAATAGACAATTGTACCCCACTTCCAAGCAATGTTTCCTATTTATAGTTCTGCCATCAAATCACTGTGTGCTAATTATACCATTTTTGTTTTACGTAGGGGAGAAAAGACTCGGAGGACACCCCTCATCCGAGGAGAACAGAGACCCCCCACCTGTTGAAGAAGGTGAAATACCCTCAACACAAGTGGAGCAGGAGGAGGAAGAAGATGTGGTTGAAATTGCCACCACAACAGGTGAGTGTCTGCGACCACAGGCTCAGGTAAGAGATGGATGCTGGCAGATTTTTGATACCTGTTTTTGTTTGGTTTCTCTCTTTTTAGGTGATCGAGATCCTTTCACATCCGAAAGTGCCCAGATGCTGATCGGGGAGATCATGGGGTGTAATTTGGAATTGGAGAACCTAAAGACAAAAATCAATGATGTGATTAAAAGAAATAATAACATCATTGATGTTTTGGGGCGAATTTAAAACCCCACTAAATCACTTTTTTGATTGTGGTCCAATGTTTTAAATCTTTTTGCAATGTTTTGAAAAGCCAAATTTGGAGGATGCACACAGTGTGCCAACATGTGCTATCTGCCATCACGGGAGATCAATGGACGCGTTTTGGGGGTGCAACCCCTTCCTCAATAATAAAGTAGCGGTGAGGAAGGGCTTGCTCCCCCAAAACACATCCCTTGATCCCCCGTGATGGCAGCTAGCACATGTTGACATTCGTAAATTGGTGTGCATCTTCCAAATTTGGCTTTTCCAGGGGTGATTTCCACCCATCTGAACGCAATATCAAACACAGTTCCTAAATACTGATGTCTGATATTGCCTTCAGGTTTTACCTAATGTGAACTTTGTAAGTTCAAGATTTTTGTCTTTCTTGTTGGTTTTACACAGGCCTGTTTTATCGTAAATGGACATTCTATTTTTGATAATGCCACCCAAAAAATTGTTATGCAACAAACATGTTGGTTTGTTTTAAAAACCTTTGGTAAATGCACATGTGATTGTGCAGGTATAAAAAAGTTTGTTAATCAAGAATGTGTGGATTATTGTTTCAACACTACAACACTTTTGGGGTGATGTAATTGCTGTTTTCAGCGAAAATGGGGGTTATTTCCTAAGGGCAAATCCACTTTGCACTACAAGTGCAGGTTCAGCGCAGTTGCAAGTGCACTTGTAGTGAAATGTGTTTTTGCATTTAGTAAATAACAGCCAACAGTGCTTTGTATAAGGTTACACAATCACGCCATTTTCTGCACTCAACACATTTCTGTCAGGGTCAGCTAAAACAAACACAAGCAGTAAATTTCTTTTTGTTTTTTATTGTAAAAAGGCTTCACATATTTGCTGGCATATTGATGGCCCCCCTACCGGCAAAGAACTCCAGGTAGCATAACCGGACATCACGGGCACTCAGAGAGGACAAGCCAGGACGGCCGCATTCAAGCGCCGTCAGTGTGGTTTCATGTATCATTCCGGCCTCAGGCCCAACTGAGCCAGCATAGTTGGCCGAATGTTTCCTTAAAAAGTTATAGGGAACACAGCACGCAAGTATAATATGGTTCAGTTTATACTCCGCCATATGGATGGGTGTCAGAAATAGGTGGAACCGGCTGGCCAGGATTCCAAATGTGTTCTCCACCACTCTTCGGGCTCTGGCCAGCCGGTAATTAAAAACCCTCTGTTCCGGGGTGAGGGTCCTCATTGGGAATGGCCGCATCAAGTGGTCCCCCAGCGCAAACGCTTCATCAACAACGAACACGAATGGGAGTCCTTCCACATTGTCCTCTGGAGCTGGCAAGTCCAAGCTGCCATTCTGGAAACGCCTGCAGAACTCCGTCTGGGCGATGACTCCACCATCAGACATCCGGCCATTCTTCCCCACGTCCACATACAAGAAGTCGTAATTAGCCGACACCACCGCCAACATCACTATACTATTGAACCCCTTATAGTTGAAATAGTATGACCCCGAGTTGGGTGGTGGGACGATGTGGACGTGTTTCCCATCAATTGCCCCTCCGCATTTAGGAAAGTCCCACCGCTGGGAAAAGTGGGAGGCCACAGTTTTCCATTCCTGTGGCGTGGAAGGAAACTGTTGAGGAAAAAACAATAAACATTACTATTTTTGATCAGAAACATGTCAAGCAGATTAGACACAAACATTATGGGTCAACCTCCAGATAGCATTTATTAAGGGGAATTTAACAACGCCAAAGTATAAGGTACACCTATCATATCCCCACCCTCTCATGGGCCATTTCTAACATTATGGGGTGTGTGGAAATCTTGGACAGGTAACCCTCTTCACTTCATTGAGAGATGAATGCCTAAATAATGGGTATTACTTGGAACAGCCCCTCCTTAGTTACACTATTGGCAGCCCACTGGACAGGTAAGAAGTGTCATAACACAAAGATAGAAATACACACTATACACATTTGAGCACATTTGGACATTCTGCTATTACCTATCAAGATAATAATCAAATCCAAAAACTTTAAACAGTACCATTTGAAAGTATACAGGCAGGCCCTTGCACTACATGCTTTTAGGAATTCATCCATAAATCTGAGCAGAAAAGAGATGGGTATAGTGTGTATGGGTTTGGCAAAGTCAGCAGATAGATGATTGAGCATAGAGAATTGGGATCAGCTGACTTAGCAGTTGGGGGAGGGAGAGTTACTAAAAATTATTTGGGGACACCACCAAAAAAAAGCCTCTGCCACTCTGCCTGAATTTAAAGCAAACATAACATTTCAAAACATTTTAGGGGGTGTTTGGGGTAAAGCACTACTATGGAGCAGAAAAAATACATTGTTAAGTGACTACATGAGGTGAATATAGGGCCAGGAGACACCATGCTGGGGAGGTTATTGAAGGGCAAATATGTATGAAGGACCTAAAATAATAATTACATAAAAATTCAGCATGCATGAGGACAAAGGGGACATTCACAGCATATTCCAATCATGGTAATTAGGGAATGAGGAAAGAAATACAATATATTAACAACATTAAATACAATGAAATGTGATATTAAAGGATAAAAATCTTACCTTCATATACTCCTTCTGCAGGACCTGGATGATGGCAGAACAGGTCTCTGGGATAATGATCCCCAGAGCCTGGGGGGAGATGCTTGTCGAGAACTTCAAGTCCTGCAGGCTTCTCCCTGTCGCCAAGTACCGCAGGGTAGCGACGAGCCTCTGTTCCGGACTGATGGCTTGCCTAATGCAGGTATCCTGCCTGCTGATATAGGGGGTCAGCGAAGCCAACAGACGGTGAAACACGGGGTCCGTCATCCGGAGAAAGTTCCTGAAATCATCAGGATTATTCTCACGGATCTCACGGAGCAAAGGCATATGAGAGAACTGGTCACGCTGAAGCAACCAATTCTTGGTCCATGAACACCTCCCCACCCTGTTCATGGACTGGACTTGTGTCAAGGTCAGGACCCCAACACCAAGCCCCCGCACAGCACGAACTCTACGAGGATTACGCATACGCAACATAGCTAGAAAACGGTCGGCTGCTCAGAACGAAGTAACAGAACGCACTGAAGAACAGCAAGGCCTGTGAAGAGCGACCTGAAAAACAGTAACGAACGAACAAGAATACAGTGACTAATTAAAGTCACGCGGAACTTGCTGCACGCACTGAAAAGCAGATACAAACCCACAAGCACAAACTGAACGGCAAAAAACGATCTGAAAGCCAAGAGTCTGAAAAAGCGCAAATCGTCTCTCACCAAACTTTTACTAACACGAGATTAGCAAAAGGAGCCCAAAGGGTGCCGCGCTTGGTTCTGAACTGGCCTTTTCTAGTCTCGTCGTACGTGCTTGACGTCACCGCGTTGTTGGCGATCGGAAATTCCGACAACTTTGTGCGACCGTGTGTAGGCAAAACAAGTTTGAGCTAACATCCGTCGGAAAAAATCCTAGGATTTTGTTGTCGGAATGTCCGAACAAAGTTCGACTGTGTGTACGGGGCATAATACAACTGCCATTAAAAACTACACAATCCCTCAACCTCTCCTCATTTATTTCTGACGGCATCAAAATCTATTATTTCACATATGAATAACTTTAATCTATCACTGCTTTCACTTTCTTTTGATTTCAATATATTTTCAATATTAATTCCAATAAATGGATTGTAACAGTGGCAGCCCGTCTATAGGGGGCGCACAGGCACCACCCCCTATCCATGCATGCGCCCCCCTAATCTACATGCAGGGCAATTGATCGCATGAATTTCTTTTTTTTTTTTTTTTTTTTAGAAGCATGTGATTAGAGCCTGAGGCTCTAATTGGCTGCAAAAAAAATGTGCACTGCGCCCGAGCCCACCCAGTTGTGAGACATTAGCAAATTAATATTCCGAAGACCCGATTGGCCAGGAGGAGAAGACAGAGTGGGGACACGGAGGCCAGGACACGGAAGAGATGAAGGAGGGACACGGAGGCCGGGACAAGAAAGAGACGGAGGGGGGACACGGAGGCCGGGACACGGAAGAGATGAAGGGGGGACACGGAGGCCGGGACACGGAAGAGACGGAGGGGGGACATGGAGGCTGGGACACGGAAGAGATGAAGGGGGGACACGGAGGCCGGGACATGGAAGAGACGGAGGGGGACATGGAGGCCGGGACACGGAAGAGACGGAGGGGGGACACGGAGGCCGGGACATGAAAGAGACGGAGGGGGACACGGAGGCCGGGACACAGAAGAGACAGAGGGGGACACGGAGGCCGGGACACGGAAGAGACGGAGGGGGAAATGGAGGCCGGGACACGGAAGAGACGGAGGGGGGACGCGGAGGCCGGGACACAGAAGAGACAGGGGGACACGGAGGCCGGGACATGGAAGAGACAGAGGGGGGAAGCCACCGCCGATGGATTCAAACACGGTGGAGAGCCTGACCTGCACAGGGTAAGTGAGCCGGAGGGGGGTATGGTGCGCGGTGGTGGGCTGGAGCGATGGGGGGTGGGGTCCATGGTCCAAGCCATCTGCCACCCCCCAACCGATGGAGCACCAATCGCCACTGGATTGTAATAATTGTGGAAGACAATAGAACAATAAGAACTCTTCACCTCTCTCAAAACAGCTGAAATGTAAAGACTGATCAGGTCCATTAGAGATGCACTATATTTCCAAAAGTATTGGGACACCTGACTTTACACACACATGAACTTTAATGGCATCCTAGTCTTAGTCCGTAGGTTTCAATATTGAGTTGGCTCCGCCCTTTGCAGCTATAACAGCTTCAAATCTTCTGGGAAGGCCGTCCACAAGGTTTAGGAGTGTGTCTATGGGAATGTTTGACCATTCTTCCAGAAGAGCATTTGTGAGTGACTTTTTCAAGGGCCTCTTTCAAGGCGGATGATCACAGACAAGCTGATCCACCACTGACTGAGTCTCACTGAGCCTGGGCTTATAATAGGAGGAGAAGTAGCTGAGCAATCTACTCTTCTATGCCGGCGGCTGACTACAGACAAGCCGCTCCACTGCTGACAGTCTTACTGAACCTGGGCATATCAGAGGAGGAGGTATCGTTCTAACATATTTTGGTGGATTAACAATTATGTTTTGACTCTGATCCTATAATTATAAGCTTTATATATTGGTCATTTTCATTATCACTCACTGGCTGAAAGTGTCTGGCAGTGTTAATAGGAGGAGAAGGAGCTGAGCAAATTTTTCTTCTATGCCGGTGGCTAACCATAGACAAGCCGCTCCACCACTGACAATCTCATTGAACCTGGGCTTATCAGAGGAGGAGGTATCGTTCTAACATATTTTGGTGGATTAACAATTATGTTTTGACTTTGAATTATGAGCTTTATATATTGGAAATCTTTATTATTACTCACTGGCTGAAAGCTTCTGGGAGTGTTAAATAGAAAAAGGCTCGGAACATATTGTCTCCTGAACATATCTCTATATGTGTCTATGCAATGGAGTTGCTTTGGTTTATTTAAACACAAGTTACTATTTAACAAAAGTTTGATACAATGTTTCACTTATTTTAGAAGCAATAAATAGGCACAAGAGGTAACACATGAATAAGTAGATAATACAAGAGCATCATTTTATTTATTTATTTATTCAAATTAACTGTGGGGTGTCACTAATTGATTGCAGCTGTATTACCTTCTATTTATTTATTTATTTTTCACTATTGTACTTTTTCACTATTGTACTTTTTATTATTTCCACATAAATCTTTTTAGTCCACTTCAGCGCTTTAGGAATTTTATATATGGGATATATTGTATATGTGAAAATCGATCAATCCTGATGTAGTGACGGCCGATCTCATTTCGTGAGGCCCTAAAATGTACTGATTGAAACTCTGACCCCGATGGTCATTGTGTTTGTATTGTTCTTCTTGCAGACAGTGAAAACTGCATGAAATGTCCTGATGAAGAATGGCCAAATGAGAAGAAGGATCGATGTGTTCCAAGACTGGTGGAATTTCTCTCCTACACTGACACCATTGTTGTAGTATTTTCGGCTGTCTCCATCCTCTGTTGTCTTCTGACTGGTTTAATATTGAGGATATTTATACATTACCAGGACACCCCCATTGTTAAAGCTAATAACCGGAACCTGAGCTATCTTCTCCTGGTCTCCATCATGCTGAGCTTCCTCTGTGTCTTCTTGTTCCTCGGCCATCCAGTAGATGTGACCTGCATGCTCCGTGTCACCTCTTTTGGTGTCATCTTCTCAGTTGCCGTCTCTTCTCTACTTGCTAAAAGTATCATGGTGTGTATTGCTTTTAAAGCCACCAAACCTGGGAGCCCCTGGAGGAAATGGATGGGAGCCAAACTACCCACTTTTATCATTTGTGTCTTATCACTGGTGCAAGTCATAATCTGTGTCACTTGGTTGTCTATTTCTCCTCCCTTCCAGGATCGGGACACTCACTCTTATCAGGGGAAGGTCATCATTCAGTGTAATGAGGGTTCAGTAATTGGCTTCTACTCTGTCCTGGGATATATGGGGCTTCTGGCAGCTGTGAGTTTCATTATCGCTTTTTTAGCCAGGACATTACCGGACAGTTTTAATGAAGCCAAGTACATCACCTTCAGCATGCTGGTGTTCTGCAGTGTCTGGATTGCCATGATCCCGGCCTATCTGAGTACCAGAGGAAAATACATGGTGGCTGTGGAGGTTTTTTCTCTAATAGCCTCAAATTCTGGACTTCTTGGTTGTATATTTTTCCCAAAATGTTACATAATTCTGTTCAGACCTGACCTGAATACAAAAACATTATAAGTATGGAGCAACACTGGGTTACCAGTAGTTATAGCATTATCTCTATTATTGTTAATTGTAGTATTTTGCTAATGTATTGAGAATGAACATTATTAAATCTGAACATTTCATACTTACCTCTTAGGTGGACAGTGGATTTAATTTTTGTTCTGCACACTGCTGGGATCAGACATGTTGGGTTTATTGGAATCCTTGTCTCCTGCAGAGTGTAGTGGTTCCTCCCACCAGCCGTTATATCATTAGAGAATAGTGTGGTCACTTAGTGAGGAGGAACCACAGTGACCAGAGGGGGACAAAGTATCCAAAACACCCTAAAGTGTCAGATACCCGAGATACCCATCACCCATCGCTCTTCAAGAGAGGGAAGATGTCACCCACCGCCTTCCAGAGAGATAAATAATGATGCCATTTTAGTTGTGGGATCAAATATCTATGTAGATGTATCTGTCTATATTAATAAATATAATTTGATTGGTGAATTCTAAAATGATTATTAATATTAGTTAAAGTTGATGAGAGCACGTTCTCAGTAATTTCACATTTTAAGTGATAGGGTGACTTCATTTTAAAGAAATTTTATGTTATAGGATCTAATCAGGGCATTTTTTTCTCAGATAATAGGTGCAGGAACTCCCGTCTCCCAAGTCACCCCTTGTCTCCGCCCCCTACTCACCTCCGAGCACCATCCCTTGTCTCCACCCCCTACCCACCTCCGAGCACCATCTCTTGTCTCCGCCCCTTACCAACCTCCAAGTACCATCCCTTGTCTCCACCCCCTACCCACCTCCGAGCACCATCTCTTGTCTCCGCCCCCTACCAACCTCCAAGTACCATCCCTTGTCTCCACCCCCTACCCACCTCCAAGCACCATCCCTTGTCTCCACCCCCTACCCACCTCCCAGTACTACCTTTTTTTGAAAAAAACAGAACCAAGTATCGTTTTGTGGTGCTAAGTAATCTGTATGGAATTTGGTAATTATAATAAAAAAAGCAGTAAAATGGATCCCAGCCAGCAACAATAGCCCCCCAAGCAAAAATAGATCCCCTGCAATAATAGACACCCCCAACTATAATAGACCCCCCCTCCAGCAACAATAGACTGCTTGCCACAAAAATACCGCCTCACAACAATGGATCCCACAGCAGCCAGCATTAATAGACCTTCCAGTAGCCAGCAACAATAGACCCCTCCTCAACAGTAGATTGCTCCCAGCAACATAAGACCCCCCAGCAATAATAGACTCCTACCTGAACAATAAATCCCTCCATTAACAATAGACCTGTCCCTCAACAATAAATCCCCCCAGCAACAATAGGTCCCCAGCAGCTAGCATTAATAGACCTTAATAGATCCCCCCAGCAACAATAGACTGCTTGAAACCAAATACCAGCTCCCAACAACAGACCCCCCAGGAGCCAGCATTAATAGACCTTTCAGCAGCCAGCAACAATAGACCCCTCCTCATCAGTTGATCGCTCCCAGCAACATTTGACCACCGGCAACATAAGATCCCCCAGCAACAATAGACCTCCCAGCAGCCAGCAACAATGAACCCCTCCTCAACAGTAGATCTCTCCAGAAACAATTGACCACCAGCAACATAAGACCCCCCCAGCAACTATAGACACTTCCCTCAACAATAAATCCCCCCAGTAACAATAGATCACCCAGTAGCCAGCATTAATAGACCCTAATAGATCACCCCCAGAAACAATAGACTGCTTGCAACAAAATACCGCCTCACAACAACAGACCCCCCAGCAGCCAGCATTAATAGACCTTCAAGCAGCCAGCAACAATAGACCCCTCCTCAACAGATTGCTCCCAGCAACAATTGACCACCAGCAACATAAGATCCCCCCAGCATCAAAAGACCCGTTCCTCAACAATAAATCTCTCCAGCAACAATGGATCCCCCAGAAGTTGGCAACAATAGATCCCCCAGCAGCCAGCATTAATAGACCCTCCAGCAGCCAGCAACAATAGACCCCTTCCTCGATATTAGATCCCTCCCAGCAACAATTGACCACCCGCAACATAAGAACCCCCAAGCATCAATAGACCCCCACCTCTGCAGCAGCTGTCATCATTGGACCCTTCAGCACACCCCACTATCCCCTGTCACTGCATACAGTCAGGGCTGGAGGTGCTGGAACTGCGCTCCCCCCACGCTCCTGCTGAAAAAAAGCCCTAAAAGTATTTTTCCTTGTATAAAATTCTATGAAAACTGCTGCCACAGGGAAGAGTTCAGCTTTCACATTCAATGCTGCAGAGACACTCCTACCCCACACCTCCCCAGATCCTGATATGAACATCTCTAAAACAAACAACAGGTTCCAGGTGCTCATTGATCAATCAGAGGTTTTATTCTGAAGAAGTCATTAAACATCAGAATTACAACTACCAAGGAGTTCAATGCACTTTTCACTAGAGGGTCTTATTTATAAGGACCCTGTAAGGAGGTATGTGGGCAAGATCTAAGATCTCCAGGTCAGACTTGTCAAAGACAAAGCTTGAAGGAGAAGTACGGGTGAAGGTCGTTTGGTTGTTCTTCTCCTGTGGATCCCAGGAGTGTAGTCCGTTCTGCACCCCTGTGACCTGTTTTCAGCAGACAGCGGGCTGAAGCCTGTCGGCTGATGTCACAGAACCAGTCCAGGCTCGGGCAAGAACGCGGCCATATGGTCAGGATCCGCCCACATGCCTGGACCGGCACTGGACTCAGGCTCTCAGCGGCCGCTCCCACCCCCCCCCCCACAGCCCAGCGCTCCAGTGAGTGTGGGGGGGCAGAGCAGAGAGCCGGTGACTGACAGTTACCAGCTCTCTGCTCTCGGAGTGTCTGAGAACTGAGCGATAAGTAGGTGTTTGATCGCTTGGGTTCTCAGCCTTAGAGCTGGCAGGGGAAAGGTGTAGCATCGGACCAATGCTGCATTCACTTAGGTAAGTATCATTCTTTAAAAAATAAATCCTTTACTTCTCTTTTAAGGTTTGATTTACACATGTGTCTAAATCTCTCTTGCCCCAGAAGCCCGATCCACGCTCGGATCGCACTCCAGAAGCTACTGACAGGCGGTGATAAAGTGATGGGACACCTTCTCACCCACCGCCTGTTTTAACCTAATTTTTGCCGGCAAACACGCTGCAACCACGTGCATTGTACACAGTCGCGGTGCTTCCCATTGACTTGAATGTGGAGTGTCTGGCGGGCTTCCCGCTTGACGATCGATGAAAGTCAGGTCAATATTGTCACCTGTGCAAAGCGAAGCATCACACCCACACCATGTAATCACCTCGGCCCCCTGCCTGGTGCATTTTTGCAACCCTCCAACCGCAAATCTAAATGAGGCCAAGGAGATTAAAGGGGTTCTAAAGTCAGAGGTTTTATTTTTATCTTAATGCATTCTAAGCGGCAGCCCCCCCTCAGCCCCCCCACAACACAAACCTGAGTCCCATCTCAATCCATGTATGTTGCAGGAGTGTCTCAGCTGTCAGAGAATAAGCCTCCTGATTGGCTGAGATACAGCAGCAGGCGCCATTGGCTCTCGCTGCTGTCAATCAAAGTCAGTGAGCCAATGATGAGAGAGAGGGGGCGGGGCAGAGCCTCAACTCCATGTCTGAATGGACACACAGGGCAGCAGCTCGGTGTCCCGATAGCAAGCTGCCTGCTGTGGGGACACTCGGCGGGAGGGAGGGGCCAGGATCACAGGGGAGGGAACTGAGAAGAGGAGGATTCGGGCCACTCTGTGCAAAACCATTTAACAGAGCAGGTAAGTAGAACGTGTTTATTATTTTTAACCCCCCAAAAAAATTAGACTTTAATATCACTTTAAGAAGTAATGATCCCCCGGGGATTTGTACTGTATGTGTAAACACACCAATCTCTGTTCTGTCAGGGGAGAGGAGACATATTGTTTGTTCCTACTAAGTAAGAACGGCGATATGTCTCCTCCTCCAGTCAATTCTATCCCCATACAGTTAGAAACACTAAATAGGACACACATTTAACCCCTTGATCGCCCTCTAGTTTTATCCCCTTCCTTGCTAGTGACATTTATACAGTAATCACTGCATTTTTATAGCTCTGATCAATGGTCCCAAAAATGTGTCAAAAGTGTCCGATCTGTCCACCGCAATGTCGCAGTACCGCTAAAAATCGCAGATCACCGCCATTACTAGTAAAAAAAATAAAAAAATAAAAATGCTATAAATCTTTCCCATAGTTTGTACACACTATAACTTTTGTGCAAACCAATCAATATACGCTAATTGCGTTTTTTTTTACCAAGAATATGTAGAAAAATTTATCTCGCCCTAAACTAAGGAAGAAATTTGTTTTTTAAAAACATTTTTTGGGATATTTATTTTATCAAAAAAGTAAAAGATATATATATTTGTTTTTCATAATTGTCGCTATTTGTTGTTTCTACAAAATAAATAAATAAAAATCATAGAGGCGATCAAATACCACCAAAAGAAAGAAAGCTCTATTTGTGGCAAAAAAGGACACACATTTTGTTTGGGTACAGCATTGCACGACCGCGGTGCCGAATTGTAAAAAGTGCTCTGGTCAGGAAGGGGGGTAAAATCTTCCGGGACTGAAGTGGTTACTATATGATCTGTTTTATAGATAATTTCTATCCAGATTGTTAAAACCTTCCCTAAAGAAGGAGCCCTAAAGACTGGGAAAGGTGTTGGTGTTGGTTTTCTGTATCAATCTCTAATATTATTACTGAGTGGAAGAATTCTTCTGGTTGGCGGCCTTTGACCTCCTATTCATGTTTTCATGTATTGTATTGATGAAACCTTTTATCAATGTTTTTTTTTTATTATTATTTATTGATACCAACAAAATACACTTTATATACAACTTTTATGGTTTGTTACACTCCTTAGAGTCCTTAAAGAGGAGGGCCAGTCAAAAAAAATAAATAAACAAAAGTCAGCAGCTACAAATACTGCAGCTGCTGACTTTTAATTGGACACTTACCTGTCCCAGGGTCCAGCAATGCGGGGGATCGAAACCCCGCTCATCTCCCCCACTGTTCAGCGGCGCCGGCATTGCAACTGTTGGCGCTGGGCTGTGGCTTCACAGCCTGGCACCCACTGCGCATGCGCGAGCGGCGCCGTGATTGGCCGCTCAGTCACCTGGGACCTGTAATGGATCTCAGATGATTGACAGGAGGGAGGGAGCAGAGCTGAGCCCTTCCTGTGCCGAGACGGAAGTGATATATATGGCCAAAAAGACTGCGCTAGCAACTTGGTAAAAAAATTATATAGTGTCAAAAAGAGATGCACTATAAGAGAAAATATAGTGAAAGTGATAAAATATTATATGAGAAAAAGAACATGGGATATACACCTGACATAACACACCAAGTGAGACGGAAGTGATGTCACCAGCCCAGGCACTGAAAGAGGCAGACTACGAGGGACCCCCTAGCAACAGGCATTTAGAGGTGAGTAAAAAAAAAATATCCAAATGTTTTTTTGTATTTTTTTTAGGATTTTTCATGTAGTTTTTTTTTTTTTTTTGGCTGGAACCCCACTTTAAAGTCCCAATGTGAGGGGAGCTCCATATTCTATAATAATAATAAATATTCCTCCAATAAATATAATCACTCTTACATAAAACATATTAAATGTGCAAAAACTAAAGTGCCAAACAGTGTAAAATGAAGACATCGATCTCCAGAGATTTAACATACAAACCTCGTCCCACAATAAAAGTGCCAAAGAATGTACAAACTGATTAGTGTCACTGGTCCCCAAAAACAGCGTCAAAAGTGTCAGTTAGTGTCATAATTGTCCGCCACAACATCGCAGTCCCACTATAAGTCTCTGATTATCACCATTACTAGTAAAACATGAAATAAAATAAAAATTCCAGTATATATCCCATAGTTTGTAGACGCTATAACCTTTGTGCAAACCAATCAATATACACTTATTGGGATTTTTTTACCAAAAATATGTAGCAGAATACACATTGATCTACATTTATGAAGAAATTCGATTTTTTACATTTCTTTATTGGATGTTTTATAGCATTTTTATGTTTATAGCGCAAAAAATTAATTGATCAAATACCACCAAAAGAAAGCTCTATTTGTGGGAAAAAAAGGACATGAAATTTATTTGGGTACATCATCGCAATTGTCAGTTACAATAACGCAGTGCCAAATCGCAAAAAATGGCCTGGTCATGATGGGGGGTAAATCTTCCAGAGGTGAAGTGGTTAATACTATGTTAGCACGTTCTTCATCATTTCTTTCTGTAATAATTTCTCTGTAACTAAATATATTGCTGTTTTGTTAGATTTAGTCATTTTACTATTTACTAATACATTGTTGTTGTTGTGCTGATACTTTCACTCATGTCTATGAACTCTCTTTACCAAATCATATCAATAGAGATATTAGATGATTTTTATACAGGATTTATATAGCATTATAAGTTAGTGCAGCACTTTACAATATAAAGGGATACAATACAATTACAATACAATTACAATACACAAGGAATATTGAGGTCCTGCTCATGGAACTTACAATCTCAGGAGAGGGGGAGGTGGTACAAAAGGTGTGGGGGATGATCTAGCCCAAGTACAGCTGGAGGTGGGGTAGGCTTCCCCGAATGAATCAGTTTTTAAGGATGACCTAAAGGCAGACATGGTTGGAGATAACTGGACATACTGGGGTAAGGACTTCCAGTGGATGGGAGAGGTTCTGGAGAAGTCCTGAAGTTGATCATGGGAGGAGGTAACAAGGGATCTAGAGAACAAGATGTCCTAAGAGGAGTGATTTGAGCGATATCTCGAGATGAGGTTGGAGATGTAGCTGGGGGAGATGTTGTGGATGGCCTTGCATGTTGTGATTAGTATTTTGAATTTTATATGATGGGGTAGGGGAAGCCAGTGAAGGGATTGGCAGAGAGGGGCAGCAGTCACTCATTGGTTAGTGAGGTGTATTAGTTTGGTAGCAACATTCATAATAGACTGAAGGGGGGAGGTGTAAAGGTCCTCCAGTGAGGAGACACTTGCAGTAGACAAGGTGGGATATAACCAAAAGAGTAAATACATTGTTTTGTGGTGTCATTATTTAGGAAGGGGCAAATTCTGGAAATGTCACGGAGGTTAAAGTGGATGTAAACCCTCCATATACCCAGTGAGGTGAACAGCCTCAGATGATACACAGAGATTAAACAAATCTCCCTACATAAGTTTTACTTGTATATCTGCTGTCTTCAGCTTTATATATTCTTTAACAAGTTCAGATCGTGTTAGAGATTATCTCTCTCTGTTCTGCACTGAGTGTGAAGTCTGGGCATACAGCCAAGACAGCTGATTGGAGGAAAGGCACACACCCCCACTCCACATAGGCAGAGACTTGCAGAGCTGTGCTGTGACACAGCAAGCTCTCTGCTAATCTATTTATAGCAACCTCCCCGACACTAATTTCAGGCTGGTTTTATCTCAGTTGATGGAGAACTTGTCAGAAGTTTTCATGCTGATAACAGAAGAACGGAGCAGGAGAAAGCCACGGGACTTGGTGCTTTGAAGAGAGATAAGAAATCACTGCAGATATATGTGCCCAGCTCAAATTTCATGAATCAGGTTTACATCCACTTTAAGGTGGCAAGATTTAGCCAGTGATTGGATGTGGGGCCCAAAAGAGAAGGCAGAGTCTAGGATTACACCCAGCACCCTGGCATGTGTGGAGGGACCAATGGTTGTGCTGTTGATCCTAATAGTAAAGTCATGAGGGGAGGATCGGGGAGGAGGAAATATTACAAGATCAGTTTTAGCATGACATCCATACTGATATGTCGCTCAGTAAATTTGTGATACGTGAGGAGATCAAGGTGGGGAGCTGGGGAGTATAGAAATAGATCTGGGTTTTGTTGGTGTAGAGGTGGAATTGGAAGCTGTGGGAGACTTCAGGGAAGAGGATTAGATGTAGAATAGGAGGCCCATCAACTGGCCCAGGGAAGAGAATTAGATGTAGAATAGGAGGGGCCCATTGACAGAGCCTTGTGGTACCCCAACAGAAAGAGGAAGAGGAGTGGAGGAGATAGAGTTGTAGGTGACCATGAAGGTACGCTGAGATAGGTAGGACGAGAACCAGGAAAGAGCAGAGTCATGGAGGCTAAGTGAGTAGAGTTTATTGTGTGGGTAGTCAACTGTGTCAAAGGCAGCAGAAAGGTCTTATGCCGCGTACACACGGTCGGACTTTTCGGCTACAAAAGTCCGACAGCCTGTCCGACAGACTTTCGACTGACTTTTGTCGAACTTTTGGCGGACTTGCGGCAGACTTTCTTATGAACGGACTTGCCTACATACGATCATACAAAAGTCCGACGGATTCGTACGTGATGACGTACACCGGACTAAAATAAGGAAGTTGATAGCCAGTAGCCAATAGCTGCCCTAGTGTGGGTTTTTGCCCATCGGACTAGCACACAGACGAGTGGATTTCTGGGTCCGGCGTAGTTACGACGTAAAGATTTGAAGCATGTTCCAAATCTAAAGTCCGTCAGATTTGTGGCTGGAAAAGTCCGCTTAAAGTCCGGGGAAGCCCACACATGATCGGATTGTCAGCCAGCTTTAGTCCGTCGGCGTCTGTCGGACTTTTGTAGACGAAAAGTCCGACCGTGTGTACGCGGCATAAGAGTATGAGTATGGAGTAACATCCATTGGTTTTAGCAGTTAGTAGGTATTTCATGAGTTTTAGTAGAGCAGTTTCAGTGGAATGTTGTGGGTGGAAGCCAGACTGTAGGGTGTCGAGAAGGTTGTTGTCATTGAGGCAGCAACTTATATGGTTGTGGACAAGGCATTCAAGAAGCTTGGAGGCCCCAGGAGCAGAGAGGTGGGTCTTAAGTTATTCAAACAGGTGGGGTCCAGTGAGGGTTTTCTCAAGTATGGGGGTCACCAGTGCATGTTTGAGTGAGGTAAGAAAGGTGGAGAGATTGAAGATGTGAGTTACAAAGAGTGGGATAGAACAGGAACAAAGCAAGGAATTAGTGGCACACTGGAACTCCAAATCATCTCAATGTCATCTTTATGTCAAAAGGGTCAGACAGATACAGACAATGATAAATTACAGATACAGACAATGGTAAATTACAGATACAGACAATGGTGAATTACAGATACAGACAATGGTGAATTACAGATACAGACAATGGTAAATTACAGATACAGACAATGGTAAATTACAGATACAGACAATGGTGAATTACAGATACAGACAATGGTAAATTTCAGATACAGACAATGGTAAATTACAGATACAGACAATGGTGAATTACAGATACAGACAATGGTGAATTACAGATACAGACAATAGTAAATTACAGATACAGACAATGGTGAATTACAGATACAGACAATGGTAAATTACAGATACAGACAATGGTAAATTACAGATACAGACAATGGTAAATTACAGATACAGACAATGGTACATTACAGATACAGACAATGGTAAATTACAGATACAGACAATGGTAAATTACAGATACAGACAATGGTGAATTACAGATACAGACAATGGTGAATTACAGATACAGACAATGGTGAATTACAGATACAGACAATGGTAAATTACAGATACAGACAATGGTGAATTACAGATACAGACAATGGTGAATTACAGATACAGACAATGGTAAATTACAGATACAGACAATGGTAAATTACAGATACAGACAATGGTAAATTACAGATACAGACAATGGTACATTACAGATACAGACAATGGTAAATTACAGATACAGACAATGGTAAATTACAGATACAGACAATGGTGAATTACAGATACAGACAATGGTGAATTACAGATACAGACAATGGTAAATTACAGATACAGACAATGGTACATTACAGATACAGACAATGGTAAATTACAGATACAGACAATGGTGAATTACAGATACAGACAATGGTGAATTACAGATACAGACAATGGTGAATTACAGATACAGACAATGGTGAATTACAGATACAGACAATGGTGAATTACAGATACAGACAATGGTAAATTACAGATACAGACAATGGTGAATTACAGATACAGACAATGGTAAATTACAGATACAGACAATGGTGAATTACAGATACAGACAATGGTGAATTACAGATACAGACAATAGTAAATTACCATTGCCTGTATCTGTCTGACCCTTTTGACAATAAAGATGACATGGAGATGATTTGGAGCTCCAGTTTGCCACCAATTCTTTGCTTTATAAAAAATTGGATCCGCACAAATTGGAAGAACAAATAGGATGTAGAACTGCGCCCTCTACAGGTACAATTCCACCTGAGTGGGGTGTACTGAAATGAGGATGAGGAAGGTGTAGGTGTGGCGCTCTTCTGGCTAAGTGGGTAATTGGTGGTAAAGTCTTCTTTGTTAAAATGAATTAGCAGTGAAATGTAAATGAATCTGAATGGTGTTGCAGCCTCTGGTGGCTGTTTAACAATGTGATTTCAATAAACAGAGACCATAATTCATTGTGTTACTAGTGTTCCGTATGTGAATTATCCCTATGAATATACTAATATTCAAAGTATATAAACATGTGCTCAGTATGATGTGCCGACCATAAATGAATCTGGTAGAGAGTAAATGGGAATAAACGGTGTTACAGCCTCTGGTGGCTGTTTAGTGAAGTAGTTACAGCGACCAAAAATGAAATCTTTATATTTCTAGTATTCTGTTAGGAATATGCTAGTATTCAATGCTAGTATTCAATTCTCCTTATATATAGTGACTGTTATAATATACTAGGCATAAATAAATCTGAAAACAAGTGCAAAATGCAAAAAAGTGCTGAGTGAAATATGCTAATTAGTGACAATAAGATAGTTAACAAAGTGACTTGTGCTAAAACAAAAATACAAAAAAAAAAAAGTCCTTGTTGAGAAAAAGGGAAGATGGCGGAGGTAAAATGGCGGAGGGAAAATGGCGGAGGGAATATGGCGGAGGGAAAATGGCGGAGGCAAAATGGCGGAGGGAAGATGGTGGATGGAAAATGGCAGAGGGAAAACGATGGAGGGAAGATGGCGGATGGAAAATGGCGGAGGGAAAACGGCGGAGGGAAGATGGCGGAAGGAAAATGGCGGAGGGAAAATGGCGGAGGGAAGATGGCGGAGGGAAGATGGCGGAGGGAAGATGGCTGAGGGAAAATGGCGGAGGGAAGATGGCGGAGGGAAGATGGCGGAGGGAAGATGGCGGAGGGAAAATGGCGGAGGGAAGATGGCGGAGGGAAGATGGCGGAGGGAAAATGGCGGAGGGAAGATGGCGGAGGGAAAATGGCGGAGGGAAAATGGCGGAGGGAAAATGGCGGAGGGAAGATGGCGGAGGGAAAATGGCGGAGGGAAGATGGCAGGGGGAAGATGGCGGAGGGAAGATGGCGGAGGGAAAATGGCGGAGGGAAAATGGCAGAGGGAAGATGGCGAAGGGAAAATGGCGGAGGGAAAATGGCGGAGGGAAAATGGCGGAGGGAAGATGGCGGAGGGAAAATGCGGAGGGAAGATGGCGGAGGGAAGATGGCGGAGGGAAGATGGCGGAGGGAAAATGGCGGAGGGAAAACGGCGGAGGGAAGATGGCGGAAGGAAAATGGCGGAGGGAAAATGGCGGAGGGAAGATGGCGGAGGGAAGATGGCGGAGGGAAGATGGCTGAGGGAAAATGGCGGAGGGAAGATGGCGGAGGGAAGATGGCGGAGGGAAGATGGCGGAGGGAAAATGGCGGAGGGAAGATGGCGGAGGGAAGATGGCGGAGGGAAGATGGCGGAGGGAAAATGGCGGAGGGAAGATGGCGGAGGGAAAATGGCGGAGGGAAAATGGCGGAGGGAAGATGGCGGAGGGAAAATGGCGGAGGGAAAATGGCGGAGGGAAGATGGCGGAGGGAAAATGGTGGAGGGAAGATGGCAGGGGGAAGATGGCGGAGGGAAGATGGCGGAGGGAAAATGGCGGAGGGAAAATGGCAGAGGGAAGATGGCGGAGGGAAAATGGCGGAGGGAAAATGGCGGAGGGAAGATGGCGGAGGGAAAATGCGGAGGGAAGATGGCGGAGGGAAGATGGCGGAGGGAAAATGGCGGAGGGAAGATGGCGGAGGGAAGATGGTGGAGGGAAGATGGCGGAGGGAAAATGGTAGAGGGAAAATGGCGGAGGGAAGATGGCGGAGGGAAAATGGCGGAGGGAAAATGGCGGAGGGAAGATGGCGGAGGGAAAATGGCGGAGGGAAGATGGCGGAGGGAAAATGGCGGAGGGAAAATGGCGGACGGAAAATGGTGGAGGGAAAACGGCGGAGGGAAGATGGCGGAGGGAAAATGGCGGAGGGAAGATGGCGGAGGGAAGATGGCAGAGGGAAGATGGCAGAGGGAAGATGGCGGAGGGAAAATGGCAGAGGGAAGATGGCGGAGGGAAAATGGCGGAGGGAAAATCCTACTTGACAGACAGTAGACAACTAATTGCGGAACTAAGAAATGTTAAAATACATGAAGATGACATCTTAGTAACTATAGATATCAACTCCTTATATACGAACATCATACAAGAAGATGGTAGAAGTTGTGTGAATTGGGCATTACACAAACAAACTGACCTAAAAGGGGAGCAAATGAAATACATCACAGATGGGCTACAGTTGGCCATGAGCCATAAGTATTTTTGGCATAAAGGAGATTATTACACTGAAATAAAGGGGGTGGCCATGGGGGTAAAGTATGCCCCCAGTGTAGATAACTTGTTCCTCAATAGATGGGAGGAAGAACAGATTTACAGCATACAGAGGACAAACCTGAAAATGTACGGACGATACATTGACGACATCCTCATAGTCTGGGGCGGCACAGAAGAGGAGCTGCAAATTATTTTGGATGAAATAAATCAGAAGATTTATGGGATTACGTTGTCTGGTGATTGGAGCAAACAAAGCATAGATTATCTGGACCTGCAGGTTTATAAAAACAATGGATACCGAGACACCAGAACGTTTTGTAAGAACACAGACAGGAACGGATATATTCCAACTAATAGTTGCCGTCACCCACAATGGATCGGAAATATTCCAAAAGGACAACTAATGCGAATATACAGAAATTGCTGAGCGATTATGAAGATCAAGCAAACATCATAATCAATAGGTTTGTAGAAAAAGGGTAAAGGAAAAAAAGAACTAATAACATTAAAAGATAAAGTGATAAAAATGGACAGAAATCTGTTGATAGAAGACAAAACGGAGCCCAACAGAAGGAAAAAGAAGAAGAATATTGATGTGTCTTTTCTAACAGGATACAATAGACACTACAAAAGTATGGAATCTATAATAAAAAAACATCGGCCTCTTCTACAATCCGATAAGATCCGAAATTCTGGATGACCAGAAAAAAACAACTTTCATTCTCCGGAAGGTCCCGTCCCTTAGAAACAGGCTGCTACATAACGCACTTCACCCACCAAAACACATGAAGGGCGGGAAGAACCTGAAAGGTTTTTACAAATGTGGAAAATGTCCACCATGTTGGGTCAGTAAGAAAAGAAATAAAAAAAGATCCAAATTGAGGTGAAGATGTAATGAAAAGGAATGTGAGATGAAAGAACTAATAACCTGTAATAGCTCCTCACCTCACCTATATATTAGAATGTCACAAACAATATGTGGGAAGAAGAAGCAGACAACTGTACATTAGAATCAGAGAACATCACCAACATAAAGAACCCATTCAATAAACACAAAGATCACCACAACAAACATCCAACTTCTATGGTCTTCTATGTCATCCATCAAATCAAAGGACATTGGAGAGGGGACAACAAAAGAATCTCACAAAATGAAACAAAATGGATTTTCCCCTTAGATACCCTCCAACCAGCAGCAATGAACATCCATGTCCACTTCAATTGTTTTCTTACTCATTTTTAGTAATATTAATAACAAATCTGCATATTGGATACACCTTGTAGTAGACAATCATTATATACCATTAAAATGAAGCCGCATGTAAAAGACATTGAGGACGATGCTTCTGATGGCTTTACCAATACATTACATTCGATCCATATACTATACCCCACTATGATCCGTTTTTTTAGTCTTCTATCTCTCTTTCTTGGTCTCCTATCTCTTCAAGGATCACACTCTCTATGAGGCATTTGATTTCAAATGTTTGTTTGTTTTTCTTGACAATTTCTAGAACCACCACTAACAAGTTTGTATGTTAGGTTAACATTGTGGTGGACAACATTATATACCATCAAAACCATGCTCTATGTGAAAAATGCCTTTGGGGGGTTTTATACCATCAAAATCATGCACTATATATATATATAAAACACTTTTTGAGGTTTTTTTATGAATACCTCACATTCGATCCACAAATCATAATCCATTACAATCCCCTTTTTCCGGCTCAAACACATATCATTTTCTCCATGGCAATGTCCTCTAAGAACAATATGTATTATGAGACGTAACTTTGTCATTCAGATATTCCCCCAATTTTTGTCCAATAATATGGGACTCACAACCTAATAAGACCTGCAGGCTGTGTTACATCTGACCTTAAACTCAATATAAAGTATAGGCCGACTATGGCAAAAACAATCTTTAATAAGAAGAAATCCCCCCTATATTAGATACAAGATAGGACTTAATAATCACAAACGTCTTCTTCTATATGACCCGGGTCATTTTCCCCCCAAACACCTTCCATCCAGTATTTCATTATGATTTAAGTCTATAAATAACATTTAGATTTTTCCGGAATTCAAATATTTCCATCTAATAGAAATTCCCTCCAATAATTGAATCTACAATATAAACTTGTGATCTTGGAATCTCCCAGAATACGTCTCTAACCATGTCACCATAGACTAGCTCTAGAAATAGTAGATACTCTTTAGGAATGTAATAAGTTCCACATAATTCCCATCCCCCCCTTACTTTCTACACTTCACCAGAACTAACCTCCAATATTTTACACACATATATATATATATATATTCATCTCATTATATTTTTTCCAATATATTTTTTTCATTATACTAACAACATGTTTTTGGAATGAAATGGATTGGCCCTTGTGAAGGATCATCCAATCGAATTCTCATCTAAACCAATAGCTGTGCTTCCTCTATTCTACTCTTCTCCCAATTCTTCATGGCTCTACCATCCCCCAATCACTAAAAGCAATATAGATTTTAGACAAAAAAGGAAGTGCATCAAAGATAAGCCACGTCCGTAAATTAATGGAGACACAGAAATAAGGTAGTACTGAGTATTACCAGGGGAGGGGACTTTATAGGCTAAGCAACAATGGAGAAGTAACAGTATAAAAATATACATTTATTAAGAATAACAAATACATAAAAATGAGAATAGAAACATCTATGATTATTGTGCAGTGAGCCCTTATATGTCTACGCGTTTCGCCGTTAGGCTTCCTCAGGACACGGCCAAGGTTCACAGACAAGACAGGTAAGAGAATATGTTTCCCTATCTTGTTTTTGAAGTGCAAAATCCTGTATGGTCACGGTAAGGTGAGTGATGCACTTAGAAATTAGAAAGTATATTAAAGCGGGGGTCCACCTAAACCGCCAAAAAAAAAAAATATTAAAAGCCAGAAGCTACAAATACTGCAGCTGCTGACTTTTAATACATGGCCACTTACCTGTCCCAGGGTCCAGCGATGTTGGCAGGCAACGCCAAGAACCCACTCGATTCTCGGCAGCTACCGCCGCCATCCAAGGTGAGGGAATCAGGAAGTGAAGAGTTGCGGCTTCACTTCATGGTTCCCTACTGCGCATGCGTGAGTCGCGCTGCACATCGTAACTGGTCCCCGCTATCTCCTGGGAGCTGTGTGTTTCCCAGGAGACAGCACGGACTGACAGGAAGAGGCATAGACTCCCATGGGAGTCTTAGCTGGAAGCGGGTGCAAATACCTGTCTTAGACAGGTATCTGCACCCCCCTCCCCCCTGAAAGGTGCCAAATGTGACACCGGAGGGGGGGAGGGTTCCGAAAAGCGGAAGTTCCATTTTTGTGTGGAACTCCGCTTTAAGTATAGCTGAATATATGAACAGGGGCATGTGAATAGTATTCCTGATTTTGGAAACGGCCACAGAAATGGAGGGGACCATCAAAAGGTATCCCACACTGAATCCTGGGTTTGATTTCAGTAGTGCTGATGGCTATATATAGCCTAACAGCCTATCGCTGTATATTTAGGGTCTCAATATCACAGCATGCCCCTGAGAGACAGCAATCCACTGCACTATTCACATGCCCCTGTTCATATATTCAGCTATACTTAATATACTTTCTAATTTCTAAGTGCATCACTCACCTTACCGTGACTGTACAGGATTTTGCACTTCAAAAACAAAATAGAGAAACATATTCTCTTATCTGTCTCGTCTGTGAACCTTGGCCATGTCCTGAGGAAGCCTAGCGGCAAAACGCGTAGACATACAAGGGCTCACTGCACAATAATCATAGATGCATATATGTTACAATTCTATTCTCATTTTTATGTGTTTGTTATTCTTAATAAATTTATATTTTTATACTGTTACTTCTTCTCCATTGTTGCTTAGCCTATAAAGTCCGCCCCCCTGGTAATACTCAGTACTACCTTATTTCTGTGTCTCCAATATAGATTTTAAAAACAACAACAATCAGATCCCTTTGATAAAGTCATGTGGTGTGACGCAACGCGTCAGGGTAGGAGGAGCCAGGTGCCGACGCTTCTCGGGGACGGCCGAACCCGGAAGCCTTGCACTATCCACACTGCTCACTGTTTATTTTAATGTAAGTTACTACGAATGCTACAATAAACATGTATTTTAATTACTACACTATGGGAGCTATTCCTTTTTTCTTGACCACTGTCCCGGGATTACTATGAGTGGAGAGAGGTAAAGCGGAGAGCCAGATCCACGGACACCCCGCAGAGAAGGTGAATGCCGTTGCTGTTGTTGCAGGAGACGTATCCCCTCTATAAGAGCACCATCCACCTGCTTGACTCGGCCCACTGGGGGCCGCTACTGGAGGTGAGAGGCTGGGGGGAACAATCGGTGTGTGCACCAGAAGCAAGGAACAATACAAAGTCACTGTTATCTGCACGTCTCTAATAGACTTTTGGAACACTTGAAGTCACTTATTGCATGATATCGGTGTGGATTGCATTGCACCATTGTCACATTTCTTTGGACTACACTTATTTATTCATTTTTTCATTTTTCTGTTGGTGTTTTTTGTGCATCTAACACTGAAGGGATGCGTGTTTAATATTTATTGTACTTATGTCACTATTCGTTTAGTTTTATTTCACGCTCATATTTTGAATGTTGCAGAGGTATTTTTTACACCTGTAAGTGCATTTTACTATTTATGATTTTTTTGCATATGATTTTTTGCACATTGGTTTATTTGTCATTCTTTAGAGAAGACGGGGTCATACATTGTATGTTATAGCACGCAAGAACTTTTTATAATAATTTTTTGCACATATAATATTTTTTTGCACATGTAAGCATATTTGCACTTCACATTTTTGGACTGCTTTCAGAGTCACTAGTATGTTATTTTTAGTATTTATTTTACCTTGAGATTTGGTTATTGCACTAGTGTTTGCACTTTGGCACAAGTCACCTTATTTATTTATTGACTATATTTGGCAGGCAGGTTATTTATTGGTTTAGTGGCTATAATTTATTGCCACACGCCCGTTATTTGTAATAGGAGGAATATATGGATGGTGATTGACAAGTTATTGCTAATCTCGCTGCTCTACAGTCAGGTACGGTAGGATGGATTAGCGCCACATACTATTTTATCTCATTATCCACTTACTGAGGTGTTGAGTGCACCCATTCATGTTGGCAGCTTTCTGTCTGGTACCACATTAGAGTGCTTGCTTAGGTTGTATATTGTATTTTGGAGGTTGGGGTTTTTGCGCATTAGTTCTGATATCCTTAACCACTTCAGCCCCGGTAGGATTTACCCCCTTCCTGACCAGAGCACTTTTTACAATTTGGCACTGCGTCGCTTTAACTGCTAATTGCACGGTCATGCAATGCTGTACCCAAATGAAATTTGCGTCCTTTTCTTCTCACAAATAGAGCTTTCTTTTAATGGTATTTGATCACCTCTGCTGTTTTTATTTTTTGCGCTATACACGGAAAAAGACCGAAAACTTTGAAAAAAAATGATATTTTCTACTTTTTGTGCTAAAAAAAATTCAATAAACTCAATTTTAGTCATACATTTATGCCAAAATGTATTCAGCCACATGTCTTTTTATACAAAAATGTCAATAAGTGTATATTTATTGGTTTGCGCAAAAGTTATAGCGCCTACAAACTAGGGTACATTTTCTGGAATTTACACAGCTTTTAATTTATGACTGCCTATGTTGTTTCTTGAGGTGCTAAAATGGCAGGTCAGTACAAAACCCCCACAAGTGACCCCATTTTGGAAAGTAGACACCCCAACAAAATTGCTGAGAGGCATGTTGAGCCCATTGAATATTCATTTTTTTTGTCCCAAGTGATTGAATAATGACAAAAAAAAAAATTACAAAAAGTTGTCACTAAATGATATATTGCTCACACAGGCCATGGGCATATGTGGAATTGCACCCCAAAATACATTTAGCTGCTTCTCCTGAGTACGGGGATACCACATGTGTGGGACTTTTTGGGAGCCTAGCCGCGTACGGGGCCCCGAAAACCAAGCACCGCCTTCAGGATTTCTAAGGGCGTAAATTTTTTATTTTACTCCTCACTACCTATCACAGTTTTGAAGGCCATAAAATGCCCAGATGGCATAAAACCCCCCAAATGACCCCATTTTGGAAAGTAGACACCCCAAGCTATTTCCTTTGAGGCATGTTGAGTCCATGGAATATTTTATATTTTGACACAAGTTGTGGGAAAGTGACAATTTTTTTTTTTGCAGAAAGTTGTCACTAAATGATATATTGCTCACACAGGCCATGGGCATATGTGGAATTGCACCCCAAAATACATTTAGCTGCTTCTCCTGAGTATGGGGATACTACATGTGTGGGACTTTTTAGGAGCCTAGCCGCGTACGGGGCCCCGAAAACCAATCCTTCAGGATTTCTAAGGGTGTCAATTTTTGATTTCACTCTTCACTGCCTATCACAGTTTCAGAGGCCATGGAATGCCCAGGTGGCACAAACCCCCCCAAATGACCCCATTTTGGAAAGTAGATACCCCAAGCTATTTGCTGAGAGGCATGGTGAGTATTTTGCAGCTCTCATTTGTTTTTGAAAATGAAGAAAGACAAGAAAAAAATTTTTTTTTTTCTTTTTTCAATTTTCAAAACCTTGTGACAAAAAGTGAGGTCTGCAAAATACTCACTATACCTCTCAGCAAATAGCTTGGGTGGTCTACTTTCCAAAATGGGGTCATTTGGGGGGATTTTGCCACCTGGGCATTCCATGGCCTCCGAAACTGTGATAGGCAGTGAAGAGTGAAATCAAAAATGTATGCCCTTAGAAAGCCTGAAGGCGGTGCTTGGTTTTCGGGGTCCTGTACGCGGCTAGGCTCCCAAAAAGTCCCACACATGTGGTATCCCTGTACTCAGGAGAAGCAAAAGAATGTATTTTGGGGTGTTTTTCACATATTTCCATGGCATGTTTGAGCAATATATCATTTAGTGACAACTTTGTGCAAAAAAAAAAAAAATTGTCTCTTTCCCGCAACTTGTGTCACAATATTAAATATTCCATGGACTCGACATGCCTCTCAGCAAATAGCTTGGGGTGTCTACTTTCCAAAATGGGGTCATTTGGGGGGGTTTTGAACTGTCCTGGCATTTTATGCACAACATTTAGAAGCTTATGTCACACATCACCCACTCTTCTAACCACTTGAAGACAAAGCCCTTTCTGACACTTTTTGTTTACATGAAAAAATTATTTTTTTTGCAAGAAAATTACTTTGAACCCCCAAAAATTATATATTTTTTAAAAGCAAATGCCCTACAGATTAAAATGGTGGGTGTTTCATTTTTATTCTTCACACAGTATTTGTGCAGCGATTTTTCAAACGCATTTTTTGGGGGAAAAAACACACTTTTTAAAAAATTTAATGCAGTAAAACACACTATATTGCCCAAATGTTTGATGAAATAAAAAAGATGATCTTAGGCCGAGTACATGGATACCAAACATGACATGCTTTAAAATTGTGCACAAACGTGCAGTAGCGACAAACTAAATACATTTTTAAAAGCCTTTACAGATTACCACTTTAGATTTACAGAGGAGGTCTACTGCTAAAATTACTGCCCTCGTTCTGTCCTTCGCGGTGATACCTCACATGCATGGTGCAATTGCTGTTTACATTTGACGCCAGACCGACACTTGCGTTCGCCTTAGCGCGAGAGCAGGGGGAACAGGGGTGCTTTTTTTTTTTTTTTTCTTTTCTTTATTATTTTTTTGCTTTTTTATCTTATTTTTAAACTGTTCCTTTCATTTTTATTTTTTTTAAATCATTTTTATTGTTATCTCAGGGAATGTAAATATCCCCTATGATAGCAATAGGTAGTGACAGGTACTCTTTTTTGAAAAAATTGGGGTCTATTAGACCCTAGATCTCTCCTCTGCCCTCAAAGCATTTGACCACACCAAGATCGCTGTGATAAAATGCTTTCCCAATTTACCAATGGCGCTATTTACATCCGGTGAAATCTAAGTCATAAAATGCTCATAGCTTCCGGTTTCTTAGGCCATAGAGATGTTTGGAGCCACTCTGGTCTCTGATCAGCTCTATGGTCAGCTGGCTGAATTCCCGGCTGCATTCTCAGGTTCCCTGTTGAGAGAGGAGAGCCAGAGAAAAACACGGAAGACGGTGGGGGGGGCATTCCCTCCCACTGCTTGTAAAAGCAGTCTAGAGGCTAATTAGCTGCTAGGATTGCTTTTACATGAAAGCCGACCGCTGGCTGAAAAGAATGATACCAAGATGATACCTAAACCTGCAGGCATCATTCTGGTATAACCACTCAAAGTCGTGAATGGCGTACCTGAAGACAAAAAAATGGTTAACAATAAAGCACAGTAAACAGTAAAGTATAAAAAATTGCATACCTGAAAAGCAAACATGATAAAACATAATAACAATAAAACATTGCAGAATAGAATACAGTAAAAAAGAGCAGAACAATAGAGAGAATAGAGAGAGAGAGAACAATAAAACCACAACTATTTTTTTTTTTATATTTTTGTTTGTGTGTTTTTATTTTTTACACTTTTTTTGTAACTAACTTTTATAACTGTATCCGGTTCCAGGTTTGGGTCTCTCAAAATGCGATGGCATCTTGGGAGACCCTGTGAAAGTGTGTCTAGTCTGTGCAATGCTGTACCCTACGCTAATACTCAACTAGTGCATGGTAGCGTTCAAAACATTCACCAATGCAAAGACCAGGATTGTCAGGACAGGAGGGACAATAATAGCGGGTGTCACGCCTATATCCGCGCTTGCTGCAGACACAACATCTATTTTGGGGGGGTTCGCTGGGTAGGGGTACTCGGGAGGACATAAAGAAAATGCCTCTCATGCAGCCGACTGCATTTGGTTGGGGATGTGAATGGGGAAAGTACGGGCGCTGCAGAAGTGGTGGGTTCCCAATTAGGATTGGTGAATGCAGCAGGAAGGGCTTTATGGGCACGACGGGCCTGTGTTTGTCTTCTTGGTGGCAGCGGGACACTACTTGTGCTTGTCACCTCACCAGCTTGAACTGCACTTATGGGACTCGCCACGTCACCAAGTGTTACTGCAGTGCTGATTTGACTACGACCGGGGTGTACTAGGCCGCTGGTGCTTGACAGTTCACCAAAACGCTACCAAAAAAATATTAGCGATCGCAGGGATCAGGCCTGACTCTGCGAACGCTGCAGTTATGCGTTTAGTGTTTTGTAAGTGACAGTGATCGATCGATACTGCACTTGGGTGGGCTAGGCTGGGCCAGGCGGAGGGGCAAAATGCAAGTGTTAGCAGGTATCTGGGCTGATCCCGCTAACACTGCGTTTTTGGGAACCCTAAACTGCTGGGGACGCCAGTATAGATCTGATAGGATCAGATATTGATCCGATCAGATACTATAGCACTAAGGGAGGTGTACAGTGCGTGCGTGGGTGTTAGCGGTACTGGCGCTAATCTGACTCTGCCTGGGGCTGGTGCTTGCCAGTTCACCAAAATGCTACCAAAAAAACTGTTAGCGATCGCAGGGATCAGGCCTGACACTGCAAATGCTGCAGTTATGCGTTTAGTGTTTTGTAAGTGACAGTGATCGATCGAAACTGCACTTGGGTGGGGTGGGCTGGGCCGGGCGGAGGGGCAAAACGCAGGTGCCAGCAGGTATCTGGGCTGATCCCGCTAACAAAGCGTTTTTGGGCACCCTAAACTGCTGGGGACGTTAGTATAGATCTGATCAGATCAGATATTGATCCGTTCAGATACTATACCACTAAGGGAGGTGTACGGTGCGTGCGTGGGTGTTAGCGGTACTGGCGCTAATCTGACGCTGCCTGGGGCGACGCATATCACCGCCGGGCGATCAGGGGGCTAAACCTTTATTCGGTAATAAACGGCGAGTGCCCTGACACTACAAAAAATAAACGAACTAACCAGCATCAACCGTAAAGGCTATATGGTGATCAGTGGTGAAAGAGTTAACTAGGGGGCAATCAAGGGGTTAAAACATTTATTAGGTAGTATATGGGGGTCCCTGTCGCTATAAAACGCTGACGGCGAACCTAAATATTTACGTCCCTAACTAGCGTCACCAGTGACACTAATACAGCGATTAGAAAAATGATCGCTTAGTGACACTGGCGACAGGGGGTGATCAAGGGGTTAAACTTTATTAGGGGGGGTTAGGGGGTACCCTAGACCTAAAGGGGGCTAATACTAACTGCCCTACTACTTCTAACTGTCACAAATTGACAGCAATGCAGTAATCAGAAAAAAAAAACACTGCTTGGTTTCAGTGTGACAGGGGGGGAGGGTGATTGGGGGGGATCGGGGGGCGATCGGGGGTGTAAAGTGTGCCTGGCATGTTCTACTGTGTGTGTGTGTGTTTTGCACTCACATGTCTTCTCTCCTCGGCGCCGGAACGGAAACTGCCGAGCCAAGGAGAGATGACATCACATCCTCTGCCTCTGGGTACTACCCAGAGGCAGGGGATGTTTCTCATTGGCTGGGAGCGATCACGAGGGGGGCCACGATCGGATGGCCTCCCCCTCATCACTGAATGCTCCCAGACCAAAGCCGACCACCGCTGGCACCGGGGGGGGGGGGTCCAATCGGACCCCCCGCCCGCGGGAAGGCAATCACATACCAGGTACGTGATTTTGCCTGCCCGTGCCATTCTGCTCACGTATATATGCGTGAGGCGGTCGGCAAGTGGTTAACAATCATATACCATTAACTCTACTTAGTAGGAGATAGATCTTGTTTTAATTTTAATTTCATTTATACATTTTACCAATATTTTTAACATACATTTTTTTTCAGTGTTTATTTGATGAAATTGATGACAATCATGATGTTGTTGTGTACACACCGTCACAATAATATTCCCTGGAAGATAACATGCGGCCATTCATTTATATTTATATTTCTTCTCTATTTATTGGCTTTACACACATTAATTACAAAAATGGCGGGTGAAGGTAGGAACAGTCTTGCGGTGTCACCGACCAGGATATCAGTCCTGATTTCATTACGATGGAGCGGACCTGCAGGGTCTTTGCTGACAGTCATTCTGACCAATTAAACGGCATAGGCTTCAGTCTATAGTATTTCTACCAAACTGGCAAATAGTCCATGCAGTCAACCCATGCTAGATAGGCTGCATTTGATGTGACACAGGCTGCATGTAAGGAGGGACTCTGCTGGGGGCACCTGATGTAAGGACGGACTGCTGGGGACGCCTGATGGCATCTGGTTGTAGGCGACGTGGCTAGTGACACACTCGGGACTCCCACTGATTCTGCATTATGCCTTATTCCATGACAACGTGAAAGAAGTTTGTTTGAAATCTTTGCAAATGTATTAAAAAGGAAGGAAAAAAATGTCAAGCACGATCTGAGGCTCATTTATATCTGACCTTTTCCGAGAAGAAACATTGAGGGAATTCTTGTGAACTTCTTCTTCGGGGTTCCCGTTGCTGTGGGCTGCCTGCCCGATGTAGTGAGAGAGGACTCGGAGGCTCCATCATCCCTGGACATTTCCACAACTAAGCTTGTTCTGACCCCCCTGAGTAAGGGCGGTCGCAGGCTTTCTGGTAAGCCTTCATCTTTACCATTTGGTGGTGGGCTGCACGGGAGGTGGATCGAATATTCCCGAATCCTGCAATATATCTTCCTCCGGATCTCTTTTGGATTTTACACATTGTTATTTGGGACACTTTTTTGAACTTTTTATTTTATTTTTCACTTTTATTATTCTTTTCACACATACCTATTTCTGGCATGGTCCCATATTTAAAAGGAATATCACTATGTATTGTATAGATATAAGCTTTAGATGATTATTTTTGGTGTATTTACATTGTTTATTCGGCATTACACCCTAGCATTATCAGAGATTGTGCACCAATTTCTAATCACCAGTTACACTCTTATGTCCAGCGCTACACTGATTGCTGTATAAATAGTGCGCAATCACATACACTAATTATAAAAAAAACTGCCGGAAGATGACAAAAATAGTCTTATTGTGTCACCGACCAGGATATCTATCCCAACTCCACTACGATGGAGTGGACCTGCAGGGTTGTTGCTGACAGCTATTCCTAAACAATTGAACGGTACAGGCTCCGGTCTGCAATATCTCTGCCAAAATTGCCACCGACCAACAATAGTGCCCAGCCGCAATTGAGGATGCTGTATGCTATTTAAGAAAGTGAGGTGTAGCAAGATGGACGCTCCTGTTGACGTCCAATGACAAAACGCGCAGGGCGTGGCTTACGAACATCTTGCGTCACCTCCAACCAGACGATCACAGGACATTTCCTGATGGCTTTTACATTTGATCTTTGATTCCTTCATGCTTATTCTAACTATAAAAATGTGAGTAACAACTCTGATCATATACAAAATAAAGCTTTTAAAAACGGTTTTACGCTATGGGCATCCCTTCTCTTCCACATGTTTACAATCGATAAGCAACATTAAAGACATGAACCAGAGCTGCCAAAAGATGCTACACAGTGGCAAATACTGTGATCACACAATACCCCTGTAAGGGTGAGACTATCTGGTGAGTGTATGCACATTAGGAGCACCAATAAGAAGATCCATCACCAGCCAGCACTGGAACAAGAAGATCCATCACCAGCCAGCACTGGAAGAAGAAGATCCATCACCAGCCAGCACTGGAAGAAGAAGATCCATCACCAGCCAGCACTGGAACAAGAAGATCCATCACCAGCCAGCACTGGAACAAGAAGATCTGTTTTAACAATATTGTTTATTTTGGAAGGACTAATCCTCCCTTTTTTTTTATTCTATTTTTTTCATTATAACAAGACCTTCAAAAACAATATTGTTTTATCAACAAGGACTGATTTTTTTGTATTTTTGTTTTAGCACAAGTCACTTTGTTAACTATCTTATTGTTACTAATTAGCATATTTCACTCAGCACTTTTTGCATTTTGCACTTGTTTTCAGATTTATTTATGCCTAGTATATTATAACAGTCACTATATATAAGGAGAATTGAATACTAGCATTGAATACTAGCATATTCTTAACAGAATACTAGAAATATAAAGATTTCATTTTTGGTCACTGTAACTACTTCACTAAACAGCCACCAGAGGCTGTAACACCGTTTATTCACATTTACTCTCTACCTGATTCATTTATGCTCGGCACATCATACTGAGCACATGTTTATATACTTTGAATATTAGTATATTCATAGGGATAATTCACATACGGAACACTAGTAACACAATGAATTATGGTCTCTGTTTATTGAAATCACATTGTTAAACAGCCACCAGAGGCTGCAACACCGTTCAGATTCATTTACTTTTTTTTTTTTTTTTAAATATAATTTTATTGAGTTTACACATGTGTTACAGAAATGAAAGCATGAAAGTAAATGTCACGTATTAGCCCATAGCCAAGTAAAACAATACATCATATTGCATGACATTATAAGTACTATAACTTTGTATGAACAACAGAACAAAGGAGCTACATTCAGAAATTTTGTAGGTGATATCTTACGTGGTGGGGGAATAAGCCTTGATTTATGGTAAAATATATCTGTAAGATTCCCGTGTCGTTAAACTGCATTACCAATGTGGTATGAGAAAGAAAAAAAAAAAAAAAAAGGAATAAACCATAGTACGCTATCATCCCAGACTCTATAGGTATTTATGTGTTTACATCTACATCAAAGGCAAGGTGTGTATTATATCAGTACAATGCAATTATATCTACCTCCGAGTCAGGGTGTGACTTAGGTCGATAAAATTGGAATTTAAGGTAGTAATTTAAATGAAAATCGTTGTTAAAGCGTATTGTTATGTTTTCCGTTAATTCATATCTCCAATTCCTCCGTACTCTTCTCCTTATCATCCCATCTACAACCTACTCTGTTCCCCTGCTTTCTTTCCTAAAGTCTTTCCTTGTCCTTAACCGACCTTGGTTGCTCAGTTCCACCTCTGGGCACCCCTATTGGGAGCAATCTGTGCCCATTGTGGGACAAATGAGGACAGAGGAAACAAAAGCATGTCGGGTCTGCCTAGTTAGTTTGAAAAAAGGTGTAACTGTGAAGCCTATCAGGTCTCAGAACGGAAGCGAGGGATCATTCAGATCATTAGTGATCCCTTGGGTGGTAGAGAGGGTCCTACGAGGGAGGGGAAAGGGGGAAAGAATGATGGAAGAACAATGTAAGCCCAGAGATAGTTCCATGGATTAAGCAGTTGATTGCGTGTGTACTGTCTCCCCATTCCTTTGAGGGGTGGGGTCAGTGAAAGTGTGCGGGATGTGGGTTGATTTGAAATGGGTCCAACAGGCCCATATATGTTCATACTTGGATGGTGTATCATTGGATTGATGAATAAGGTGTTCCATTTCAGCTATTCTGTCTACTCTCCGGATCCATTCCTGAATAGTAGGGGGAGAGGTGTCTCTCCAGTGGACAGGGATGCATAAGGTAGCTGCGTTGATAAGGTGGAGAACCAGGGATTTCTTGTAGGTGTGTTGTGGAAGGGAGGTGTGATGAAGTAGGTATTGGGCCGGGGTGAAATCAGGCGAGTAAGTCGTAATCTGTGTAATTAGGCGATGTGTATCTATCCAGTAATTTTGTATTAGGGGACAATCCCACCATATGTGGAGGAGAGTGCCCCTGGATGCGTGACAACGCCAGCAGAGGGGGGGAAGGTTTGGGTGGAATTTGTGTATCCTGTCTGGAGTTCTGTACCATTTTGTTAAGATTTTATATCTGTTTTCCTGTGTGGAGATATTGAGAGAACCCTTGTGTATATGAGTAAGGGCATGTTGCCAGTCTTCTGCAGTGAGGTCTAGATTTAAGTCCCTTTCCCATTGTAAAATCAGACTATCGGATTTGATTTCTTGTGATGTGAATAAAAGTTTATATATAGATGAGATAAGGTGTCTTTGGGGCTCTGGGTTATTGCAAAAGCTTTCAAAGGGTGTAAGATCTCTGTGTAAGTCTGCCGTAGGTTGGATGCTATTAGCGAAGTGGCGTATCTGCAGGTATTTATAAAAGGGAATGTGGTAGTCTGGAAATGTCCGAGTCATGGTCTGGAAAGACATGAGAGTGCCCTGTTGGAACAATTGGTGTAGTTTAAGGTTGGGGCGATTCATATCCGTCTTTGGGGTCTTATTATGTATTCCTGGTATGAAGTCAGGGTTGTTTTCCAGAGGTGTCAAGGGACCCGGTGTGGGTGTCAATTGGAGTAGTTTGCAGGCTGCTTTAAAAGTGTTTAGAGTTGCATTGATGAATTGGTTATGTGTGGCCCCCTCAGGTATTTTATTTTGCTTAATCCATGGTAAAAGATGTAGAGGTATTGCGGTAAAAGCATTTTCTACATGTATACAGTCTTTGTTAGGCCTGTTATTGTGCCAGTCAACTATCCTAGCAAGGTGACAGACCCAATAGTATTTTTGTATATCTGGTATGTGTAAGCCTCCTTGGAGTTTAGGAGATGTTAATCTGTTCCAGTTCAGTCTGGGTTGTTTGGAAGACCATACAAAGTTCCTACATGTTCTCTTAAGTATGCCAAAGAAGGAAGGAGGGAGTTGTATAGGGATGGTTTGGAATAAGTAGAGCAATCTTGGAAGTATGTTCATTTTTAGGATCACCGTCTTTCCGAACCAGGAGAACGGTCCCGAGCTCCATTTTCGTAGTTCTGCTTGGACGGTTTGTAAGATGGGTAAAAAGTTTAGTTTATATAGATCTGTCAATTTGGAGGGTATTTTGATGCCAAGATACGTGAGTGCATGAGGTTCCCAGTCAATCGGGAAGTTAAGTTTACATTGTGTGACTATAGCATCAGGTAGAGATATGTTTAGTGCTTTGGACTTAGAGAAATTTATTTGTAGGTTAGAAAGAAATTTGAAGTGAGTAAATTCTTTAAGTAGGTTAGGAATGGTAATGAGCGGGTCAGTGAGGAACAGTAGGATATCGTCCGCATAAGCGGCTATTTTAAAGTGTTTATTGTCGATTTCCAGCCCTTTGATGTTCGGGTTATCCCTGAGTTTGCGGAGGAATGGTTCTAGAGTGATAATGAAAATTAGTGGGGATAAGGGGCATCCCTGTCTGGTACCGTCGGACACGGAGAAGGCGCTCGACAGGTGACCATTCACCCTTACCTTTGCTGTGGGGGAAGAATACAGTTGCATGATCATTTGAAGTAAATGTGGAGGCAGACCTATGCAGCGCAGGGTAGCCTCCATGAAGTCCCATGCCACCCTGTCAAACTCCTTCTCCGCATCGAGGGACAAGAGGAAGCCTTTGGAGTTAGAGGTGGTGATCCAATGGTGGATGTTTAGCGCTTTGGTGGTGTTGTCTCGGGCCTCGCGACCGGGGACGAAACCTACCTGTTCTGTGGATATTACTTTGGGGAGTAGAGGTATTAGACGGTTAGCAATGGCTTTGGCAAACATTTTGATATCTACATTTAGTAGAGAGATAGGGCGGTAGTTGGTAACCATGGTTTCATCTTTACCTGGTTTCGGGATAAGGGAGATGTGTGCTTCTAACGTGTCTCTGATAGCGATACTAGAAGGCGGGAAGTTGTTGTATGCTTTAGCTAGAGGTGGGATTAAAATCAGTAAAGGCTTTGTAGTATCCTACCGTGAGTCCGTCTGGACCCGGGCTTTTGCCTGGTTTCATCTGTGTTAAAGCTAGCGTAAGCTCCTTTATCGTTAGAGGAGAATCTAGTGCCTCTGAGTCCTCTGCCGTGAGTGGGGTCGGGGCGTACTGGGCTAGGAATTGGTTGATAGCTTCCTGTCTATCCTCTAGGGAATTTGGCGTATGGGAGGGTCATAAGTTATATAATTTTGTGAAATATTGGACAAATTGATGTGCTATGGCTTCAGAGGTAGCATGACGTGTACCAGAAGGGTCTTTGATTGTATGTATGGTATGTGCGGCTCTCTTGGCCTGCAGTGCTCTTGCGAGGAGCTTTCCTGACTTATCACCAAATTCATAAAAACATTTCCGCTGTAAAATGTATTTGCGCTTTACTTTACTTGTGCAGTTCTTCTAGTAAATCATTTCTGGCTTGCGTCAGGTCGGTAAGTGCCTCAGAAGCTAAGGATTGTTTGTGTTTTTGTTCTAAATGCGCAATAAGTTCAGTCAGTTCATCTATTTTCGCTTTTCGAAGTTTGGTGCAATGTGCAGCTGCAGATATGAGTATGCCTCGTACCACACATTTGTGGGCTGCCCAAACCACTTCAGGTGTGGACTCTCCCTCGCCATTTTCCATGAAGTACTTGGTAAGTTGATGGGAGATCGAGTTTGTGACAGCAATGTCAGATAGGAGGGAATTATCTAAACGCCATATTGGGGAGTGCATTCTTTTGGCAGGCAATTGTAAAGTTAATGATATGGGGCTGTGATCTGATAAGACCGTGGGTTCAATGGAGGATTTTTTGACCATTGGTAGGTCGTCTTGGGAAATGAAAAAATAGTCTAACCGTGAGTACTTAGAGTGTGGCGGGGAATAAAAGGTGAAATCTTTTTCATTAGGGTACAGAGTACGCCAGGTATCGTGCAAAAGTAAACCTCTCAGTTGTTGTTTTATGGCCCGAAGGGCTCTGTATGTGAGGGAGGAGTGACCGTTGGATGTATCAAGGTTAGGGTTTAACGGGACGTTAAAGTCACCTCCAAGTATTAACAAACCCGATCGAAAAGACGTGAGTGTCTGAAGAGTGTCGCGGAAAAAGGAGACTTGTCGCGAATTTGGGGTATACAGGTTTGCTATAGTTATTGGTTGCTCATAAAGGGTGCCTTTTAAGAAAATGTATCTCCCAAGGGGGTCCCTATGGGTATCTGAAACAATAAGTGGGCAATTTGTAGATATGAGGATGCACACCCCTTTCGATTTGGCCTCATCATTAGAAGCGTGATAAATTGTCGGGAAATGCCGGTCCTGTAATTTGGGAATTGTGTCTGTTCTGAAATGTGTTTCTTGGATTAGAGCAATATGGGTCCGGGACTTGTGTAGAGAGGAAAGTAAGAGGGAACATTTTTCTGGTGTGTTCAGACCGCGTATGTTGACAGATTGAAGATTTAGAAGAGCGGGAGATAGCTCTTTATCAGCTGGTGCGTGATTAAGGTCCATAGCCTTCAATCACAAAAAAAAAAAAAAAAAAAGGCAGGGGGGTTTTTGATTATCCGAAGAGATTACGGAGATAATCAATACCTTGATTATCCCGCCTTCTCGAGTCTAGAAAAGGGTTCGGAATAGTACAGCGTGGGTGCAGAGCCTATCCCGTGGGAAACGGGTTATTATACTGCACCGTTGCCGTGTGGGGGTTGGTGTAGACCTTGCACAAATGAGGTGGGGTGTGAGTGAGAGGGGTGTAGGCCCCGCCATCACGTGACCATGAAAGTTAAATGAAGGAGGGGTACACTAACAGTGTACTATCCGTTGACGTTGGGGTTCACCAGGGAGAGCAAAAGAGGTGATGGTTGAATCACCTCAGTGACCCTGTAGAACAGTGGTTCTCAACTCCAGTCCTCAGGACCCACCAACAGGCCAGGTTTGCAAGATAGCTGAAATACATCACAGGTGATATCACTTGCTGCTCAGTGATTGCAGTATTCTAGTCTGCAACTCCCCAAGGTAATACTTAAAATCTGGCCTGTTGGTGGGTCTCGAGGACTGGAGTTGAGAACCACTGCTGTAGAACATCCTGCGTGTGCTTTACTCGAAATAGAGTACCATGTTTTTTGTTTCATTAAGAGTCACTCAGACCTCTGGAATCGCAGCATTGTCTGAGGGGATATGCAGCAAAGATTCCAAGGTGTGAGATTGAGCATAAGATAAAATCTACATAGTATAGTAAATGAGCTTAAGACCTACTCTATGCTTAAGTCTACTAACCATTACAATATAAGGCTCAACATACCTTTGAAAAACATTAGTCAAACTATAGAATTTAGTCAAAATGCAGTCCATACCAGTAGTGAATGCCTCAGGTAAAGTGCTCTATGAGGCGTACCTGTGAAGAAAAAAAGGGGTTAGCGGAATCATCTGTAGTTAGACAGCAGCTTTGGTAGTAGGCAACTTCGGCTCCGTAGTGTGTCCTTATTTCCCATAAAATCTCAATATCTGAAGTACCCGCTGTTGATCTGAGATCAAAGTGTGAAGTGGGATGTCCTTCAGCATTAGGGATCTGAAATCCATCGGCCTGTCGGTATGGTGGTATCAGTGTTCCCATGGGATTAAGCAAGCAAGACTGTATGGCATGGTGGTCATCTTTTCTTGGCCGTTAGTTGTTAGGTCCGGAACAAACGTGTACTGCGGTGTATGCTGCGATTGAGCCGTATATCGGATATGTTTTTCCCAAACTTCTTGGAATGTGGGGGCTCACTGGGGGAAGCATGACTTCAGTACATAGTGGGAATCCGGAACTTGAAGTCCTATTGCCTTTGTTGAGACAGGGACTGTGAGGTGCGCTAATCAGGGAGCACTTGTTCTTTCCGCTGCCGGCAGGAGGGCAGGTGGTCATTACTGGGATCAGCGCTAAAGGCATCATGGAGGTTGTATGCAGCCGCTCGTACCTCAATCTTTCTAGACAAGGGGTATGCCGCTAAGGTGGAGCACACAATCCCATTGGCGGATTCCAGACGAGGCCTAACGGTCTGTGCTTACGCGGCAAGTCTAGCCCTGTGATGACCGTTTTAGGAACGTTATCAGCAGTGGAGCACAAGCCCTCGCTATTCTGTTTTAATAAAGATAAAGATAAAGGTAACTGGTCGCCTAACATGGCATAACTATGTGGTTGGGCATCTGTGACATTAGGCGCTTCTCTAACCTGTTATCGGTCCCGTCTGGCTCTTCTCGAGGTGGGTGAGGTTGCTCCCGACTTTGATAGCGGGAGGTGCCGTGGTACGTCGGGGCAGAAGGCGACCGTCTCCTCCTGTGTCCTGCAGGTTCTTCAGGCTGGTGTTCTCCGCATACCACTCCGGTACCTCCACGGTGGGGATGTTCAAGGTTTCACAGAATTGGGGATGATCCTCAGGTACTCTGAGGAACGCCGAGCGCCCCTGCGAGGATGCCGCGAGGCAGAAGGGGAACTTCCATTTGTATGGTATGCCTCTGGTACGTAGAGTGTCTAGGAGCGGCTTCAGGTCTCTACGGTGCTGTAGGATTATGCCAGAAAGATCCTGAAAGATTTGTACCATCTTTCCTTCATGGACGATTTGCGGGATGCTCCTGGCCTGGCGTAAGATGTCTTCCTTAATCTTGTAGTCCACCAGACAGCAAATCACGTCCCTGGGGGGTTCAGTAGCTTTTCCTTTGGGTCTCAGTGCGCGGTGGATTCGTTCGAATTCAACCGGTGTCTGCTGCGGCCTATTCATTATGCCATTGAACAGGCTAGTTACTGAGGGCAAGAGTTGATCCCCCTCAATCGTCTCAGGGAGCCCCCGTATCCTTAGGTTCCGTCTTCTGCCCCGGTTATCGAGGTCTTCGAGATGCCTCTGCATATCCCTCATTTGGAGGGTATGTGTGTCTACTTGTCTGGTGGTTTTGCGGAGTTGAAGGTCTTGCTGCTCTGCCGTTCGTTCTGTCACCGCTACCCTATCAGTCAGGGCACGGATGTCCAAACGGAGTTCGGATACGGCTGCTGCAAGGGCGTCTTTTATGTCCGCGGCGATCATCTGTAAGTCGCTTATGTTTAAAGGATGTCGGGGGAGCTCTTCTGTAACATTCTCCCCTATTTGGCTATTAGGTAGGGCTACTGATGGTGTGCCCTGTGAGGAAGATGTGGCCTGGGCGCTTCTATGGCGGGAAGACGCCATGTTTCCTCTGCTCGATCGGAACATGTCCGGGATATTGTGCCCGGGGTTATCAGGCTGTTCCCTCGGCGATCGAGAACGGGATGCGGATGTGTTCCTGGATGCGGTCCCCATGTTTTAGGAAGGTTGTAGCTCAGTTTAGCCTCCGTTATACTGGTCGTAGGTCGTGTGATGGCGGGAGCTGAGGAGTTAAGCTGCCATCGTCATGGAGGGTCAGGCCACGCCGAAAGAATAAAAAGGTTAGTAAAAGTGACCCACCGAGTTTAGTGAGAGTAAGGTCCACTTGGTATTAGGAAGGGTGGAAGAAAAATCCGTTGAGGCGTTCCAGGATTGGCAAGATGGCCCCCGTCGGCTGTATGTAGGCCAGAGCCTCAGCCTTTCCTAGGTGGTGGTCTGAAGAAAAGGCTGTGGGTGTCCGAGATCGGTTTTTCCTAATCTTTCCCGGCCATCAGGGTCTCTACAGCATTCCTCTATTGTCCGGAGGTATCTGTAATAGGAAGGAGCGGGATGGCTTTCGCTCGTGCCACCAATTGCGGAACTCGAGCCCGGGGACGCTGGAGGCTTCACAGGCCTCAAGATGGCGGCGGGCTGCTAGTGGTCGGATGTATTTTCAACTATGTTTGCCGGCTTGTAATGTGTCCATTCCCCTGCCGAACCTCCCCGGGAGAGTATTAATATCTTTTGGCGAGACGATGTCTCTTAATTCGACCAATCACGGCACTCGAGCCTGGGGATGGTGAAGGCCTGTGGGCCGCAAGATGGCGGCGAGTCTCAGTTATGAGGAGCCGGACGCGGCCTAATAGCAGCACAATCAGCCAGCCAAATTCGATAATTTCCCCAGGGGCAGATGCATCCAGTGTCCAGTTATTGATGTGTGAAGTTTTGAGGCTCACCAAGGTATGTAATTCGTAGGATGGCGATGGATTGACAAGATGGTCACCGTCTGCTATATGTAGGTCAGAGCCTCAGCCTTTCATAGGGGGTGGTCTGAAGGAAGGGTGGTAGGCTGTGGGAGTCTGAGGTGGGCTTTTCCTAATCTTTCCCGGCCATCAGGGTCTCTACAGCATACCTCTATTGTCCGGATGTGTCTGTGATAGGAAGGGCCGGGATGGCTATCTCTCGTACCGCCGATTGTGGAACTCAAGCCCGGGGACGCTGGAGGCTTCACAGGCCTCAAGATGGCGGCGGGCCGCAAGTGGTCGGAGGTATTTTCAGCTGTTTGCCGGCTTGTAGTGTGTCCGTACCCCTGCCGAACCTCCCCCGGGAGAGTATTGATATCGTTTGGTTATTCGATGCCACTTAATTTGGCCGCTCACGGCACTCGAGCCCGGGGATGGTGAAGGCCTGTGGGCCGCAAGATGGCAGCGAGTCTCTGTTATGAGGAGCCGGCCGCGGCCTAATAGCAGCACAATCAGCCAGCCAAACTCGGTAATTTCCCCAGGGGCAGATGTATCTGATGTCCAGTGACTAATGTGTGGAGTTTTGAGGCTCACCAAGTTATGGATTTCGTAGGATGGCGTTGGATTGCCGAAAGCTCAGCGGAGCTATGGAGCAGTACGTCTGGTCTCCTCAGTGTCCGGACACGCCCCCCCAGATTCATTTACATTTCACTGGTAATTCATTTTAACAAAGAAGGCTTTACCACCAATTACCCACTTAGCCAAAAGAGCGCCACACCTACACCTTCCTCATCCTCAATTCCTTGCTTTGTTCGTCTTCCACGGTGGTGAGCCGAGGTCTGCACCTATGATACATCCAGGGCCATCTTTAATACTGGTTGGACCCTGGGCAAAAAAAATCCCCTCCCCCCATGCAGTTCCGCTCTCCACCTGCTTTGAGGCAAACAATAAATAGCAGCTAGACTCAAAATCTGTTTACTGAATCAGATCAGGCAGCGATTGCGATTGGTTGCCAGAGGTTACATTGTATCATTACCGCTCACTGATTGGTTGCTAGAGGTTACATTGTATCATTACCACTCACTGATTAGTTGCTAGAGGTTACAGTACATGATTTATGCTTGATTGGTTGTTAGAGATTACTGTAAATCAATACTGCTCACTGATTGGTTGCTGGAGGTTACTGCACACCATTACTGCTCACTGATTGGCTGCCAGAGGTTACAGCCTATCATCTCCTCATTGCCTGCACACCATGGACTGAGGAGGTGAGGGGACCCATTAATAGACAGAAAACACCTAGGGATCCTAGGACTCCTGGGATCAGTGGCAGTGCTGGGGGAAGGGGTAGGTGTGATCAATTTCCAGCATGCCCCTTTATCTCCCCAGTGGCAGCATTCTGTATAGGTGATGGTGGATATGACCTCAGGAGGGCATGATATACATATGAATACTGACTCTATTTACATATGAATGCTGCTGGTCCGCCGCTATTTACATATGAATACCGTCATTATTTACACATCAATGCCAGTATTTACATGTAAACACAGAGTCTGCAGGTGAGTCCTCTGTACACAACAATAGGCCAGAGCTGGGCAGCATTAGTAACAGAACTTCACACTGAGATATCAGGACACAGCACTGGACTAAAACCTCAAGGAACGAGGGAATTTAAACTGGGATAGTTGGCAAGCATGGGGCAGCTGCTTTGGGCCCCACAGTAATGACTTGGCCCAGGGCAGCTGCCACTTTTGCCCTGCCTTAAAGATGGCCCTGGATCCATCTTGCACTTGATTTTTCCTGGAGCGGTGTGTTTCTCTTTGTTCTTTGCTAGGATAGAACAGGAAAGGGGCTGTTGTAGTTGTGAGGGGAGAGAGTCCAGGAGACAGGTAGAGAGGTGAGCCTCAGAAAGGAGTTTGGCAACTTCCTCAGGATAAGAGGATTGAAGGAGGAAAGTATTAAATGTGTTGTTGAACCTGTTATTTTGGATGGAGGAGACACTAATCAATACTGATCAATGTGGTCTGATGGCAGGGAAGGCTTCCCATCATAAAACACAATAGCACAGCGGGAGTGTCCCCCCATACTCCTCAAATCTGCATTATGTACTGCACCTTATAGGGGGCAAAAGACACAAAGGCAGCAATATTTGGATGTTCAACACCAACAGCAAACTAGGACCACAATGTATGAATGAATGATTGACTTATATAGCGCTACCTATGCCAACTGAATCTCCTCAGGGCGCTTTTTGCCGCCGGTGTCCATCTGCGGTATAGCGCGGTCCTTTCCCTCATGGGGTCCCGACACTTTTACAAACACATACAACATACAACATACACACATTTGGCCAATTCTTTTGGCATGTGTTTTGGAATGTGGGAGAGAAAATTGAGTACTGTCCGTGATACTTTTTTTATTTGCACTAACATACAATTTTTCAGGACAAGCTTTCGGGGTATGTCCCCTTCTTCAAGGTCCAAGCAGTACTGATTCACAAATTTTTAAGCAGCATGTTAAAGAAAAAACAAAAAAAGGGAAAGCCAAACACATACAAATCAATGGTAATAAAGATAGCAGCAGAGTTAGTGAGATAAGACAGAGGGAGAGAGAGCTATAGAATGCAGGAGGGGATACTAGTCACATAGGGGTCATCAAACTTTAGCATAATGTGTAAGGAAACCAATATCTAAATTCAGGCCGTTATTTTTCGTGTCAAACAGAAGTATCATTCTTAGTTCAAACGTTTTCCTTTCCTGGATAGTTCTGAAATCCCCTTTAAGAACTAGGACATTGAGGTCTTCTATAGTGTGGTCCGGCTGTGAGAAATGATGTCCCACAGGTGTGCATAAACTGTCTTCTTTATGTTCTTTGATGGTATGTCTGTGCAAATTCATCCTCGCTTGCAACTTCTGTCCTGTTTCACCAACATAAGATCCTTTGCTGCACCTTTGCTGCACCTTTTGCAGTACCATTTGCTGTTTATGCAAAACAAATAACCGAGTACCTCTAGTCACCACATACAACCCAGCACTAGAAGGGATCAAAAAGATAATCAAAGATTTACAACCCATTATAACAGAGGATGAAACTCTAATGCCGCGTACACACGGTCGGACTTTGCAGCTACAAAAGTCGGACAGCCTGTCCGACATACTTCCGGCGTACCTTCGGCGGACTTGTGGCAGACTTTCTTACGAACGGACTTGCCCACACACGACCACACAAAAGTACGACAGCTTAGTACGCTGTGACGTACACCAAGTCCGACGAGACTATAAAACGGAAGTTCAATAGCCCGTACGACACCCTTTGGGCTCCTTCTGCTAATCTCGTGTTTATCTCGTGTTAGTAGAAGTTTGGTGAGAGACGATTCGCGCTTGTGAGACTCGTATTTTTCAGTTCGTTTTAACTGTTGTTCAGTCTGTGCTTGTGAGGTTTGTATCTGCTTTTCAGTGCGTTTGGTCAGTTGGCATTGAGAAATCTTTGTTTTATTGGCCGCTCGTTCCTGATTTTCAGGTCGTTCTTCACAGGCCTTGCTGTTCTTCAGTGCGTTCTGTTTAGTGCGTTCTGACCAGCCGACCGTTTTGAAGCCATGTTACCTGTACGTACTCGTCGTAGAGCTCGTGCATTGTATGTGCTTGGTGCTGTAGTTTATTCTTCAGCCCAAGACCAGTCCATGAACAGGGCGAGGAGGAGTTCATGGACCAAGAATTGGTTGCTTCAGCGTGACCAGTTCTGTCACATGCCTTTGCTCCGTGAGATCCGTGAGAATAATCCTGAGGATTTCAGGAACTTTCTCCGGATGACGGACCCCGTTTTTGATCGTTTGGTGGCTTTGCTGACCCCCTATATCAGCAGGCAGGATACCTGCATGAGGCAAGCCATCACTCCGGAGCAGAGGCTGGTCGCTACCTTGCGGTATTTGGCCACAGGGAGAAGCCTGCAGGACCTTAAGTTCTCGACAGGCATCTCCCCCCAGGCTCTGGGGATCATTATCCCAGAGACCTGTTCTGCCATCATACAGGTCCTGCAGAAGGACTATATTAAGGTAAGATATTTTTCTTTTATTAGCATCACATGTTCTTTTATGTAATCTTTGATAATGTAATGTATTTCTTGCTTCAAACACTACTTCCCATTATTGCAATATAGTGTGAATGTCCCCTTTTTATCCTCACACATGCTGGGATTTTTTCCTGTTATTTTTTGTCATGCATGTATAGTTTCCTTCAATAACCTTCCCAGCATGAAGTGATGGGAACATATCCACCTAGTCTACTCATTTTGAATGTATTTTGTTGGAGTGTATTTAGTGTGCTTATAATTAGCAATTAGCTAGATTTCACAACCCCCCCCCACCTGAACTCACTCCAAATAGTGTGCTGCTAATTAGCAATTAGCTAGATTTCACAACCCCCCCCCCACCTGAACTCACTCCAAATAGTGTGCTGCTAATTAGCAATTAGCTAGATTTCACAACCCCCCCACCCCCACCCTCGTTAAAATTTGCTTGAATGTTCTGTGGTATTGATTTGTCTAAAGCAAATCTATGTTGCACTTAGCAAAATGCATGTGCACTCTACAAGTGCATTTGTTCCAGTGCTTTAGTAAATGAGCAGAAGCTCTGCTGATTTCCATCATCAAATCATATGCAAGCCTCAAAGTGTTTTCATTAATTGCCCTTGCATGTGATTGTGTACTCTTTGCAACATGAATGCCTTTTGACATTACCTCATTTACTGTAAGCTGGTTAGCAACTGCACCTGCAGAGTGCGACAACTGCAGTCTTGTAGCCTTTGTTAGTCCCTAAATTCCTGCGTGTTGTTAAAGTAATTTTTTTTAGGGATTTCAC